>CM055749.1:2031304-2123804 GCA_029465975.1 Dallia pectoralis | reverse complement strand
CACCCCACCTCCTTTATCTCTCTCCCCTCTGTCTGTCACTCTCATTTTTATTAGTGGTTGTAGCTGTAGCCTGGCAGCAGGTCTGGAGTCTCTGGGCCTGACAGACATCAGGACCTTGGTGAGGTTGATGTGTCTGTCTGCAGCTGGTCGGGCGGGTCTGTCTGCCAGCCCTGCAGGTGAGCTGCTGTCCTCTGAACGCCCGCGTGGGGCCACCAAGGCCAGCAAACCCATGTCCTGCCTGGCCTACCTGAGCACCGCCGTAGGCTGCCTGGCTTCCAACAGCCCCAGTGCGGCCAAGCTGCTGGTCCAGCTGTGCACACAGGTACCATAAGAACAGGATCCACGCAAAGATGTCATTACCAGAACACTGAAATGTAACCCAGGCTTTAGTCAGCATCGGCACCACACTGAGTCAGCCCTGTGACAACCCGATCGAGGCTATGTCTCTGCAATCTCGTCTCAAACCCGATCTGTGTGTCGTGAGAACCTGATCTAGAACCCCATCTGTCTGTCAATAGAACCTGATCCAGGACCCTGTCTGTGTTTCTGTCTCCAGAATTTGATCTCGGCAGCAACAGGAATGAACTTGACCACGGTAGATGACCCCATCCAGAGGAAGTTCCTCCCCAGCTTCCTTAGAGGCGTGGCTGAGGAGAACAAGCTGGTGACGTCACCCAACTTCGTAGTCACCCAGGCGCTGGTGTCCCTTCTGGCTGATAAAGGAGCCCGGATCGGACCGAATTACGACAAAACCGACGGGGAGAAAAGAGGTCTGTAAAACAGACTGTTAAAATGATGCATAATCAACACATTAATTCAATTCATTATGTCAACTGGATGTGGAACGACCAGATCCATATTGAATCATGTATGGTAGCTGTGGCTGTTAGCATGTGCTAGCCTCCATATTGAATCATGTATGGTAACTGTGGCTGTTAGCATGTGCTAGCCTCCATATTGAATCATGTATGGTAACTGTGGCTGTTAGCATGTGCTAGCCTCCATATTGAATCATGTATGGTAACTGTGGCTGTTAGCATGTGCTAGCCTCCATATTGAATCATGTATGGTAACTGTGGCTGTTAGCATGTGCTAGCCTCCATATTGAATCATGTATGGTAACTGTGGCTGTTAGCATGTGCTAGCCTCCATATTGAATCATGTATGGTAACTGTGGCTGTTAGCATGTGCTAGCCTCCATATTGAATCATGTATGGTAACTGTGGCTGTTAGCATGTGCTAGCCTCCATATTGAATCATGTATGGTAACTGTGGCTGTTAGCAAGTGCTAGCCTCCATATTGAATCATGTATGGTAACTGTGGCTGTAGGCATGTGCTAGCCTCCATATTGAATCATGTATGGTAACTGTGGCTGTTAGCATGTGCTAGCCTCCATATTGAATCATGTATGGTAACTGTGGCTGTTAGCATGTGCTAGCCTCCATATTGAATCATGTATGGTAACTGTGGCTGTTAGCATGTGCTAGCCTCCATATTGAATCATGTATGGTAACTGTGGCTGTTAGCATGTGCTAGCCTCCATATTGAATCATGTATGGTAACTGTGGCTGTTAGCATGTGCTAGCCTCCATATTGAATCATGTATGGTAACTGTGGCTGTTAGCATGTGCTAGCCTCCATATTGAATCATGTATGGTAACTGTGGCTGTTCACTCATTCTTCCTTTTCTCCCACCTTGTTCAAGCAGGTCTAATTGCGCATTTGTATGCCCATCCTTCCTATAATCCCACTGCTGTAGGACCGCTGGAGCTGGCCAATGCGCTGGCTGCCTGCTGCCTTTCGTCCCGCCTCTCCTCGGGCCACCGCCAATGGGCAGCTCAGCAGCTGGTCCGCACGCTGGCGGCTCATGACCGAGACAACCAGAGCCGGCCGCAGACGTTTGCTGACATGGCTGGTGACCTGCGGAAGTGTTCCTCTGTGAAACTGGAGGCCCACCAGAGCAGAGTACGTACTGGTGGGGTCTTTCCTCCTTCTCCCTCCTCCTCCTCCTTCCCAGAGAGAACAGCTCTCCATCTGTTAGGGCCTATATTAGTATGTAGCCTACAGCCTGTACTCGTTTTCAGCTCCCATTCTTGTTCTGGGAGAAGGTTTATGATTAGACACGTGTCCTTCAGACAGAACACTAGGGATGGGAATTGATAAGAATTTAACGATTCCGATTCCATTTTCGATATTGCTTATCGATCCGGTTCCTTATCGATTCTCTTATCGATTCTCATTGGGTGAGGAAATAATTACAAATTTGTTTTGTTTGTTTGTAACACGCTTTAATATCTGATAAGAACACCGCACATACTCAGAGTATACACAAATTATGTGTAGCAACCTCAGAACAAACCTAAAAGTAGGTGAGCTACAAAGTAAAGTCCAGGGACCTATAGATTTTTTCCCATTCATTGGTCCAGCGAAAAAATAAATAAAACTGCCATTTAAGTGCCATAAAAACAAAAACACAGACGGTAAACAGTCAAGGAAGAGCTTGTTCCTTTGGGAATATTCAACCTGAAACTAAATTCAACTCAACTGACATACAAAATAGAAAGAAGTCTTCTGTAAAGACCACAACTATCAACTTGGGCAAATGATTGACAATAGAGATTATTATCCGTATAGTAAAAGTTTACACAATGAAATGGCGCTCACATTAACTAAATAGACAATTCCGCTGCTGCTTGACTCACTTGCTGTTTTGTCGCTGAGTAGTAGAGAATCAAACACGCGACAGTCCTGCAAACGGATTGCGTGCTGTGTGGCCAAATGCTTCTGCATATTGGAGGTAGTTCCCCCAATTGCCGAAATTAAACTTTTACAACTGTTGCAAATGACTGCATTGGCGTCTTTTCGAGTGAAATATAACCACACTTTAGATCGCTTCTGCGTAACCAAAATGCGCAGCGCGTGTGTGACGGTCATGATGACACATTTGCAACGAGCCGAACCGTTAAGCGGAATCGTTAAGCAGGTACACTAACGGTTCCAAGGAATCGATTCACTGGGAACCGGTTCTAAAGAAGAACCGGTTCTCGATTCCCATCCCTACAGAACACACTCACACAATCTAATAAATACAGTTTCAAAGTTGGTTGATTGGTTGTTTATCTTTTTTCTCTCCCTAATGTGCAATATCTTGTTATCTTGTTAGTTTAACCCTGTGTGGTATTTCTCCAGGTTATCACATGTGGTTATTTAACCCTGTGTGGTATTTCTCCAGGTTATCACATGTGGTTATTTAACCCTGTGTGGTATTTCTCCAGGTTATCACATGTGGTTATTTAACCCTGTGTGGTATTTCTCCAGGTTATCACATGTGGTTATTTAATCATGTGTGGTATTTCTCCAGGTTATCACATGTGGTTATTTAACCCTGTGTGGTATTTCTCCAGGTTATCACATGTGGTTATTTAATCATGTGTGGTATTTCTCCAGGTTATCACATGTGGTTATTTAACCCTGTGTGGTATTTCTCCAGGTTATCACATGTGGTTATTTAACCCTGTGTGGTATTTCTCCAGGTTATCACATGTGGTTATTTAACCCTGTGTGGTATTTCTCCAGGTTATCACATGTGGTTATTTAACCCTGTGTGGTATTTCTCCAGGTTATCACATGTGGTTATTTAACCCTGTATGGTATTTCTCCAGGTTATCGCATGTGGTTATTTAACCCTGTATGGTATTTCTCCAGGTTATCACATGTGGTTATTTAACCCTGTGTGGTATTTCTCCAGGTTATCACATGTGGTTATTTAACCCTGTGTGTATTTCTCCAGGTTATCACATGTTATTTAACCCTGTATTATTTCTCCAGGTTATCGCATGTGGTTATTTAACCCTGTGTGGTATTTCTCCAGGTTATCGCATGTGGTTATTTAACCCTGTGTGGTATTTCTCCAGGTTATCACATGTGGTTATTTAACCCTGTGTGGTATTTCTCCAGGTTATCACATGTGGTTATTTAACCCTGTGTGGTATTTCTCCAGGTTATCACATGTGGTTATTTAACCCTGTGTGGTATTTCTCCAGGTTATCACATGTGGTTATTTAACCCTGTGTGGTATTTCTCCAGGTTATCACATGTGGTTATTTAACCCTGTGTGGTATTTGTCCAGGTTATCACATGTGGTTATTTAATCATGTGTGGTATTTCTCCAGGTTATCACATGTGGTTATTTAACCCTGTGTGGTATTTCTCCAGGTTATTACATGTGGTTATTTAACCCTGTGTGGTATTTCTTCAGGTTATCACATGTGGTTATTTAACCCTGTGTGGTATTTCTCCAGGTTATCACATGTGGTTATTTAACCCTGTATGGTATTTCTCCAGGTTATCACATGTGGTTATTTAACCCTGTATGGTATTTCTCCAGGTTATCACATGTGGTTATTTAACCCTGTGTGGTATTTCTCCAGGTTATCACATGTGGTTATTTAACCCTGTGTGGTATTTCTCCAGGTTATCACATGTGGTTATTTAACCCTGTGTGGTATTTCTCCAGGTTATCGCATGTGGTTATTTAACCCTGTGTGGTATTTCTCCAGGTTATCGCATGTGGTTATTTAACCCTGTGTGGTATTTCTCCAGGTTATCGCATGTGGTTATTTAACCCTGTGTGGTATTTCTCCAGGTTATCACATGTGGTTATTTAACCCTGTGTGGTATTTCTCCAGGTTATCACATGTGGTTATTTAACCCTGTGTGGTATTTCTCCAGGTTATCACATGTGGTTATTTAACCCTGTGTGGTATTTCTCCAGGTTATCACATGTGGTTATTTAACCCTGTGTGGTATTTCTCCAGGTTATCACATGTGGTTATTTAATCATGTGTGGTATTTCTCCAGGTTATCACATGTGGTTATTTAACCCTGTGTGGTATTTCTCCAGGTTATTACATGTGGTTATTTAACCCTGTGTGGTATTTCTCCAGGTTATCACATGTGGTTATTTAACCCTGTGTGGTATTTCTTCAGGTTATCACATGTGGTTATTTAACCCTGTATGGTATTTCTCCAGGTTATCACATGTGGTTATTTAACCCTGTATGGTATTTCTCCAGGTTATCACATGTGGTTATTTAACCCTGTGTGGTATTTCTCCAGGTTATCACATGTGGTTATTTAACCCTGTGTGGTATTTCTCCAGGTTATCACATGTGGTTATTTAACCCTGTGTGGTATTTCTCCAGGTTATCACATGTGGTTATTTAACCCTGTGTGGTATTTCTCCAGGTTATCACATGTGGTTATTTAACCCTGTGTGGTATTTCTCCAGGTTATCACATGTGGTTATTTAATCCTGTGTGGTATTTCTCCAGGTTATCACATGTGGTTATTTAACCCTGTGTGGTATTTCTCCAGGTTATCACATGTGGTTATTTAACCCTGTGTGGTATTTCTCCAGGTTATCACATGTGGTTATTTAACCCTGTATGGTATTTCTCCAGGTTATCACATGTGGTTATTTACGCTGTGTGGTATTTCTCCAGGTTATCACATGTGGTTATTTACCCTGTGTGGTATTTCTCCAGGTTATCACATGTGGTTGGTGCAGTAAGAAAGGTCTGCTAGCGACCAGCGGTAATGACGGAACCGTTAGAGTGTGGAACGTAACTAAGAACCAGTATACGCTGCAACAGACCTGCATCTTCAACAGAGCGTACGTTGACCTCTGACCCTTATACCTTTTTCTCATTTTAAGAGTTCTGTCTCTGAGGAGACTTTAAATGCTCTTCGCGTTTGAATCAAGGACAAATGGACTTACTAGTACTGAAGTGGTTGGCCATATTAAGATGATCGGTACAAGTATCTGCTCCATGGATTCTGTGTGTGTGTGTTCTCAGTGAGGGTTCCTCAGAGGAGGGTGGGCAGTGCCTCGGTTCCCCCGGAGACCCCAGTCTGTCACCTCTGGTCTGGAGCTTCACAGGGAGATATCTGGCTGCCGCCATGGAGAAGATGGTCAACATCTGGCAGGTCAATGGTGAGTCAGGAACCAGAGCTCGTGTGTGTCTGTGTGTGTGTCTGTGTGTGTGTGTGTGTGTGTGTGTGTCTAAAACCCATGGTTACAAGTCAACAGCACCACTTAACAGTCAGACCCGTTGATCGTACTGTACTTGTGTTGGCACGTGGAACGTACTTCTACAACACATGTGAAGGAGGTGTTTTGTTTGTATTCAGCTTAGCTTAATACGTATAATTCAGTTGTTACAAATTTGTTGGTTATTAGTGGCTTTAAAATACAGTTATCAGCTGTTGTTCTTTACTGATGTTACGGTCAGCGTCAACAGAAGAAGAAATTGTTAGCTTTTTCTTAATTTCTTCTTTCTTGAAAAGAGACCCAACAGCCATTTGGGCAGAGAATATTTGTTGTTGTTTTTCCCAGTAAATAGGATGTTGCACGCGTATTTAAATCAAAAGGTCAGCCCTTTATACCTTCCTACCAATACCAGCGTTGAATTTATGATGTTCATACAGGACGTCAGACTTCTGTGTTCGTTATTACACGAAGCACATAGATTGGTATATATTAAGTCTGTCTGACCTTTGACCCGGTCACTACCCCAGGAGGTAAAGGTCTGCTGGACGTCCAGCCCCACTGGGTGTCCGCTCTGGCCTGGCCTGAGGGGGAGGCTGAGTCTCTGTGGTGTGGGGAACCCAAAGACGTTCTCCTGGTGGGCCGTATGGATGGTTCCCTGGGTCTTCTGGAGGTCCATGATGCCTGCACGATGCATCGTACTGAGCTGGGGCACTGCTACCGAAAAGATGGTATGGAAACAAAGACATGTGCTACATGTGTCACTATTTGGAGATTTGTAAACTGAAATATTAAAAATGAATGCAGTTTCACTATGTGGATTAACCTATCCATCACTCTCCATCATCACTTGAAATTGTTAAAATTAGGAAGGGAACGCAAACGAAAGATTTGGGTTTTGAGAGGGTACAGTTGGGCTCCGTTTAATTATGAAGATGTTTGAAACCACCATGATTCTAATGGCAATTAAAAAGACCACATAGCCTGGTACCCAACCAAACGACTCCTTCTCTTCTCTAGTGGCTGTAATGCACATAGCCTGGTACCCAACCAAACGACTCCTTCTCTTCTCTAGTGGCTGTAATGCACATAGCCTGGTACCCAACCAAACGACTCCTTCTCTTCTCTAGTGGCTGTAATGCACATAGCCTGGTACCCAACCAAACGACTCCTTCTCTTCTCTAGTGGCTGTAATGCACATAGCCTGGTGGTACCCAACCAAACGACTCCTTCTCTTCTCTAGTGGCTGTAATGCACATAGCCTGGTACCCAACCAAACCACTTCTTCTCTTCTCTAGTGGCTGTAATGCACATAGCCTGGTATAGTGAGGACAGGCCGTTCGCTGTGGGCTACGCTGATGGGAAGCTGTTGATTGGAACCAGAGAGCCTCTGGAGGAAGGAGCCATCGTGGTTATTGACGCCCACAAGGTACCTCCATATGATCATAAATGTACCTCATTCACTTCCTGTATTGTGAACACTAAGAATGTTGGACACAATATGGAGCTTCCCTTTGGATTGTTCAAATGCCCTGTTTCTTAAAATGAATTTTGCTTAAAAAAATCTGCATACAACCAAAAAAAGGACTTCCCGGAAAGATTCTCCATGAAATACTTGAATATATATTTGAATTGATCTGTCTGTGTCTCACAGGAGTCAATCACCTGTATGAAATGGAATCCCAGTGGTCAGTTGTTACTGACCTGTGCCAAAGAGGATCTGGTGAAGCTGTGGTCCAGCCCAGGGTCAAGGTCCAGCCCCGGGTCAGGCTGGAGGTGTCTACAGAGCCTTGCCCACCCTGCCCAGGTCAATGGGGTGGCATGGTGTGGCATGAACGGACAGGGGGCCAAACCTCTCAACATGTTGGCCACGTATGTACTGTGTTCTCCATGTTTCAATTATGCAGCGAACTCAACTGAGTCCAGTTTCCTGAGTTGATTTTTAACATAAACGTTTGGTTCCAGAGGCTCTTATGACTCAGATGTACATTTATTTATTCATGTGTGTGTGTGTGTGTGTTCCAGATGTTGCCAAAATGGACTGGTGTCTGTCTGGACCGTACCCCAGGATGCATCTTTCTTCCGGTCTGCTGGTTCTGAGGGCTGGCGGGAGAAAGAACCCAAGGCCAAACGCAAGGTACCACTGACCCAGGCTCAGATATTGTTGTACCAAAAAAGTCAGAACAATTATATAACAACCATTTGTTTAAAGTTGGAAATTAAGTGCTGCCAATTTGAGAGCTGTGTGTGTGTATCGTCTTCTCCCTGTGTGTGTGTGTGTGTGTGTGTGTGTGTGTGTTTGTGTATCGTCTTCTCCCTGTGTGTGTGTGTGTGTGTGTGTGTGTGTGTGTTTGTGTATCGTCTTCTCCCTGTGTGTGTGTTTGTGTATCGTCTTCTCCCTGTGTGTGAGTGTGTGTGTGTGTCCTTCTCCCTGTGTGTGTGTGTGTGTGTGTGTGTCCTTCTCCCTGTGTGTGTGTGTGTGTGTGTCCTTCTCCCTGTGTGTGTGTGTGTGTGTGTCCTTCTCCCTGTGTGTGTGTCCTTCACCCTGTGCGTGTGTGTTTCCCCCAGCAGCAGAGCTCCAGTGGGCGTGCGGATCGAGCTGTTTGTATGTTCCAGCTGAGAGGCCACATCACACCAGTCAGGACAGTGGCCTTCAGCCCAGATGGTATGGCCCTGGTGTCTGGAGGGATGGGTGGTCTTATGAACGTCTGGTCCTTACGGGTGAGGACACACACACACACACGTGTTAATTAGAACATCACCCTACTCTGTACTGTCAACTTTCTGACATCACTAACAGAAGGGTGAGGTTATGTGGTTACTCACATGTAAAACCTGTTTATGGTGTTTGGCGCCCCACAGGTAGACCTGTCCGGTTAAGCTTCCATGCTGGGACAGACCTCATGTTGTGTGTGTGCGTGTGTGTGTGTAACAGGATGGCTCAGTACTCCAGACCGTAATTGCCGGGTCAGGTGCCATCCAGAACATTGTTTGGATCCCAGATGTGGGCGTTGCAGTCTGCTCCAACAGATCAAAGGTCAGAGAGCTTCTTTTGTCCAAATCACAGCAGCCATTGTTTCTGATGAACATGGCACATAAATGTACTTGTTTGGTCTATTCATAAATATTTTATCAGACATCTGATAACAGCATTAGCTATTCATTCTGAATGTACAGATTAGAAAAGTATTTGTAAATGCAGACAGTATTGAATGTCTGTTATGTGTTTAACTATAGGCTCACTTCGCTTTAAGCCTAACAGATTCCCAGTGTGGCTTTGACTTTGACCATTCTGCCCTACAGGATGTTCTAGTCGTAAACTGCTCTACAGACTTCCTGTCCTCTAACCACGTGCTAGCCACCTGTCGGATGGCACTGAAGAAACAGGGGGTTCTGGGATTGAACATGGCTCCCTGCATGAGGGCCTTTCTAGAACGGCTCCCTGTGATGCTGCAGGAGCAGTATGCATACGAGAAGGTATGTCTGTACTCACCAGAGAGACTGTCTGTACATACCAGAGAGACTGTCTGTACTCACCAGAGAGACTGTCTGTACCCACCAGAGAGACTGTCTGTTTCTAGGTGTTGTGTGTGTGTGTGTTTACATGGATTAAGGTCTAGTTGGACTGTATATAACTCCCACCCTCCTGCATCCAGCCCCATGTGGTGTGTGGGGAACAGCTGGTCCACAGTCCCTACATGCAGTGTCTGGCCTCTCTGGCCGTGGGCCTTCACCTGGACCAGCTCCTCTGCTCCCCCCCTGTACCTCTCCACCTTCGCCCCCTGGAGCCGAGCACCTCCACCTGGTCTCCCAGCGAGTGGGCGTGGCTGGACTGCTTCTCCACCACGGTGAAGGCTGCCGAGGCCCTGGCGCGAGGCAACACCTTCCCAGAGGCCTTTGCGGTGCCTGACCTGGAGCCTGTGCCAAAGGAGGAGATGGCCCTGCTCATGGTGAGTGCTGTACTGAGGTCAGCTGGGCAGAGGGTGTTTTGTTTATGAAAATCACAAGGTTTCTGGTTGGACATAGGTAGATTACTTCCTGTGCCATTATTTTAGTACGGACCGTAATGCTCCGTAAAATGTTTTGTTTGGCAGAATGAATGCACCCCGATTATCAGGCAGGGCAGCTCATACAACCATTCTGTGAGGGCGTTGGATAAATAAGTTAAGAAAAAGATCCTCTGTTCTATCTTCAAAAGCGTGTATCTTTTCTCCGGACAGGACAACAGTAAATGGGGTTCTGGCATGGATGAACAGATTATGTCCTGGGCCACTTCTAGACCTGAGGTAAGACAGTCACTACCAACATAATGTGTTGTAGTTTCATGTGCATCTACCCAAGAGAAACCCCAGGGGGCTTGACACTTCATTGTCTCTACATAGCCTCACTTTACACACAGTCATGGACAACCGGCTCTGAAAAACTGTATTTTACATATGTTGACAACTGTTTCTGGTTAACAGGGTTTTGCAGTTGCTTCTCTGAGGAACAGCTTGTATTAGTGTTTACAGAGAGTGTGTGTGTGTTTAAGAACATGTGTTTACTGTGTGTGTGTGTTTCAGGACTGGCATCTGGGAGGGAAGTGTGACGTTTTCCTGTGGGGGGCTGGTAGACATGGACAGCTGGCAGAGGCTGGCAGAAACCTCTTAGTGCCAACCCTCACACCTTCCTTTACACAGGCACAACAGGTACACACACACACACACACATATACACAACAGGTGGACAGATGGACACACTCACATACACAAGACTAGACTAGATGACACCACCTTTAAGCTGACTAGACGACACCACCTTTGGGCTGACTAGACGACACCACCTTTGGGCTGACTAGACGACACCACCTTTGGGCTGACTAGACGACACCACCTTTGGGCTGACTACCACCTTTGGGCTGACTAGACGACACCACCTTTGGGCTGACTAGACGACACCACCTTTGGGCTGACTAGACGACACCACCTTGGGGCTGACTAGACGACACCACCTTTAAGCTGACTAGACGACACCACCTTTGGGCTGACTAGACGACACCACCTTTGGGCTGACTAGACGACACCACTCTTGAGCTGACTAGATGACACCACCTTTGGGCTGACTAGATGACATCACCTTTAAGCTGACTAGATGACACCATCTCTGGTCTTTTCCCTCCGTCTTCCCTCCGTCTTGTCCAGGTGGTGTGTGGCCAGAACTGTACCTTTGTGATCCAGGCTAACGGTACGGTGTTGGCTTGTGGGGAAGGCAGCTACGGCAGACTGGGACAGGGAAACTCTGATGACCTCCACGTCATCACCGTCATCTCAGCTCTACAAGGTAACTCACATCTGAGGCCTGGTTTACCATCTGCGTATAGCTGACATCACAGCTATGGATGGAGTTGACCGCTTGCTCAGGCAGGGAGTAACAGGGTCCAATCCTGATTAGTTGTCCGTGTAAAAGACATACGGACATGAGACTGATACTTGAATGTGCAACACTAAGTCCAGGAGACTGGGGGAGAGGTGCCACATATCTAAACAGGAGGAGATTTCACACTGTCCATTAGTTAGATGAGATGTTGCTTTCCTCTACGTATTTTTTTACCAAAGCCTGGCACAAAAGTGTACAAATCTGGCATCCTGCCAGAACACAGAGCTCTGACACGGTATGTGTGCGTGCGGTGTGTGTGTATATGTGTGTGTGCGGTGTGTGTGTATATGTGTGTGTGCGGTGTGTGTGTATATGTGTGTGTGCGGTGTGTGTATATGTGTGTGTGTGCGGTGTGTGTGTATATGTGTGTGTGCGGTGTGTGTGTATATGTGTGTGTGCGGTGTGTGTGTATATGTCTGTGTGTGTGTATATGTGTGTGTGTGCGGTGTGTGTGCGGTGTGTGTGTATATGTGTGTGTGCGGTGTGTGTATATGTGTGTGTGTGCGGTGTGTGTGTATATGTGTGTGTGCGGTGTGTGTGTATATGTGTGTGTGCGGTGTGTGTGTATATGTCTGTGTGTGTGTATATGTGTGTGTGTGCGGTGTGTGTGCGGTGTGTGTGTATATGTGTGTGTGCGGTGTGTGTATATGTGTGTGTGTTTGGTGTGTGTGTATATGTGTGTGTGCGGTGTGTGTGTATATGTGTGTGTGTGTATGTGTGTGCGGTGTGTGTGTATACGTGTGTGTGTATATGTGTGTGTGTATATGTGTGTGTGTGTATATGTGTGTGTGTATATGTGTGTGTGTATATGTGTGTGTGTATATGTGTGTGTGTATATATGTGTGTGTGCGGTGTGTGTCCCAGGCTTTGTGGTGACCCAGCTGGTGACATCATGTGGTAGTGACGGCCACTCCATGGCGTTGACAGAGAGTGGTGAGGTGTTCAGCTGGGGGGATGGAGACTATGGCAAACTGGGACATGGCAACAGCGACCGCCAGAGAAGACCCAGACAGATAGAAGCCCTGCAGGGGGAGGAGGTGGTGCAGGTACGTGGGGAGATGCAGGAGGGGGAGGAGGTGGTGCAGGTATGTGAGGTAGGACACTACAGATCATTTAGAGGGTTGAGGTAGGACACTACAGATCATTTAGAGGGTTGAGGTAGGACACTACAGATCATTTAGAGGGTTGAGGTAGGACACTACAGATCATTTAGAGGGTTGAGGTAGGACACTACAGGTCATTTAGAGGGTTGAGGTAGGACACTACAGATCATTTAGAGGGTTGAGGTAGGACACTACAGATCATATAGAGGGTTGAGGTAGGACACTACATATCATATAGAGGGTTGAGGTAGGACACTACAGATCATATAGAGGGTTGAGGTAGGACACTACAGGTCATTTAGAGGGTTGAGGTAGGACACTACAGATCATTTGGAGGATTGAGGTAGGACACTACAGATCATTTAGAGGGTTGAGGTAGGACACTACAGATCATTTAGAGGGTTGAGGTAGGACACTACAGGTTGAATTATATCTGTGTCTTGTTTTGATTGTCATTTGTTGACACCATTTGTCAGATGTCCTGTGGGTTCAAGCACTCTGCAGTTGTGACAGCAGATGGGAAGCTGTTCTCCTTTGGTAATGGGGATTATGGCCGTCTGGGCTTGGGGAACACCTCCAACAAGAAACTCCCTGAGAGAGTGAGTGCTCTGGAGGGATACCAGGTTGGACAGGTAAGACACACATGCAGACCTAACAAACCAGGTGCAGTGCCAAACGATACCTTTAACTTTATTATCCTCGTTGATCGACAGTCTGGGAAATAGTTGTGAGTATTTTCTTTCGTTTGCAGGTGGCATGTGGTTTGAATCACACTCTGGCCGTCTCAGCTGATGGTATGATTGTCTGGGCTTTTGGAGATGGCGACTACGGAAAACTGGGACTAGGGAATTCTACGGCCAAGTCTTCACCTCAGGTATTCTGCTTCTGAGGCGTGTTCAGAGTGTTGGTTACCGCCTGTATATTTAATATTCTGCTTCTGAGGCGTGTTCAGAGTGTTGGTTACCGCCTGTATATGTAATATTCTGCTTCTGAGGCGTGTTCAGAGTGTTGGTTACCGCCTGTATATTTAATATTCTGCTTCCGAGGCGTGTTCAGAGTGTTGGTTACCGCCTGTATATTTAATATTCTGCTTCCGAGGCGTGTTCAGAGTGTTGGTTACCGCCTGTATATTTAATATTCTGCTTCCGAGGCGTGTTCAGAGTGTTGGTTACCGCCTGTATATTTAATATTCTGCTTCTGAGGCGTGTTCAGAGTGTTGGTTACCGCCTGTATATTTAATATTCTGCTTCTGAGGCGTGTTCAGAGTGTTGGTTACCGCCTGTATATTTAATATTCTGCTTCTGACCGCCTGTATATTTAATATTCTGCTTCTGAGGCGTGTTCAGAGTGTTGGTTACCGCCTGTATATTTAATATTCTGCTTCTGAGGCGTGTTCAGAGTGTTGGTTACCGCCTGTATATTTAATATTCTGCTTCTGAGGCGTGTTCAGAGTGTTGGTTACCGCCTGTATATTTAATATTCTGCTTCTGAGGCGTGTTCAGAGTGTTGGTTACCGCCTGTATATGTAATATTCTGCTTCTGAGGCGTGTTCAGAGTGTTGGTTACCACCTGTATATGTAATATTCTGCTTCTGAGGCGTGTTCAGAGTGTTGGTTACCGCCTGTATATTTAATATTCTACTTCTGAGGCGTGTTCAGAGTGTTGGTTACCGCATGTATATTTAATATTCTACTTCTGAGGCGTGTTCAGAGTGTTGGTTACCGCATGTATATTTAATATTACGAGGACCGAAAGGGGGGAAATTATTTGCTGAATTAATAGTAAATAATTGTATTCTATTGGATTGATCAAAGCTGTGTGTTCTTTGTGTTCCACAGAAGGTGGATGTTCTCTGTGGCATTGGCATCAAGAAGGTCTCCTGTGGAACTCAGTTCTCAGTCGCTCTCACCAAAGATGGAAACGTCTACACATTCGGACAAGGTAGAGGTAGTTTACTGCATACTATTTAGAAATCACCTCATAACAGTGGACATAGAAACGTCATAATCAGTCTGGAGGATCTTTACTTACTCCTTTATCTTTACTTATTATTTTCTCCTTTAACTATTCGCTTCTAGCGAGTACCATTCTTTCCTGTCATCTTTTAGAAAGGCAAATGTGCCGTGTACATTTGAGAGCAGCCATTTTTTCACTCATTATCTCCTATGTACCTCCTGTATTTGATTTCAGGAGTTTAATGTAATCTGATGTTGTATTTCCAGATCGTCTAATTGGTCTTCCGGAGGGCCGGGCTCGGAACCACAACCGTCCCCAGGTGCTGCCGGGCCTGACGGAGGTGTTCATTGAGGACGTAGCGGTGGGGGCTGAACACACCTTGGTCCTGGCCTCCACTGGGGAGGTCTACACCTGGGGCAGCAACTCAGAGGGACAGGTAGGACACAGTGTTACTGCATTTCAATCCTAACCTTTGTGACTAGCGTTTGTACATCTATGCTTCCAGTATTATATAGATATATAACCATATATATAGTATAGTGGAGTTAGGCAACTTTAAACTTACTGCAACTACTACTGGAATTAGATGAGAACACTGGAATTAGATGAGAACACTGGAATTAGATGAGAACACTGGAATTAGAGCACTGGAATTAGAACACTGGAATTAGAACACTGGAATTAGAACACTGGAATTAGAACACTGGAATTTGATAAGAACACTGGAATTTGATAAGAACACTGGAATTTGATAAGAACACTGGAATTTGATAAGAACACTGGAATTTGATAAGAACACTGGAATTTGATGAGAACACTGGAATTTGATGAGAACACTGGACTTGGACCGCCTCCTGTGCCCCGCCCCGGGCTCCAGGTGAACATTCCTCATACCTGGGCGTATTGCCGTGACGTCTGCCAGCCTAGAAAACCACTGTCCTTCCAAAGATGTTAGATTTCCTGGTGCTGGTATGTGAGAAAACAAACATGCATGTATTCATTGATTACTGGTGCTGGTGGGTGCGGCCTGATTACTGGTGCTGGTGGTCATGTGGCCTGATTACTGGTGCTGGTGGGTGCGGCCTGATTACTGGTGCTGGTGGGTGCTGATTACTGGTGCTGGTGGGTGCGGCCTGATTACTGGTGCTGGTGGGTGCGGCCTGGTTACTGGTGCTGGTGGGTGCGGTCTGATTACTGGTGCTGGTGGGTGCGGCCTGATTACTGGTGCTGGTGGGTGCGGCCTGATTACTGGTGCTGGTGGGTGCGGCCTGATTACTGGTGCTGGTGGGTGCGGCCTGATTACTGGTGCTGGTGGGTGCGGCCTGATTACTGGTGCTGGTGGGTGCGGTCTGATTACTGGTGCTGGTGGGTGCTGGTTGGCTGATTACTGGTGCTGGTGGGTGCGGTCTGATTACTGGTGCTGGTGGGTGCTGGCTGATTACTGGTGCTGGTGGGTGCTGGTTGATTGGTTGGTGCTGGTGCTGGTGGGTGCGGGTGCTGATTACTGGTGCTGGTGGGTGCTGGTTGATTACTGGTGCTGGTGGGTGCGGGTGCTGATTACTGGTGCTGGTGGGTGCTGGTTGGTGCTGCTGGTGGCTGGTGGGTCTCAGTCCTGATTACTAGTGATGACACATTGAAACTGGTGGGTGCGATAAAGGACATGTTGTGTCATGTGTTGGTATATTGGCCAATCGCCAAACCCCCTCTGGCCTTATTGCTCAACTGTTATCGTTGAGTCACTGTTCCAGTCAGCTCCATGTAAACCACAGACTGCTGTTGTAACAGGAGGCAGTGGGTGTAATTACTGTTTAACCAGGTTATTATTGTGTAAGAAATATGGAGGGGTGAGCTGAGGACACCTGAAATCTGATGTCCTCACTCTGTTACGTCCTCATCGTGCATCGAATCACATAAATGGTTATTGATTAGTTATTAACCCCCCCCCCCAGGTTCCTCTGTGGCCCTCCAGCTGGGTCTGCCAATTGCAGTGCCTCCCCAGTACAGCTCCCTAAAGGAGGTCAGCATGGAGGTCGTTCGGGCCAGGCTAAGACTTCTCTACCACTTCTCTGACCTCATGTACTCATCATGGAGACTGCTGAACCTTAGTCCAGACAATCAGGTAACCACACCCTCACTATAACCACACCCTCACTATAACCACACCCTCACTATAACCACACCCCACTATAACCACAACCTCACTATAACCACACCCCACTATAACCACACCCTCACCACACCCTCACCATAACCACACCCTCACCACACTCACTATGATCTCACCATAACCACACCCTCACCATAACCACACCCCACTATAACCACACCCTCACTATAACCACACCCTCACCACACCCTCACCATAACCACACCCTCACCACACTCTCACTATGATCTCACCATAACCACACCCTCACTATAACCACACCCTCACTATAACCACACCCTCACCATAACCACACCCACCCTCACCACACTCTCACTATGATCTCACCATAACCACACCCTCACTATAACCACACCCTCACTTCTTCAGAACTGTGACTAGGTCCCTAATTACTGTAACTGTTTTCCAGAGCTGCATGTCCCACTATAATGCAGGGACCTGGGGCATCGTTCAGGGCCAGCTGAGGCCCCTACTGGCCCCCAGAGTCTACACTCTACCCATGGTGAGGTCCATAGGAAAGACCATGGTCCAGGGAAAGAATTATGGACCGCAGATCACAGTCAAGAGGATCTCCACACGGTATGTGGTTTAGTGTCCTCTCTTTCTCATCTTTATCCTTTGTCTACCTTCATCTTTCTCTCCACCTCCATTACCACCCCTCCATTATCCCCTGTGTCCCTCATTATCATCTGTCTACCACATTACCACTTCTCCATTATCTCCTGTCTACCTCATTACAATCTCTCCATTATCTCCTGTCTACCTCATTACCACCTCTCCATTATCTCATGTCTACCTCATTATCATCTGTCTACCTCATTACCACCCCTCCATTATCCCCTGTCTACCTCATTATCATCTGTCTACCTCATTACCACCCCTCCATTATCTCCTGTCTACCTCATTACCACCCCTCCATTATCTCCTGTCTACCTCATTACCACCTCTCCATTATCCCCTGTCTACCCTTATTATCGTCTGTCTACCTCATTACCACCTCTCCATTATCTCCTGTCTACCTCATTATCATCTGTCTACCTCATTACCACCCCTCCATTATCCCCTGTCTACCTCATTATCATCTGTCTACCTCATTACCACCCCTCCAGTATCCCCTGTCTACCTCATTACCACCTCTCCATTATCCCCTGTCTACCTCATTATCATCTGTCTACCTCATTACCACCCCTCCAGTATCCCCTGTCTACCTCATTACCACCTCTCCATTATCCCCTGTCTACCTCATTATCATCTGTCTACCTCATTACCACCTCTCCATTATCATCTCCACTATCCTCTCTCTCTCCAAACCCCTTCCTCTCCGTGTGTCTATCCAGGGGTTGTAAGTGTAAGCCCATCTACGTGCAGATCGCCCGCCAGGTGGTCAAGCTGAACGCGTCTGACCTGCGGCTGCCGTCTAGGGCCTGGAAGGTGAAGCTTGTGGGGGAGGGGGCAGACGACGCCGGAGGGGTGTTTGACGACACCATCACTGAGATGTGTCAGGTAACGCATCTGCTAACAACCGTTCACAGGAAGTAGGAATCTGGAGGTAGAAATGTGGAGGAGTGTGAAGGGTCGTGACCTTGTTGTCCTTGTGTTGGACGGCAGGCCGCATTTTTTCTTGCTTTATTATATTTATGAGGTATGAAAGTGGGAAAGTTAGAGATCGTGCTGAAAAGTCACAGGCCGTAATTAAACCTGCCGGCAGCAGTATATATGTGCATTAGAGGCAGTAGCCAAGACTGCTGTGTCACAGAGTGTTATTTAATCAACCAATTGTATCCACGCTCATATCCGTGCCGTTAAATGGACACAGCAAATAACTTCCATGTGAGCTGTGTGTACTTCATATATTGGAAAAAATCTAATTTCTGTCTGGAGTTATGTCTCTGTTGGGGTTTTCCGTTGTTGCAGATCTTTGTCATAAATGCTAGTCAGACGTTGTATTATTTAGAGACAGACCGTGTGGACAGGATTTCCTGTGATGCTGACCACACTGTTTACTGTCTCACTACGTAGGAGTTGGAAACAGGAGTGGTGGATCTCCTCATCCCCTCACCCAACGCCAGTGCAGAGGTGGGCTACAACAGAGACCGGTGAGTTCACCAATACAGACATAGTCACACAGACATAGTCACACAGACATAGTCACACAGACATAGTCACACAGACACAGTCACACAGACACAGTCACACCGACACAGTCACACCGACACAGTCACACCGACACAGTCACACCGACACAGTCACACCGACACAGTCACACAGACACAGTCACACAGACACAGTCACACAGACACAGTCACACAGACACAGTCACACCGACACAGTCACACCGACACAGTCACACCGACACAGACACAGTCACACAGACACAGTCACACAGACACAGTCACACAGACACAGTCACACAGACATAGTCACACAGACACAGTCACACCGACACAGTCACACCGACACAGTCACACCGACACAGTCACACCGACACAGTCACACCGACACAGTCACACCGACACAAACCTAAACCAGGACGAACATGTCCACTATTCCATCACCGTGTGAGACTCACAGACTCTATCCCATCCATCCATCTCCCCTCAGCTTCCTGCTCAGTCCATCAGCCTGTCATGAGGAACACCTGCTCCAGTTCAAGTTCCTGGGCATCCTGATGGGCGTGGCCATCCGGACCAAGAAGCCCCTGGACCTGCACCTGGCCCCGCTGGTTTGGAAGCAGCTGTGCTGTATCCCCCTGACCCTGGAGGACCTGGAGGAGGTGGACCTCCTCTACGTCCAGACACTCAACAGTATTCTTCACATTGAAGACAGCGGCATCACAGAGGACAACTTCCATGAGGTGACAATGGAGATTTGGTCTGCTTGTAGAGGGTGGGGGTTGCAGGAAGAGGAGCTTAGGGAAGTGCTGACCCAGTCGGGCCTTAATCCTGGACAAACATCCCCACACAACCCCTAGGCTGGACCCAGAGAGGAATGCCTGGTGGTGCCACACATCCTGCCCGTTGGTCAGTTGGCCCGGTCCCAGCTCGCTGAAAGAAGAACCACATCCTGGATACTGGGAGGGGAGACAGACATGTGGAGAGGAGAGGGAGGAGAGAGAATTGGGGAGAGGGAGGAGAGAGAATTGGGGAGAGGGAGGAGAGAGAATTGGGGAGAGGGAGGAGAGAGAATTGGGGAGAGGGAGGAAGGAGGAGAATGATGCTGGACAGAGGAGAAATGCATTTGAAAAGAGGTGTTGATTTTGCATAATCCTAATTCACTTTTAATGTTTATGTTTACAATGTTGTTGTGTCGTGTGTTTCTAGATGATTCCTCTGGACTCATTTGTGGGTCAGAGCGCAGATGGTAAAATGGTTCCCATCATTCCCGGTGGGAACAGCATCCCTCTGAGCTTCTCCAACAGGAAGGAGTATGTGGAGCGGGCTATAGAGTACCGTCTGCATGAGATAGACAGACAGGTACAACACACACATACACACACACACACACTGTATATACTGGCTATAGAGTACCGTCTGCATGAGATAGACAGACAGGTACAACACACACACACACACACACACTGTATATACTGGCTATAGAGTACCGTCTGCATGAGATAGACAGACAGGTACAACACACACATACACACATACAAACACACACACACACACACTGTATATACTGGCTATAGAGTACCGTCTGCATGAGATAGACAGACAGGTACCACACACACACACACACACACACACACACACACACACACACACACACTGTATATACTGGCTATAGAGTACCGTCTGCATGAGATAGACAGACAGGTACCACACACACACACTCACAGGCACACACACTCTCTCTCTCACACACACTGGAGCAGTTGGTAGCACACAGGTAGAGTGCATGCGATGTCCTGGGTTCAATACCCAGCTTCTCCCCAGGTTTTGCAAATGAGAACTTGTATGTATATAATATAACATGTAATAATATATATAATAACCAAACATGTGGATGGAGATCAACATCAGGGTAAAAACAGACCGGTGTTTCTTGTGCTCATGCAGGTGGCTGCAGTACGTGAGGGAATGTCCTGGATCATTCCAGTTCCTCTGCTCTCCCTGCTCACCGCCAGGCAGCTGGAGCAGATGGTCTGCGGCATGCCAGAGATCTGTGTGGAAGTACTCAAGAAGGTAGCTCCACTTCCTCTAGTCAGAGATGTTTTCGTCTGGTAGGGCCTGGAACTGCTACTGAAGTTAGCATTACCCCTACTGTAGCCTACTGAAGTTAGCGTTACCCCTACTGTAGTCTACTGAAGTTAGCATTACCCCTACTGTAGCCTACTGAAGTTAGCGTTACCCCTACTGTAGTCTACTGAAGTTAGCGTTACCCCTACTGTAGCCTACTGAAGTTAGCGTTACCCCTACTGTAGTCTACTGAAGTTAGCATTACCCCTACTGTAGCCTACTGAAGTTAGCATTACCCTTTAGTGTAGCTTACTGAAGTTAGTATTACCCCTACTGTAGCCTACTGAAGTTAGCGTTACCCCTACTATAGCCTACTGAAGTTAGCATTACCTCTACTGTAGCTTACTGAAGTTAGCATTACCCCTACTGTAGCCTACTGAAGTTAGTTACCCCTACTATAGCCTACTGAAGTTTACCTATACTGTAGCTTACTGAAGTTAGCATTACCCCTACTGTAGCCTACTGAAGTTAGCAGTACCCCTACTGTAGCCTACTGAAGTTAGCGTTACCCCTACTATAGCCTACTGAAGTTAGCATTACCTCTACTGTAGCTTACTGAAGTTAGCATTACCCCTACTGTAGCCTACTGAAGTTAGCGTTACCCCTACTATAGCCTACTGAAGTTTACCTATACTGTAGCTTACTGAAGTTAGCATTACTCCTACTGTAGCCTACTGAAGTTAGCAGTACCCCTACTGTAGCCTACTGAAGTTAGCATTACCCCTACTGTAGCTTACTGGAGTTAGCATTACCCCTACTGTAGCCTACTGAAGTTAGCATTACCCCTACTGTAGCCTACTGAAGTTAGCATTACCCCTACTGTAGCTTACTGAAGTTAGCATTATCCCTACTGTAGCCTACTGAAGTTAGCGTTACCCCTACTGTAGCCTACTGAAGTTAGCATTACCCCTACTGTAGCCTACTGAAGTTAGTATTACCCCTACTGTAGCCTACTGAAGTTAGCATTATCCCTACTGTAGCCTACTGAAGTTAGCGTTACCTCTACTGTAGCCTACTGAAGTTAGCGTTACCCCTACTGTAGCCTACTGAAGTTAGCATTACCCCTACTGTAGCCTACTGAAGTTAGCATTACCTCTACTGTAGCCTACTGAAGTTAGCGTTACCCCTACTGTAGCCTACTGAAGTTAGCATTACCCCTACTGTAGCCTACTGAAGTTAGCATTACCCCTACTGTAGCCTACTGAAGTTAGCATTACCTCTACTGTAGCCTACTGAAGTTAGCGTTACCCCTACTGTAGCCTACTGAAGTTAGCATTAAGTTAGCAACAAAATGTTTTTTTCCTAAATAATACCTTTTGTTTAGTTGTTACAGTACTTCACTTTTATGTTGTTATTAACCTCTACTAATATATATTGACTGATTGGTTGGTGTTTTGATTGACAGGTGGTGCGGTACCGTGAGGTGGATGAGCAACATACTCAAGTCCAGTGGTTCTGGCAGACCCTGGAGGACTTCTCTAACGAGGAACGGGTTCTGTTCATGCGCTTTGTTTCAGGCCGGTCCAGGCTCCCTGCAAACACGGCCGACATCTCCCAGAGGTTCCAGATCATGAAGGTTGACAGGGTGAGTGAGCTTCCATGGCCAACACACACACACAGACACACAGATACAGACACACACACAGGCACACACACAGACACACACACACACACACACACACAGCCACACACACACACAGATACAGACACACACACACACAGACACAGATATACACACACACACACACAGATACAGGCACACACAGATACAGACACACACACAGATACAGGCACACACACAGACACAGATACACACACACACACACAGATACACACACACACACAGACTTAATGAGTAAAGGTGATTGTGTCTCTGAACCTCATCCAGCCATACGACAGCTTGCCGACATCGCAGACGTGCTTCTTCCAGCTCCGTCTGCCTCCGTACTCCAGCCAGGCCGTGATGGCAGAGAGACTGCGATACGCTATCAACAACTGC
The DNA here is from genome assembly GCA_029465975.1 of Dallia pectoralis. Taxonomy (NCBI): domain Eukaryota; kingdom Metazoa; phylum Chordata; class Actinopteri; order Esociformes; family Umbridae; genus Dallia; species Dallia pectoralis. The sequence continues at coordinate 2,100,876 of CM055749.1, read as the reverse complement.
CGCTCCATCGACATGGATAATTACATGCTCTCACGGAACGTGGAAAATGCAGAGGGCTCGGACACGGACTACTGACCGAACCACTGACCGGACCACTGGCCAAACCAGACGAGGGACATGATCACACACACTAAACGAGATCCCGGGGGACAAATGGGTCTGTGTCCAAATGTAGACGTCCAGTCTCTTCTGACAGACCGTCTAGCAGACCGTCTGAGGGTTCATTGCATTATCCTACAGTAGGAACTGGCGGAGTCTGTACCAGGGTTTGGTTTACCTGTATGTAATGACAGGCCACTGTTAACACATTATTTTGGTCCGTCTCCTGCTGACGACGTGAAGACATGATGGGTTGTTTTTTAATTTTTCACCTTGTCATTCATACGCACTTTTTTTTTAAAGCAATCAAAAACACAAGCAGTGCATTAAGTATTATAGTTATGGTCCTTTTCAATGCTCCATATTTTCTTTTTTTTGCATGGAGGAATGTTTATTTTTAGGGAAAAGTGTATAGAGTATTCATTACCCCAAGTGAAGAAGATAATTGTACATTGTGTATAATGCTTCATTAGGAAAATGTTTTACATAAATATCCATATTTATATTGTTTTAATTTTTAAAATGCCTAATGCCGAGTTTCCTAAAGCAGAAAAAAATCATTAAATGCTTCAGAATTTACTCTTTGCTTTGTTTCTTTAATTGTCATTGAACGGTCAATTAACAGAATAATATAACCAACTTGGGCTATCACTAATGACCACATGTGCGTAGTAACAAAAAAATGGACCAAAAAAATAAGAACATATTACCATATTATAACATTTACCCTGCTCCATGAAGTAATGTAACGGCTGTGTTTGAGTGTAAAAATAGAATAAGTTGAAGTGATTTTGCACCGACTACACTTACATTAGTAGCTGCTTCCAGACAGCGTTTATAGATGGAGCCAACAGGAGATGAGAACATTTCAATTAAGAGTAGAGCATCTCCATCCAGGAGGTGATACTAAAGATCGACACACTCATTTGCAGATAACAAATATTACATTTATTTTATTAAGTATAAAATGTCACAAAAGGCCACCTTTTTAGAGAGGTAAAGAAATGTAACCTTGAATATTGTCCAGAAGATATTTACACAAAGGAATCTCCCTCCAACAGCATGTTGTTCAAGCATTAACTAGTAGAATGACATGATGTTTTTACATCACATGATCTACAATCTGATGTGGACTCATATTGGTTACAAATTATCTGATATAGTGTGGATTCAGATGTAGTTTACACATTATCTGTTGTGGATTCAGATGTAGTTTACACATTATCTGTTATGGATTCAGAAGTAGTTTACACATTATCTGTTGTGGATTCTGATGTAGTTTACACATTATCTGTTGTGGATTCTGATGTAGTTTACACATTATCTGTTGTGGATTCTGATGTAGTTTACACATTATCTGTTGTGGATTCTGATGTAGTTTACACATTATCTGTTGTGGATTCAGATGTAGTTTACACATTATCTGTTATGGATTCTGATGTAGTTCACACATTATCTGTTATGGATTCAGATGTAGTTTACACATTATCTGTTGTGGATTCAGATGTAGTTTACACATTATCTGTTATGGATTCTGATGTAGTTTACACATTATCTGATGTGGATTCTGATGTAGTTTACACATTATCTGTTATGGATTCTGATGTAGTTTACACATTATCTGTTGTGGATTCAGATGTAGTTTACACATTATCTGTTGTGGATTCAGATGTAGTTTACACATTATCTGTTGTGGATTCAGATGTAGTTTACACATTATCTGTTGTGGATTCTGATGTAGTTCACACATTATCTGTTGTGGATTCAGATGTAGTTTACACATTATCTGTTGTGGATTCAGATGTAGTTTACACATTATCTGTTATGGACTCACGTTGTTTACCTCCTTTGTAGTATCCACTGTAAATTCAGATACCCCCTGCGTTGTAAATGGCATTTTCCTTGACACCCTATTTTTAAACTGAACCCACTATCTGTTGCTTAGCAGAATCTTTTGACTGAGTAAATATGATGCACTCATGTTTGTGGCAGTTCGTAATTACACGTTACAATTGGAATTTAAAACAGGACTCTAATTGGTGTGCTTAGGATCCCGGAATGCATCTTTACTAGTTAACAGAATTGTCAGGATTTGGCATCGCCACTGCCCCGGTCATGCCTCTGGTTCCTCATCTCATCATCTTCACTCTTCACACCGGGAGCAGAAGAATGGCACAAATACACTAGTGGTACCCAAAGTTGTCTTACACCATATCATCCTAAGGTTAAACATTCCTATGTCCAGATGAGTCAATGTAAAGTTCTCCAGGGGATGCATGCAGAGAAGGCTACTGACATGTTCAGATGGTCACACCCATCAATGCAAACCAGAGTCCCAGAAGTGGAATATGTCTCTTCTCGTCCTAGTTACGTCTCCCTGTCTGTCACAGCTAACAAAGTGTAGCAGGAGTCGGGTACAGAACAACTGAACACCAAAGTGTAGCAGGAGTCGGGTACAGGACAACTGAACACCAAAGTGTAGCAGGAGTCGGGTACAGGACAACTGAACACCAAAGTGTAGCAGGAGTCGGGTACAGGACAACTGAACACCAAAGTGTAGCAGGAGTCGGGTACAGGACAACTGAACACCAAAGTGTAGCAGGAGTCGGGTACAGGACAACTGAACACCAAAGTGTAGCAGGAGTCGGGTACAGAACAACTGAACAGCAAACTTTTAAAGAGAAGGACACTGGCGTGTTTTGCCGTGGTGTTTTGCCGTGGTGAAGCCTTCCTCAGAGCCTGTGTGTGTGGAGGTCCCATCCTCCACAGAGCCTCTTACTGCAGGAACGTCCGGTTGAAGTGTTCAGATGCGGTCGTGTCAAAGCCAGCTGCTTCCGCCGCCGGGTTTGTTGCCTCCCGTGTTCCTCAGTGAGATGATGCTTTTCTTGGACTGAAGCAGCCTCTCCAGGCACGGCGAGCTGATCTTCCCAGACGGAGGGCCTTGGCGGTGGTCTCGGGGTAGGGCTCGGTGGGGGAGCGTCTGGGGGTACATGTCTATGGGACTCCCCCGGACGTCAGTGCTGGAGGAAACCGCGTCGTCTTGGGTCTGTTCTCTGTGGTCGGCTGGAAGGTTAGGGCTGGATCTCAGGGGGCATCGGGACACTGGCTTGCCCAGGCCAGGTGCCTCCTGCAGGGCTCTCTCAGTCTTAGAGGAGCAAACGGGAGAAGTGTGGACCAATTTGAGGTGCGTAGATGAGTAACAGGGGTTGGACCCAGATAGGGGAGCGTCACAGGGGCGCAGGGCAGGATGTTGTCCACACTCTGGTGGAGACCCGTCAGGAAGAGAAGACGGGGGCAGAGGAAGGACCAAGACATGGCTCAGCTGTTGATAGGGAGAACAGAAGATTTATATCCATACTTACACCATCAAGAAGGGGTTTCTTACGAAACAACCATGTCTGTAGTTGAATGGAGACAGTATGTCTCTAAACTATTCCACTAGAGACCATGTCTGTAGTTGAATGGAGACAGTATGTCTCTAAACTATTCCACTAGAGACCATGTCTGTAGTTGAATGGAGACAGTATGTCTCTAAACTATTCCACTAGAGACCATTGTGCATTTGCAGGGTTTTCTAACTCCTCTTCACCAACCTCAACTTGTCCTCCTCTAATGCTTTCTCCTGCTACACCATCCACCTCCCTCACCCATTGTTCTTAGACAACATGACACGCATGTAATTCCTCTTCAGCGTAAAAATAGATGTTTTAGGCTGCCGCTGCCTCACTCTGGCTGTGGTTATAAAGGATAATGGTTCTGTTTAGAAACTTCCTCCCCCCTTCCCTCAAGGCTTCAATTCCAAACTACAATGACATGAGGTTCTTCCTAGCACACTCACAACTTTAAGTAAGTAATTGTTCCAGGAATGCGTTCCAAATGGAATGCTAGCTTGTATACTGGAATACAACTACTGTCTGCTATCAGTGTAGGTTTGCCGCTGATTTAGTCATGAAACCAGCTTAAAGACCTTTACCTTGTGTTTCTTAGGTGGTGGGCTGTGGTCCTCCTGGTTGTTAGTGTGTAGATCAGGTTCAGGGTGTTGGTACGGTCGGATGTGAGGGAACCAGCTATGGAGCATCTCCTCCATCTTCAGAATGACAGTGACGTAGCGCTCCCTGGATAGGAACACAAAGTACAACATGGTTTAGAACAGAGGTAAGAACATGGTTTAGAACACTGACAAACAGAACATGGCTTATACACAGCATGGAGAAAACGACAGGGTTCTTAAAACCTCTGACATTACAGTTTACAAAATGGTTTAGCAAATTATGTCATTGTACCCTGCTGGGCATGAACCTGGGCATTTCAAAACCCTGGGCATTTCAGGGGGTGTGTTGCTATGCTACAGATGCTAGCTACCTGAACTCAGGGGGTGTGTTGCTATGCTACAGATGCTAGCTACCTGAACTCAGGGGGGGGGTGTGTTGCTATGCTACAGATGCTAGCTACCTGAACTCAGGGGGGGTGTGTTGCTATGCTACAGATGCTAGCTACCTGAACTCAGGGGGGGTGTGTTGCTATGCTACAGATGCTAGCTACCTGAACTCAGGGGGTGTTGCTATTCTACAGACGCTGCTGTGCACTCCGTCACAAGTAGTGTGCTCATGTCCCCACGTGGCAGAGGGGGAGGGGGCTATTAATAGCCTAGTAAGCCCAACATCCTGTAGTGTGTAGTGTGTGTGTCCTGACATCCTGTAGCGGCCCCTGTAGTGTGTGTGTCCTGACATCCTGTAGCGGCCCCTGTAGTTTGTGTGTTTGTGTGTGTGTGTGTTCTGCTATCAATCTCCCTTCTCTCTTGGTTAATCTCTCCCTTACTTTGCAGTCCCACACCACAGAAACACCGTCCCACATCACACAGTCTTCTGTCTGTAGGTGTAGTTCGGGCTGTGGGTGTAGTTATGTCACATCGGGCCGGGTTATGACGACAGACAACCTGCTGTAACGCGCAGCACGTGGTCCGACCGAACATTACACACACTAAAAGCGTGGTTAAGAAGGCATCATTTTATCAAGATTTACGACACAGTTGTGGCCAGATTTGTGTGACAAATTAAGTCGGATTTTGCTCCATGTGTTTAAATCATCAGGGTTTCAAACTTCGTCTCTTACTGCCTGTTTGAGGCAGACGGACAGACAGGGTCATCTTACTGCCGGCGGGCAAATACCAAGCTAGGAAAACCATTTGGCCCTTTTTGGCCCTAGTGAGGAGACCAGATGCTGCTAGATTTAGTCTTGTAGGGCCAGTAGGGGGCACTGTTCCCCCTAGTGTAAATATCAACACTGTGGACACCTAATCATCCCCAGCTTTTATTTGCCACATTATACCCATTTTCTCTCCTCAAACTGAAGTGTCTTGTATAACCAGACCGGATCTGTGCCATCACTTATGTGTGTCAGTTGGTTGACTCAAAATCCAATGTACACAAGACACAGTATTCAGCAGGGTTTCGTCCCAAAGGGACGGTCCTGTTTGGTTGACATATTTTGGGTGTGGCCAGAAGGGAGAGAGGCAACGTGACAGGGCTAGGGATCCAAAGTAGGGATGAGAGAGGAAACGAAGAAAGCTCCAAAACTGAGTTAACAAATTAGGGATGTAACCTCCAAGTTCCTGAGAGCGCCTGAGATCTGGACAGGTGCAGGTGGGTGGTAGGATATTTATATTCACCCTGTATTTGGATTCTGGAGTACCCCCATTATCCTCTGGATCCGGTCCATAGCAACACTCTCCTGGAAACCGCTGAGACCTGCGAGGTATCGAGACAGAGAGGGCGGAGTCATCTCAGGCACTGGGTCACATTGATGCATTTGATTGGTCAGGTAGCTAACATGTGTGCAAGTCAATATGTTCAGTGTGGCCACAATAGCTAGCTACTATTTATTAGCATGTCAGCTCCTCTGTACCCACTTCCTCCCACATGCTCTTCACTGGACTCACTCATCTCCAGCTGTATCTCTACAATGACCACATAGTTTGACCCACGTAACACTACGGCCAGTACGGAAGTCTGTTCACTCTGTCTTAAGTATCTGTGCAGTGGTGGGTGGTTGCAGATACGCTCCAATGTTTCATAAAGCCTGTTATCTTATTCTATCGCTCACCGCCACTCTCGTAATCTCTCTCTCTCTCTCTCTCTGCTCTGTTTCTCTCTCTCTGTTTCTCTCTCTCTGTTTCTCTCTCTCTGTTTCTCTCTCTCTGTTTCTCTCTCTCTGTTTCTCTCTCTCTGTTTCTCTCTCTCTGTTTCGCTCTCTCTGTTTCTCTCTCTGTTTCTCTCTCCCTGTTTCTCTCTCTGTTTCTCTCTCTGTTTCTCTCTCTCTCACTCTGGTTGAAAAGGAATGGAGATCAGATCTCCGGTCTGTTTCATGCTTTGATCCTTGTTTGGTCTCATCTGCGGTGGCCATTGTAATTTCCTGATTGTTCTGTACACATGAGGGGAAATGAGGAACCAACGGTTTGGCCCGGACCATTCCTTTTATTGGTGTGCTTCCTTGAACGATTTGATCTGTTATGTACTCTTCTTGTGGGCCAGAAATAGATGACCTGAATTGGCTTTGGCGGAAAATATTGGAGTATTTTCTGGTAAAAACCTTAAATGATTTATAAACTGATGAGTCAAAACATTATGATAATATGCTGTTGGTGCCACCATTATAGCCCGACCATTTGAGGCATGGACTCTACAAAAGCCCTGAAGGTGTCCGGTGGTATCTGGAACAAAGCCATCAGCAGGAGATCCTTCAAGTCCTGTAAGTCGTGAGGTGGAGCAGCAGTGGATTTGTATGTCCAGCACATCCTAAAGATGCTGAATCGATTTGTCATCTGGGGAATCTGGAGGCCAGGACACCACCTGGAACTTTTCATCATGTTCCTCAAACTATTCCAGAACAATGTGCCAGTGTGTCTGTACCCACGTGTGCCAGTATCCACGTGTGCCAGTACCCACGTGTGCCAGTATCCACGTGTGCCAGTATCCACGTGTGCCAGTACCCACGTGTGCCAGTGTGTCTCTGCCAGTGTGTGTCCTTGCATGACATAATACCCAGAGGACTGAGTTGAACTAGTTGTTGAAGATTGGACGACTCACTCACGTTCTGAGTACCTCCCGGAGCGAAGACCCCCCAGGATGGAAGAAAGGGGTTGTAGGTAGCACTGTAGATCTGTACACTATGGAACAACACAGGGAGGGTCTGGTTAGTAACTAGCACTGTAGATCTGTACACTATGGAACAACACAGGGAGGGTCTGGTAAGTAACTAGCACTGTAGATCTGTACACTATGGAACAACACAGGGAGGGTCTGGTTAGTAACTAGCACTGTAGATCTGTACACTATGGAACAACACAGGGAGGGTCTGGTTAGTAACTAGCACTGTAGATCTGTACACTATGGAACAACACAGGGAGGGTCTGGTTAGTAACTAGCACTGTAGATCTGTACACTGTGGAACAACACAGGGAGGGTCTGGTTAGTAACTAGCACTGTAGATCTGTACACTATGGAACAACACAGGGAGGGTCTGGTTAGTAACTAGCACTGTAGATCTGTACACTATGGAACAACACAGGGAGGGTCTGGTTAGTAACTAGCACTGTAGATCTGTACACTGTGGAACAACACAGAGAGGGTCGGGTTAGCAACTAGCACTGTAGATCTGTACACTGTGGAACAACACAGAGAGGGTCGGGTTAGCAACTAGCACTGTACTGCCGGGTGACGTACTGCCGGGTGACGTACTGCCAGGTGACGTACCTCCTAACTCTAAGGTGCTTTGGACTCTATGACATCATCTAGTGGGCCAGGGACAGGCAAGCTCAACTGTGCTCATTAGTAAATAAGTCATCTCTTCGCAACATGGATCCGGGTTGAGCGAAAAATGTAAACTTAACAGATCACATTGCTGGGATTTTGGTGGACACATGTCCACATTTTAACTCTTTAAAGTCATGCTAAAATTATCAAGTTTTCCCCTGGTAAAATCTGCAAATAAAGGCCATCCTAATAGATCAACATTCTGACTGTATGGCAGGTTTAGAGCAAACAGTTCCTACCCTACTTTAAAAAGCCAAATCTGAATTATCAGACAACAGTGACCAGATCTCACCTTCCGGGCAAACACTGAATCTTTTTGGGCCTCCTCAGATGGTACCGTCTCCCAGCCACAGTGGACCCTCTTCCTGTCCTCGTTGGACTTCCCACTGGGACTCAGTGCCTCGTCGTGACCCCTGTGGTGCCAGGCATGTGAGGATACTGTTGTGTCCCAGAATGCCCTGGTCCGTCTCTGGCTTAACGCGTCGTGCCTACATCCCTTGGGTTCACCGGTTCCACTGACACAGTGGTTCTGGTCAGAGGGTTCTAAAGGGCCGGAACCACCGCCAGAACCCCAATCGTTGAGGTTCTCGCCATCGGGTCTCAGGCCCTGGTCCCCAGTTGGCCTGGTAGGGTTCTCGCTCAGATGACGGGCTCTGTCGCCAGAACGGCCGCTGTTGCCGGGAGAGTCGACAGATTGCGACGATGACGAAAGTGGAGGTAATGAGGACGAAGGCTGCGTCCTGGTGCTGTCCGCTGCATGTGGGTCGGGGCTCAGTCCCAACGCGCTGTCACCATCCTCACTGTCACTGGCCAAGTAGTCAATAGAGTAGTCCGAGTCTGACGTAGACATCGTCCCACAGGTGCTGTAGGGGTAGACTCTCATCCACACCTAGAACATAGACAATATGTAGAGTGTTAGAGCCACTGGCTGTGTGAAATAGAGGCCCTGGGTGTTAAGATATGTCCGACGCTTGGTTGGAGAGAGGAGTGAGGAAAGATAGAGGGGAGAGTTTCTGCTGAAAAAGAAGTGGGATGGATTGGAAATCACGCTGCCAGAGACACCAGTGTAAATCTACTGCCTGATGATGTGATGTGAATTATGTTACGAGTGTTTTCCTTCGTGGGACTGAAGTGAGTCTAGCTCAACAGCAGAATGGTTTAGGCTCGTAGACGAACAGTCATAAATGACGGTGCAGTAAACTGCTAATTAGACAGCTTTTATATTTCTGGAGACGTCATCCTGTATGAGGAAGTATTTTTAATGCAATAACAAAATTCATTCAAATAGTTAGGATTAGTCAGCATGATTTAGATAGGACATGTTAGATTTTTCCCAGATCGTTACTTTAAGAGATGTGCAACATACTGTATGAATGCGCTTTGGTGTCCCTTAAATACAAATCTAAACATTTTAATTAACACTTAATTATCTCCAACAGAGAGGGAACCAGACAGGTGCTATTAAAATCAGTCGCTGTCTGTAAATTATGGTATGGTTTGAATACATTTGCTTTACTGTTATTAATTTCCTGTAATGGTTAAGTATGCACATGTACTGTTATTTATGTAACAACATACTATTTATTTTATAGGAAACAACAACCAGTTTTCAAAGCAATTTACAATACATGAGGAATATAATGAATGGACTTGATGAATGGTGTGAAAAAGTGTTTGTTGGGACAAATCTGAAATGTTATAATGGCAAATTAAAACAAGAGTGTTTTTAAATCATGGCAGTCAGACTGAAAGTTCAGATATCTTCCAAAGCAGGATTCAGCTACTGTTAAGGACTTTCTAAGTCAAAGGGTTTCACAATCATTCCACATGTGTTAAATTATATAATTCTAGAAGTGCTTATGTAAGATGTTTACCGTCGTAGCCTGGTCACATAGTCTCCTAACACATAACCACAGCGACGTTAGACACATATGCTCAGTCCTTCATTTATTAAAAAAAAACACCACATTCCAAAACCAGATACATTGAAAATCTAACTTTAAACGTCAGATAAACACATTTCATCCCTGATAAAAGTGTGACTAATGGGTTTCATTCGAAGCATGCATTTTCTATGGAATTGGGCAACAGAAAGTTAACCATTTGAATGGATAATTATTAAATACCTATGGTGATATTTTCTCAATGTGGAATAATATTAATCCACTTGTCACTGTATATAGTGGCATGTATTGAATACACAGGAGTTGAAAATGGCGATACAAATGGCTTGTGATATCGCCTGTGATGACGGTAATTAATCGACATCCACCCAATGCATTGAAGTAACCACATCTACTGTACATAGACGACCTCTAGATCCGAGTTGATTATTTAACATTATCAACCACATTATGAACCACATTATGATCCTCTGGCAGAAGTACCGCACCGGACACCAGTGACTCAAATGGATCACAGGCATTTCTAATACAGCAGTTATAATTAACAATTATGAACCTATTCTAATTGTCTCCATCACGTGTATAGGACATTAACTGTTCTGAATATGACATATGATATGTAAGCCGTAAGAAGAGAACGAGCCACCTTACTACACATTAGTCGGATCGGATCATCCATCCGGTATATTTCTGAACATTTCAGGAAATATATCCATTACCTAATCGCCTTTGTTCCCGAAACACAACCTAGTGCTGTAAATATGAATGTAATACTGCTAGTAATCGCCCGGATAATATCAATGTGTCTTAATCAACCTACCGGTGTATTTCAGATATGGTATTCATGCGCCTTTGTTCCAGATCTGAGACCTGTCCAATAAAACACGCGACATACGGAACTTCCACCGGACCACAACACATGGATCCCCCCCCCCCTCCACTACCGCACAATAAACTAGTGTCGGCACACTGGATCCCACCTGTGCTTTACTACATAACTCAGTCTGGTCTCCAAGTTGTCCAAACGGGCAGCACCATGCAGATCCACAGCACCAGACCCGCAGCACCAGACCCGCAGGACCAGATCACCAGACCGGCAGCACCAGACCACCAGACCCGCAGCAGCAGATCACCAGACCCGCAGCAGCAGATCACCAGACCCGCAGCACCAGACCCGCAGCACCAGATCACCAGACCCGCAGCACCAGATCACCAGACCCGCAGCACCAGACCCGCAGCACCAGATCACCAGACCCGCAGCACCAGATCACCAGACCCGCAGCACCAGATCACCAGACCCGCAGCACCAGATCACCAGACCCGCAGCACCAGCCTACTTACCAGAAGTGACTGTATATCTTCCCCCCTGGTGTCTCGGATATGCGGTTACTTCAGGACACTCCGCTCATTGGACACTCATTGGCTCATGGCTGTCCCCAGTTCAGTAGTAGGATCAGGATGCGGTGTATCTGGTGCATCTGGTGTATCAGTGTGAGCGCAGGCCCACACCCCGTGCAGCCTCTCCTACTGCAACGTGTCTGAGAGGGCGGGTATAAATAAACTGGGCTCTCCGATTTGCGCTTGCAGAACCGTGTCTGACAAATCGACATTGCGATAGAGTGGAGCGTAAGGCGATAGGCGGGGGGGCTTATTACATATCTGCATGAAATGTAAATGGTAGAAACACGTGGTCACGGGGAACAGTTCCATGCTAGTAAAAATGAGAGCTTCACAACCGACCACTTCAGTTGAATTGTTCTGAAACCAAATAGCGCAGATTATATGGAATATATATACGTTGATTGAACTGAGAATCGGAGAGTCCAGTATGTTTGGAAACACATTTTAAAACGCCTTCAGAACAGTCAAAGAGCAAATGTTACAATGTCTTAGTGGCTCAATGGCTTAGTTATGTAAACCGGGATGAATGAACATTTAATCACAGTATACATAGAAACATCCGGCTATGATGCACAGTGCCTCAACTATGACTTCCTTCCTTGAATTTCCTCATCAGTTTATTGAGCATGCTAATATCATGTCGGTTACACAGCAGGAGTTTGTTTTGTGGTAAAACACACACAGTGTTTGCTATTTAACCACCGTCCCATTTGAGGGCCTATCTTTGAATGCTAGCTCTCACAGAGATATCCCCTCATCTGAGTCAACTGTGAGTACATGTCTCTCTAGAGGTCAAATGTCTCTCTAGAGGTCAAATGTCTCTCTAGAGGTCAAATGTCTCTCTAGAGGTCAAATGTCTGTGAGCGACTCAACGGTGTCTGTGGTGGTGACAGTTGTGTCGGAGACAAAGCAGGAAGTGAAACATGTAGGCAACAACATTATGCCATATGTCACGCTTCGTTTAGAGAAGGAGTTCCTTTATGATTCACACGTTCACTTATTAGTGTGTGTGTGTTGTATTTCTAATCATGTGTATGTCTAACTGAAAGTGATCTTAACTCAGAGACGGACCCCTGCCTAGTGCAGTCAGACTCAGGATTTGGGTGTCAAAACTTATGTGTGTGTGTGTCCTGGATGACATTTTTATGTGTGTGTGTGTGTCCTGGATGACATTTTTATGTGTGTGTGTGTGTGTGTGTGTGTGTCCTGGATGACATTTTTATGTGTGCCTTCATGAATGTGTTCTGACTCATTGCAAGATGTTTGTCCTCTGAAGTCCTACAGGTTGGGTTGGTGTACCTGCCTGAGATCAGATATCTGTGTTTAGGTCCTACAGGTTGGGTTGGTGTACCAGCCTGGGATCAGATATGTGTGTTGTAATCGATGACTTGCATTGACACATCTTAGATAATGTGAAGCCTGAAAACATGTTTTCCATTATGACTGACAGGCCAAACATATTTCCCTAATTTATTCGCCGTGAAGCTATCGGATCTTTTTACCTTTTTATTATATTATATATTATATTATTATACACTATTATTTTGCAGATTGGATCTATAAAAATATCAGTTGAATCGCTAAAGATAATACACTAAAAATACTGACAAATCTAATAAAGAATATATCATTAGTCACTTCGCAGACGCTTTCAACCAAAGCCACGTACACTGTGTTCCTCCTAAGGTAGCTGTCTGTCTAGAACAACCACACATCCGACAAGCAACACAGGTACATTTTCGTTTTAACAAAAGAGCTACCCGAGAAGTCAGTGCAAGTAGAAGACGAGCACGTTTTCTGATCACACACGAGCACGAGCACGTGGTTCTTCCCCTCTGTAACACCCCCAAACTCTCACATCCTACATTTACTGTAAATTAGAGATTTCAGAAAACATCAGCACCATTCCAGAGCAAACCCAGAGGGTGTGGCTTTGTCTCGGTGCTAGCATTCTTCCTCCCTCTTGCCCCCACCTTCTCTCTTTCTCTTCTGTCTCTCTCTCGATCCCGCCCTCCCTCCCTCGGTCAAAATGGGGAGCGGGGGGAGGTGTCACGTGTTCAGCTCAGAATCTCTCCTAGCTTCGGATGGGGAGTCAGGAAGTGTAGCCAGCGAGGGCTGGACAGGGGAGAGAGAGCTGCATATCACTACTGAATGTTTAATGACCCGTGTGTTCGCTTCTGGCACGCTGCCAGAGAGATAACGGTCTCTATTGTATTTTCTGTCTGTCTGTTTCCATGTCTGTCTTAAGTCCGGCATGCCCTCCTGTCTGTCCGTGGGCACCGCTGCCCACCAATCTGTGCCCCTGCCAGCCTGTCCCCTTACCCCTCTGGGGGCCTAGGTGTGTGGCTGTGGCAGGCTCCCCTGTGGCTGGCTCCCCTGTGGCAGGCTCGGCTGTGGCGTATCCCCAACATGTGACTGTGGGGTATATTTCACCAGGGTTATGTAATCCCCACGGATGTCGTTCCCTCCCGTCCAGCTGGGGGCTGAGGGGGGCGGTGCTCGATAGAAGCATGTTGCAGAAGAGCGCACCAGTGCATTTAACGTCGGCATCTGACAGGGCAATTCCTGCCTCTACCGACTGGGAGGGGTGTTATTGATGGTAGAAGTCTGGGTGAATTCAGCTGGATCTGTTTTACAGTGGGATTTTCACATTTCTATATGTACTCTGCTCGACAAAAGACTGCGCTCACTTAGAATATACCTTGTTTTTAAGGAAAAGGAATTCCATCAAAATAACATCAATTTGATCCGAATTACAGTGTAGACATTCCGAATCCTATCGAACTTGTGGTCCAGCTGAGAGGCATTTTAAACGTCAGTACTGTGCTAAAGTATGAGGAATATTGGTTATGTTTGGATTTAATTTCGAATTGAATTCTCACTGATACTGTAAAACCTGTGTGTAGAAGTGTGGTACCGTACTACCTGTGTGTAGAAGTGTGGTACCGTACTACCTGTGTGTAGAAATGTGGTACCGTACTACCTGTGTGTAGAAGTGTGGTACCGTACTACCTGTGTGTGGAACACTGGTGAACCATTTACGAACTCAATTTCCAATTGATCGAAAATCATCAATAATTCAAAAGGAAGAACAGAAAAAGACCGGTGTCCAAGAGGAAAGTGCCGTATGGTTTCCTGTTGTGAGCTTGAGTGATCACCTCACATGTCAAGTCAAGAAAACCGTGTTAAAATGCTGATCGCAAACTGGAACAGACCGGTATGGGTGGGTTGGTTCTGTTCAATTCAGGAGTTCAATTATATTATGTAAAAGAGAAAGACTCAAATAATCCAGGAACACAAAATACTTGCTGGATAATTCTCTCTGCCACACTGCACACAATGTTTGGGAATGGTTTGAGGAGCACGGCGACATGTTCAAGGTGTTGTACTGGTCTCCAAATTCCCAAGATCTCAATCTGGTTGAGTATTTGTGGGCTGTGCTGGACCAACAAGACTGATTCACAGCGGCTCAACCTCACAAATTACTGAACTTGAAGGATCAACTGCTAGTGTCTTGGTACCAGATTCCACAGGACACCTTCAGGTATCTACTACTAGTGTCTTGGTACCAGATACCACAGGACACCTTCAGGGATCTACTACTAGTGTCTTGGTACCAGATACCACAGGACACCTTCAGGGATCAACTGCTAGTGTCTTGGTACCAGATACCACAGGACACCTTCAGGTATCTACTACTAGTGTCTTGGTACCAGGTACCACAGGACACCTTCAGGTATCTACTACTAGTGTCTTGGTACCAGATTCCACAGGACACCTTCAGGGATCTACTACTAGTGTCTTGGTACCAGATTCCACAGGACACCTTCAGGTATCTACTACTAGTGTCTTGGTACCAGATACCACAGGACACCTTCAGGGATCTACTACTAGTGTCTTGGTACCAGATTCCACAGGACACCTTCAGGGATCTTGCAGAGTCCATGTCTCGTGGGTTGGCACTAGGTTGGACCAACAGCATATTAGGTCATAATGTCTTGTCTCATCAGTGTTTTGCATCAGGTTCTTCTCCAGATATTCTCAGTGTGCACACATGGATCAGGTTCTTCTCCAGATCTTCTCAGTGTGCACACATAGATCAGGTTCTTCTACAGATCTTCTCAGTAAGCACACATGGATCAGGTTGATCTCTAGATCTTCTCAGTGTGCACACGTGGATCAGGTTAATCTCCAGATCTTCTCAGTGTGCACACATGGATCAGGTTGATCTCTAGATCTTCTCAGTGTGCACACATGGATCAGGTTCTTCTCCAGATCTTCTCAGTGTTGTTAGTTCCCTGCTGTTTCCGATTATCCCTAATTGAATGCTTTTGGCCTCTGGTGAACGATGACGAAGGTTGGTTAGAAATCCTGTGGAAACCTTCTGATCTCCTCTCATTTATGACCACATCTAACACTTCCATCAGAACAACCAAATCAGTGTCTCAAATGGCACCCTCTGGGATATACTGTGCACTACAAGAAATAGGTTTCAAGTGTGGCAGACTCAGTCCTGAGTGGCTTTGGCTACCGTCGTTCCTAAAGCCTGTGTCCCAGTGACAATATGACAGCATCATATAACCAAGGTGCCAAACTACTTTTAACCAAAGCCCTATGGTCCAGGTCATAGGTACTCTGTAGGGTATAGGCTGCCATTTGGATCACAGTGTTTCTCTGTTGTTTGGGTGATGTCATTGAACAAATCTTGGTTGCACCAACTACTCACAGTGACTCACAGTGTCATACGGTACATTGGTGAATCATTTATAAATTAAGCCTGTTGCTTAAACTGAGTAAATGTTAAGGTAATAGCCCTAACCCTAACCCACGTGAAGGAAGTCGCTTTCCCACGTTGTTTTACAGTGTGGTAGATTTTATTTGAAGAATGTTTTCTCAGGGATCCTGACTATGAGTTGGTATTACTTTGGTACTAGTACAGGATTTGAGAATTTTCCATTTCAGATTGCAGTTTTTACATTGATGCAGTGTTTGCATTCCTACTAAAGCAGGCTATTGTCAATATCATTTATTCCTGGTGTCCTGCTTCTTTAATTTATAGGGTTTAAAATCCCTGAGATCCAATTGATCGGAATCATCAATAATTCAAAAGGGAAGATGATGATGATCGATGTCCAACAGGAAAGTGCTCTGCAGTTTCCTGTCGTGAGTTTGACCGACCATCTCACAAGTCAAGGTCAGAAGACATTGTTGTCCTAAAGTGTTGAAATGCTGTCAGAACACACCCTGGTAGATGGCTGAATATGCTGGTTGTCTTTAGGACAGTTTAAATGTATGTACAGCAGATACAGATGTATATTTACAGAGTTCTTTATCTCAAAGGCATCTCAGGGGTTTGTGTTATATTGACAATATACTGCTCCAGAGCAGATGTTTGGTGCTTAACATCTCTTTCGGCCATATACCACACACCATGGTCTTCGGGTTGGGTGTCATTAAGGCTTAAGTAAATACCTAGCAATCTGTGACCTGGAACTGGTTGACGTAGGACCCTACATATTTACCAAGGCATCCCCGGGTGAATTCAACAACATTTTATATTCCCTCCTGCCAATGACTACCAAACTCTAACACCCAGGCACTATGTCCAGAACAGCCGACCCCCAATGATTACACCAATCCAATGCTTTCAAACCCATTATAGGAAGAATGGTTAATCTGCAGGTGACCACAGTTTGCCAGGGTTGTGAGAGTCCAGTAGCACTTACACACAGCGGCTGATCCACAGCGGCTGATCCACTCACCACATCAGAGAATGTCTAGTCATTATTATTCTTCAGCTGGCGGGGTCAACCAGGTCAGGCCTGGCCCCGCCTCCACCAAACCCACGGAGCACCAGGCCTCTAGTTATGTCATGTCCTAACAGCCACAGGCTGTCTTCCCCCGAGTCCCAGGCTTGTTTGATGAGAGGACAGGACACCGCCGACCTGGTGTTTGCTCTGAAGTGACTGACAGTAAATGTGCCAATGAGATGTTGAGGAAACACAACAACAAAAATCACCAGTCACACAAGTGTGTGTCTGCGGTGATCTGTGGTGATCTGCAGTGATCTGTGGTGATCTGCGGTGATCTGTGGTGATCTGCGGTGATCTGTGGTGATCTGCAGTGATCTGCGGTGATCTGCGGTGATCTATAGGAAGCTGGATGGTAGCTTGACATTTATGTGACCTATCAGTTGTGTTGGTGGGCATGACGGACTCAGTTTTAATCCTATTAGATTTGCATTTGATTTGTGGATAAATCACGTATAAAAAACTAAAACTAAACTAAGCTAAAAATACTTAATAAACCCCCCAGTAATATCACATATTCATAAGTATTTAGACTCCTTAACTCATTAATTTGTTTAAGCACCTAATTGCTGCCTCTTTGTGTACGATTACATGCTTGGCACATCTGTATTTGGTGAGTTTCTCCCAGTCATCTCTGCAGGCTTACATCAGGCATCTGTCTGGTCTTCGCCCAATTCAGTTTTTCCATGAATCAATCACTCAATTATATGTGTTTTATAAAGACCCTTTTACAACAAAGTTGTCACAAAGTGCTTTTACAAACACCCAGCCTGAAACCCGACAAATCTGACTTGTCTGGAAACTCTACTGCAAAGGCCTGAGTGGTGCAGGTCTGCACTCTCTGTGGCTACTGGAAAACCAATTGCACTTTTATCAAGAGTTGAGGATTTAAACACAATGTGCTGATAAATTTAGAATCTGACTATATCGCCGTGGCTACCTAATCACCACCAGCTGCCAATAGACTCCTCCCCCTGTAACAATGCAAAAAAAAGTTCAATGTTACCAATGCAAAGAATCATCTGATCTGCATTGCCATGCATTTGACCCGATGTGTCAACAACATCATTGTCAACAACAACATCATTGTCATCACATAACATAGTATTGAAACGTCAGGCATCTGGCTATTGGTTAATGATTTCTGAGAAAAGCAGGAAATGTGTTTTTCCAGATAACGTTCTGGGTGAGTGCATGTATGTGTACTAAAGAACCCCTTTCACGTGAACTTGGTCAGACCTAAAAGAGGAAGCAGATTACTATGTCCAGTAATGACTCATATAACTGGTTAGGGGTTAAGGGAGGTATTTTGTGTCTTTACTAAATGGAAAAATACAAAACCATTTATTTTATGTACTGCCGGGTTACTATAAGGTTACCCTGACATTTTGTTTAGGTACCAGAGTTAACAAGCACAGAAGAACAGAGAAGCTAATTTACTTTAACCCCAACAATGTTATAGTGAAAACATATTGCCTCTTCAGGTTCTCAAATGTTCCATATTATTGTAATTTCATTTTTTTTTTGGCAAAGTTCACAAGTTCACCAGCAAATAATACCGTACCTTGGGAAACCGTGCCGCTGAGATTGCCAATTATTGGATAATAAACGTCCTTCCTCTCTCTTACTGCTAAATGACATGAGTGCTAAACATGGAAACTCACAATCATACTGAAATTACCCATGTTTCATAAATGCAGTTTAGAAAACACAGTATGTTTATCAACTGGCAACGTTTCTATTTTGGTCGTACAACAGACACACTCATTCAGAGCTATTTTACTTGTATTTGTTGTAACAGGCCCCCATGGGAATCTAACCCACTAATTGAGCCAATAGGGTTTGTGACACCTGGGAAACCAGGACATTGTGATTCAGGGTAGCTTTATCCGTAGCTATTATATTAACTAGTGGCTTTATCTAGCCCTATTCTTTTAGCTATTAGCTTTATCTAGCCCTATTCTATTAGCTAGAAGCTTTATCCATAGCTATTCTATTAGCTAGAAGCTTTATCCATAGCTATTCTATTATCTAGGTGGTGAAGTGGAAAACTTATACATGGTAAAAAGATTGGAGCCAATTTCCACCTACAACAGGACAATGACCCAAAGCACAGCTCCAAACAATGCAATAACTATTTAGGGAAGAAGCAGTCAGCTGGTATTCTGTCTATAATGGAGTGACCAGCACATTCACTGGATCTCAACCCAATTAATCTGTTGTGGGAGGAGCTTGACCATACCGTGCATAAAAATTGTCAATCAAATCAATCCCACACGTTGGAGGTGCTTCAGGAGGCAGTGAGTGAAATTTAACAATTTTATTTAACAATTTAAAGTGGCTCTCAAACTTTTAAACCCAAGTGTATAGAACAAATGTGGGCTATGTTAGCATAACACACTGTTCAAAGTGGCCATGTGCTTGATATAATTATGCAAATATATGACTGGCGGTACGTGTCAGTAAGGTGTCTTGTCATGGCACGACTAGAATGTCATCTATCTGAAGGAGGGGCCACAACACAAACGTGTGCAGCGCGCTATTGCGCAAGTTTCCTTTGACTCGCCGTGAAACACAACAAATATAGCCAGATCACGTGGCTCACGCACACCATGGACAATCTATTTCTATGCTCCCTCTCGATTACATAACTCCACAACGCTTTCTGGCAGGCCTCCAGGTGTCCTCAGGAAACCCGAGCTCAAATGGCGCCCTTGACTGCAACGCAACAGGCTTGAGCCACCGCACATTTCAACCCTTGAACAAGTAGAAAAACTCTTTGTGATATTCTGCCGACGTGTATTTTTTGGTCAGTTTGAGAAACATGTTTTACTAATTCAATGCCTTTTGACAGAAAATGAAAGGGGAACAATAAGATGACATCTGTATATTCCATTGCCCTGCATTGTTAGGGGGAAAACTGCTTGTATATATTTTAAGGATACATAGTTCCCTCATTACTTGTGAAAAGCAGGCCTATAGACAATGTCTAAATGCTACCCTTCCACTATAAAGCCCTGACCTTTGACCAGTACCTATAGGGCTTTGGTTTGAGTTAGTGTACTACCTATAGGGCTTTGGTTTGAGTTAGTGTACTACCTATAGGGCTTTGGTTTGAGTTAGTGTACTACCTATAGTGCTTTGGTTTGAGTTAGTGTACTCTGTTGTAGAACAAGGTGCCATTTTCTCTATGTCTAGTCTGCTAATAGCTGCTGCTGTAATCACGTGTTATGGGAACAGCTGACTATGTTTACAGGAACACCTAGTACCCGGGTCATGTAGGCGAATATGGGGATTGCCATTAGATTGTTGTATTGCCATTAGATTGTTGCAACACGGAAGACTCGGTCGAAACGATTATTCAGTAGGAGAATCTTGTGTGCGGCTACTTTTATAGGTTCTCTACTTTACGAGCCAGAACCTCGGGTGAACTGGTGTGGGTTGTCCTCTTTATTAGCCACAACACCTGGGTCAACACATGACGCAGGATACGCGCCCGGTAAATGATAGGTGTGGGTGGGTCTGTCCAGTGGACTGACCAAGCAGATTCTCACATTGTTTTTATCTCTGCCAGTTCACCCACTGGCATGACAATAGCCTGCACTGCACCCTGGTCATAGTAGTATAACAACGGAAACAGACTGTTCTCGAATGGCGCATCGCTGACGCATTGAAACCACAAACACCAGCATTTTATGCACTCACATGTACGCAGAGTTCAGGAATTTCGCCCCACAAACGGACATTCGGCCGTACATGAGTATGTAACACAGTGAAAATGTACGAACGACGTTGCTGCCCCTTAGCGGTGAACTGCGGTAGTGCGTGCAGATTTGGGCCGTCTCCGGTCATACCGGCACTGCTGCTGGTTAGCTAATGTGAACTGCTGGCAGAAGACTGTGTCTCTAACCTTGGCCGTTTGCAACTTGACAGCAGCTGCTCCTCCAGGATATCGGTCATGTTTAGATTGGATACGGCCAGACGGCTTGCACAAGAAAAATGCTGTAAAAAATTAAGAATTATCATTTTATTTGTTCCTAATCCTAAACTATTTAACTATCCACAACCTCATTATCTCAAAATAGCTGCCTGAACAATCTGACCCAAAACTGTATCCCTTGTAGACCTAACTCAGGGTGTCATTTGCTGTGCTATTGCTGTTGTGGGCAGATTACATAAAGCCTTACATAATGTTACCATTAAGCCACATGTGAGCCCAGGCAAACAGACAGGCAGGCAGGCAGTCAGCAGTCACATTCCAGCACTCATTGCAATAGTAGCTTTGTAAAAAAACTGGCTGCATCAAACCAAGGTGGCCGAAACATGTGCCGGCTGGTTTAAAATAATAAAAGGTACTGCCACGTGTTTCCTACTTTTAGAGCACTAGAGAGGCATATCCTGTGCTCATTGCTCTTGATGTGCTTCGGTGTTCTACAAAAAGTATGTTTAATAGGATTAGTATGGGAATGATTCCTACTGTCACATGTACATTCATATAACATGTTCCCTGATACACACCCATCATACTGTACATTCAGCTGCCAGGAATCCCTCCCCCCGTGAACACAATAAGCTGTGTAATGGTCTGATCTGGGCTGTTAATCTTTGCCAGCATTTCCAGGAACCATGTGTGAGCAGTTCCTGAGAGGAAAAGGGCTTAATCACTGTATCACGTGGTTACATGTAGCCAAGACAGATCTTCATCATTATATCACATGGTTACCTGTAGCCCAGGCAGACATCATCATTATATCACATGGTTACCTGTAGCCCAGGCAGACATCATCATTATATCACATGGTTACCTGTAGCCCAGGCAGACATCATCATTATATCACATGGTTACCTGTAGCCCAGGCAGACATCATCATTATATCACATGGTTACCTGTAGCCCAGGCAGACATCATCATTATATCACATGGTTACCTGTAGCCCAGGCAGACATCATCATTATATCACAGACCCAGATCATCATCATTATATCACATGGTTACCTGTAGCCCAGGCAGACATCATCATTATATCACATGGTTACCTGTAGCATCATCATCATTATATCACATGGTTACCTGTAGCCCAGGCAGACATCATCATTATATCACATGGTTACCTGTAGCCCAGGCAGACATCATCATTATATCACATGGTTACCTGTAGCCCAGGCAGACATCATCATTATATCACATGGTTACCTGTAGCCCAGACAGACATCATCATTATATCACATGGTTACCTGTAGCCCAGGCAGACATCATCATTATATCACATGGTTACCTGTAGCCCAGACAGATCTTCATCATTATATCACATGGTTACCTGTAGCCCAGGCAGACATCATCATTATATCACATGGTTACCTGTAGCCCAGACAGATCTTCATCATTATATCACATGGTTACCTGTAGCCCAGACAGATCTTCATCATGATATCACATGTCAGCCAGACTAACACCTGTCAAATGTATTTCACTTAAAAAGGAACACACAAGTCCATTCCGAACACACATGTCCATTTGGAACACACATGTCCATTCGAAACAAACAGGTCCATTCCGAACACACAGCTCCATTCCGAACACACAGCTCCATTTGGAACACACAGGTCCACATTTGGAACACACAGCACCATTCTGAACACACAGCTCCATTTGGAACACACAGGTCCACATTTGGAACACACAGCTCCATTCTGAACACACAGCTCCATTTGGAACACACAGGTCCACATTTCGAACACACTGGTCCACATTTGGAACACACAGCTCCATTTGGAACACACAGGTCCATTTGGATCACAATCCGTGGCCTTGTGTCATGAACATTGACTCTGCACATGGCATATAATGGGTCAGCCAAAACCCCTAACGTACACGGATGTACAGAAAACACACACACACACACACACACACACACAGTATATACACACACGCACACACAGTATATACACACACACACACACAGTATATACACACACACATTATATACACACTCCGTCTGAAACAGGTAGACCACAGAGGTGTGCAGTTGTAACTTCCACAGATCCCAATGTGCAGCAGGAGGCGCTAGGGGGCAGGGGGATCATGTAAAGACATGTGACAGGAAAGTGTGTTATGTCATGTGTTCTAGACTAAATGCATCACACACGTGAATGCTCCCACACACACATAGACACATGGACTCAAACACATGGCTACACACACACAACCACATGAACAAACACAAGTATGCACACACAAATATACACGTACACAATGATGGACACAATTACGCATCACTAAGACCCAATCATTTACCAAACTGTAAAGACATTAGCATTTAACGAAATATTAAACTATTCTCAAATATTGTTTTTTATACCAACAGAATTTTTTAAATATTCCATGTGCATATATTATAGAAATTAAATTGCATCAAGATCAATATGATAAATATAAGCAGTAAAACTATTGTATGTGTAAGCTGAGCATGAACCAGAAAAACAAAACAACATAGTTGGAGAATCAGGAGTCTGACTCACTTGTGTCTGCAACTCTGCTTGGTTTTATTCACACAGTATAAGAGTTTCACAGTTGGTTGCACACATTCAGAAAGCATGTAGTCTTTAACATTTTTAAATACAATATTTTTATAAAATATAATATCTGAATGTGTGACTTTCAATAACATATCCGTGTTTTATAGTTGAGTATTTCTACCATAAGCCCCAGGTGCTGACAAGCACTGAAGAGGCCAGGACAACAAGATGACGTTCAGGAAGCACTTGGAGAAAAAAACAGAAATATTAGTTGTCATGTCAAATAATATGATTTAATTTGATGAACATTATTGAACTTGAACCCACCTGTTCGATCCCACCTGTTTGTAGGAGAGGAAGTGATCAGATCTACAGAAACAGAAACATTCTCCGGTCAGAACATGCCATTGTTAACTTTTAACGGCGTATTGTCGGAGGCTAAAATACAAATTTAGCCAAGCACGTATGCTGACCAAGGTAAGACCAGGGACCCGAGAGGGCTCAAGACTAGGAACCCGACAGGGCCGAAGACTAGGGACCCGACCAGACCGAAGTTTGGCATCCTATGGGACAAGTGCTCACCTCTGATGGACCGGGCCGTGTTCATAAAGTGTGCCTCTCACCCAGATTCAACTGTTCCAGTCACTAACTCCAATTGATGTCTTTAACATTTTTGTCATTTTTGCAATTGTTGTTTTATATCAGCTAAGTTTGCATGTGTGGTTAAATGGCAAACAATATATATTTATCCTTTTTAAATAATATACTGCACTTCTCCACATGCTCACATACTTACATTTAATCTAACAACTTATTTCAACCAGGCCTCACCTGTTTTCATCGTTAGCTCAATGCTACAGTCAGAGAACTCGTGTCTCTTGCTCACGGTACAGACATGAGACCCAAAGTCCTCTGTCCTGACCTCTGTGATGGTGAGAGTGATCTTGTTTGGTTTGTAGTCCAGTGAGTAGCCCTGGCTGCAGTTCTGGAAGCCCTTAAGATAAAATAACATCAAAGTAGAGTGTACCTTTTGAATCAAGTTCCTAAGATCTGGAAGTTTTAAAGACCTTTTGAACAAAGTTCTTATAATACCTGGTAGTGCGCTCCGCTGCAGGGGGCCGGTCGCTACAATAATATCCGAAAATAGCCAATCACCTGCAGCAGCCGCAGATAATCTATTTTAAAAAGAGCTGCTTGAGTAGTTACTTTAGTAGCCCAGAGTTGTTCTTTGCAAGAGTAGTTTGTTTTATACTTTAAGATGTAAAAAAGTGTATTTATTTATTCCAAGATTTTTATTTACCCTGTCCTTTGATTATTTGTTTTAAATATGTTCTAAATAAATAACACGATTTAGACGTTGTGTACCTGTATAAGTATCGGCTCTAATAACGGTACCCAACCGGCAATAATGTTTTGGCTAATCGGTGTATATTCCAATGCTGGTGTCTATGTGTAAAACCCCACTAACTCAAATTACGTGTGTTCAATAGGCGGGGAGAACAATACAGCATCTTATTGGCTAATTGTGTCTGGCTGTCAGGAAGGGGGCATGAGAAACATGTGCCAGAATTGCATCAGTTTTAGCGGATAGTTTTTTTTCTAAAACAGGAAGTCATTTTTGCTGGTAATTTTCCAAAAACGAATCGTTGTTTGCCGAAGGTGAGGTTAAACGTTATCTGCTCGATATCGCGTGACATCTGTATTTTGCTTATTGTAATTTTTCTGTCTTGTACGTTATTAGTTCAGTAAACTATGTATTAGTAACTGAGTATGAAAGAAAATCTGTCTCACCAGATTCTGAAACTGAATTTCTAGCACTATTTGATACTGATTGAATCCCCAGTTCTACCTGGGATCAAATATTCCTCTACAACAGATTGCGACCAGGAAGGACCGATTAAGAACTTAACCAACTGCAGCATTAGGTATGTCTACATTTAATAGTGTTTAATGTATTTTATTCAACACAATTATATTGTTTGCTTGATATAAATCGATGAGTAAACTTAATTAACAAATGTATCGTAGTGTTATTTAGACTGACTGGGAAGGTTTATTGCGTATAGTGAGAACTTAATAAATCCAGTACCTAGCCATATCTACTGAAGTAGTAATACCTTGTAATATACATCTTTCTATTAAGTGTTAGGCTCACAATTTGAATCTATTAACACATTTCCAACTGTTACAAAAACATAGATCAGTTTGCTATTAATTACACACTAAAGTAAAAAAAGTAGGAGAATCTATTTCCTCTTTGATTCAATGGCCTGTGGTTAAAAATAAACGGCTAAATATTTTTCATTCGTCAGTATAGCGCTTTGTCATTGTCTTCTAATGGCAACTAAACATAATTAGTTATTGAATAGACCACATATAGCATTACCAACCTTATGTTTGATATAGTGACACAGGAGTTTGTTTCCTGGTCCTCTCCACTGGACGGACAGCTGTGGGATGTCCTGTCTGTCCTCATAGCTGTAGTTACAGGGTAACACGGCTGTCTCCTCGGGCCGGGTCAGGACCTTTACTGCACTACCTAGTGAAATACAGTCCCAACACACAGACTGATGGCTGTCAGTGTCATCGTAATGCTACGTAACACACAAGGTAGAACAGAACAGAAAACCATCCAGATCTGGTTTGTTTATTAACCATTTAATATTTAGAAACAAGAAAGCAGTGTTAAGAAAATGCTAATAGGCCACATCAAATGTATTTACAATAAGTCATACTTTTAATCTGTTTCACTAGTAGTCAAATACCTTCAACAAGTACTGTAAATACTTGTATGATTTGTAATGGGGGAATTTTGGGTTAGAGGTTAGAGACTTACCTCTAACAAACAAATCTGACAACATCAGTCCGAGAGAAAGTGTTGCTATCCTCCTGCAAATGACAATGAAGATGTTGCCCCACATTAACGTGTCAGAATTAGGACTGAGGTTTACTCGGAATGAGTGACTACAGAAAACAAATCCTTAAATAAATATCACTTTTGCTTTTATTGACCTGTCCAGACGTGAATGGGGGCTTTGTGTACCAAATCCATAGCTACCCTGAAGAAAAGGAATGTCCCTAAAGTTTGAGTTGTAATTCAATCACGTGCGATGCAAAAAAAATACAACGCTTCAATTTCGGGGCAGTGTTAATGTCTTTCGAAATATTCTCTGAACAATGTGACTGGCAGAACGTGGATAAATGTTATTAAAAGAATGCAAAATATTATCATAATCAAATTGAATGCCAGATAACACAGTTGAAAGATGACATACAATTATATACAATAGGTGGTGAACACATGCCTCTGGTGAGTGTACATTATGCATTACAATTTAAGTATAATTTACTGTTTTAGTACACACAATACAGTTACAGTTCCACTACTCACAATGCACGTAATGTTTACTTTACAGTTCCACTACTTATAAAACAGTTAATGTTTACTTTACAGTTCCACTACTTATAATACAGTTAATGTTTACTTTACAGTTCCACTGCTCACAAAACAGTTAATGTTTACTTTACAGTTCCACTGCTCATACTAGTTATAAGATAACCTAAACCCTTCAGTAATGAAGAGGAAATAAGAGATGCCCTGGACATGGTCAAAACTACAAAGAGATACCAGCCCAAGTCAAAAATAAACATTGTGGGTGCAATATAATTGTCTAATAAGCAATTGTTATGTGGCTGGACAATGTGAGCGAACCATATCTACGTGTGTATCTGTGTAAGCTCCAGGGAAAATAAGACAACCCTTACAACCCTGCTAAGGAATGTTTTATGACCACTTTTAAGCCAAATATTTTGTCATGACATCACATTTTAATTACTTCCTTCTTGTTGATTTATAAAAGTCATCACCTCAGTCAAAGGTGTCCTTCTATTCAGTCTACTTCCTTGTTCACTATTAAATATGTCTTATGATAATACTTTCTGAAGTGTACGCTACATTTCTAATCTCTGCCTTCTGTTTTAGTTCTACATTTCAGTTGATTAGAATATTCCTATTTTTTCGATCTACCTGAACAGCTCTCTGCGGGAACATGAACTCGTTTTATTGGAAGAGTTTGTGTTTGACTTTTGTCTTTCTCTATGTTCCCATCGCTGGATCAGAAGGTATTACATGTCATTCAGACAAACACTGCCTGTGTTTTGTTAATTTGACATACCACTTTTGTAGTAATGATAGCTGAGTGAGTGCAGTTGTGTAATTCAACAATAACTGTAATGGGTATTGGCTAAAGAATAACTGACTTCTGCTATCTTTGTTAAATCTCTTCAATCATCTTAATTAGTCTTAATCATAGAAACGAGAGAGACGGGGGGGGCATAGATATGGTGTGTGTGGGGGAGGGGGGCATAGCTATGGTGTGTGTGAGAGACGGGGGGGGGGGGCATAGATATGGTGTGTGTGAGGGGGGGGCATAGATATGGTGTGTGGGGGGCATAGATATGGTGTGTGTGAGAGGGGGGCATATATATGGTGTGTGTGAGAGGGGGGCATAGATATGGTGTGTGGGAGAGGGGGGCATAGATATGGTGTGTGTGAGGGGGGGGGGCATAGATATGGTGTGTGTGAGTGGGGGCATAGATATGGTGTGTGGGGGGAGGGGGGCATAGATATGGTGTGTGTGAGGGGGGCATAGATATGGTGTGTGTGAGAGGGGGGCATAGATATGGTGTGTGTGAGGAGGGGGGCATAGATATGGTGTGTGTGAGAGGGGGCATAGATATGGTGTGTGAGAGGGGGGGGCATAGATATGGTGTGTGTGAGAGGGGGGGGGCATAGATATGGTGTGTGTGAGAGGGGGCATAGATATGGTGTGTGTGAGAGGGGGGGGCATAGATATGGTGTGTGGGAGAGGGGGGCATAGATATGGTGTGCGGGAGAGGGGGGGCATAGATATGGTGTGTGGGAGAGGGGGGGCATAGATATGGTGTGTGGGAGAGGGGGGAGTGGGGGGGCATAGATATGGTGTGTGATAGGGGGTTGAGTCGGTTGTCTATCAATCGGAAGGTTGGTGGTTTGATCCCCTGTTTCTCCTGGGAAATTGTCGAGGTCTCCTTGAGCAAGACACCTAACCCCAGCTGCTCCTGGCGAACCTGCTGTCCCCTTGCATGGTAGACGCGGTCGTCAGTGGATGAATGAGTGAATGAATGAGTGAATGTGAGGCAGGATCTGTAAAGCGCTTTGGATGAAAGCGCTATATAAAAGTGCAGCATTTACAGGGGGGAGCATAGTTATGGTGTGTGAGACGGGGGGTTATAGTAATGGTGTGTGAGACGGGGGGGTGTGTGAGACGGGGGGGGTATAGTAATGGTGTGTGAGACGGGGGGTTATAGTAATGGTGTGTGAGACGGGGGTTATAGTAATGGTGTGTGAGACGGGGGGTTATAGTAATGGTGTGTGAGACGGGGGGTTTATAGTAATGGTGTGTGAGACGGGGGGTTATAGTAATGGTGTGTGAGACGGGGGGTTATAGTAATGGTGTGTGAGACGGGGGGGGTTATAGTAATGGTGTGTGAGACGGGGGGTTATAGTAATGGTGTGTGAGACGGGGGGTTATAGTAATGGTGTGTGAGACGGGGGGGGTTATAGTAATGGTGTGTGAGACGGGGGGGGTTATAGTAATGGTGTGTGAGACGGGGGGTTATAGTAATGGTGTGTGAGACGGGGTTATAGTAATGGTGTGAGGGGGGGTTATAGTAATGGTGTGAGACGGGGGGTTATAGAGGTGTGTGAGACGGGGGGTTATAGTAATGGTGTGAGAGACGGGGGGTTAGACGGGGGGTTATAGTAATGGTGTGTGAGACGGGGGGTTATAGTAATGGTGTGTGAGACGGGGGGTTATAGTAATGGTGTGTGAGACGGGGGGTTATAGTAATGGTGTGTGAGACGGGGGGTTATAGTAATGGTGTGTGAGACGGGGGGTGTGTGAGACGGGGGGTTATAGTAATGGTGTGTGAGACGGGGGGTTATAGTAATGGTGTGTGAGACGGGGGGTTATAGTAATGGTGTGTGAGACGGGGGGTTATAGTAATGGTGTGTGAGACGGGGGGGTTATAGTTATAGTGGTGTGTGAGACGGGGGGTTATAGTAATGGTGTGTGAGACGGGGGTAATGGTGTGTTATAGTAATTATAGGTGTGTGAGACGGGGGGGGGGGTTATAGTAATGGTGTGTGAGACGGGGGGTTATAGTAATGGTGTGTGAGACGGGGGGGTTATAGTAATGGTGTGTGAGACGGGGGGTTATAGTAATGGTGTGTGAGACGGGGGGGGTTATAGTTATAGTAATGGTGTGTGAGACGGGGGGTTATAGTAATGGTGTGTGAGACGGGGGGTTATAGTAGACGGGGGGTTATAGTAATGGTGTGTGACGGGGGGTTATAGTAATGGTGTGTGAGACGGGGGGTTATAGTAATGGTGTGTGAGACGGGGGGGTAATGGTGTGTGAGACGGGGGTTATAGTAATGGTGGTGAGACGGGGGTTATAGTAATGGTGTGTGAGACGGGGGGTTATAGTAATGGTGTGTGAGACGGGGGGTTATAGTAATGGTGTGTGAGACGGGGGGTTATAGTAATGGTGTGTGAGACGGGGGGTTATAGTAATGGTGTGTGAGACGGGGGTTATAGTAATGGTGTGTGTTTATAACCACTCAAGGTAACCTTTTCCACATTTACATACAAGTATGGTACAGCATGTGACTTTTTGCGTTTTAAAATATATTTTTTTCTTTCAGATCACTTTAAAGTTAAAGTTCCACCTGAGCTTGTTGCCGTGGTTGGGAATGAGATAACTTTGCCCTGTCGTCTGAATACCAATACCAATATCAGTACTGTAGTATGGTCCAGACGAGATTTGTCCCACTCTGATGTACTTCGTTACAACTATGAAGCTGGGAATAAAGTGAACAATTCCTACAAAGGAAGAGTATCAGATCTCAACAGGGAGGAACTGGAGAGAGGCATCGCTTCAATTAGACTCATCCATGTGCAGAGGTCTGACGAGGGAGAATATAAATGTACTGTTACAGCGAGAATGTGGGCCGACGAAGCTACTATTCGTCTCTCTGTCATAGGTAAGATAAAAAATGGGATTTTGACACTTAAATGCCATTCCAGGTTTGATGGAATCTGGCTTTTGTATTAACTGATTTACTTGTGTTACAATTGTAAATGCAGGTGTAGGATCCAGACCAGAGATCTGGAAACTGGAGGCCGTAGAAGGAGGGCTTTGGCTGCAGTGCAGATCTAATGGCTGGTTTCCCAAGCCTGAGATGTTTTGGCTGGACAGCGATGGACGTAACCTCACATCTGAGTCTGGAAATGTGCCTAAATTTAACTATACTCTAGTTGAGGGCCTTTATACTGTAACCGGGGAGGTTGCTGTGACGAGGGGAGATGCCAACAGGTTCCTCTGCAGAATCCATTTCCAGAAGAACAATCTCACAACAGAGACTGAGATCAATATTTCAGGTGAGATATGTTGGCCATACCACTTGTCTTTAACAAATGTGGCTCGATGGGCTACACCTGTATTACAATATACTCTGATGAGCCAAAACATTATGCCTAATATTTTGCTGGTCCTCCACGTGCTGCCAAACAGCACCAACCTGCTGACACATGTACTATACAAGAACCCTGAAGGTGTCCTGTGGTATCTGGTACCAAGACATTAGCAGCAGATCCTTCAAGTCCTCTTCGTAGTGAGCTGGAGCTGTTCGATATATCCAGCCCATCTTACAGATACTCAATTGGATTGAGATCTGGTGATGTTAAAGAAAACGGGACTAATCTGTACAGACAATCTTCTTGTACTACTCCAAGATCCAGTTCCAATGCTGGCATGGCCAATGTAGGCACTTTCAATGCAGGTCGGCTCGTCATGCATACTCAAACGGGTCTGTGGGCATGCTGCCCCTTAACACACGGTAGACCAGAGGTGTCAAACCAATTTACTGAGGGCCTAGTTTATGCAGGATTTTTTTCATTTAAATTGGTTGGCAGTTCAGACCTAAACAACAAGGTGAGTGTAGAACCTAACCAATTAGTGACCTCATTAATCAATCAAGTACAAGGTGAGTGCAAAAACCTGCAGATACTCGGACCTCCATGGAACCGGTCTGACACCTCTGCAGTACTCCTTCTGTCAGTTCAACCAGACCGAATAGCCTTTGTTGTCCTCGCCCATCGATGAGCCCGGGGTGCCCAACACCCGGTACAGTTTTGGTTTGTTATTCCTCAAACCACTGTTGGTAGATACTCACCCCTGCTGACCGGGAGCACCTAATAAACCTTACCGTCTCAGAGATGCTCTGACCCAGTCAACTGGCCATAACAATTTGGCTCTTGTCAAAGTGACCATTTATCTTGCATCCAACATGTTGACTTTGAAAATGTATTGTTTGCTTACTATCTAATCAACCCAGATGTTGCCATGCGTCCATGTTAGGAGGTGATCCACGTTATTCTCTTCATCAGGCATAATGTTTAGCCTCGTCACTTTTGTTTAGCAATAAAACAGAAGTGATGGAAATAATATTTTGTTATATTTAAACAGCTTTCCAATTTCTAAATGTACTTGCTCCATCCAGGTAACACTTTTCCCAACTCTGATGACTTATTTTGGAAACTGTGGGACATCTACAAGACGACTGCTGCATTTTCAGGCCTGGTCATTTTGTTAATCATTCCAGGTACGTGATGCACCCATATATATATATATAGTACATACACACATATGCACCCCTATATATGTTACATACACACATATGCACCCCTATATATGTTACATACACACATATGCACCCATATATATATTACATATACACATATGCACCCCTATATATGTTACATACACACATATGCACCCCTATATATGTTACATACACACATATGCACCCATATATATATTACATATACACATATGCACCCCTATATATGTTACATACACACATATTCACCCCTATATATGTTACATACACACATATGCACCCCTATATATGTTACATACACACATATGCACCCATATATATATTACATATACACATATGCACCCCTATATATGTTACATACACACATATGCACCCCTATATATGTTACATACACACATATGCACCCCTATATATATATATATATATTACATACACACATATGCACCCAAATATATATATTACATACACACATATGCACCCCTATATATGTTACATACACACATATGCACCCATATATATATTACATATACACATATGCACCCCTATATATGTTACATACACACATATGCACCCCTATATATATTACATACACACATATGCACCCATATATATATTACATACACACATATGCACCCATATATATATTACATACACACATATGCACCCATATATATATTACATACACACATATGCACCCCTATATATATTACATACACACATATGCACCCATATATATATTACATACACACATATGCACCCATATATATATATATATATATTACATACACACATATGCACCCAAATATATATATTACATACACACATATGCACCCCTATATATATTACATACACACATATGCACCCATATATATATTACATACACACATATGCACCCATATATATATTACATACACACATATGCACCCCTATATATGTTACATACACACATATGCACCCATATATATAGTACATACACACATATGCACCCATATATATAGTACATACCCATATATATATATATATATATTACATACACACATATGCACCCAAATATATATATTACATACACACATATGCACCCACATATATATTACGTACACACATATGCACCCATATATATATTACATACACACATATGCACCCATATATATATTACATACACACATATGCACCCATATATATAGTACATACACACATATGCACCCATATATATAGTACATACACATATGCACCCATATATATATTACATACACACATATGCACCCCTATATATGTTACATACATACATACATACAGTGAGGAAAATAAGTATTTGAACACCCTGCTATTTTGCAAGTTCTCCCACTTAGAAATCATGGAGGGGTCTGAAATTGTCATCTTAGGTGCTTGTCCACTGTGAGAGACAATCTGGAGAAAAAAAATCCAGAAATCACAATGTATGATTTTTTAACTATTTATTTGTATGATACAGCTGCAAATAAGTATTTGAACACCTGAGAAAATCAATGTTAATATTTGGTACAGTAGCCTTTGTTTGCAATTACAGATGTCAAACGTTTCCTGTAGTTTTTCACCAGGTTTGCACACACTGCAGGAGGGATTTTGGCCCACTCCTCCACACAGATCTTCTCTAGATCAGTCAGGTTTCTGGGCTGTCGCTGAGAAAATGGAGTTTGAGCTCCCTCCAAAGATTCTCTATTAGGTTTAGGTCTGGAGACTGGCTAGGCCACGCCAGAACCATGATATGCTTCTTACAGAGCCACTCCTTGGTTATCCTGGCTGTGTGCTTCGGGTCATTGTCATATTGGAAGACCCAGCCTCGACCCATTTTTAATGCTCTAACTGAGGGAAGGAGGTTGTTCCCCAAAATCTCACAATACATGGCCCGGTCATCCTCTCCTTAATACAGTGCAGTCGCCCTGTCCCATGTGCAGAAAAACACCCCCAAAGCATGATGCTACCACCCCCATGCTTCACAGTAGGGATGGTGTTCTTGGGATGGTACTCATCATTGTTCTTCCTCCAAACACGGTTAGTGGAATTATGACCAAAAAGTTCTATTTTGGTCTCATCTGACCACATGACTTTCTCCCATGACTCCTCTGGATCATCCAAATGGTCATTGGCAAACTTAAGACGAGCCTTGACATGTGCTGGTTTAAGCAGGGGAACCTTCCGTGCCATGCATGATTTCAAACCATGACATCTTAGTGTATTACCAACAGTAACCTTGGAAACGGTGGTCCCAGCTCTTTTCAGGTCATTGATCAGCTCCTCCCATGTAGTTCTGGGCTGATTTCTCACATTTCTTAGGATCATTGAGACCCCACGAGGTGAGATCTTGCATGGAGCCCCAGTCCGAGGGAGATTGACAGTCATGTTTAGCTTCTTCCATTTTCTAATGATTGCTCCAACAGTGGGCCTTTTTTCACCAAGCTGCTTGGCAATTTCCCCGTAGCCCTTTCCAGCCTTGTGGAGGTGTACAATTTTGTCTCTAGTGTCTTTGGACAGCTCTTTCGTCTTGGCCATGTTAGTAGTTGGATTCTTACTGATTGCATGGGGTGGACAGGTGTATTTATGCAGCTAACGACCTCAAACAGGTGCATCTAATTTAGGATAATAAATGGAGTGGAGGTGGACATTTTAAAGGCAGACTAACAGGTCTTTGAGGGTCAGAATTCTAGCTGATAGACAGGTGTTCAAATACTTATTTGCAGCTGTATCATACAAATAAATAGTTAAAAAAATCATACATTGTGATTTCTGGATTTTTTTTCTCCAGATTGTCTCTCACAGTGGACATGCACCTAAGATGACAATTCCAGACCCCTCCATGATTTCTAAGTGGGAGAACTTGCAAAATAGCAGGGTGTTCAAATACTTATTTTCCTCACTGTACATACATACATACATACACACATACGCACCCCTATATATATTACATACATACATACATATACACCCCCATATATGTTACATACATACATACACACATACGCACCCCTATATATGTTACATACATACATACATATACACCCCTATATATGTTACATACATACATGCATACATATACACCCCTATATATGTTACATACATACTCCATATGTTACTATAAATAAGCTTCCCATATCTAACATTACAAGTCTAGGCTAAATGAAATACAAGATCATGACCAAAAGGATCAGAGTTAATCTTTTATTTTCTCCCTCTTTAAAAAAAAAATTAAAACGAACAGGCTTCATTCTACACAAAAAAGGTGTTTTTGAACGACTAGGTAAGTTTTCGCAGAGCTACTTCGTTAAAAACAACATCTTTAACTGGATTCACTTTTCATTTTGTTTAATTTTAACTAATATATTTGTAAATATTGTTTTTTTCCTCAATTTGTTCTGCAGGATATTTCAGCAAACAGCTACGTAGGTATTTATGTGTTTGTATGTCTGTGTGGGCGGACGGGCGGACGAGCATGTATTGGGAGGATGAGTGGGTGGACGGACGTGTGTTGGGAAGATGAGTGGGTGGACGGACGTGTGTTTGGAAGATGAGTGGGTGGACGGACGGACGTGTGTTTGTATGTCTGTGTGGACGGATGGGCGTGTGTTGGGAAGATGATTAGGTGACCATGTTGACATGAGGGCCAAATCACCAATGATGTATGGCAGTCGTGTTTAACACTCATCCCCACACAAAACGTATACAGTACATACCAAGGTGTTCCTTAATTGTGGATTTACATTAACAACCAATTGTGTTTGTAACATTACATGCCGGTATGCACTGTCATAAGAATATGAATTTTTGTGTTTCCAGGTTTCCTGAAATATAGAAATCCTCCGGGTAAGTATACAGTTAGACAGTGATACCATCAGTACTGTCTCCCATGGAGTGTGTTGTAAACTGTTATAATACTCTCTGTTTATAGGGTATGAGGATATCATTCAAAACAGAGGTGAGTGTGTTAACACTTCAGATACTTACGGTTCTGACCCTTTAAAGCTCTTTGGGCTCAGTTGACATCATCTCTGTCCACAGTCTCAGTCAAGCTGGATTCCTGCCGCGCACACTCCCATCTTCGAGTGGATTGTGATTGTGAACAAGTGAGCTATCAAGGTCCCGGTTCTCCACAGAGTCAGCAGCAGTCTAAATGTGAATACGGTGTCCTCGGGACCAATCAGTTTTCAGGGAAACATTACTTTGAGGTAAAGTTTGAGGGATCATGGGTTGTGGGAGTGGCCAGAGACCCCATAGACATAACGAGTACCATAAATTATGGACATGATGCTTGGACTCTGAGTCGTAACAATGGCAAACTGCGTGTTCATAATGGTTCCCTTGTCCTCTTGAGTGATCAACAGAAGAGTGACACAATGTATATAATGGGGGTGTATGTTGATTATCAGGACAAACGGGTGTCGTTTTACAACGTCAACCCAAATGTCAGACCCTGTCATATCTACTCTTACACAGAGTGTGACTTCTCAGAAAATCTCTGTCCTTTCTTCAGAACATGGAACGCTAGGAGGAACGTCCTCAAGGTCAATAATACTGATAATGCTGCTAAAGATGGCAAATGTGAGGAAGAATTGTCTATATATTAAAGGTTCAGATGGGGTTTCGCCTTTTCACAAGCATATGACCGAGCGCTTAAACTTTTCATTTCAGCATTATAGGTTGTTATAAAATGCATGTATTTTCCCATTTCATGTTTTTTTTTTTATTCTTATGAAAATCTATAACGTATACATAAAAATCTGAAGTTCTAAAGACTGCTGGGCCAGGTAATAGAGACCTGGAACGGTTCTAAAGACCTTTCGCCAGTAAACAGGATTTTTTGTTGATGGCTCTGCCCAGCGTTCTCCCACAGGGGAGCCCTAGGATGCATATGCCGTCACTTCAGCATTACAGGTTGTTATGAATATAAAATTCATGTATTTTATTATTATTATCCTCTGTAAAGCACATTGAATTGCTTCTATGTATGAATTGCTTCTATGTATAAACACTATCAGAATCCCTGGCTTGTATTGTAATATATTTTTCCCGTGAATGTGTATTATCTAGCAGGCTTAGACTGACGTCGGCCTTTTCACGCTCTTTGATTGGATGGTCAGAACCCGTACAATTTATTACTAGTCAGAGCAAACCGCAAACGGCATCTGTACAATATAAAACATATTAATGTAGCGATTAAATACTGTTTTTTTTATTTTACAAACCACAATGGCTGACAGAGGAGAAGACATTAACTCGCAACGACATTTTCAAAACGGACTTTTCAAGAAAAGGTCGGACAACCCCGAAGTTAGCTAGCCTGTCCCAGCCGGGGGAAGGGTTTACCCGACACTCTCCTTGCAATAACTACGAGCGGTACCCTTGGCTCACAGCCTCCGAGCCGAGGAACACTGCAAATTGTATTGCTGGGAATGCATGTTATTTACAGTAGATCGATTTGGTGTTTGGAGCCAGCTGGGTTTGCAAACTTGAGTTGTCTAACCAAAGCACGGCCGGACATTTACAAGCAACGGTGCTTTTGAAAACGTTTGTGGAAACTCGAGTGGATCTACAGCTCAATGAACATATGCGCAGGCAAACAGAGCTCCACGACGAAAAGGTAATGGCTGCATCGCTGCGGTGAACGGAGGCGGGTCCGGATTGAATTCCCTCCGGGTCCGGACTTTGAGAAGTGCTGCTCTATAATATTGATGGTTTATAGTCGTGGCGTCATAATGTTGGTATTAAGAGGTGGATTAATTCGGGTGGGACACCACTGAAGGCCTAGGTGTGAAATGCACGGCCCGCCACTGGCTAGAGGTGTAAGGAAGCTTTGTTAGCAGGGCTAGAGGTGTAGGCATAGGGTATTTTTTTCTTTGATTGTGTCACGTTCACCCAGCCCTTCTTCCACCTTTCCCTACTGATTATTTTAATTTTGTTTAACATTTGCATTTGTTTGTATTTTTATATTATTGGATCCTTAAATGTCTCAGTAAGGGTTAACTTTATAGTTTGTTGTCTTGTCTCCTTTTATTATGCTGGAACATTGAGAAATAAATGAATAAACGCTAATTTCATTCGGTGGTTGGTCAGTGCAAAATATGATTTCCATAATAGTTTGTAAATCATTGCCAAACTATTGAGTTGGCATCGTGTTGATACTAATACATATTTTGTAGTTTCACCAATATTTTTTTTTTTTAATAATTGCGGAGACTGATGTTTATGCCGAGTGGCCGACACACCCCACTCTGAGATGTATTGTATTTCTGAGCTCTATAACATGACACTAAAACGCATATTACCAACATTTCACAGAAACTTTATGAATCAGTGGTGTGTACAGATTAACAACGGTAAATAATAGAGCATGAATGACAATACACTTCATTATATAACAAGATTCAAACAACCACTGTTTCAATGAACATCACAAGGCAACGCACAATAACACAATCGAGACCGTATGCACATCCTCCGGCAGACACGCACGTGCACGCGCAAATACACACACACTTGAAAAGTCCTTAAATAATATAGTCCATGAATGGGCCAAGGGTTAACGTGTGTCAAACAGCACCCCAGTTCTTAATGTAGTGCACTAAAAACACAGTGGTTCCTCGATCAAAGAAGTCCGCTAAGTTTGTGTGTAGGGTACCCGTATTCAATTAGAAAACGCGGAAGTCTCTCCTGTTCTTAAACGGAACTGCCTATAGTGGTCGGGGGCGTGGTCACTGGCGCTTGGTCGTTTGTTACCAAGACAACGGCTGTGTGCAGTAGTTACAGCCTATTTGTTTTATCATTATAGTAGCTACTGGTTCAAGCTCCATGTTAAACCAGCAAAAAAGACATTTACGGAAGTAGGTCTCACCAGCTAATGTGCACGCACGCACAACATTATACGTATATATCTGCCACGGCGCTAAAGACACTAAACTGAACTGATGGGTGAACTGGAGAGGTCGACTGTAAAGCCCGCCTACCAGAAAAAGTGATAGAATACAGTTGTTAGAGGTTAGTTAGCACTAAGAGAGACCAATAGGACGCTAGCTGTGTCTCTCAACCCGTCACTTTTAATCTCTTTCTAGAGTCCGTGTGGCGTTGAACAAAAATATTTAACTCTCGCTCGCTATAAAAAAATATTTCTGTGACATTCGAAGTAATTTGTGGCCGTCAGGGAGCCGCTATAAAATGTGTTAGAGTTGGGATGTCTGTTACATTAAAATCTCCCTACTATAACATCTAATGAGATCCGACACCCAAGTTTACCGCAATGCAGCACGCCTAATTACTGGCTGTTAGACTAAATATGTGCCAATAGGTGAGTAATGATATACTTTTTAGATTTAGTGGCTAATACCAGACCACAACAACAGACCTCAATACAGTTATCGTTGGCTAATAGCAGACCACAACAACAGACCTCAGTACAGTTATCGTTGGCTAATACCAGACCACAACAACAGACCTCAGTACAGTTATTGTTGGCTAATACCAGACCACACCAACAGACCTCAGTACAGTTATCGTTGGCTAATACCAGACCACAACAACAGACCTCAGTACAGTTATTGTTGGCTAATACCAGACCACAACAACAGACCTCAGTACAGTTATGGTTGGCTAATACCAAACCACAACAACAGACCTCAGTACAGTTATCGTTGGCTAATATCAGACCACAACAACAGACCTCAGTACAGTTATTGTTGGCTAATACCAAACCACAACAACAGACCTCAGTACAGTTATCGTTGGCTAATACCAGACCACAACAACAGACCTCAGTACAGTTATTGTTGGCTAATACCAGACCACAACAACAGACCTCAGAACAGTTATAGTTGGCTAATACCAGACCACAACAACAGACCTCAGTACAGTTATCGTTGGCTAATACCAGACCACAACAACAGACCTCAGTACAGTTATTGTTGGCTAATACCAGACCACAACAACAGACCTCAGAACAGTTATAGTTGGCTAATACCAGACCACAACAACAGACCTCAGTACAGTTATCGTTGGCTAATATCA
Organism: Dallia pectoralis; assembly: GCA_029465975.1. Taxonomy (NCBI): domain Eukaryota; kingdom Metazoa; phylum Chordata; class Actinopteri; order Esociformes; family Umbridae; genus Dallia; species Dallia pectoralis. Next base: position 2,060,582 of record CM055749.1, on the reverse strand, counting down.
GACCACAACAACAGACCTCAGTACAGTTATTGTTGGCTAATACCAGACCACAACAACAGACCTCAGTACAGTTATCGTTGGCTAATACCAGACCACACCAACAGACCTCAGTAAATACCAGACCACAACAACAGACCTCAGAACAGTTATAGTTGGCTAATACCAGACCACACCAACAGACCTCAGTACAGTTATCGTTGGCTAATACCAGACCACACCAACAGACCTCAGTACAGTTATCGTTGGCTAATACCAGACCACACCAACAGACCTCAGTACAGTTATCGTTGGCTAATACCAGACCACAACAACAGACCTCAGTACAGTTATCGTTGGCTAATACCAGACCACAACAACAGACCTCAGTACAGTTATCGTTGGCTAATACCAAACCACAACAACAGACCTCAGTACAGTTATCGTTGGCTAATACCAGACCACAACAACAGACCTCAGTACAGTTATCGTTGGCTAATACCAGACCACAACAACAGACCTCAGTACAGTTATTGTTGGCTAATACCAGACCACAACAACAGACCTCAGTACAGTTATGGACCTCAGTACAGTTATCGCTAATACCAGACCACACCAACAGACCTCAGTACAGTTATCGTTGGCTAATACCAGACCACAACAACAGACCTCAGTACAGTTATCGTTGGCTAATACCAGACCACACCAACAGACCTCAGTACAGTTATCGTTGGCTAATACCAGACCACACCAACAGACCTCAGTACAGTTATCGTTGGCTAATACCAGACCACACCAACAGACCTCAGTACAGTTATCGTTGGCTAATACCAGACCACACCAACAGACCTCAGTACAGTTATCGTTGGCTAATACCAGACCACAACAACAGACCTCAGTACAGTTATCGTTGGCTAATACCAGACCACAACAACAGACCTCAGTACAGTTATCGTTGGCTAATACCAGACCACAACAACAGACCTCAGTACAGTTATCGTTGGCTAATACCAGACCACAACAACAGACCTCAGTACAGTTATCGTTGGCTAATACCAGACCACACCAACAGACCTCAGTACAGTTATCGTTGGCTAATACCAGACCACACCAACAGACCTCAGTACAGTTATCGTTGGCTAAATACCAGACCACACCAACAGACCTCAGTACAGTTATCGTTGGCTAATACCAGACCACACCAACAGACCTCAGTACAGTTATCGTTGGCCAGACCACACCAACAGACCTAATAATACCAGACCACAACAACAGACCTCAGTACAGTTATCGTTGGCTAATACCAGACCACAACAACAGACCTCAGTACAGTTATCGTTGGCTAATACCAGACCACACCAACAGACCTCAGTACAGTTATCGTTGGCTAATACCAGACCACACCAACAGACCTCAGTACAGTTATCGTTGGCTAATACCAGACCACACCAACAGACCTCAGTACAGTTATCGTTGGCTAATACCAGACCACACCAACAGACCTCAGTACAGTTATCGTTGGCTAATACCAGACCACACCAACAGACCTCAGTACAGTTATCGTTGGCTAATACCAGACCACACCAACAGACCTCAGTACAGTTATCGTTGGCTAATACCAGACCACACCAACAGACCTCAGTACAGTTATCGTTGGCTAATACCAGACCACAACAACAGACCTCAGTACAGTTATCGTTGGCTAATACCAGACCACAACAACAGACCTCAGTACAGTTATCGTTGGCTAATACCAGACCACACCAACAGACCTCAGTACAGTTATCGTTGGCTAATACCAGACCACACCAACAGACCTCAGTACAGTTATCGTTGGCTAATACCAGACCACACCAACAGACCTCAGTACAGTTATCGTTGGCTAATACCAGACCACACCAACAGACCTCAGTACAGTTATCGTTGGCTAATACCAGACCACACCAACAGACCTCAGTACAGTTATCGTTGGCTAATACCAGACCACACCAACAGACCTCAGTACAGTTATCGTTGGCTAATACCAGACCACACCAACAGACCTCAGTACAGTTATCGTTGGCTAATACCAGACCACAACAACAGACCTCAGTACAGTTATCGTTGGCTAATACCAGACCACACCAACAGACCTCAGTACAGTTATCGTTGGCTAATACCAGACCACAACAACAGACCTCAGTACAGTTATCGTTGGCTAATACCAGACCACACCAACAGACCTCGTGATGTTAGCCTCTGTAGCTCGACTGCTATCAGCTGACCTTGTTGATCCCTTTTCCAACTTTCAACATCTTCAATAAAGTGGTCAAATGTCATCATTCTAGTTTCAAACCAGTCCACATGATCATCCTCCTTTTCCTCCTCTGCTAGAAGCTCTTGCACTCCTTTATGCAAACCTTTGAAGTCGCGGATATAAAATAACAGTGCCGACATGCCTTCATCCACCTTTTCAATGCCCCCACCTTCAGTAAGCAAAGCTTTAATTTCATTCATTTTCCTCGTGCATACTCCTAATTTGCCTCTACGCGATGCAGTGCGGGATTTTAACAGCCTTTCGGCACCGGCGGCCGTCCGAATCTCCTCCTCCATCATATAATATTCAGAATATAGATACCAGCAGCTCCTTTTAGTGTTTAAACACACATTGTATGCTTGTATACATGCGTCAGCTCTAACATTCAATCCGAGTTCCAATTCAATAATCAGTTGTATTCTCTGTATCTGTATCTGTCGTACTCACAGCTGATGCGTTGTTCATTCAATAAAACACGCTCTTCATGCGCAGCCGTGAACAGCAGAGCCTCCAAGTTTCTTCCGCCGGAGAATCCAAACTGCCCTACAAGCTTCGGGAAAGGTGGCGGACAGTGTCCTTTGAGTCATTCCAAAGAACGAATACTCGTATAAGATTTAGAAATCTGGTAGAATTTCTGGAAACTCAGTCTGAGATTCTACTCCATCCAATTTTCGGGGATATCAAAGATCCTCTTATTGTCAAAGGCACAGTTGTACAACCCAGAACAACCAACTTGAAGATTCCTAAAAGGGGCAGCAGCTTTGTTACCACGGTAACAGGACCCAATGAGCAGGCAAGCAGAAGTGGAATTAAAGCGCATCAAGAATCTAGCATCCATGCTGCTGTTTTGACCTCTTGTAGTTTCTGCCAAGGCATCCATCCGCTGACTGACTGCAAAATATTTAAATCAGAATCCCAAGATAAGAAAGTTGAATATCTCAAAAGACATGGTCACTGCTTTGGGTGCTTAAAAAAGGGTCACATCAGCAAGGCTTGCAACAAGAGAATGGTTTGCCAGACATGTCAACAAAAACATCCTACACTGCTTCACATTAATAATGAAAATTCAAAGAAGCTGATTTTGCCAAACTCAAACTTAACAGAACCAAAAGAAACGCCAGTTAATAGTGCACTAGTATCAGCTGATCATGCAACTGGGGCCAGTAGGGAATGTGCACTAGCAATCGTGCCAGTCCAAGTTAAAGTTGCCAAAGGCAGTAAGATCATTAAAACCTATGCCTTTCTTGACCCAGGTAGTTCGGCGACATTCTGCACCGAGAATCTCATGAACCAGCTGAATGCCAAAGGACGCAGAACTGAAATTCTTTTGAGAACAATGGGTCAGGAGAGACCTGTTAGGACCTATGAGCTCACAGGACTAGAAGTAGGTAGTATTGATGGAGGTGGATACATAGATCTGCCTAAAGTGTACACTCAATCCAAGATCCCCGTATCCAAAGAGAACCTACTTACTCACCATGATCTTCAAAAATGGCCTTATTTGCAAGAGATCGAACTGAAAAGAATTAACGCTGACATAGAAATCTTGATTGGAATTAACGTTCCAAGGGCTATGGAACCATGGCAGATGGTGAAGAGTCAAGGAAATGGACCGTATGCGGTCAAGACTGTGCTGGGGTGGGTGGTTAACGGCCCACTCGATTCTTGCCCCACTACGGATGAAGCTGGATTGAAGTCAGTAATTGCTAATCGTATCTCTATGGAGAACCTTCAGAATCTGCTAATCAGGCATTATAATCATGACTTTCCTGAAAAGGATTATGAAGAGAAAAGAGAAATGTCAGCTGAAGACAAAATATTCATGAACATAGCGACATCTTCAGTGGAACTCAAAAGCGGGCATTACAACTTGCCTCTGCCGTTTCGCAATAAGAATGCAACTTTGCCCAACAACTATGAAGTGACTGCTCAACGTACACTTAACCTTGCTAAAAGATTCAAGAAGGATCCTCCATATGCAAATGAGTATAGTGTGTTTATGGAGAATGTACTGAAGAAGGGATATGCAGAAAAGGTGCCCCGGGGGCAACTTCAAAAAGATGATGGTCAAGCATGGTACATACCACATCATGGTGTGCACCACAAGAAAAAGAGGAAACTTAGAGTTGTATTTGATTGTTCATCTTCATTCAAAGGCCAAAGTCTTAACTCTGAACTTCTCCAAGGTCCTGACCTGACAAACCCACTTCTTGGTGTGCTGCTTAGATTCAGGAAGGAACGAATTGCAATAATGGCAGACATCGAAGCAATGTACTATCAGGTACGAGTTTAAAAACGTCATCGGGACTTTCTTCGATTCCTGTGGTGGCCACAAGGGGATGTTAACCAGCCACTTGAAGTCTATAGGATGAACGTTCATCTTTTTGGTGCAGTTTCATCTCCCAGCATTGCCAATTTTGCCTTAAAGCAAACAGGAATTGATCATTCTGAACGATACAGCCCTCAAGTCATTGACACAATTGATCATAGTTTTTACGTCGACGATTGTCTCAAATCTGTGGCTTCTGTGGAAGAAGCAATCAAGCTCATTAGAGACCTCAGGGAAGTATGCACCCTAGGAGGATTTACTCTGACCAAATGGGTGAGCAACAGCTTTGAAGTACTGGAGACCATTCCAGAAAGCCACAGAGCCCCTCTTAGGAAACAACTAGACTTGGACAGAGAAAAGCCTCCTCTTGAGAGGGCACTCGGAATCCAGTGGAACATCCAATAGGATGTCTTTACCTTCCGGGTAGCAGTTGTAAACAGAGTTCCCACAAGACGAACAATCCTCTCCGTAGTCAACTCTATCTATGACCCTCTAGGTCTTCTCTCACCATTTGTCCTCAAGGCTAAGCAAATCCTGAGAAGGCTCTGCCATGAGAAGTATGGGTGGGATGAAATAATCCCAAATGAAATGATGAGACCATGGCAAAGATGGCTTACGGAACTAAATCAGCTGAGCAGATTTGAAGTGGGCAGGTGCATGAAGCCTAAGGATTTGTGGTGAAAACAGCCGAATTACATCACTTTTGTGATGCGAGCGAGTTAGGGTACGGGACAGCAAGTTACCTCAAACTAGCCAATAGTGTCAAAAATGTCCATGTCACCTTCATACTGGGAAAGGCCAGAGTAGTCCCACTGAAAGCAATGACTATTCCGAGACTTGAGCTCGCAGCCGCTACCCTGGCTGCAAAGGTAGACAGAATGCAGCAAAAGGAACTTCACATGGCACTGAATGACTCTACTTTCTGGACAGACAGTACAGTAGTACTGAAGTACATTCGTAACCAAACAAAACGATTTCATACTTATGTTGCCAACAGTATTGCAGTGATACAGAACCTCTCACAAGTACATCAGTGGAGGTATGTATATTCCGGCGACAACCCGGCAGATGACAGCTCACGGGGCTTACAGATAGAATCCCTCCTGAACTCCACAAGATGGCTGAATGGTCCTCGCTTCCTGTCAAAGGAGGAATCTGAATGGCCTGAAATGCCAGAAGATCTCAGTTTCATCTCGCCAGACGATGCAGAGGTGAAAAGAGAACACTCTACCTATTACCTGAGCCTGCAAAACAACGCAGTTGATAAAATAATTGGGTATTACTCTTCATGGAGGAAATTAGTGAGAGCCATTGCATGGTGGATACGGCTCAAAGGTCTCTTGATGCTTCGAAATCAGAAAGACAAAGGTCTTACCATGGATTCCAAAAGGAAAGTGGAGCAAAAGGGTTGACTCCAGAGGATTTGGACGAAGCGGAGAAGTCCGTCATTCGCTATGAACAACAGCGCTACTTCAAATCAGAGATCACACTCTTGAAAGAAGACAAACTCATCAAGTTAAATAGTTCCATAGGCAAACTGGATCCGATCATTGATGATGGCATTTTAAGGATTGGAGGAAGATTTGCTCATATCCAGACTGGTCTTGCGTGATATCCATCAAAAGGTTGGACACTCAGGAAGAAATCACATGCTCTCAAGATTGGGTCAGAGGTTCTGGTTACCATCTGCAAACTCCTCTGCAAGAAAGGTAATAAAGTGTTGTGTCTTTTGCAGACGAATGCAAGCTAGAGTTGGGGAACAGAAAATGGCCGACCTGCCAGAGGAACGTGTTACTCCTGACCTACCTCCTTTCTCACATGTAGGTATTGACTACTTCGGGCCCATTGAAGTCAAACGAGGCCGCTCTCATGTGAAAAGATGGGGGGTTATATTTACCTGCCTGGCAAGCCGAGCAATACATCTTGAAGTGGCAAGCACACTAGACACAAACTCTTGCATTAATGCTATTCGAAGGTTTTTATGTCGCAGGGGACCAGTACTGACCATCAGGTCTGATCGTGGCACAAATTTGGTGGGTGCCCAGAAGGAACTGGAGGCCTCCTTAAACCAGATGGACCATTGCCAAATTCAAGAGGCTTTGTTGAGCAATCGTGTCAAGTGGACCTTTAATCCACCCCTTGCAGCCCACTTTGGAGGGGTATGGGAGAGATTAATCAAGCTTGTCAAAAAGACACTGCTTTCTGTCCTGAAACAACAGACACTAGACGATGATCTGCTACAGACAGCTTTGTGCGAAGTTGAGTGTATTCTCAACGACCGGCCCATCACAACTGTATCCGGTGACCCAAATGATCTTGAACCCCTAACGCCAAATCACCTTCTACAGTTGAAATCCAAACCGCTCCTGCCACCTGGACTCTTTGACAGGGATGACTTATATGCTAGAAAGCGGTGGAAACAGGTGCAATACCTTGCAAACCTTTTCTGGAAAAGATGGACAACCGAATATCTCTCTTTGATGCAACAACGGCAAAAGTGGGCCAACCTCAGGAGAAACTTCAAGGTAAACGACATAGTAGTTATAGTAGACGACACAGCACCAAGGAACTCATGGCCCTTAGCTCGTGTGATTAAGACCCTGCCGGGGCCCAAAGGTTTTGTCCACAGTGTCTTAGTGAAGACTAAAACTACTGTTCTGCAGAGACCCATCACCAAACTTTGCCTGCTTTGGGAAGCCGACAGGTTACATTGAGAGATCCTGACAATGCAATATCAGCATTCTATGGTCTGTTCAATATGCACGCTTCCACATATCCTGACAAACCTACATATACCATTGCGTGCTCATACACCAGTACATATCTACACATACATGGACCCTTTCATCTTCTGCACCACACTTACACCTATTGGACTCTTTCGTCTCCTTCCTTGTGGATCGTGGCATTGACTTTGGGGGGAGATTCATTGAATAAAAAAAATGTTGTTTTTTTTTTTTCTCACAATGTACTTCTAATGATGAATGAAATGCAATATCGATTGACATTTGATTTGGTATACTGCGCATATGGCAAGACTGTATCTAGTTATTTGTGCTGGCTCCGTTGGATATTTTATATTTGGTAATTGTTCTGCTTGAGCATGAACAATTAGGGGCCAGTATGTTGGAGCCATATTCAGAACCACTTATGTTGTTAGAAACACGAACCTGAAAGATTATTACATTTTGCTCTGTTTGCATTTCAAGTTGATATGATTTAAATGTCTAGCCAGACTAAGTTTAATCATTAATGTGTGGACTAACCTGATTGAGTCTATGTGTTAGCTCCTCCTCCTGGAGGCGGGATATGTGTGAAATCAGGTGTTAATAATGTAGTAGAATGGTTTGGCAGGCAGGTTAGAAGGTGGAGCGCAACAGTTTTCTTCAATACTATTCGGGCTAAAATCCTTCTGGGCTTTTGGTTTCAGCTCCTGAGGTTAGAGGAAGAGTTTCTCCCATACACATTTCCAGTAAGCACGCACGGAGAAGTGGTCATATCAAAAGGTCTTGGTTTATTCAGCACAATCTCCGGTTTACTTTCAATCAAAACAATTAAACGAACTTTTCACGCAAACAAATATACTGCCGTGAGCATCAAAACAAAGCATGATTAATGCGATTGAAGAAAACTGTTGCGCTCCACCTTCTAACCTGCCTGCCAAACCATTCTACTACATTATTTACACCTGATTTCACACATATCCCGCCTCCAGGAGGAGGAGCTAACACATAGACTCAATCAGGTTAGTCCACACATTAATGATTAAACTTAGTCTGGCTAGACATTTAAATCATATCAACTTCAAATGCAAACAGAGCAAAATGTAATAATCTTTCAGGTTCGTGTTTCTAACAACATAAGTGGTTCTGAATATGGCTCCAACAAGACCTCAGTACAGTTATCGTTGGCTAATACCAGACCACAACAACAGACCTCAGTACAGTTATTGTTGGCTAATACCAGACCACAACAACAGACCTCAGAACAGTTATCGTTGGCTAATACCAGACCACAACAACAGACCTCAGAACAGTTATAGTTGGCTAATACCAGACCACAACAACAGACCTCAGTACAGTTATCGTTGGCTAATACCAGACCACACCAACAGACCTCAGTACAGTTATCGTTGGCTAATACCAGACCACAACAACAGACCTCAGAACAGTTATCGTTGGCTAATACCAGACCACAACAACAGACCTCAGAACAGTTATAGTTGGCTAATACCAGACCACAACAACAGACCTCAGTACAGTTATCGTTGGCTAATACCAGACCACACCAACAGACCTCAGTACAGTTATCGTTGGCTAATACCAGACCACACCAACAGACCTCAGTACAGTTATCGTTGGCTAATACCAGACCACACCAACAGACCTCAGTACAGTTATCGTTGGCTAATACCAGACCACACCAACAGACCTCAGTACAGTTATCGTTGGCTAATACCAGACCACAACAACAGACCTCAGTACAGTTATCGTTGGCTAATACCAGACCACACCAACAGACCTCGTGATGTTAGCATCTGTACAGTTACCGTTGGCTATTTAGCTCAGTTCAAACCAACCTGACACACTTCCACGATACAGGCCATGGTTGTTTTTGCTGAATTCACTCCAATGTATGGTAAGCTAGAAGTAAAAATCAATAATTGGTAATCAATAGACCCAATTGAAGGTAATAGTAGCACTGCCAATCACAGACTTTTGTTTTCATTTTGACGTTAACGTTTACGATAAAATTATGCACATTTACAACACACCAAGGCTATTTATATTAAAAAAATACATACGTTCATCCAAAAATATGTACACAACACGAGTGCTGAGGTTTCTCCAACGTCACAGGGTCCTGAAACATTATCTTAGTATCACACCGTTAAGTAATTCTGAATAAAATTCCCTGTTTAAGAAGGTTTGAATCCTAAAAACCTGCATATACAGATCCTTGTTGGAAGTACAACAGACCAATATATTAACTGATGCTGTGAGCTGGACAACTTGGTCGAGAAGCCATTGTGCTTCTCATGTAATTACATTTGAGTCTTTTTCATTTTCATTGTGAATAGAGTATAATGGTCCTGTGAAAGTTAGTGCTCTACAGGGGGAATGGTGGGTGCCATTTTAATCACATCCATTGGTCGTTCCACCAGGAACCGATAAAATGACAATATTACCAATACCAATTCCATCCACTTTATCTGCAGGTGTTGTTCCTTGTATCATTCAGCAGAGTACCTTTGTGGTCTTCATCTTGTGCTGTCATGGTTACTGGTGTATTCCTCTGAACAGACACATAGCAAATCCCATGGCAAACAGCTGGAGGCAAACAGGAAGATACAGATCAGGAAAGGTCTGGGTGTCATCTGAGGTTTAATAAGTGCATAGTACTTGGCTGACCACGTAGAGTTTATTTAGGTCTTAATTAGGAACTCATCTGCCCTGGAGAACACATACAGGGCTTTAATAGATACAATTCGGTGTGTGCTATAATATAGCCTGTACAATAGTCTGCATTCAAATCCGTGTTGCAGAGGTTATGAAATATACACATTTTACAGAAGTGATAAAGCTATTGATACTAATCATTGGTCTTTCAGTGAGGAAACATATTTAATGGAGAAACACAGACGAACTTACTTCAATTGTCAGGACAACAATGGCCAGCGCTCCTGCCATGTAAATATAGCTCTCAAAATAGTCTACTACTACTGAGTAACAACCCTGTGGAGAGAAGAGGGAGAGGAGAAGAGGAGGGGGAGAGGAAGAGGATGAGAGGAGCAGGAGGAGTGGAGGAGGAGGAGAGGAAGAGAGGAGCAGGAGAAGTGGAGGAGGAGGAGAGGAGGGGGAGAGGAAGAGGATGAGAGGAGCAGGAGAAGTGGAGGAGGAGGGGGAGAGGATGAGAGGAGGAGTGTGAGATGATTACATAAATATGAGGGTTACTGTGCCGAATAAGATCCATGAATCCCAGTATGTTAACAGGTTCAGTTCTGTCCATCACAGTATGTTAACCAGTAATCTGGATCAGTTCTGTCCATCACAGTATGTTAACCAGTAATCTGGATCAGTTCTGTCCATCACAGTATGTTAACCAGTAATCTGGATCAGTTCTGTCCATCACAGTATGTTAACAGGTTCAGTTCTGTCCATCACAGTATGTTAACCAGTAATCTGGATCAGTTCTGTCCATCACAGTATGTTAACCAGTAATCTGGATCAGTTCTGTCCATCACAGTATGTTAACCAGTAATCTGGATCAGTTCTGTCCATCACAGTATGTTAACCAGTAATCTGGATCAGTTCTGTCCATCACAGTATGTTAACCAGTGATCTGGATCAGTTCTGTCCATCACAGTATGTTAACCAGTAATCTGGATCAGTTCTGTCCATCACAGTATGTTAACCAGTAATCTGGATCAGTTCTGTCCATCACAGTATGTTAACCAGTAATCTGGATCAGTTCTGTCCATCACAGTATGTTAACCAGTAATCTGGATCAGTTCTGTCCATCACAGTATGTTAACCAGTAATCTGGATCAGTTCTGTCCATCACAGTATGTTAACAGGTTCAGTTCTGTCCATCACAGTATGTTAACCAGTAATCTGGAGTTCTGTCCATCACAGTATGTTAACCAGTAATCTGGATCAGTTCTGTCCATCACAGTATGTTAACCAGTAATCTGGATCAGTTCTGTCCATCACAGTATGTTAACCAGTAATCTGGATCAGTTCTGTCCATCACAGTATGTTAACCAGTAATCTGGATCAGTTCTGTCCATCACAGTATGTTAACCAGTAATCTGGATCAGTTCTGTCCATCACAGTATGTTAACAGGTTCAGTTCTGTCCATCACAGTATGTTAACCAGTAATCTGGATCAGTTCTGTCCATCACAGTATGTTAACCAGTAATCTGGATCAGTTCTGTCCATCACAGTATGTTAACCAGTAATCTGGATCAGTTCTGTCCATCACAGTATGTTAACCAGTAATCTGGATCAGTTCTGTCCATCACAGTATGTTAACCAGTAATCTGGATCAGTTCTGTCCATCACAGTATGTTAACCAGTAATCTGGATCAGTTCTGTCCATCACAGTATGTTAACCAGTAATCTGGATCAGTTCTGTCCATCACAGTATGTTAACCAGTAATCTGGATCAGTTCTGTCCATCACAGTATGTTAACCAGTAATCTGGATCAGTTCTGTCCATCACAGTATGTTAACCAGTAATCTGGATCAGTTCTGTCCATCACAGTATGTTAACCAGTAATCTGGATCAGTTCTGTCCATCACAGTATGTTAACCAGTAATCTGGATCAGTTCTGTCCATCACAGTATGTTAACCAGTAATCTGGTTTATGCATGTAAAGTGTCATTCTGGGAATATGTCATATCCTTGTGATATTACCTGTTTTCCCTAAACCTAATTCTTACCCTGATAACCTAAATAATAGAACTTGGTGTTAGGGTAGTGTTAATAACAATTAGCCCAGTTCTAACTCTAACCCAAGTTGTCTGACCCTAACTCTAACCCCTGTGCAGAAAATATCATTGTGCCTTTATTGGAACGGCTGAAACATATTGTGAGGTTGTACCTGTGTAGACACTTGGTTTTGGTTTTACCATCACACACACACACACACACACACACACACACACACACACACACACACACACACACACACACACACACACACACACACACACACACACACACACACACACACACACACACACACACACACACACACACCCTAACCTTGTTGTAGCGGAACACCATGCTTCCCCTCATACACTCGTCCCTGCTGAGGTAGTCCACGCTGTCACCAGGGTGACTGTCGCCCTGGCAACACGCCTCAGGAACCATTTTGTCTGGATTGAGCTGTCTGAATAAGCTCTCCTCAAAGTCCTCCGGGTTGTTAACTCCGCAGCAGTCGAACTGGGGGGACGAAGAAGAGGGAGGTGAGGTGGGCCTCTTCGCCACAATCCACACGGAGGATGAAGACCATTGAAAATGACTTATATTTCGCACGTACGTACATACCTACAGACACACACACACACACACACACCATACAGTACATCAAGGGCAGTTAAAGCTCAGTGTGTGTTCCAAATGCAATCATATTCACTACACCAGGAGAGGGCAAACTTTTTGTCTGTTTTGAGCTGTCTCACAGTGTCTGTTTGGACCTGTCTAATGGAGACAGCCAAACCAGGACACGCTGGTCAGATGTCTCACAGTGTCTGTTTGGACCTGTCTAATGGAGACAGCCAAGGCAGGACACGCTGGTCAGATGTCTCACAGTGTCTGTTTGGACCTGTCTGATGGAGACAGCCAAACCAGGACACGCTGGTCAGATGTCTCACAGTGTCTGTTTGGACCTGTCTGATGGAGACAGCCAAACCAGGACACGCTGGTCAGATGTCTCACAGTGTCTGTTTGGACCTGTCTAATGGAGACAGCCAAACCAGGACACGCTGGTCAGATGTCTCACAGTGTCTGTTTGGACCTGTCTAATGGAGACAGCCAAACCAGGACACGCTGGTCAGATGTCTCACAGTGTCTGTTTGGACCTGTCTAATGGAGACAGCCAAGGCAGGACACGCTGGTCAGATGTCTCACAGTGTCTGTTTGGACCTGTCTAATGGAGACAGCCAAACCAGGACACGCTGGTCAGATGTCTCACAGTGTCTGTTTGGAGCTGTCTGATGGAGACAACCAAGGCAGGACACGCTGGTCAGCTGTCTTACGGTGTCTGTTTGGACCTGTCTGATGGAGACAGCCAAACCAGGACACGCTGGTCAGCTGTCTCACAGTGTCTGTTTGGACCTGTCTGATGGAGACAGCCAAACCAGGACACGCTGGTCAGCTGTCTCACAGTGTCTGTTTGGACCTGTCTAATGGAGACAGCCAAGCCAGGACACGCTGGTCAGATGTCTCACAGTGTCTGTTTGGACCTGTCTAATGGAGACAGCCAAGGCAGGACACGCTGGTCAGATGTCTCACAGTGTCTGTTTGGACCTGTCTGATGGAGACAGCCAAGGCAGGACACGCTGGTCAGATGTCTCACAGTGTCTGTTTGGACCTGTCTGATGGAGACAGCCAAACCAGGACACGCTGGTCAGATGTCTCACAGTGTCTGTTTGGACCTGTCTGATGGAGACAGCCAAACCAGGACACGCTGGTCAGATGTCTCACAGTGTCTGTTTGGACCTGTCTGATGGAGACAGCCAAGGCAGGACACGCTGGTCAGCTGTCTCACAGTGTCTGTTTGGACCTGTCTAATGGAGACAGCCAAACCAGGACACGCTGGTCAGCTGTCTCACAGTGTCTGTTTGGACCTGTCTGATGGAGACAGCCAAACCAGGACACGCTGGTCAGATGTCTTACGGTGGTCATGATGGCGTTCCAGGTGGAGCTGAAGACGTCCGTGTTGTTGTGTCCTTGGTAGTGTCTCTTCAGCTCCCTGGTGAAGTACTGCCTGGTCAGCTGTAACAAACGGGATGGATCACACAGAGTGGATCGGACACACAGAGTGGATCACACACACAGAGTGGATCGGACACACAGAGTGGATCACACACACACAGAGTGGATCACACACACACAGAGTGGATCACACACACAGAGAGTGGATCACACAGAGGGTGGATCACACACACACAGAGTGGATCACACACACACAGAGTGGATCAGACACACAGAGTGGATCACACACACACAGAGTGGATCACACACACACAGAGTGGATCAGACACACAGAGTGGATCACACACACACAGAGTGGATCACACACACACAGAGTGGATCACACACACAGAGAGTGGATCACACAGAGGGTGGATCACACACACACAGAGTGGATCACACACACACAGAGTGGATCACACACACAGAGTGGATCACACACACACAGAGTGGATCACACACACACAGAGTGGATCACACACACACAGAGTGGATCACACACACACAGAGTGGATCACACACACAGAGTGGATCAGACACACAGAGTGGATCACACACACACAGAGTGGATCACACACACACAGAGTGGATCACACACACACAGAGTGGATCACACACACACAGAGTGGATCACACACACACAGAGTGGATCACACACACAGAGAGTGGATCACACAGAGGGTGGATCACACACACACAGAGTGGATCACACACACACAGAGTGGATCACACACACAGAGTGGATCACACAGAGGGTGGATCACACACACACAGAGTGGATCACACACACAGAGAGTGGATCACACAGAGGGTGGATCACACACACACAGAGTGGATCACACACACAGAGAGTGGATCACACACACACAGAGTGGATCACACACACACAGAGTGGATCACACACACAGAGAGTGGATCACACAGAGGGTGGATCACACACACAGAATTGAATACACACAGGATGGAACACACATCAGCCAATTAGCATCCATGATAAATAATGAAAATTGTTTAAAGTCTCCACACGCCTCCACATAAAAAAACAAAAAGCACTGAATTATGAACAGTGTTCAAAGGTTAGGTATAAATAAGGTGTGTCTGATGAGCGTTTGTTCTGGGAACAATAACCACGTTCCGGAAATATTATCCATAGCCGATCTGTTTGACAACCATATTGCAACTCAACCACAACCCAAACAATGTTACTGGACAGGTTCACTGATGACAAATAACTCCGGAGAAGCGTTTTCCGTAAAAAATGTTCCATAGCAGATGTATTGGACCGCAACTGTATTACTGGGTCATATGTTGTATTGTTTAATTGTATGGATCCAGGTAAACCCTGTCCTGATATGGCACTAACTTCCTGATAATGTAATCAGGGCCGGTATCCTGGAAGCCTCTGGAGTTGTGTGGCTAATCGAGGACTGGTTCTCCTTTAGCATTCCTAGTGGATGACATTCCAGATGGTACGTTGTTCTTAGTGAATGCTTCCCTAATACAGTTACCTGATCCCAATCATAGAGGGAAACAAAGAACTCACGTGCTCCCGGAAGATAAAGGCCAGGATGGCTGCAGCCAACTCCGCCAGGAAGATGATCAGGATGAGCATGAAGAACTGGGGGGAGAGGGTGGAGGGAGGGAGGGGGAGGGAGGAGGGAGGGGGGAGGGAGGGAGGCAGAGGGTGGAGGGAGGGAGGCAGAGGGTGGAGGGAGGGTGGAGGGAGGGAGGTGGAGGGAGGGAGGGTGGAGGGAGAGGAGGGAGGGAGAGGGTGGAGGGAGAGGGTGGAGGGAGGGAGGGTGGAGGGAGGGTTGGAGGGAGGGAGAGGGTGGAGGGAGGGTGGAGGGAGGGAGGGTGGAGGGAGAGAGGGTGGAGGGAGGGAGAGGGTGGAGGGAGGGAGAGGGTGGAGGGAGGGGGTGGAGGGAGGTAGGGTGGAGGGAGGGTGGAGGGAGGGTGGAGGGAGGGTAGAGGGAGAGAGGGTGGAGGGAGGGAGGGTGGAGGGAGAGAGGGTGGATGGAGGGTGGAGGTAGAGAGGGTGGAGGGAGAGAGGGTGGAGGGAGGGTGGAGAAGGTGAAGAATGAGAGAGTGGGAAGAATTTAAATTTATAGATTTTTTACCAGACATTTAATAAAAATATAAAAAGGGAAAAATGCCTATTAAAATCATAACCTGCCACTTTCTGCAAACTAGAAAGTAACATGGTGTGCAGACCAATAACTGCAATGAACCCTTTACTCCACTAGGTGGGAGACTAATCCTTCTGTTATGCTTTACAAACAGATTTACACTGCAAACTTAACTTGTAGCCTTAAACCCATTATTTAGTAAACTTCCGACAATCTGAAAGCTCAACATCCTGCACACATCTAATAGGCAAACCATCTACGACCACCTAACAGGCAAATGAATTACACGTTGACTTACAAACAGCAGGAGACACTTGTTCTCCCGGATGGCTCCACAGCAACCCAGGAAGCCCAGCAGGAAAAGCATGCCTCCCATGGCCAGGATGATGTAGACTCCGGTGAAGAGCAGAGGATTGGCCGCCACGATGTCCCTGAAACCCATAGGGTCCACCAGCACCCAGACACCCACCCCAAGCAGGAAGGACCCTCCCAGCTGGACCAGGCAAGCCAAGAGTCACATACCGAAAGTCAAAACTATAACTGTGAGTCAAGACGTTCGCTGTCAAGTCTTATACTGTATTTGAAGTCAAAACTGGAAAGAATACAAGACTCAGACCTGCGAAGTGTAAACAGGCAGTGTTTACTTACAAAGATGAAAAAGTTGAAGATGAACATGAGATACTTTATACAGCTGAGACAGTCTCCGTCCATGGCTGCGAGACACCTCCCCAGACCCCTGTGGAAACACACACACACACACACGGTTAATTGACCAGCCGTGGGCCCACAAACACACACTCTTCCAAGGCGAGGGACGAGGGCGTCATGGAAACAGCAGGTGTTTTGCAGCTTCACAGTGCTGTTGGATCTGAGTCAAACTCGTCCTGGTTGCCGGGGTTACACTGAAGTGAGCCACTGAAACCCTCTGCGTAGGAGATTTAAGTTACAAGTTCAACAAACGCTCAAGTAATTACATCATCTGGCAGCGGTTACATCATCACCTCGAAGGATTTAGAAGACGTGTCACTTCTTAGAGAGAGTTAGAAGATGTTTCTCCTCTTAGAAAGAGTTAGAAGATGTGTCTCCTCTTAGAGAGTTAGAAGATGTGTCTCCTCTTAGAGAGAGTTAGAAGACGAGTCTCCTCGTAGAGAGTTAGAAGATGAGTCTCCTCTTAGAGAGTTAGAATATGTGTCTCCTCTTAGAGAGTTAGAATATGTGTCTCCTCTTAGAGAGTTAGAATATGTGTCTCCTCTTAGAGAGTTAGAAGATGAGTCTCCTCGTAGAGAGTTAGAAGATGAGTCTCCTCTTAGAGAGTTAGAAGATGAGTCTCCTCTTAGAGAGTTAGAAGATGTGTCTCCTCTTAGAGAGTTAGAAGATGAGTCTCCTCTTAGAGAGTTAGAAGATGTGTCTCCTCTTGTCAGAGATATTTAAAAGAAACTGATCTACTTCCCTCAGAAATAGTGTCTCCACCATCTCTCTAGTCTCTACCTCACTTAGCTATATGTCTCCACCATCTCTCTAGTCTTTACCTCACTTTGCTCTATGTCTCCACCATCTCTCTAGTCTCTACCTCACTTAGCTCTCCACCATCTCTCTAGTCTCCTCTCCACCATCTCTCTAGTCTCTACCTCACTTTGCTCTATGTCTCCATATCACTTAAATGTCTTCACCATCTCTCTAGTCTCCAATCTCTCTAGTCTCTCTCTAGTCTCTATCTACTTCCCTCTAGAAAGTCTCTACCTCACTTTGCTGTCTCCACCATCTCTCTAGTCTCTACCTCACTTAGCTATATGTCTCCACCATCTCTCTAGTCTCTACCTCACTTTGCTCTATGTCTCCACCATCTCTCTAGTCTCTACCTCACTTTGCTCTATGTCTCCACCATCTCTCTAGTCTCTACCTCACTTTGCTCTATGTCTTCACCATCTCTCTAGTCTCTACCTCACTTTGCTCTATGTCTCCACCATCTCTCTAGTCTCTACCTCACTTAGCTATATGTCTTCACCATCTCTCTAGTCTCTACCTCACTTTGCTCTATGTCTCCACCATCTCTCTAGTCTCTACCTCACTTTGCTCTATGTCTCCACTCTCTCTCGTCTCTACCTCACTTAGCTATATGTCTTCACCATCTCTCTAGTCTCCACCATCTCTCTAGTCTCCACCATCTCTCTAGTCTCTACCTCACTTTGCTCTATGTCTCCACCATCTCTCTAGTCTCTACCTCACTTTGCTCTATGTCTCCACCATCTCTCTAGTCTCTTCCTGTCTTTCTATTTTGTGGTTTGCTGGGATCTATGACTGCCAAGCTCTCAGTCTGACTCTGTGTCATAAGGGGACTCATCATGTGGGCCGGTAGAGTAGGAGGAATTGTTCTCACTGGTGGTACACGTGTGTGTTAGTGTGTGTGTGTGTGTGTTTGTGTGTGTGTACATGTATGTAAGGGTTAGTGAGTGTGTTAGTGTGTGTGTTAATGAGTGTGTGTTTGTGTGTGTGTACATGTATGTGAGGGTTAGTGTGAGGACGACCAACTGTCTTTTCCAGCCAGGATGGTGTTTACCACGACTCTGCCACCTGCTGCCACCTGCTGCCACCTGTCACCGTTGACTCACCGACTGACCCAAATGAATCCATAGAACCTTACATACTTGCCCAGCGGTCCTGTTTAGATGTCTGCATGTGTACGGTTTGGATAAAGCCATGTAATACTTGCAAACCTTCTGGAACAGGGTATCTATTTACTGGACCTACAGCACTACTTTGTTGGAACTGAACAGTCAGGTTGGTACTAGAGGTTCAGGTTGGTACTAGAGGTTCAGGTTGGTACTAGAGGGTTAGGTTGGTACTAGAGGTTCAGATTGGTACTAGAGGGTTAGGTTGGTACTAGAGGGTTAGATTGGTACTAGAGGGTTAGGTTGGTACTAGAGGGTTAGATTGGTACTAGAGGGTTAGATTGGTACTAGAGGGTTAGATTGGTACTAGAGGGTTAGGTTGGTGCTGGACAGTCACCTAGTTAGGAAAAGCTTTGACCCAAGTCTTGACAACACACTTTTGACTACGTCCCTGTTAACCCTGATGCCAGAATATGTATGTGATGCAGAATCTACAGGGTGTGTATGTTTGTATGTATGAGTGTATGTGTGTATGTGTGTATGTGATGTAGAATCTACAGGGTGTGTATGTGTGTATGTTTGTATGTATGAGTGTATGTGTGTATGTGTGTATGTGATGTAGAATCTACAGGGTGTGTATGTGTGTATGTTTGTATGTATGAGTGTATGTGTGTATGTGTGTATGTGATGCAGAATCTACAGGGTGTGTATGTGTGTATGTTTGTATGTATGAGTGTATGTGTGTATGTGTGTATGTGATGCAGAATCTACAGGGTGTGTATGTGTGTATGTTTGTATGTATGAGTGTATGTGTGTATGTGTGTATGTGATGTAGAATCTACAGGGTGTGTTTGTATGTTTGTATGTATGTTTGTGTGTATGTATGTGATGTGAATCATGTGTGTGTGTGTATGTTTGTATGTATGTGATGTAGATGCAGAATCTACAGGGTGTGTATGTGTGTATGTTTGTGATGCAGAATCTACAGGGTGAGTGTATGTTTGTATGTATGAGTGCATGTGTGTATGTGTGTATGTGATGTAGAATCTACAGGGTGTGTATGTGTGTATGTTTGTATGTATGAGTGTATGTGTGTATGTGTGTATGTGATGTAGAATCTACTGCTGCAGCAGTCAAATTGGTTGTGCCTGGGCAGTGGAGAGCAGAGCACTCTGGGTAATTGCTGTCCTTTAGAGGGGATTTGAGGTAATGAACCAAGGCGTTTCAATAAGTGTATGGGGACATTTGGTGCACACACACAGACACACAGACACACAGACACACAGACACACAGACACACACACACCACACACACACCACAGCTGTGTCTTCTCTAAAATAGCACAGGGAGCAGCTGGACCATTTAACACAGCCAAACAGAAGATGGACACAAAACATTCCCCTTACCATCTACTCTACCCTGTCTCTACACATCTCTCTCCTCTACACATCTCTCTCTCCTCTACACACGTCTCTCTCCTCTACACATCTCTCTCTCCTCTACACACCTCTCTCTCCTCTACACATCTCTCTCTCCTCTACACATCTCTCTCACATCCTCTACACATCTCTCTCCTCTATCTCTCTCTCCCTCTACACATCTCTCTCTCCTCTACACATCTCTCTCTCCTCTACACATCTCTCTCCTCTACACATCTCTCTCTCTCTACACATCTCTCTCTCCTCTACACATCTCTCTCTCCTCTACACATCTCTCTCTCCTCTACACATGTCTCTCTCCTCTACACATCTCTCTCTCCTCTACACATGTCTCTCTCCTCTACACATGTCTCTCTCCTCTACACGTCTCTCTCCTCTACACATCTCTCTCTCCTCTACACATCTCTCTCTCCTCTACACATCTCTCTCTCCTCTACACATCTCTCTCTCCTCTACACATCTCTCTCTCCTCTACACATCTCTCTCTCCTCTACACATCTCTCTCTCCTCTACACATCTCTCTCCTCTACACGTCTCTCTCTCTCTACACGTCTCTCTCCTCTACACGTCTCTCTCTCCTCTACACGTCTCTCTAATCTACACGTCTCTCTCCTCTACACACGTCTCTCTCCTCTACACACGTCTCTCTCCTCTACACGTCTCTCTCCTCTACACATCTCTCTCTCCTCTACACATCTCTCTCTCCTCTACACATCTCTCTCTCCTCTACACATCTCTCTCTCCTCTACACATCTCTCTCTCCTCTACACGTCTCTCTCTCCTCTACACGTCTCTCTCTCCTTATAATGGGGTTTTAGTGGTTTAATCTCTCTCTGGGGATCTGGTCTGGTTTTGATCTCTCTCTGGGGATCTGGTCTTGTGAGGTCCTGGTGTCCTTTCTGCCAATCAGGGACATTCTGGCCCATAAACCCAAACTACTGATTCATGCTGACAAGAGAAGTGAAACATCCATCTTTCTTCTCACCTTCTTTCTCTACCTCTCTAATTGTCATCATTTCCTTCTCGGTCTCTCTATCTCTCCGATTCTCTCTCCCTTAACACTGTACATTGTAAGGGCCAGCTGTCATTTTCATTCCAGAACGATACAGTTTAAATGGCCGGTCTTTACTCCGTTAAACACTCAGAAGTAAGGATGTACTTCCTGGACAAGATTCTATTCATTATCCCCCGACTCGCCGAAACACGAGCAGAGCTGTCCAATCAGTTTGATTCCTGAGTGTATTGATCGAGCAGGCAGACAGAGGTTCAATGCAGCCTGACAAAGGAGTCAATCTCAAAGAGAGAGAGAGAGAAAGTGTGAGGGAGAGAGAGAGACAGAGAAAGTGTGTGTGAGAGAGAGAGACAGAGAAAGTGAGAGAGAGAGAGAGAGACAGAGAAAGTGAGAGAGAGAGAGAGAGAGAGAGAAAGTGTGAGAGAGAGAGACGGAGAAAGTGTGAGGGAGAGAGAGAGAGACAGAGAAAGTGTGAGAGAGAGAGAGAGACAGAGAAAGTGTGAGGGAGAGAGAGAGAGAGAGACAGAGAAAGTGTGAGGGAGAGAGAGAGACAAGAGAGAAGTGTGAGGGAGAGAGAGAGACAGAGAAAGTGTGAGAGAGAGAGAGAGAGAGAGAGTGTGAGGGAGACAGAGAGAGTGTGAGGGAGAGAGAGAGACAGAGAGAGTGTGAGGGAGAGAGAGAGAGAGACAGAGAAAGTGTGAGGGAGAGAGAGACAGAGAAAGTGTGAGGGAGAGAGAGAGAGAGAGAGAGAGTGTGAGAGAGGGAGAGAGAGAGACAGAGAAAGTGTGAGGTAGATGGGTGTGGTGTGAGAGAGGAGGAAGAGTCAGCATAATGACAGTGATCTATATGACGCCCGACTGAATCAATGAAAATGTATTAGGTATATGTATATGTATAAGGTATATGTATATATGTATAAGGTATATGTATATATGTATTAGGTATATGTATATATGTATTAGGTATATGTATATATGTATATATGTATTAGGTATATGTATATATGTATTAGGTATATGTATATGTATATATGTATTAGGTATATGTATATATGTATTAGGTATATGTATATATGTATTAGGTATATGTATATATGTATTAGGTATATGTATATATGTATTAGGTATATGTATATATGTATTAGGTATATGTATTAGGTATATGTATATATGTATTAGGTATTTGTATTAGGTATATGTATATATGTATTAGGTATATGTATATATGTATTAGGTATATGTATATATGTATTAGGTATATGTATATATGTATTAGGTATATGTATATATGTATATTAGGTATATGCATATACCTAATATACATATATACATATATGTATTAGGTATATGTATATATGTATATTAGGTATATGTATATATGTATATTAGGTATATGTATATATGTATATTAGGTATATGTATATATGTATATTAGGTATATGTATATATTCACGACCAGGGAGGAAAGGAGTCGTTGGAGGTGAGTAGAGGAGGTGAGAAGAGGAGCTGAGGAAAAAATGTGAGGAGAGAAGGAGGTAAGGAGAGGAGGGATGGTCTTGGTGAGGAGGCTAGGAGGAGAGATGCTCCTGGGAGGAGAAAAGAGATGCTCTTGGTGAGGAGGTGAGGAGAGGCAACGGAAATTATGGTTGTGTACCAACCTGTAGCTGTACCTGTTATGGACTCAGATTGGCCGGTTTCAGGAGGACGTCCGAGACTCTGATTGGCCAGGTTCAGGAGGACGTCCGAGACTCTGATTGGCCGATTCAAGAGGATGTCTGCGACTCTGATTGGCCGGATTCAGTGGGAGCGTTGCGTCGCCGTTCAAACCTACCAACTTCAAGACACGTTACTCCGACTGTGGGGACAGAATTAACATTTAAAACCGGGATATTTAGAACAGCACTGTCTGCAAGGCTGGGGTGTTCCATCAGGCTGGGGTGCTACCTCCAGTGCACAGGTACTGCTGCAGCATGGGTATGAATCTGACCCATTACTCTCAGTCAGATGGGGTCGTCCACCCTGGTCCTGCGTCGCCATATCCTGGTCTCCTAACACAGCGTCAGGTACCATGGATGTTGATGGTGTTTCTCTGTGAGATTCCATTATTAGGTTTTACTGCTCTATCCTTTCTCTCCATGGACTAAAACACTATCATCTAAACGCCAACCTGTTTCCTAAAGATGTAATGCTTTTAGCCTCTGTCAAGGGAGGTGACGAAGGGGTTAAATGAGTCTGTTTTCTGCCTAATTGACGCAATTCAACTAATTGTCTGTGTTTAAGCTAATTTAATTAAAACCACTCAACAGCTGAGTGCAAAAATCAATCATTGAAACAGCTTTGGTGCGTGCCGGCAGCTTGTCCTCTGCTGTTTCAGAATTACCCAGCTGTTTCTATAGAAACCAGCCCAAAATGGAGGGGGTTCAAATACTGCTAAATGTCATCAATGGAATGAATCATTTGCCTGTAATGCAATGCATTCTATGGTAATCAACTAATAGACAAAATGCTCTGTTCCTGAAGAAAGAATACTGTCGTTTGTTTTTAACAGATTACCTCAAAAAATAATGAAACTTGGGGAGTTGATACTTTGTTGAGCGAACAGCGATATGTTTTTTTATGAACTCCTTTTGATAGTTCCTCTACGTGAAGTCGCTGTAAACAAGAAATATCCAAGGTATTGTTATTTGTTTGGAATCTGTACGGTTGAGCCTTAGCAGAACCCGAGGTCCAGCACCGCAAGCTGTTTTAAGTTGTCCCCGACTGAACAAAGACCGAGTGAGCGAGAAAATCAGGAAGAGCGGAGAGAGGGAAGAGAGAGTGATCAGATTTGACAGAGACAGAGCGGTTCAACAGAAGGTTGACAGTTAGAATGATGTAAGATTGATGAAATGACTCACCAGAACAGTCAGTACTGCTGCTTCCCACACAGAACCTCCAGAACAGCACCACCTCTCTCATAACACTGTTTAGCTGTGTGGTTCTGCCCTGAGAACGGACGTGCCAACAGCCTCACAGTATCCACATCAACCTGTCTGTCTTTCAACCTGTCTGTTTTTCAACCTGTCTGTCTTTCAACCTGTCTTTTTTTCAACCTGTCTGTCTTTCAACCTGTCTGTCTCCCTTCACAGTGCCTGTGTGTATTTGAACCTGTCTGTCTTTCACCTGCTTGTCTGTCTCTGTCTCTCTTTCGTACCGTAACACTTTATCATGGACATTCTTTCATTCCTTCAGAGGCCTGAAGACGGGAGAGAAATGCTTCTAGGCTCGCTGTTAAACCATGTGGTTTTTGTATTTACTGTAGACACTCCTAACAACTATAATGGTAAGAGAGGTGCTGTTAACCCCACCCACACAGGTGCTTTAACCCCACCCACACAGGTGCTGTTAACCCCACCCACACAGGTGCTGTTAACCCCACCCACACAGGTGCTATTAACCCCACCCACACAGGTACTGTTAACCCCCCTGGGACCACACAGGTGCTGTTAACCCCACCCACACAGGTGCTGTTACCTCCACCCATACAGGTGCTTTAACCCCACCCACACAGGTGCTGTTAACCCCACCCACACAGGTGCTGTTAACCCCACCCACACAGGTGCTTTAACTCCACCCACACAGGTGCTATTAACCCCACCCACATAGGTGCTGGTAACCCCACTGGGACCACACAGGTGCTGTTAACCCCACCCACACAGGTGCTGTTACCTCCACCCACACAGGTGCTGTTAACTCCACCCACACAGGTGCTGTTAACCCCACCCACACAGGTGCTTTAACCCCACCCACACAGGTGCTGTAACCCCACTGGGGGTTGACATATACATGTTAATATACATGATAATGGACGAGTTAAAGCAGAGATGTCATCATCAGCCTGATCTAAACGATAAGGGTGGCTGGTTTTTCAATTAACCCTCGTTAACTTTATCACATCAGAGTGAAACAGAGAGATAGAGATGATGTCATCTAATTTTCTCATTAACACAGAGAACCGTCACACACTGTTGGTTGGGAGATAATTGATTTATCTATTTAATGATGATACGTTTATTAAAATACTGTCCATCAAATACCCATTGACCTGTGGATAATTCAAGCAGCACCGGGAGCTCCTTGATCAGACAGTCACACAGAATACAGTGAAAACATGGCTCTCCACTGGTTTATATAGATGTTTGTATTTTGAGCTGTATTATAACATGTTGCTCTATAAAAAAGGGAAGGCGGCATTTTTTTACTTCGTCATCTGTTTGTCGCGTTAAGATTCCCACGCTGGTCTGTGTATAAAAAATGTAAGAAGTCACTGCTCAAAGTGGCTTCATATGAAAGCTTCCGCTAAATGACAAAAATGTGGTTGCTAAATCTCTAGTCATCGTTTGGATCCATACTTCTGACTTCTGGCCCTTTGGTCATTTAAAGGATTAGGGTTTATTGGTCACCATTAAGTGATTCCCCCAGCAGTTATTAGCTATGGGTCTGAGCTAAGTGATATGTACAACAACACTGATTAATGCTGGTTAAAGGAAAGTGGACCACAACAGAGATGAAATGGCTTTCTGTCCTTGAGAGTACAGACTAAGTTAACCAGTCAGGACCAGTCAGGACCAGTCAGGACTAGTCAGGACCAGTCAGGACCAGTCAGGACCAGTCAGGACCAAACTTTCAGACGAGCTACACTGCCTCATCATGACCCAGTTATCTCCTAGTCTTCTTAACATGTTAAGCACAATTTCTTCAGGTAAAATCTTGACATGTACAAGTCTTTGCAACAGAAGTTTTTCCATGACATTGGAGGAAACCTTTGGTCAACAGTATGCACACCCAATACACATTCTGCCTTCAGAAACCTTCATACACAAATTATTTCAAAGCGTCACTTTACCAAGTCACCCATTTCCTGAAAGCACCCATAGCTGAACAACTACTTGAAAACCCTACTCACTACTGTAAACATATAACATGCTGTTACCACCAACTACAAAGCCGTTCTCAGCACCTCTCTCTGTCAACCCAAACTTCCCGGGTCATGTTCCCCTGCTTGGCCCGGCTCTGACAGAGTCCAAATGGGACTCCATCCCCTTGGGACTACTCTCCTGGTCAGAGTTCAATAAGTGTCTGTTTTTCATGTTTCAGCTGACCTTGTCTGCAGCATCCATGACCTGAAAAGGTGTAACCAGTAAGGACCCAGTTTATCTATTGCAAGTATTCAAAATAAAAGTCTTGTTTGAGCTCAGCGGTCCGGATAAATCAGCAAGGGTAGCAGGAGGCTGTTGACAGCGCCGGTCCTGTCAGCCGTTTGGTTGGTCCTTCAGGTGATGAACCCCCTGTGGAGAAGAACCGGTCTGGTCCATGTGTTTCCATATGTGTGTGTGTGTGCCTCTGTACGCGAGTGTGTGTGCATGAGTGTGTGTCTGCGTGTGTGTCTGTGTGTCTGTCTGTGTGTCTGTCCATGTGTGTGTGAGCGCGTGTCCGTGTGTGCGTCTGTCCGTGTGTGTGTTTGTCCGTGTGTGTGTCTGTCCATGTCCGTGTGTGTCTGTCCGTGTGTGTGTGTCTGTCCGTGTGTGTGAGTCCCCGTGTGTGTGTGTTTATACAACTTAGGATTCAGGCAGAATGTGTTTGTTTTCATTCTGCAACAGGAACGAGACGGACAGATGGACAGGTCATGTGACCTTAGCATGTGCCTGACGCTGTTTGCCATGTAAATGCTATTCTAAAGGAGCGGCACTGACATAATTATGTCAGTTGCCTCAAGACAATATCGACCAAAGTAATTACGACTGACCGAACTCCACAGAGGTTTCTGATTATAAAAGACTCCACAGATAGGAGGTGACTCATCCATCAACGCTCTAAACCATCACACAGGCACGTTACATATCCTTCTGTTTAATATACAACACGTGTACGACGATGGTTATCTTATTGTTTAGGACGAACTGATGGATGTCCCACGACTGTCAGTTAATCAATTGGGCTTGTTTTCTTGTGGAAAATTAATGTCTTGTCACCTCGAAGTAAATGAGGATTGTCAGTCACGTAATCTAACTCAGTCTCATCATGACACTTCAGAAAACATCAAATTTAATGTGTCATTGTCCTCTGGAGAGGCTGCAGGGGAATTTTTTCTAAACAACTTTCAGTCCGAATCAAGGTTTTGTTTATTTCTGTTAAATTGTGTCACGTGAAGATCACGAATATCCAAACATGTATACAGGAAAAGACAACATTTCAGTGATGTCCTTACTTTCTCACATACGTGTAGTGTAGCCATGTAACTGACTACGGCTGAAATAGCGAAATAAAGTATTACATTAAAAGGTTTCAACATTGATGCATTCCCAAACAGCAAGGATTTATTGCCGCTGGTTCCTCCTTTAGGCCACGCCTCTGGGCTACCTGACCTGATGACACCTAGTTGTCTCTCCCGGCAGCCCACCTGTTGGTCCCTGTCCAGTAACAGCTGGTTTAGCTGCAGATCTACTTTTTACCTGACAACTACCCATATTACTGCCTACACCCCTAAATACTCTAGTGTTTAATTTATTTTAAATGTAATGTACCAGGTGAGGACGGGCCACACCTCAGAGTCTGGTTCCTCTCTAGGTTTTGTCCAAGATTCAAACCTACTAGGGACATTTTCCTGGCCACAGTGCATCAATATCTTCCTGCTTGCTTTTTGGGGTTCAGGCTGGGTATCTGTGTATGACTGCTGATGTAAAACAGGCTATAAAAAACATGTACCAGATTGATTATAGCTACATACACACACACACACACGTCTGACTGGGCTCCCTCTCTGTGCGGTCTCGTTCTCTGCCCGCAAGTTCCGTCCAGCCCCCAGCGGCGACACGGCTCCTAATTGACTTAAACCGTCTAATTACTCCACCAGGCTCCGTCGCCTATTCAGTCCCAGAGCACCAGGTGGAACTCGCTACCCGGCAGGCAAACAAAATGACACACTACTCCCTTATCTGGATCACTACGCTCGCCCACCTAGGGCTGTGGTGAAAGGTAGTGCCCCATTGAGACGCACACTGGGAATCAGTTACTCTGGGTGCAGGAAGAGGCAGGCCAGTGCTGCACGTCAAACAAAGCTGTAGAACCAGCAGGAATAATAACACGTTCCACGTTCCATGTGCAGCTGCTGGCTACTGGCATGCAATTGTGGAACAGACTCCAGCGTTCTATCCTTGTCTCCTCAATCCTCTCTTTCTTCAGCGTCCCGTTCTACCCTTTCTCTCACCCCTTTCTCTCACCCCTCCATGCCCACTTGTCTTTCTTCCGGTTAAAGACAGGTTATCTGGTAAATCACACACAGGGATTCAAGCGTGAGCTCCTTTTGCACTTCTCTCCTTTTTCCCCCATCTACTTTTTCTCCCTCCCTCACTCTTCTCTCTCCTTTTCCAGTCTTTATGTGTGTGTGTGTGTGTGTGTGTGTGTTGGTGCTCCTGGGTTGCAGGCACCACAATAACAGTGAATCGAGAGGTACTGGTGTGTGTGTAGAGGTCGGTTTAACGCGCATTATGGTTCCGCTGTGTTACACAGTTACTCTACCGCTACCAACGTGGGACACATTATTTAACAACACAAGCAAGTCTGAACCCCTGTTCGCTGCCTTCATTACAACATGGTGTTACATATTCATCAGCAAATTATTTTAGCAGAAGCTGAAATATATACTTCCGTTATGTACTGAATAGAGACGGTGGCATTATATATCTTACACTAATTACACTTATTACTAACCCTAACCCAAAACTTCGGGGGTGTTTTCTTGCTTTTTATTTTAACGATATATGCTCAGTTCCAAATCCAGATAATTACTTGAGTCTCAAGTAATAGACACACAGATCACTAATCCTGAAGGTCACAGTGACAACACAGTGTTAAAGTTTAACAACTCCAAATCCAAGATTCAAAATCCAAATAATTTGTGCCCGTATTACATCCAACACAACTTTATGCGCAGCGTGGCATGTTTGTATGGGAGCGAGCGCAATAAAC
>CM055749.1:2009398-2030804 GCA_029465975.1 Dallia pectoralis | reverse complement strand
ATCAGACGAGATCGGGCGTTTTCAGGGTGGTGTGGCCATAAGCAATTAGAAAAGTTGAAATTACAGCTCTTATTGATTTCTTCACTGCATAATTAACTTTTTGATTGTTTGTTTCTTCCCGCGAAGAAAATAACAAAATGCTTACAACACTAGATATTTCCAGGCGGTCTCCCCATCCAAGTACTAACCAAGCCCGACCCTGTTTGGTTTCCGAGATCAGGCGTTTTCAGGGTGGTGTGGCCGTAGGGTATTAGAACATTTGAAAATACAGCTGTTATTGATTTCTTCACTGCATAATTAACTTTTTGATTGATTGTTTCTTCCCGCCATGAAAATAACAAAATGCTTACAACACTAGATATTCCTAGGCGGTCTCCCATCCAAGTACTAAGCAAGCCCAACCCTGCTTAGCTTCCGACATCAGACGAGATCAGGGGTTTTCAGGGTGGAGTGGCCGTAAGCTATTAGAAAAGTTGAAATTACAGCTCTTATTGATTTCTTCACTGCATAATTAACTTTTTGATTGTTTGTTTCTTCCTGCCAAGAAAATAACAAAATGCTTACAACACTAGATATTTCCAGGCGGTCTCCCATCCAAGTACTAACCAAGCCCAACCCTGCTTGGCTTGCGAGATCAGACGAGAACAGGCGTTTTCAGGGTGGTGTGGCCGTAAGCTATTAGAAAAGTTGAAATTACAGCTCTTATTGATTTCTTCACTGCATAATTAACTTTTGATTGTTTGTTTCTTCCCGCCAAGAAAATAACAAAACGCTTACAACACTAGATATTTCCAGGCGGTCTCCCATCCAAGTACTAACCAAGCCCGACCCTGCATGGCTTCCGAGATCAGACGAGATCGGGCGTTTTCAGGAGGTGTGCCCGTAAGCTATTAGACAAGTTGAAATTACAGCTCTTATTGATTTCTTCACTGCATAATTCACTTTTTGATTGATTGTTTCTTCCCGCCATGAAAATAACAAAATGCTTACAACACTAGATATTCCTAGGCGGTCTCCCATCCAAGTACTAACCAAGCCCAACCCTGCTTGGCTTCCGAGATCAGACGTTTTCAGGGTGGTGTGGCCGTAAGCTATTAGAAGAGTTGAAATTACAGCTGTTATTGATTTCTTCACTGCATAATTAACTTTTTGATAGATTGTTTCTTCCCGCCAAGAAAATAACAAAATGCTTACAACACTAGATATTCCTAGGCGGTCGCCCATCCAAGTACTAACCAAGCCCAACCCTGCTTGGCTTCCGAGATCAGACGAGATCGGGCGTTTTCAGGGTGGTGTGGCCGTAAGCGATAAGACAAGTTGAAATTACAGCTCTTATTGATTTCTTCACTGCATAATTAACTTTTTGATTGATTGTTTCTTCCCGCCATGAAAATAACAAAATGCTTACAACACTAGATATTCCTAGGCGGTCTCCCATCCAAGTACTAAGCAAGCCCAACCCTGCTTAGCTTCCGACATCAGACGAGATCAGGCGTTTTCAGGGTGGAGTGGCCGTAAGCTATTAGAAAAGTTGAAATTACAGCTCTTATTGATTTCTTCACTGCATAATTAACTTTTTGATTGTTTGTTTCTTCCTGCCAAGAAAATAACAAAATGCTTACAACACTAGATATTTCCAGGCGGTCTCCCATCCAAGTACTAACCAAGCCCAACCCTGCTTGGCTTCCGAGATCAGACGAGAACAGGCGTTTTCAGGGTGGTGTGGCCGTAAGCTATTAGAAAAGTTGAAATTACAGCTCTTATTGATTTCTTCACTGCATAATTAACTTTTTGATTGTTTGTTTCTTCCCGCCAAGAAAATAACAAAATGCTTACAACACTAGATATTTCCAGGCGGTCTCCCATCCAAGTACTAACCAAGCCCGACCCTGTTTGGTTTCCGAGATCAGGCGTTTTCAGGGTGGTGTGGCCGTAGGGTATTAGAACATTTGAAAATACAGCTGTTATTGATTTCTTCACTGCATAATTAACTTTTTGATTGATTGTTTCTTCCCGCCAAGAAAATAACAAAATGCTTACAACACTAGATATTCCTAGGCGGTCTCCCATCCAAGTACTAACCAAGCCCGACCCTGCTTGGCTTCCGAGATCAGACGAGATCGGGCGTTTTCAGGGTGGTGTGGCCGTAAGCTATTAGACAAGTTGAAATTACAGCTCTTATTGATTTCTTCACTGCATAATTCACTTTTTGATTGATTATTTCTTCCCGCCAAGAAAATAACAAAATGCTTACAACACTAGATATTCCTAGGCGGTCGCCTATCCAAGTACTAACCAAGCCCGACCCTGCTTGGCTTCCGAGATCAGACGAGATCGGGCGGTGTGGCCGTAAGCTATTAGACAAGTTGAAATTACAGCTCTTATTGATTTCTTCACTGCATAATTCACTTTTTGATTGATTGTTTCTTCCCGCCATGAAAATAACAAAATGCTTACAACACTAGATATTCCCAGGCGGTCTCCCATCCAAGTACTAACCAAGCCCAACCCTGCTTGGCTTCCGAGATCAGACGAGATCGGGCGTTTTCAGGGTGGTGTGGCCGTAAGCTATTAGAAGAGTTGAAATTACAGCTGTTATTGATTTCTTCACTGCGTAATTAACTTTTTGATAGATTGTTTCTTCCCGCCAAGAAAATAACAAAATGCTTACAACACTAGATATTCCTAGGCGGTCGCCATCCAAGTACTAACCAAGCCCGACCCTGCTTGGCTTCCGAGATCGGGCGTTTTCAGGGTGGTGTGGCCGTAAGCGATAAGACAAGTTGAAATTACAGCTCTTATTGATTTCTTCACTGCATAATTAACTTTTTGATTGATTGTTTCTTCCCGCCATGAAAATAACAAAATGCTTACAACACTAGATATGCCTAGGCGGTCTCCCATCCAAGTACTAACCAAGCCCAACCCTGCTTAGCTTCCGACATCAGACGAGAACAGGCGTTTTCAGGGTGGTGTGGCCGTAAGCTATTAGAAAGTTGAAATTACAGCTCTTATTGATTTCTTCACTGCATAATTAACTTTTTGATTGTTTGTTTCTTCCCGCCAAGAAAATAACAAAATGCTTACAACACTAGATATTTCCAGGCGGTCTCCCATCCAAGTACTAACCAAGCCCGACCCTGTTTGGTTTCCGAGATCAGGCGTTTTCAGGGTGGTGTGGCCGTAGGGTATTAGAACATTTGAAAATACAGCTGTTATTGATTTCTTCACTGCATAATTAACTTTTTGATTGATTGTTTCTTCCCGCCAAGAAAATAACAAAATGCTTAAAACACTAGATATTCCTAGGCGGTCTCCCATCCAAGTACTAACCAAGCCCGACCCTGCTTGGCTTCCGAGATCAGACGAGATCGGGCGTTTCAGGGTGGTGTGGCCGTAAGCTATTAGACAAGTTGAAATTACAGCTCTTATTGATTTCTTCACTGCATAATTCACTTTTTGATTGATTGTTTCTTCCCGCCATGAAAATAACAAAATGCTTACAACACTAGATATTCCCAGGCGGTCTCCCATCCAAGTACTAACCAAGCCCAACCCTGCTTGGCTTCCGAGATCAGACGAGATCGGTCGTTTTCAGGGTGGTGTGGCCGTAAGCTATTAGAAGAGTTGAAATTACAGCTGTTATTGATATCTTCACTGCGTAATTAACTTTTGATAGATTGTTTCTTCCCGCCAAGAAAATAACAAAATGCTTACAACACTAGATATTCCTAGGCGGTCGCCTATCCAAGTACTAACCAAGCCCGACCCTGCTTGGCTTCCGAGATCAGACGAGATCGGGCGTTTTCAGGGTGGTGTGGCCGTAAGCTATTAGACAAGTTGAAATTACAGCTCTTATTGATTTCTTCACTGCATAATTCACTTTTTGATTGATTGTTTCTTCCCGCCATGAAAATAACAAAATGCTTACAACACTAGATATTCCCAGGCGGTCTCCCATCCAAGTACTAACCAAGCCCAACCCTGCTTGGCTTCCGAGATCAGACGAGATCGGGCGTTTTCAGGGTGGTGTGGCCGTAAGCTATTAGAAGAGTTGAAATTACAGCTGTTATTGATTTCTTCACTGCGTAATTAACTTTTGATAGATTGTTTCTTCCCGCCAAGAAAATAACAAAATGCTTACAACACTAGATATTCCTAGGCGGTCGCCTATCCAAGTACTAACCAAGCCCGACCCTGCTTGGCTTCCGAGATCAGACGAGATCGGGCGTTTCAGGGTGGTGTGGCCGTAAGCGATAAGACAAGTTGAAATTACAGCTCTTATTGATTTCTTCACTGCATAATTAACTTTTTGATTGATTGTTTCTTCCCGCCATGAAAATAACAAAATGCTTACAACACTAGATATTCCTAGGCGGTCTCCCATCCAAGTACTAACCAAGCCCAACCCTGCTTAGCTTCCGACATCAGACGAGATCAGGCGTTTTCAGGGTGGTTTGGCCGTAAGCTATTAGAAAAGTTGAATT
Organism: Dallia pectoralis; assembly: GCA_029465975.1. Lineage (NCBI taxonomy): Eukaryota > Metazoa > Chordata > Actinopteri > Esociformes > Umbridae > Dallia > Dallia pectoralis. The sequence continues at coordinate 2,026,317 of CM055749.1, read as the reverse complement.
TACAGCTCTTATTGATTTCTTCACTGCATAATTAACTTTTGATTGTTTGTTTCTTCCTGCCAAGAAAATAACAAAATGCTTACAACACTAGATATTTCCAGGCGGTCTCCCATCCAAGTACTAACCAAGCCCGACCCTGTTTGGTTTCCGAGATCAGGCGTTTTCAGGGTGGTGTGGCCGTAGGGTATTAGAACATTTGAAAATACAGCTGTTATTGATTTCTTCACTGCATAATTAACTTTTGATTGATTGTTTCTTCCCGCCAAGAAAATAACAAAATGCTTACAACACTAGATATTCCTAGGCGGTCTCCCATCCAAGTACTAACCAAGCCCGACCCTGCTTGGCTTCCGAGATCAGACGAGATCGGGCGTTTTCAGGGTGGTGTGGCCGTAAGCTGTTAGACAAGTTGAAATTACAGCTCTTATTGATTTCTTCACTGCATAATTCACTTTTTGATTGATTGTTTCTTCCCGCCATGAAAATAACAAAATGCTTACAACACTAGATATTCCCAGGCGGTCTCCCATCCAAGTACTAACCAAGCCCAACCCTGCTTGGCTTCCGAGATCAGACGAGATCGGGCGTTTTCAGGGTGGTGTGGCCGTAAGCTATTAGAAAAGTTGAAATTACAGCTCTTATTGATTTCTTCACTGCATAATTAACTTTTTGATTGTTTGTTTCTTCCTGCCAAGAAAATAACAAAATGCTTACAACACTAGATATTTCCAGGCGGTCTCCCATCCAAGTAGTAACCAAGCCCGACCCTGTTTGGTTTCCGAGATCAGGCGTTTCAGGGTGGTGTGGCCGTAGGGTATTAGAACATTTGAAAATACAGCTGTTATTGATTTCTTCACTGCATAATTAACTTTTTGATTGATTGTTTCTTCCCGCCAAGAAAATAACAAAATGCATACAACACTAGATATTCCTAGGCGGTCTCCCATCCAAGTACTAACCAAGCCCGACCCTGCTTGGCTTCCGAGATCAGACGAGATCGGGCGTTTTCAGGGTGGTGTGGCCGTAAGCTATTAGACAAGTTGAAATTACAGCTCTTATTGATTTCTTCACTGCATAATTAACTTTTTGATTGTTTGTTTCTTCCTGCCAAGAAAATAACAAAATGCTTACAACACTAGATATTCCCAGGCGGTCTCCCATCCAAGTACTAACCAAGCCCGACCCTGTTTGGTTTCCGAGATCAGGCGTTTTCAGGGTGGTGTGGCCGTAGGGTATTAGAACATTTGAAAATACAGCTGTTATTGATTTCTTCACTGCATAATTAACTTTTTGATTGATTGTTTCTTCCCGCCAAGAAAATAACAAAATGCTTACAACACTAGATATTCCTAGGCGGTCTCCCATCCAAGTACTAACCAAGCCCGACCCTGCTTGGCTTCCGAGATCAGACGAGATCGGGCGTTTTCAGGGTGGTGTGGCCGTAAGCTGTTAGACAAGTTGAAATTACAGCTCTTATTGATTTCTTCACTGCATAATTCACTTTTTGATTGATTGTTTCTTCCCGCCATGAAAATAACAAAATGCTTACAACACTAGATATTCCCAGGCGGTCTCCCATCCAAGTACTAACCAAGCCCAACCCTGCTTGGCTTCCGAGATCAGACGAGATCGGGCGTTTCAGGGTGGTGTGGCCGTAAGCTATTAGAAAAGTTGAAATTACAGCTCTTATTGATTTCTTCACTGCATAATTAACTTTTGATTGATTGTTTCTTCCTGCCAAGAAAATAACAAAATGCTTACAACACTAGATATTTCCAGGCGGTCTCCCATCCAAGTAGTAACCAAGCCCGACCCTGCTTGGCTTCCGAGATCAGGCGTTTTCAGGGTGGTGTGGCCGTAGGGTATTAGAACATTTGAAAATACAGCTCTTATTGATTTCTTCACTGCATAATTAACTTTTTGATTGATTGTTTCTTCCCGCCAAGAAAATAACAAAAATGCTTACAACACTAGATATTCCTAGGCGGTCTCCCATCCAAGTACTAACCAAGCCCGACCCTGCTTGGCTTCCGAGATCAGACGAGATCGGGCGTTTTCAGGGTGGTGTGGCCGTAAGCTATTAGACAAGTTGAAATTACAGCTCTTATTGATTTCTTCACTGCATAATTAACTTTTTGATTGATTGTTTCTTCCCGCCATGAAAATAACAAAATGCTTACAACACTAGATATTCCCAGGCGGTCTCCCATCCAAGTACTAACCAAGCCCAACCCTGCTTGGCTTCCGAGATCAGACGAGATCGGTCGTTTTCAGGGTGGTGTGGCCGTAAGCTATTAGAAGAGTTGAAATTACAGCTGTTATTGATTTCTTCACTGCGTAATTAACTTTTGATAGATTGTTTCTTCCCGCCAAGAAAATAACAAAATGCTTACAACACTAGATATTCCTAGGCGGTCTCCCATCCAAGTACTAACCAAGCCCGACCCTGCTTGGCTTCCGAGATCAGACGAGATCGGGCGTTTTCAGGGTGGTGTGGCCGTAAGCTATTAGACAAGTTGAAATTACAGCTCTTATTGATTTCTTCACTGCATAATTCACTTTTTGATTGATTGTTTCTTCCCGCCATGAAAATAACAAAAATGCTTACAACACTAGATATTCCCAGGCGGTCTCCCATCCAAGTACTAACCAAGCCCAACCCTGCTTGGCTTCCGAGATCAGACGAGATCGGGCGTTTTCAGGGTGGTGTGGCCGTAAGCTGTTAGAAGAGTTGAAATTACAGCTGTTATTGATTTCTTCACTGCGTAATTAACTTTTTGATAGATTGTTTCTTCCCGCCAAGAAAATAACAAAATGCTTACAACACTAGATATTCCAGGCGGTCGCCATCCAAGTACTAACCAAGCCCGACCCTGCTTGGCTTCCGAGATCGGGCGTTTTCAGGGTGGTGTGGCCGTAAGCGATAAGACAAGTTGAAATTACAGCTCTTATTGATTTCTTCACTGCATAATTAAATTTTTGATTGATTGTTTCTTCCCGCCATGAAAATAACAAAATGCTTACAACACTAGATATTCCTAGGCGGTCTCCCATCCAAGTACTAACCAAGCCCAACCCTGCTTAGCTTCCGACATCAGACGAGATCAGGCGTTTTCAGGGTGGTTTGGCCGTAAGCTATTAGAAAAGTTGAAATTACAGCTCTTATTGATTTCTTCACTGCATAATTAACTTTTTGATTGTTTGTTTCTTCCTGCCAAGAAAATAACAAAATGCTTACAACACTAGATATTTCCAGGCGGTCTCCCATCCAAGTACTAACCAAGCCCGACCCTGTTTGGTTTCCGAGATCAGGCGTTTTCAGGGTGGTGTGGCCGTAGGGTATTAGAACATTTGAAAATACAGCTGTTATTGATTTCTTCACTGCATAATTAACTTTTTGATTGATTGTTTCTTCCCGCCAAGAAAATAACAAAATGCTTACAACACTAGATATTCCTAGGCGGTCTCCCATCCAAGTACTAACCAAGCCCGACCCTGCTTGGCTTCCGAGATCAGACGAGATCGGGCGTTTCAGGTGGTGTGGCCGTAAGCTGTTAGACAAGTTGAAATTACAGCTCTTATTGATTTCTTCACTGCATAATTAACTTTTTGATTGTTTGTTTCTTCCTGCCAAGAAAATAACAAAATGCTTACAACACTAGATATTCCAGGCGGTCTCCCATCCAAGTACTAACCAAGCCCGACCCTGTTTGGCTTTCAGACGAGATCAGGCGTTTTCAGGGTGGTGTGGCCGTAGGGTATTAGAACATTTGAAAATACAGCTGTTATTGATTTCTTCACTGCATAATTAACTTTTTGATTGATTGTTTCTTCCCGCCAAGAAAATAACAAAATGCTTACAACACTAGATATTCCTAGGCGGTCTCCCATCCAAGTACTAACCAAGCCCGACCCTGCTTGGCTTCCGAGATCAGACGAGATCGGGCGTTTTCAGGGTGGTGTGGCCGTAAGCTGTTAGACAAGTTGAAATTACAGCTCTTATTGATTTCTTCACTGCATAATTAACTTTTTGATTGATTGTTTCTTCCCGCCAAGAAAATAACAAAATGCTTACAACACTAGATATTCCTAGGCGGTCTCCCATCCAAGTACTAACCAAGCCCGACCCTGCTTGGCTTCCGAGATCAGACGAGATCGGGCGTTTTCAGGGTGGTGTGGCCGTAAGCTATTAGAAAGTTGAAATTACAGCTCTTATTGATTTCTTCACTGCATAATTAACTTTTTGATTGATTGTTTCTTCCCGCCAAGAAAATAACAAAATGCTTACAACACTAGATATTCCAGGCGGTCTCCCATCCAAGTACTAACCAAGCCCAACCCTGCTTGGCTTCCGAGATCAGACGAGATCGGGCGTTTTCAGGGTGGTGTGGCCGTAAGTATTAGAAAGTTGAAATTACAGCTGTTATTGATTTCTTCACTGCATAATTAACTTTTTGATTGATTGTTTCTTCCCGCCAAGAAAATAACAAAATGCTTACAACACTAGATATTCCTAGGCGGTCTCCCATCCAAGTACTAACCAAGCCCAACCCTGCTTGGCTTCCGAGATCAGACGAGATCGGGCGTTTTCAGGGTGGTGTGGCCGTAAGCTATTAGACAAGTTGAAATTACAGCTCTTATTGATTTCTTCACTGCATAATTAACTTTTTGATTGATTGTTTCTTCCCGCCAAGAAAATAACAAAATGCTTACAACACTAGATATTCCCAGGCGGTCTCCCATCCAAGTACTAACCAAGCCCAACCCTGCTTGGCTTCCGAGATCAGACGAGATCGGGCGTTTTCAGGGTGGTGTGGCCGTAAGCTATTAGAAGAGTTGAAATTACAGCTGTTATTGATTTCTTCACTGCATAATTAACTTTTTGATAGATTGTTTCTTCCCGCCAAGAAAATAACAAAATGCTTACAACACTAGATATTCCTAGGCGGTCGCCTATCCAAGTACTAACCAAGCCCGACCCTGCTTGGCTTCCGAGATCAGACGAGATCGGGCGTTTTCAGGGTGGTGTGGCCGTAAGCTATTAGACAAGTTGAAATTACAGCTCTTATTGATTTCTTCACTGCATAATTAACTTTTTGATTGATTGTTTCTTCCCGCCATGAAAATAACAAAATGCTTACAACACTAGATATTCCAGGCGGTCTCCCATCCAAGTACTAACCAAGCCCAACCCTGCTTGGCTTCCGAGATCAGACGAGATCGGGCGTTTTCAGGGTGGTGTGGCCGTAAGCTATTAGAAGAGTTGAAATTACAGCTGTTATTGATTTCTTCACTGCATAATTAACTTTTTGATTGATTGTTTCTTCCCGCCAAGAAAATAACAAAATGCTTACAACACTAGATATTCCCAGGCGGTCTCCCATCCAAGTACTAACCAAGCCCGACCCTGCTTGGCTTCCGAGATCGGGCGTTTTCAGGGTGGTGTGGCCGTAAGTATAAGACAAGTTGAAATTACAGCTCTTATTGATTTCTTCACTGCATAATTAACTTTTTGATTGATTGTTTCTTCCCGCCAAGAAAATAACAAAATGCTTACAACACTAGATATTCCTAGGCGGTCTCCCATCCAAGTACTAACCAAGCCCGACCCTGCTTGGCTTCCGAGATCAGACGAGATCGGGCGTTTTCAGGGTGGTGTGGCCGTAAGCTATTAGACAAGTTGAAATTACAGCTCTTATTGATTTCTTCACTGCATAATTAACTTTTTGATTGATTGTTTCTTCCTGCCATGAAAATAACAAAATGCTTACAACACTAGATATTCCTAGGCGGTCTCCCATCCAAGTACTAACCAAGCCCAACCCTGCTTGGCTTCCGAGATCAGACGAGATCAGGCGTTTTCAGGGTGGTGTGGCCGTAAGCTATTAGAAAAGTTGAAATTACAGCTCTTATTGATTTCTTCACTGCATAATTAACTTTTTGATTGTTTGTTTCTTCCTGCCAAGAAAATAACAAAATGCTTACAACACTAGATATTTCCAGGCGGTCTCCCATCCAAGTACTAACCAAGCCCGACCCTGTTTGGTTTCCGAGATCAGGCGTTTTCAGGGTGGTGTGGCCGTAGGGTATTAGAACATTTGAAAATACAGCTGTTATTGATTTCTTCACTGCATAATTAACTTTTTGATTGATTGTTTCTTCCCGCCAAGAAAATAACAAAATGCTTACAACACTAGATATTCCTAGGCGGTCTCCCATCCAAGTACTAACCAAGCCCGACCCTGCTTGGCTTCCGAGATCAGACGAGATCGGGCGTTTTCAGGGTGGTGTGGCCGTAAGCTATTAGAAAGTTGAAATTACAGCTCTTATTGATTTCTTCACTGCATAATTAACTTTTTGATTGATTGTTTCTTCCCGCCATGAAAATAACAAAATGCTTACAACACTAGATATTTCCAGGCGGTCTCCCATCCAAGTACTAACCAAGCCCGACCCTGCTTGGCTTCCGAGATCAGACGAGATCGGGCGTTTTCAGGGTGGTGTGGCCGTAAGCTATTAGAAGAGTTGAAATTACAGCTGTTATTGATTTCTTCACTGCATAATTAACTTTTTGATTGATTGTTTCTTCCCGCCAAGAAAATAACAAAATGCTTACAACACTAGATATTCCTAGGCGGTCTCCCATCCAAGTACTAACCAAGCCCGACCCTGCTTGGCTTCCGAGATCAGACGAGATCGGGCGTTTTCAGGGTGGTGTGGCCGTAAGCTATTAGACAAGTTGAAATTACAGCTCTTATTGATTTCTTCACTGCATAATTAACTTTTTGATTGATTGTTTCTTCCCGCCATGAAAATAACAAAATGCTTACAACACTAGATATTCCCAGGCGGTCTCCCATCCAAGTACTAACCAAGCCCAACCCTGCTTGGCTTCCGAGATCAGACGAGATCGGGCGTTTTCAGGGTGGTGTGGCCGTAAGCTATTAGAAGAGTTGAAATTACAGCTGTTATTGATTTCTTCACTGCATAATTAACTTTTTGATTGATTGTTTCTTCCCGCCAAGAAAATAACAAAATGCTTACAACACTAGATATTCCTAGGCGGTCTCCCATCCAAGTACTAACCAAGCCCGACCCTGCTTGGCTTCCGAGATCAGACGAGATCGGGCGTTTTCAGGGTGGTGTGGCCGTAAGCTATTAGAAAGTTGAAATTACAGCTCTTATTGATTTCTTCACTGCATAATTAACTTTTTGATTGATTGTTTCTTCCCGCCAAGAAAATAACAAAATGCTTACAACACTAGATATTCCAGGCGGTCTCCCATCCAAGTACTAACCAAGCCCAACCCTGCTTGGCTTCCGAGATCAGACGAGATCGGGCGTTTTCAGGGTGGTGTGGCCGTAAGCTATTAGAAAAGTTGAAATTACAGCTCTTATTGATTTCTTCACTGCATAATTAACTTTTTGATTGTTTGTTTCTTCCCGCCAAGAAAATAACAAAATGCTTACAACACTAGATATTCCAGGCGGTCTCCCATCCAAGTACTAACCAAGCCCGACCCTGTTTGGTTTCCGAGATCGGGCGTTTTCAGGGTGGTGTGGCCGTAGGGTATTAGAACATTTGAAAATACAGCTGTTATTGATTTCTTCACTGCATAATTAACTTTTTGATTGATTGTTTCTTCCCGCCAAGAAAATAACAAAATGCTTACAACACTAGATATTCCTAGGCGGTCTCCCATCCAAGTACTAACCAAGCCCGACCCTGCTTGGCTTCCGAGATCAGACGAGATCGGGCGTTTTCAGGGTGGTGTGGCCGTAAGCTATTAGAAAGTTGAAATTACAGCTCTTATTGATTTCTTCACTGCATAATTAACTTTTTGATTGATTGTTTCTTCCCGCCAAGAAAATAACAAAATGCTTACAACACTAGATATTCCTAGGCGGTCTCCCATCCAAGTACTAACCAAGCCCAACCCTGCTTGGCTTCCGAGATCAGACGAGATCGGGCGTTTTCAGGGTGGTGTGGCCGTAAGCTATTAGAAAGTTGAAATTACAGCTGTTATTGATTTCTTCACTGCATAATTAACTTTTTGATTGATTGTTTCTTCCCGCCAAGAAAATAACAAAATGCTTACAACACTAGATATTCCTAGGCGGTCTCCCATCCAAGTACTAACCAAGCCCAACCCTGCTTGGCTTCCGAGATCAGACGAGATCGGGCGTTTTCAGGGTGGTGTGGCCGTAAGCTATTAGACAAGTTGAAATTACAGCTCTTATTGATTTCTTCACTGCATAATTAACTTTTTGATTGATTGTTTCTTCCCGCCAAGAAAATAACAAAATGCTTACAACACTAGATATTTCCAGGCGGTCTCCCATCCAAGTACTAACCAAGCCCAACCCTGCTTGGCTTCCGAGATCAGACGAGATCGGGCGTTTTCAGGGTGGTGTGGCCGTAAGCTATTAGAAGAGTTGAAATTACAGCTGTTATTGATTTCTTCACTGCATAATTAACTTTTTGATTGATTGTTTCTTCCCGCCAAGAAAATAACAAAATGCTTACAACACTAGATATTCCTAGGCGGTCTCCCATCCAAGTACTAACCAAGCCCAACACTGCTTGGCTTCCGAGATCAGACGAGATCGGGCGTTTTCAGGGTGGTGTGGCCGTAAGCTATTAGAAGAGTTGAAATTACAGCTGTTATTGATTTCTTCACTGCATAATTAACTTTTTGATTGATTGTTTCTTCCCGCCAAGAAAATAACAAAATGCTTACAACACTAGATATTCCTAGGCGGTCTCCCATCCAAGTACTAACCAAGCCCAACCCTGCTTAGCTTCCGACATCAGACGAGATCGGGCGTTTTCAGGGTGGTGTGGCCGTAAGCTATTAGAAAAGTTGAAATTACAGCTCTTATTGATTTCTTCACTGCATAATTAACTTTTTGATTGTTTGTTTCTTCCCGCCAAGAAAATAACAAAATGCTTACAACACTAGATATTTCCAGGCGGTCTCCCATCCAAGTACTAACCAAGCCCGACCCTGTTTGGTTTCCGAGATCAGGCGTTTTCAGGGTGGTGTGGCCGTAGGGTATTAGACAAGTTGAAATTACAGCTCTTATTGATTTCTTCACTGCATAATTCACTTTTTGATTGATTGTTTCTTCCCGCCATGAAAATAACAAAATGCTTACAACCCTAGATATTCCCAGGCGGTCTCCCATCCAAGTACTAACCAAGCCCAACCCTGCTTGGCTTCCGAGATCAGACGAGATCGGGCGTTTTCAGGGTGGTGTGGCCGTAAGCTATTAGAAGAGTTGAAATTACAGCTGTTATTGATTTCTTCACTGCGTAATTAACTTTTTGATAGATTGTTTCTTCCCGCCAAGAAAATAACAAAATGCTTACAACACTAGATATTCCTAGGCGGTCGCCATCCAAGTACTAACCAAGCCCGACCCTGCTTGGCTTCCGAGATCAGACGAGATCGGGCGTTTTCAGGGTGGTGTGGCCGTAAGCTATTAGAAAAGTTGAAATTACAGCTCTTATTGATTTCTTCACTGCATAATTAACTTTTTGATTGTTTGTTTCTTCCCGCCAAGAAAATAACAAAATGCTTACAACACTAGATATTTCCAGGCGGTCTCCCATCCAAGTACTAACCAAGCCCGACCCTGTTTGGTTTCCGAGATCAGGCGTTTTCAGGGTGGTGTGGCCGTAGGGTATTAGACAAGTTGAAATTACAGCTCTTATTGATTTCTTCACTGCATAATTCACTTTTTGATTGATTGTTTCTTCCCGCCATGAAAATAACAAAATGCTTACAACCCTAGATATTCCCAGGCGGTCTCCCATCCAAGTACTAACCAAGCCCAACCCTGCTTGGCTTCCGAGATCAGATGAGATCGGGCGTTTTCAGGGTGGTGTGGCCGCAAGCTATTAGAAGAGTTGAAATTACAGCTGTTATTGATTTCTTCACTGCGTAATTAACTTTTTGATAGATTGTTTCTTCCCGCCAAGAAAATAACAAAATGCTTACAACACTAGATATTCCTAGGCGGTCGCCTATCCAAGTACTAACCAAGCCCGACCCTGCTTGGCTTCCGAGATCAGACGAGATCGGGCGTTTTCAGGGTGGTGTGGCCGTAAGCTATTAGACAAGTTGAAATTACAGCTCTTATTGATTTCTTCACTGCATAATTCACTTTTTGATTGATTGTTTCTTCCCGCCAAGAAAATAACAAAATGCTTACAACACTAGATATTCCTAGGCGGTCGCCTATCCAAGTACTAACAAAGCCCGACCCTGCTTGGCTTCCGAGATCAGACGAGATCGGGCGTTTTCAGGGTGGTGTGGCCGTAAGCGATAAGACAAGTTGAAATTACAGCTCTTATTGATTTCTTCACTGCATAACCCTTGTGCTGTCCTCGCATCGCGTACACACCCCGAGTCGAGCTGGTCAGAATGACCCTCGATCTCTTTTCACAGCCCTCAGAGTGTTGCAAAAAGGAGGAGGCCGAAATACAACAACGTGCACGTGTTTCCCTGTAATCGATTTATTATTTTTATTGTTATTAGTAATTATCTGGGAGGGCTAAAAAAAGACACTTGCCCGGGCGAGGCTCGAACTCACAACCCCGGCATCTAACCCCAGCCGTTGTCCTCGCGTCGCGTACACACCCCGGATTGAGCGGGTCCGAGTGACCCGCGATCCCATTTCACACAGCCCTCAAGAGTTTTGCAAAAAGAGGAGGCCGAAATACAACAACGTGGGCATGTTTCACCGTTGTCCATCTGTTATTACTATCTTTTTTAGTATTTATCGCCGAGGGTGTAAAAAACCACCGCACCGGGCGAGGCTCGAACTCACAACCCCGGCATCTAACCCCAGCCGTTGTCCTCGCGTCGCGTACACACCCCGGATTGAGCGGGTCCGAGTGACCCGCGATCCCATTTCACACAGCCCTGGGAGTTTTGCAAAAAAGAGGAGGTCGAAATACAACAACGTGCGCGTGTTTCACCGTTGTCCATCTGTTATTACTATCTTTTTTAGTATTTATCGCCGAGGGTGTAAAAAACCACCGCACCGGGCGAGGCTCGAACTCACAACCCCGGGATCTAACCCCAGCCATTGTCCTCGCGTCGCGTACACACCCCGAATTGAGCGGGTCCGAGTGACCCGCGATCCCATTTCTCACAGCCCTGGGAGTTTTGCAAAAAAGAGGAGGCCGAAATACAACAACGTGCGCGTGTTTCACCGTTGTCCATCTGTTATTACTATCTTTTTTAGTATTTATCGCCGAGGGTGTAAAAAACCACCGCACCGGGCGAGGCTCGAACTCACAACCCCGGGATCTAACCCCAGCCATTGTCCTCGCGTCGCGTACACACCCCGAATTGAGCGGGTCCGAGTGACCCGCGATCCCATTTCTCACAGCCCTGGGAGTTTTGCAAAAAAGAGGAGGCCGAAATACAACAACGTGGGCATGTTTCACCGTTGTCCATCTGTTATTACTATCTTTTTTAGTGTTTATCGCCGAGGGTGCAAAAAAAAAACCACCGCACCGGGCGAGACTCGAACTCACAACCCCGGGATCTAACCCCAGCCGTTGTCCTCGCGTCGCGTACAACAACACACCGTTGTCCATCCCTACCTTTATTGAGCGGGTCCGAGTGACCCGCGATCCCATTTCACACAGCCCTCAAGAGTTTTGCAAAAAGAGGAGGCGAAATACAACAACGTGCGCGTGTTTCACCGTTGTCCATCTATTCTTACTACCTTTATTAGTATTTATCGGCGAGGGTGTAAAAACCACCGCACCGGGCGAGGCTCGAACTCACAACCTCGGCATCTAACCCCAGCCATTGTCCTCGCGTCGCGTACACATTTCCCGGATTGAGCGGGTCCGAGTGACCCGCGATCCCATTTCACACAGCCCTGGGAGTTTTGCAAAAAGAGGAGGCCCGAAATACAACAACGTGCGCGTGTTTCACCGTTGTCCATCTGTTATTACTATCTTTTTTAGTATTTATCGCCGAGGGTGTAAAAAACCACCGCACCGGGCGAGGCTCGAACTCACAACCCCGGGATCTAACCCCAGCCATTGTCCTCGCGTCGCGTACACACCCCGAATTGAGCGGGTCCGAGTGACCCGCGATCCCATTTCTCACAGCCCTGGGAGTTTTGCAAAAAAGAGGAGGCCGAAATACAACAACGTGGGCATGTTTCACCGTTGTCCATCTGTTATTACTATCTTTTTAGTATTTATCGCCGAGGGTGTGCAAAAAAACCACCGCACCGGGCGAGGCTCGAACTCACAACCCCGGCATCTAACCCCAGCCATTGTCCTCGCGTCGCGTACACACCCCGGATTGAGCGGGTCCGAGTGAGCAGCCCTCAAGGTTTTCCGAAATACAACAACGTGGGCATGACCGTTGTCCATCTGTTATTACTATCTTTTTAGTGTTTATCCCATTTCGAACACAGCCCTCAGCCAGAGTTTTGCGATCCCAAAAGCCCTCAAGAGTTTTGCAAAAAGGAGGAGGCCGAAATACAACAACGTGGGCATGTTTCACCGTTGTCCATCTGTTATTACTATCTTTTTTAGTATTTATCGCCGAGGGTGTAAAAAACCACCGCACCGGGCGAGACTCGAACTCACAACCCCGGGATCTAACCCCAGCCGTTGTCCTCGCGTCGCGTACACACCCCGAATTGAGCGGGTCCGAGTGACCCGCGATCCCATTTCACACAGCCCTCAAGAGTTTTGCAAAAAAGAGGAGGCCGAAATACAACAACGTGCGCGTGTTTCACCGTTGTCCATCTATTTTTACTACCTTTATTAGTATTTATCTGCGTGGGTGTAAAAAACCACCGCAACGGGCGAGGCTCGAACTCACAACCCCGGCATCTAACCCCAGCCATTGTCCTCGCGTCGCGTACACACCCCGGATTGAGCGGGTCCGAGTGACCCGCGATCCCATTTCACACAGCCCTGGGAGTTTTGCAAAAAAGAGGAGCCCAAAATACAACAACGTGCATGCGTTCCACTGTAATCGATTTATTATTATTGTTATTAGTATTTATTTCATTATTAATTCCGTGTCCGTTTCGGGACATACGGTACATTTCAAGCAATGGCGACATAAGCGTTTCAGACACACACACACACACACACACACACACACAGCCAACAACAACAACAATGCACCCATCGTCTGTCAAATCGTCCCGCCTCGGACGAAGCCCCAGTTGGCGCACGCGGTACAGTAGGCTCGCGAGCAGTCTTTGCAGATGTACTTGTTACACCGGCCGCACACCGTGTGCGTCTTGCGGTCCTTCTTGGACGGGCACATCTGACACCTCTTCCTCTTGCTGGCCCGGTTGTCCGGCGCGGGCGCTTCCGGAGCGGGCGCTCTCGGCCCCAGGGCGTCCGGATCGAGCCCGTCATCGGGCAGCGTGCCGCATAGGGCCTCCTCGCGCGCGGCCCTCACGACCGCCGCGGACGCTTCCGTGCGTGGCAGGGTGACGCGCCTTTCGATGAGCGGCCTCACGAGCGCCTTGCCCAGGCGCTCCAGGAACACGCGCCTCTTGTTGCGCTTGCCGGGCATCCAGTCGGGGTGGACCTCGCGCCATATCACGAAGGCGTTGTACGAGGACACGTCGAGGATGTTGTGGAACACGGCCAGGGGCCAACGCGCGGTCATCCGTCGGCAGCTGTACGTGCCGATGACCTTGTCCAGGTTGTCCACGCCGCCCTTGTTGCGGTTGTAGTCGAGGATGAGCGCGGGCTTCCCGTCCGCGCGGTCGCTGAGCCGGGCGTCCGCGTGCAGCGTGCTCAGGAGCAGCACGTTCCTGTTTCGCCGGGCCAAGTAGGACACCAGCGTGGCGATGGGCGTGAAGGCGAACGCTGACGACAGGACCCGGCGGGTCTTGGTCGCGAGCAGCGCGGGCGGCAGCTCGGGCTTGTTCTTGCGCACCGTGCCAACCAGGGCGAGACCCCTGTCCGCGAGGAGCCGCTGCGCGAGTTCGTAGGACGTGAAGAAATTGTCACAGGTGACCGTGTGGTCCCGGGGCAGTCCCTCCGTCAGGTCGAACACGACCCGCGCGCCCAGGTTTCTCTCCGGGCCGTCGCGCGTCTTCCCCGTGTACACCTGCATCTTCCAGGCGTAGCTGGACCGCGCGTCGCAGCACACCCACGCCTTGATCCCGTACCTCGCCGGCTTGCTCGGCATGTACTGGCGAAACGGACAGCGACCTGGGGAAGAAGGAGCACAAGGTTGAGCGACACACAGACATACACACACTCACACACTCACACAAACAGACACACACGCACAAACACGCAGCCGCTACCTCTGAACGGGACCAGCTGCTCGTCCACCGTCACGTCGGGCCCGGGGTTGTAGAGGCTCGGCAGGCGCGCCGACCACTCGTCCCAGAGCTCTCGCACGGCGGCCAGTTTGTCGACTGCGCGCCTCGCGGGCCGCGTCTCGCGGTCGTCGAAGCGCAGCAGGCTCGAGTACGCGTAGAACACCTTGAGCGGCATGGTCGCGCGGAAAATCGGCCGTCCGCTCTCGGCGTCCCAGAGGCTCGCCGCGGCCTCGCCCCGGGACCTGTACACACCGGCCAGGATCAGCAGGCCCGTGTAGGCACGCAGGTCGACCGCGTCCATCCCGCGCCAGGCGTCTCCGTGTCGCCGAGAGCCCTCGCGGTTCGTGGCCTCCAGGACGATCGCCTCCACGCGCGGCGTGATGAACAGGCTGAACGCCGAGGCGATGTCGCACGCTCCCGCCGCCGCCTGCGCCGTCGGTCCCGCAACCGCTTCGTGACGTCCACCGGGCGGCGACCCTTGCCGCGCGCGACAGGGCACCGAGGACCACGCGATCTTGCCGTTCTTCGACAGGTAGATCTCGCCGTCGGCCCTCCTGTCCCCCGGGCGATCGTCGTCTGCCGCGGCGTTCCCAACGTCCGGGGCCTCTTCGTCGTCGACGGCGTCGTCGTCGTGCTCCGGGTCGTACTCCTCGCCGTCCTCCTCTTCCGACACGTCCTCCTCGGGCCCCTCGTCCTCGGAGGCCACCATCTGCTCCAGGGCCTGTGTGGCCGTGAAGCCCTGTCGCGTCATGTCTCCCTCGACAGAGGCCATGGTTTGTGCCTGTGTGACGCGAGACCCTGGCGGACGCCGCGCCGTTAGTAGACCTTGTGACGGACCCAATGACAGCTGGGAGGAGACCGTGTTTCTGACACACAAAGACATGGGGAAAGGCCAGGGACAGTGTGTTTCTGAGCCCAGAGGTCAGCGAGCAGGGTAAAAAAAGAGCTTATGTTTCCCGGGACACGAGTACATCTGGGAGGAGAACGTGTTTCTGACACCCAAAGACAGGGGGAAAGGCCAGGGACAGTGTGTTTCTGAGCCCAGAGGTCAGCGAGCAGGGCAAAAAGAGCTTGTGTTTCCCGGGAGCCGAGTACAGCTGGGAGGAGAACGTGTTTCTGACACCCAAAGACAGGGGGAAAGGCCAGGGACAGTGTGTTTCTGAGCCCAGAGGTCAGCGAGCAGGGTAAAAAAAGAGCTTATGTTTCCCGGGACACGAGTACATCTGGGAGGAGAACGTGTTTCTGACACCCAAAGACAGGGGGAAAGGCCAGGGACAGTGTGTTTCTGAGCCCAGAGGTCAGCGAGCAGGGTAAAAAAAGAGCTTATGTTTCCCGGGAGACGAGTACATCTGGGAGGAGAACGTGTTTCTGACACCCAAAGACAGCGGCGATAGCAAAGGACAGTGTGTTTTCGGAGCCCAGAGGGCAGCGAGCACGGCAAAAAAGAGTTTGTGTTTCCCGGGAGCCGAGTACAGCTGGGAGGAGAACGTGATTCTGACACCCAAAGACAGGGGAAAGGCCAGGGACAGTGTGTTTCTGAGCCCAGAGGTCAGCGAGCAGGGCAAAAAAGAGCTTGTGTTTCCTGGCATCCGAGTACAGCTGGGAGGAGAACGTGTTTCTGACACCCAAAGACTGTGGGAAAGGCCAGGGACAGTGTGTTTCTGAGACCAGGAAAGGACAGTGAGACCAACAAAGGACAGTGTGTTTCTGAGCCCAGAGGTCAGCGAGCAGGGTAAAAAAAGAGCTTATGTTTCCCGGGACACGAGTACATCTGGGAGGAGAACGTGTTTCTGACACCCAAAGACAGGGGGAAAGGCCAGGGACAGTGTGTTTCTGAGCCCAGAGGTCAGCGAGCAGGGTAAAAAGAGAGCTTATGTTTCCCGGGAGACGAGTACATCTGGGAGGAGAACGTGTTTCTGACACCAGAAGACAGGGGGAAAGGCAGAGGACAGTGTGTTTCTGAGCCCAGAGGTCAGCGAGCACGGCAAAAAAGAGCTTGTGTTTCCTGGCATCCGAGTACAGCTGGGAGGAGAACGTGTTTCTGACACCCAAAGACTGTGGGAAAGGCCAGGGACAGTGTGTTTCTGAGACCAGAAAAGGACAGTGAGACCAACAAAGGACAGTGTGTTTCTGAGCCCAGAGGTCAGCGAGCAGGGTAAAAAAAGAGCTTATGTTTCCCGGGACACGAGTACATCTGGGAGGAGAACGTGTTTCTGACACCCAAAGACAGCGGCGATAGCGAAGGACAGTGTGTTTCTGAGACCAGAGGGCAGCGAGCACGGCAAAAAGAGTTTGTGTTTCCCGGGAGCCGAGTACAGCTGGGAGGGGAACGTGATTCTGACACCCAAAGACAGGGGAAAGGCCAGGGACAGTGTGTTTCTGAGCCCAGAGGTCAGCGAGCAGGGCAAAAAAGAGCTTGTGTTTCCCGGGACCCGAGTACAGCTGGGAGGAGAACGTGTTTCAGAGACCCGAAGACAGCGGGGGCCGCGTTAGGGTTACACAGGTTGACCCGAGGACGGCGGGAGTGAGGGGAATCCTACGCTCGGGTCGCCGGGACCCGAGGGTAGTGTGAGGGATAA
>CM055749.1:1930950-2008898 GCA_029465975.1 Dallia pectoralis | reverse complement strand
GGATGGCCGAGTGGTTAAGGCGTTGGACTTAAGATCCAATGGACGCATGTCCTCGTGGGTTGAACCCCACTCCTGGTATGGCATTGTGAATGCGTCTAGCGTTCTCTCTCTGAAGCATTTAGTTTCAGTTTGAGCACAGTCTTCTTTGCTTTCGGACGCATCTCTTAGAGGAGTGTCTTTCTTCTCTGGCTGATTTCTTGAAATTTCACTCCAGTTTTCATTATTAATAGAAACACCGCCTCGCGCGAGACTAGGAACACACAACCCCTGCATCTAACCCCGCCGTTGTCCTCGCCCATCGCGTCTCCCACACTGTCGAGCCGGTCAGGTGACCCTCAATCTTTTTCACAGCCCTCAGGTTTTGCAAGGAGGAGGAAGAAATACAACAACTTGCGCGTGTTTCACTGTTTTCGGTTTATTATTATTATCTTTATTAGTATTTATCGGCGAGGGCGAAAAACCATCGCAGGCGAGGCTCAAACTCATAACCCGGCATCCTAAACTCGCCATTGTCCTGCATCGCGTACCCAGATCGGAGCGGTCAGAGCGACCCGCGATCTCTTTCTCAAGGTTTCGGACATCTCTTAGAGGAGTGTCTTTCATCTCTAGTCGATTTCTTGAAAAACTCATCATTGATCATTGAGGTTTTATGGCGCTCCACAAAGCACAAGTGTCGAATCTTGAATGAATTGGAATATTATTTCGATATGAAAAACATCCAGAAATAACCAGGATGGCCGAGTGGTTAAGGCGTTGGACTTAAGATCAATGGACGCATGTCCTCGTGGGATCGAACCCCACTCCTGGTATGGCATTGTGAATGCGTCATGGCGTTCTCTCTCTGAAGCATATAGTTTCAGTTTGAGCACAGGTGTATTCTTTGCTTTGGACGCATCTCTTAGAGTGTCTTTCTTCTCTGGTCTGATTTCTTGAAATTTCACTCTCAGTTTTCATCTATCATCTCATCTCATCATTCCAACGCTTATCCATTGGTCGGAACAGCTCTAGCAGGGGACCCCAAACTTCCCTTTCCCGGGCAACATTAGCCAGCTCTGACTGGGAATCCCGAGGGCGTTCCCAGGCCAGTGTGGAGATATAATCTCTCCCACCTAGTCCTGGGTCTTCCCGAGGTCTCCTCCCAACTGGACGTGCCTGGAACACCTCTAGGGAGCGCCAGGTGGCATTGAGTGCAAGATGCCCGGAACCACCTCAACTGGCTCCTTTCTATGCAGAAAGGAGCAGCGGCCTCTCTCGAGTTCCTCTCGGATGACTGAGCCCTCTCACCCTATCCCTAAAGGGAGGAGGCCAGCCACCTTCTAGGGAAACCCATTTGAAGCCGCTTGTACCAGTTTTCATTATTAAAAAACACCGCCTCGGGCGAGACTCGAACACACAACCCCTGCATCTAACCCCGCCGCTGTCCTCGCGCGCGTACACCCCTTATTCGAGCGGGTCAGAGTGACCTGGTCTTTTCTGGCCTCAGGTTTGCAAAAGGAGGAGGAAGAAATGTCCCTAACAACTGCGCGTGTTTCACTGTTTTCGGTTTATTATTATTATCTTTATTAGTATTTATCGGCGAGGCGAAAAACCACTTATAGCCAGGCGAGGCTCGAACTCACAACCCCCGGCATCTAAATTCGCCATTGTCCTCACATCAATACACACCCCGAATCGGGCGGGTGGGGCGCCCGCTATCTCTTTTCTCAGGTTTAGACGCATCTCTTAGAGGAGTGTCTTTCATCTCTAGTCTGATTTCTTGAAAAACTCATCATTGATCATTGAGGTTTTATGGCGCTCCACAAAGCACAAAATGTCGAATCTTGAATGAATTGGAATATTATTCGATATGAAAAACATCCAGGTTGTAATCAGGATGGGTCGACAAGCGTTGACTTAAGATTCAATGGACGCATCGCCAGGTTCAACCTCACTCCCGGTATGGCCAGAATGCGCCTGGACAGCTCAGTTTGAGCACAGGTTTTCTTGCTGACCCATCTCTTAGAGTGAGTCTTCATCTCTAGTCTGATTTCTGAAAATCATCATTGATCATTGTTTACACAGCTATTAAAGTATCGCACCTTGAATGAATTGAATATTGTTCCCATATGAAAATATCCAGAAATAATCAGGATGGCCGAGTACAGGCGGTTGACTTAAGATCCACGGACGCATGTCCTCGCAGCCTTCACCCCACTCCTGGCGGGCATTGTGAATGCGCCTGGCGTTCTCTCTCTGAAGCATATAGTTTCAGTTTATGACAGGTGTCTTTGCTGACGCATTTTAGAGGAGTGTCTCTTCGGCTGACTTCAGCCTCACTCAGCTCTCATTATTACCAGCCACGCTCGGGCGTGAGACCTCGAACACACACCCCTGCATCTGTCTCAGGCTGCTGTCCCCGCCTCGCGTACACCCATTCGAGCCGGTCAGAGTGACTGATTTTTCATGCTCAGAGTTTTGCAAAAGGAGGAGGAAGAAATACACAACTTGCTGCGTTCACTGCTCTGCCTATTATCTCATTAGCAGGTTTATCGCCAGGCGAAACCATCGCAACGGCTTGAGGCTCGAATCACACCTCGGCATTTCCAGTCCTCTGCCATTGTCTCGCATCTATGCACACTCGGTCGAGCTGGTCAGAGCGACTCACAATCTCTTCGACGCATCTCTTAGAGGAGTGTCTTCATCTCTAGCCCACTCTTGAAAACTCCATTGATCACTGAGGTTTATGGCGCCCACAAAGAATAAGCATCGAATCTGAATGAATCAACATTGAATTGTGAATGCGCCATGCTCTCTTTCGAAGCATATAGTTTCAGTTTGAGACAGGTGTTCTTCTTTGCTTTCGACGCATTTCAGAGAGTGTCTTCTTCCTCTTCTTCATCATTGATCATTGAGAGAGCGTTTACATGCACAAGTATCGATCTTGAATGAATTGAATATTGTTCGATATGAAAACGTCCAGAAATACCAGATGGGCCGAGTGTTAAGGCGTTGACTTAAGAAAACACTGATCTCTCTGAAATTTCACTGTTCATTTTCATCTCATTCATCTTCACCGCACTCGTGGGAGCCTGGTCGCTGGGGCAGTGAGCCTATGTGTGACCCCAAACTTCTTTCTCAGCAACACAGACAGCTCTGACAGAGCTCGAAGGCCCCAGGCCAGAGGGAGACATAATCTCCACCTAGTCCTGCCTCCTGGCGTCTCCCTGCTGGACGCAGCCTGGAACACCTCCTAGAGGCGCCCAGGTGGCATTCGCAGTTGGAAGATGCCCGAACACTAACTGGCCTCTTCATGCAAAGGAGCGGCCTACTGAAACCTCCTTCGACTGAGCCTCACTTATCCCTATGAGGCCTGAGAATCTGTCTGTAATTATTTTCATTATTGTAACATCGCCCCCTCGAACACATATCCCTGACACCGCTGCCGCATCGCGCATGCCACCCCAGCCTGAGCCGGTCAGAGGACCCTCAGAGTTTTTAAAGGAGGAGGAAGAAACAACAACTTGCGCCAGCTCACTGTTTTCTCGGTTTATTATTGGTTGTCTTGGCCAGTATTTGTGGCGGGCGAAATATCGCAAATGGCGAGGCTCGAACCAGCACGCGGGCAGCCACTGCCATTGGGCGCATGCATACTCACTGCATGGTCAGAGCGACTCCGCGATCTCTTCAGGCCCTGACGCATCTCTTAGAGAGTGTCTTCATCTCTGTGTCTGATTTCAAAACTTCATCATTGATCATTGAGGTTTTATGGCGCTCCACAAAGCACAAGTATCGAATCTGAATGAATAATACATTCAGAATGATGCTGGCGTTCTTTCAAGCATAGTTTCAGTTTCCAGCACAGAATTTTTTGCTGACTATCTTTGGGAGGAGCAAATTCCTTCTCTCTTCTTCATCATTGATCATTGAGCTTTTATAGAGGTTTATTATTGGCACAGAGGATCTTTGAATGAATTGAATATTGTCGATATGAAAACTAGAAAGCAGAACAGATACTAAAAATCAATTCATTCAAGATTCGATACTTGTGCTGTGTAGAGCGCCATAAAACCTCAATGATCAATGATGAGTTTTTCAAGAAATCAGACCAGAGATGAAAGACACTCCTCTAAGAGATGCGTCCGAAACCTGAGAAATGAGATCGCGGGTCGCTCTGACCCGCTCGATTCGGGTGTGTACGCGATGCGAGGACAATGGCGAATTTAGATGCCGGGGTTGTGAGTTCGAGCCTCGCCCGTTGCGATGGTTTTTTCGCCCTCGCCGATAAATACTAATAAAGATAATAATAATAAACCGAAAACAGTGAAACACGCGCAAGTTGTTGTATTTCTTCCTCCTCCTTTTGCAAAACTCTGAGGGCTGGGAAAAAAGATCGAGGGTCACTCTGACCCGCTCGAATAAGGGTGTATACGCGATGCGAGGACAACGGCGGGGTTAGATGCAGGGGTTGTGTGTTCGAGTCTCGCCCGAGGCGGTGTTTTTTAATAATGAAAACTGGTACAAGTGAAATGGGTTTTCTCAGAAAGGTGGCTGGCCTCTCCCTTAGGGATAGGGTGAGAATCAGTCATCCGAGAGGAACTCGGAGTAGAGCCGCTGCTCCTTTGCATAGAAAGGAGCCAGTTGAGGTGGTTCGGGCATCTTGTACGAATGCCACCTGGGCGCCTCCCTAGAGAGGTGTTCCAGGCACGTCCAGCTGGGAGGAGACTCGGGAAGACCCAGGACTAGGTGGAGAGATTATATCTCCACACTGGCCTGGGAACGCCGGGATTCCCCAGTCAGAGCTGGCTAATGTTGCCCGGGAAGAGGGAAGTTTGGGGTCCCCTGCTAGAGCTGCTACCCCCGCGACCCGACCACGGATAAGCGGTTGAAGATGAGATGAGATGAGAGATGAAAACTGAGTGAAATTTCAAGAAATCAGATGTTTTTCTTAAGTCCAACGCCTTAACCACTCGGCCATCCTGGTTATTTCTGGACGTTTTTCATATCGAACAATATTCCAATTCATTCAAGATTCGATACTTGTGCTGTGTAGAGCGCCATAAAACCTCAATGATCAATGATGTAGTCCATTTCACAACAATATTCCAATTCATTCAAGATTCGATACTTGTGCTTTGTGGAGCGCCATAAAACCTCAATGATCAATGATGAGTTTTTCAAGAAATCAGACTAGAGATGAAAGACACTCCTCTAAGAGATGCGTCCGAAACCTGAGAAAAGAGATTGCGGGTCGCTCTGACCCGCTCGATTCGGGGTGTGCACGCGATGCGAGGACAATGGCGAGTTTAGATGCCGGGGTTGTGAGTTCGAGCCTCGCCCATTGCGATGGTTTTTTCGCCCTCGCCGATAAATACTAATAAAGATAATAATAATAAACCGAAAACAGTGAAACACGCGCAAGTTGTTGTATTTCTTCCTCCTCCTTTTGCAAAACTCTGAGGGCTGTGAAAAAGATTGAGGGTCACTCTGACCCGCTCGAATAAGGGTGTATACGCGAGGCGAGGACAACGGCGGGGTTAGATGCAGGGGTTGTGTGTTCGAGTCTCGCCCGAGGCGGTGTTTTATTAATAATGAAAACTGAGTGAAATTTCAAGAAATCAGCCAGAGAAGAAAGACACTCCTCTAAGAGATGCGTCCGAAAGCAAAGAAGACGCCTGTGCTCAAACTGAAACTATATGCTTCAGAGAGAGAACGCCAGATGCATTCACAATGCCATACCAGGAGTGGGGTTCGAACCCACGAGGACATGCGTCCATTGGATCTTAAGTCCAACGCCTTAACCACTCGGCCATCCTGGTTATTTCTGGATGTTTTTCATATCGAACAATATTCCAATTCATTCAAGATTCGATACTTGTGCTTTGTGGAGCGCCATAAAACCTCAATGATCAATGATGAGTTTTTCAAGAAATCAGACTAGAGATGAAAGACACTCCTCTAAGAGATGGGTCCGAAAGCAAAGAAGACGCCTGTGCTCAAACTGAAACTATATGCTTCAGAGAGAGAACGCCAGACGCATTCACAATACCATACCAGGAGTGGGGTTCGAACCCACGAGGACATGCGTCCATTGGATCTTAAGTCCAACGCCTTAACCACTCGGCCATCCTGGTTATTTCTGGATGTTTTTCATATCGAACAATATTCCAATTCATTCAAGATTCGATACTTGTGCTTTGTGGAGCGCCATAAAACCTCAATGATCAATGATGAGTTTTTCAAGAAATCAGACTAGAGATGAAAGACACTCCTCTAAGAGATGCGTCCGAAACCTGAGAAAAGAGATCGCGGGTCGCTCTGACCCGCTCGATTCGGGGTGTGTACGCGATGCGAGGACAATGGCGAATTTAGATGCCGGGGTTGTGAGTTCGAGCCTCGCCCGTTGCGATGGTTTTTTCGCCCTCGCCGATAAATACTAATAAAGATAATAATAATAAACCGAAAACAGTGAAACACGCGCAAGTTGTTGTATTTCTTCCTCCTCCTTTTTGCAAAACTCTGAGGGCTGTGAAAAAAGATCGAGGGTCACTCTGACCCGCTCGAATAAGGGTGTATACGCGATGCGAGGACAACGGCGGGGTTAGATGCAGGGGTTGTGTGTTCGAGTCTCGCCCGAGGCGGTGTTTCTTTAATAATGAAAACTGGTACAAGCGGCCGAAATGGGTTTTCTCAGAAAGGTGGCTGGCCTCTCCCTTAGGGATAGGGTGAGAAGCTCAGTCATCCGAGAGGAACTCGGAGTAGAGCCGCTGCTCCTTTGCATAGAAAGGAGCCAGTTGAGGTGGTTCGGGCATCTTGTACGAATGCCACCTGGGCGCCTCCCTAGAGAGGTGTTCCAGGCACGTCCAGCTGGGAGGAGACCTCGGGGAAGACCCAGGACTAGGTGGAGAGATTATATCTCCACACTGGCCTGGGAACGCCTCGGGATTCCCCAGTCAGAGCTGGCTAATGTTGCCCGAAAGGGAAGTTTGGGGTCCCCCTAGAGCTGCTAGCTGCGACCCGAATGAAAACTGAGTGAAATTTCAAGAAATCAGCCAGAGAAGAAAGACACTCCTCTAAGAGATGCGTCCGAAAGCAAAGAAGACGCCTGTGCTCAAACTGAAACTATATGCTTCAGAGAGAGAACGCCAGACGC
This sequence comes from Dallia pectoralis, assembly GCA_029465975.1. Taxonomy (NCBI): domain Eukaryota; kingdom Metazoa; phylum Chordata; class Actinopteri; order Esociformes; family Umbridae; genus Dallia; species Dallia pectoralis. Next base: position 2,001,769 of record CM055749.1, on the reverse strand, counting down.
ATTCACAATGCCATACCAGGAGTGGGGTTCGAACCCACGAGGACATGCGTCCATTGGATCTTAAGTCCAACGCCTTAACCACTCGGCCATCCTGGTTATTTCTGGATGTTTTTCATATCGAACAATATTCCAATTCATTCAAGATTCGATACTTGTGCTTTGTGGAGCGCCATAAAACCTCAATGATCAATGATGAGTTTTTCAAGAAATCAGACTAGAGATGAAAGACACTCCTCTAAGAGATGCGTCCGAAACCTGAGAAAAGAGATCGCGGGTCGCTCTGACCCGCTCGATTCGGGTGTGTACGCGATGCGAGGACAATGGTGTGAGTTCGAGCCTCGCCCGTTGCGATGGTTTTTTCGCCCTCGCCGATAAATACTAATAAAGATAATAATAATAAACCGAAAACAGTGAAACACGCGCAAGTTGTTGTATTTCTTCCTCCTCCTTTTTGCAAAACTCTGAGGGCTGTGAAAAAGATTGAGGGTCACTCTGACCCGCTCGAATAAGGGTGTATACGCGAGGCGAGGACAACGGCGGGGTTAGATGCAGGGGTTGTGTGTTCGAGTCTCGCCCGAGGCGGTGTTTTTTAATAATGAAAACTGAGTGAAATTTCAAGAAATCAGCCAGAGAAGAAAGACACTCCTCTAAGAGATGGGTCCGAAAGCAAAGAAGACGCCTGTGCTCAAACTGAAACTATATGCTTCAGAGAGAGAACGCCAGACGCATTCACAATGCCATACCAGGAGTGGGGTTCGAACCCACGAGGACATGCGTCCATTGGATCTTAAGTCCAACGCCTTAACCACTCGGCCATCCTGGTTATTTCTGGATGTTTTTCATATCGAACAATATTCCAATTCATTCAAGATTCGATACTTGTGCTTTGTGGAGCGCCATAAAACCTCAATGATCAATGATGAGTTTTTCAAGAAATCAGACTAGAGATGAAAGACACTCCTCTAAGAGATGCGTCCGAAACCTGAGAAAAGAGATCGCGGGTCGCTCTGACCCGCTCGATTCGGGGTGTGTACGCGATGCGAGGACAATGGCGAATTTAGATGCCGGGGTTGTGAGTTCGAGCCTCGCCCGTTGCGATGGTTTTTTCGCCCTCGCCGATAAATACTAATAAAGATAATAATAATAAACCGAAAACAGTGAAACACGCGCAAGTTGTTGTATTTCTTCCTCCTCCTTTTTGCAAAACTCTGAGGGCTGTGAAAAAAGATCGAGGGTCACTCTGACCCGCTCGAATAAGGGGTGTATACGCGATGCGAGGACAACGGCGGGGTTAGATGCAGGGGTTGTGTGTTCGAGTCTCGCCCGAGGCGGTGTTTTTTAATAATGAAAACTGGTCGAAATGGGTTTTCTCAGAAAGGTGGCTGGCCTCTCCCTTAGGGATAGGGTGAGAAGCTCAGTCATCCGAGAGGAACTCGGAGTAGAGCCGCTGCTCCTTTGCATAGAAAGGAGCCAGTTGAGGTGGTTCGGGCATCTTAATGCCACCTGGGCGCCTCCCTAGAAGGTGTTCCAGGCACGTCCAGCTGGGAGGAGACCTCGGGAAGACCCAGGACTAGGTGGAGAGATTATATCTCCACACTGGCCTGGGAACGCCTCGGGATTCCCCAGTCAGAGCTGGCTAATGTTGCCCGGGAAAGGGAAGTTTGGGGTCCCCTGCTAGAGCTGCTACCCCCGCGACCCGACCACGGATTCGGTTGAAGATGAGATGAGATGAGAAATCAGATGAAAACTGAGTGAAATTTCAAGAAATCAGACCAGAGAAGAAAGACACTCCTCTAAGAGATGCGTCCGAAAGCAAAGAAGACGCCTGTGCTCAAACTGAAACTATATGCTTCAGAGAGAGAACGCCAGACGCATTCACAATGCCATACCAGGAGTGGGGTTCGAACCCACGAGGACATGCGTCCATTGGATCTTAAGTCCAACGCCTTAACCACTCGGCCATCCTGGTTATTTCTGGATGTTTTTCATATCGAACAATATTCCAATTCATTCAAGATTCGATACTTGTGCTTTGTGGAGCGCCATAAAACCTCAATGATCAATGATGAGTTTTTCAAGAAATCAGACTAGAGATGAAAGACACTCCTCTAAGAGATGCGTCCGAAACCTGAGAAAAGAGATCGCGGGTCGCTCTGACCCGCTCGATTCGGGGTGTGTACGCGATGCGAGGACAATGGCGAGTTTAGATGCCGGGGTTGTGAGTTCGAGCCTCGCCCGTTGCGATGGTTTTTTCGCCCTCGCCGATAAATACTAATAAAGATAATAATAATAAACCGAAAACAGTGAAACACGCGCAAGTTGTTGTATTTCTTCCTCCTCCTTTTTGCAAAACTCTGAGGGCTGTGAAAAAAGATCGAGGGTCACTCTGACCCGCTCGAATAAGGGTGTATACGCGAGGCGAGGACAACGGCGGGGTTAGATGCAGGGGTTGTGTGTTCGAGTCTCGCCCGAGGCGGTGTTTTATTAATAATGAAAACTGAGTGAAATTTCAAGAAATCAGCCAGAGAAGAAAGACACTCCTCTAAGAGATGCGTCCGAAAGCAAAGAAGACGCCTGTGCTCAAACTGAAACTATATGCTTCAGAGAGAGAACGCCAGACGCATTCACAATGCCATACCAGGAGTGGGGTTCGAACCCACGAGGACATGCGTCCATTGGATCTTAAGTCCAACGCCTTAACCACTCGGCCATCCTGGTTATTTCTGGATGTTTTTCATATCGAACAATATTCCAATTCATTCAAGATTCGATACTTGTGCTTTGTGGAGCGCCATAAAACCTCAATGATCAATGATGAGTTTTTCAAGAAATCAGACTAGAGATGAAAGACACTCCTCTAAGAGATGCGTCCGAAACCTGAGAAAAGAGATCGCGGGTCGCTCTGACCCGCTCGATTCGGGGTGTGTACGCGATGCGAGGACAATGGCGAGTTTAGATGCCGGGGTTGTGAGTTCGAGCCTCGCCCGTTGCGATGGTTTTTTCGCCCTCGCCGATAAATACTAATAAAGATAATAATAATAAACCGAAAACAGTGAAACACGCGCAAGTTGTTGTATTTCTTCCTCCTCCTTTTTGCAAAACTCTGAGGGCTGTGAAAAAAGATTGAGGGTCACTCTGACCCGCTCGAATAAGGGTGTATACGCGAGGCGAGGACAACGGCGGGGTTAGATGCAGGGGTTGTGTGTTCGAGTCTCGCCCGAGGCGGTGTTTTTTAATAATGAAAACTGGTACAAGCGGCCGAAAATGAAAACTGAGTGAAATTTCAAGAAATCAGCCAGAGAAGAAAGACACTCCTCTAAGAGATGCGTCCGAAAGCAAAGAAGACGCCTGTGCTCAAACTGAAACTATATGCTTCAGAGAGAGAACGCCAGATGCATTCACAATGCCATACCAGGAGTGGGGTTCGAACCCACGAGGACATGCGTCCATTGGATCTTAAGTCCAACGCCTTAACCACTCGGCCATCCTGGTTATTTCTGGATGTTTTTCTTAAGTCCAACGCCTTAACCACTCGGCCATCCTGGTTATTTCTGGACGTTTTTCATATCGAACAATATTGCAATTCATTCAAGATTCGATACTTGTGCTGTGTAGAGCGCCATAAAACCTCAATGATCAATGATGAGTTTTTCAAGAAATCAGACCAGAGATGAAAGACACTCCTCTAAGAGATGCGTCCGAAACCTGAGAAAAGAGATCGCGGGTCGCTCTGACCCGCTCGATTCGGGGTGTGTACGCGATGCGAGGACAATGGCGAGTTTAGATGCCGGGGTTGTGAGTTCGAGCCTCGCCCGTTGCGATGGTTTTTTCGCCCTCGCCGATAAATACTAATAAAGATAATAATAATAAACCGAAAACAGTGAAACACGCGCAAGTTGTTGTATTTCTTCCTCCTCCTTTTTGCAAAACTCTGAGGGCTGTGAAAAAAGATTGAGGGTCACTCTGACCCGCTCGAATAAGGGTGTATACGCGATGCGAGGACAACGGCGGGGTTAGATGCAGGGGTTGTGTGTTCGAGTCTCGCCCGAGGCGGTTTTTTTAATAATGAAAAATGAAAACTGAGTGAAATTTCAAGAAATCAGCCAGAGAAGAAAGACACTCCTCTAAGAGATGCGTCCGAAAGCAAAGAAGACGCCTGTGCTCAAACTGAAACTATATGCTTCAGAGAGAGAACGCCAGACGCATTCACAATGCCATACCAGGAGTGGGGTTCGAACCCACGAGGACATGCGTCCATTGGATCTTAAGTCCAACGCCTTAACCACTCGGCCATCCTGGTTATTTCTGGATGTTTTTCATATCGAACAATATTCCAATTCATTCAAGATTCGATACTTGTGCTTTGTGGAGCGCCATAAAACCTCAATGATCAATGATGAGTTTTTCAAGAAATCAGACTAGAGATGAAAGACACTCCTCTAAGAGATGCGTCCGAAACCTGAGAAAAGAGATCGCGGGTCGCTCTGACCCGCTCGATTCGGGGTGTGTACGCGATGCGAGGACAATGGCGAGTTTAGATGCCGGGGTTGTGAGTTCGAGCCTCGCCCGTTGCGATGGTTTTTTCGCCCTCGCCGATAAATACTAATAAAGATAATAATAATAAACCGAAAACAGTGAAACACGCGCAAGTTGTTGTATTTCTTCCTCCTCCTTTTTGCAAAACTCTGAGGGCTGTGAAAAAAGATCGAGGGTCACTCTGACCCGCTCGAATAAGGGTGTATACGCGAGGCGAGGACAACGGCGGGGTTAGATGCAGGGGTTGTGTGTTCGAGTCTCGCCCGAGGCGGTGTTTTTTAATAATGTAATGAAAACTGAGTGAAATTTCAAGAAATCAGCCAGAGAAGAAAGACACTCCTCTAAGAGATGCGTCCGAAAGCAAAGAAGACGCCTGTGCTCAAACTGAAACTATATGCTTCAGAGAGAGAACGCCAGACGCATTCACAATGCCATACCAGGAGTGGGGTTCGAACCCACGAGGACATGCGTCCATTGGATCTTAAGTCCAACGCCTTAACCACTCGGCCATCCTGGTTATTTCTGGATGTTTTTCATATCGAACAATATTCCAATTCATTCAAGATTCGATACTTGTGCTTTGTGGAGCGCCATAAAACCTCAATGATCAATGATGAGTTTTTCAAGAAATCAGACTAGAGATGAAAGACACTCCTCTAAGAGATGCGTCCGAAACCTGAGAAAAGAGATCGCGGGTCGCTCTGACCCGCTCGATTCGGGGTGTGTACGCGATGCGAGGACAATGGCGAATTTAGATGCCGGGGTTGTGAGTTCGAGCCTCGCCCGTTGCGATGGTTTTTTCGCCCTCGCCGATAAATACTAATAAAGATAATAATAATAAACCGAAAACAGTGAAACACGCGCAAGTTGTTGTATTTCTTCCTCCTCCTTTTTGCAAAACTCTGAGGGCTGTGAAAAAAGATCGAGGGTCACTCTGACCCGCTCGAATAAGGGTGTATACGCGATGCGAGGACAACGGCGGGGTTAGATGCAGGGGTTGTGTGTTCGAGTCTCGCCCGAGGCGGTGTTTCTTTAATAATGAAAACTGGTACAAGCGGCCGAAATGGGTTTTCTCAGAAAGGTGGCTGGCCTCTCCCTTAGGGATAGGGTGAGAAGCTCAGTCATCCGAGAGGAACTCGGAGTAGAGCCGCTGCTCCTTTGCATAGAAAGGAGCCAGTTGAGGTGGTTCGGGCATCTTGTACGAATGCCACCTGGGCGCCTCCCTAGAGAGGTGTTCCAGGCACGTCCAGCTGGGAGGAGACCTCGGGGAAGACCCAGGACTAGGTGGAGAGATTATATCTCCACACTGGCCTGGGAACGCCTCGGGATTCCCCAGTCAGAGCTGGCTAATGTTGCCCGAAAGGGAAGTTTGGGGTCCCCTGCTAGAGCTGCTACCCCGCGACCCGACCACGGATAAGCGGTTGAAGATGAGATGAGATGAGAGATGAAAACTGAGTGAAATTTCAAGAAATCAGATGTTTTTCTTAAGAGAAGAAAGACACAATATTCCTCATTAAGAGATGCGTAGAGCGCCATAAAACCTCAATGATCAAAGAATAAGAGACACCTGTGCTCAAACTGAAACTATATGCTTCAGAGAGAGAACGCCAGACGCATTCACAATGCCATACCAGGAGTGGGGTTCGAACCCACGAGGACATGCGTCCATTGGATCTTAAGTCCAACGCCTTAACCACTCGGCCATCCTGGTTATTTCTGGATGTTTTTCATATCGAACAATATTCCAATTCATTCAAGATTCGATACTTGTGCTTTGTGGAGCGCCATAAAACCTCAATGATCAATGATGAGTTTTTCAAGAAATCAGACTAGAGATGAAAGACACTCCTCTAAGAGATGCGTCCGAAACCTGAGAAAAGAGATCGCGGGTCGCTCTGACCCGCTCGATTCGGGGTGTGTACGCGATGCGAGGACAATGGCGAGTTTAGATGCCGGGGTTGTGAGTTCGAGCCTCGCCCGTTGCGATGGTTTTTTCGCCCTCGCCGATAAATACTAATAAAGATAATAATAATAAACCGAAAACAGTGAAACACGCGCAAGTTGTTGTATTTCTTCCTCCTCCTTTTTGCAAAACTCTGAGGGCTGTGAAAAAAGATCGAGGGTCACTCTGACCCGCTCGAATAAGGGGTGTATACGCGATGCGAGGACAACGGCGGGGTTAGATGCAGGGGTTGTGTGTTCGAGTCTCGCCCGAGGCGGTGTTTTTTAATAATGAAAACTGAGTGAAATTTCAAGAAATCAGCCAGAGAAGAAAGACACTCCTCTAAGAGATGCGTCCGAAAGCAAAGAAGACGCCTGTGCTCAAACTGAAACTATATGCTTCAGAGAGAGAACGCCAGACGCATTCACAATGCCATACCAGGAGTGGGGTTCGAACCCACGAGGACATGCGTCCATTGGATCTTAAGTCCAACGCCTTAACCACTCGGCCATCCTGGTTATTTCTGGATGTTTTTCATATCGAACAATATTCCAATTCATTCAAGATTCGATACTTGTGCTTTGTGGAGCGCCATAAAACCTCAATGATCAATGATGAGTTTTTCAAGAAATCAGACTAGAGATGAAAGACACTCCTCTAAGAGATGCGTCCGAAACCTGAGAAAGAGATCGCGGGTCGCTCTGACCCGCTCGATTCGGGGTGTGTACGCGATGCGAGGACAATGGCGAATTTAGATGCCGGGGTTGTGAGTTCGAGCCTCGCCCGTTGCGATGGTTTTTTCGCCCTCGCCGATAAATACTAATAAAGATAATAATAATAAACCGAAAACAGTGAAACACGCGCAAGTTGTTGTATTTCTTCCTCCTCCTTTTTGCAAAACTCTGAGGGCTGTGAAAAAAGATCGAGGGTCACTCTGACCCGCTCGAATAAGGGGTGTATACGCGATGCGAGGACAACGGCGGGGTTAGATGCAGGGGTTGTGTGTTCGAGTCTCGCCCGAGGCGGTGTTTTTTTAATAATGAAAACTGGTACAAGCGGCCGAAATGGGTTTTCTCAGAAAGGTGGCTGGCCTCTCCCTTAGGGATAGGGTGAGAAGCTCAGTCATCCGAGAGGAACTCGGAGTAGAGCCGCTGCTCCTTTGCATAGAAAGGAGCCAGTTGAGGTGGTTCGGGCATCTTGTACGAATGCCACCTGGGCGCCTCCCTAGAGAGGTGTTCCAGGCACGTCCAGCTGGGAGGAGACCTCGGGGAAGACCCAGGACTAGGTGGAGAGATTATATCTCCACACTGGCCTGGGAACGCCTCGGGATTCCCCAGTCAGAGCTGGCTAATGTTGCCCGAAAGGGAAGTTTGGGGTCCCCTGCTAGAGCTGCTACCCCCGCGACCCGACCACGGATAAGCGGTTGAAGATGAGATGAGATGAGAGATGAAAACTGAGTGAAATTTCAAGAAATCAGACCAGAGAAGAAAGACATTCCAATTCATTCAAGAGATGCTGTGTAGAGCGCCATAAAACCTCAATGATCAATGATGAGAAGCAAAGAAGAAGACACTCCTCTAAGAGATGCGTCCGAAAGCAAAGAAGACACCTGTGCTCAAACTGAAACTATATGCTTCAGAAAGAGAACGCCAGACGCATTCACAATGCCATACCAGGAGTGGGGTTCGAACCCACGAGGACATGCGTCCATTGGATCTTAAGTCCAACGCCTTAACCACTCGGCCATCCTGGTTATTTCTGGATGTTTTTCATATCGAACAATATTCCAATTCATTCAAGATTCGATACTTGTGCTTTGTGGAGCGCCATAAAACCTCAATGATCAATGATGAGTTTTTCAAGAAATCAGACTAGAGATGAAAGACACTCCTCTAAGAGATGCGTCCGAAACCTGAGAAAAGAGATCGCGGGTCGCTCTGACCCGCTCGATTCGGGGTGTGTACGCGATGCGAGGACAATGGCGAGTTTAGATGCCGGGGTTGTGAGTTCGAGCCTCGCCCGTTGCGATGGTTTTTTCGCCCTCGCCGATAAATACTAATAAAGATAATAATAATAAACCGAAAACAGTGAAACACGCGCAAGTTGTTGTATTTCTTCCTCCTCCTTTTTGCAAAACTCTGAGGGCTGTGAAAAAAGATTGAGGGTCACTCTGACCCGCTCGAATAAGGGTGTATACGCGATGCGAGGACAACGGCGGGGTTAGATGCAGGGGTTGTGTGTTCGAGTCTCGCCCGAGGCGGTGTTTTTTAATAATGAAAACTGAGTGAAATTTCAAGAAATCAGCCAGAGAAGAAAGACACTCCTCTAAGAGATGCGTCCGAAAGCAAAGAAGACGCCTGTGCTCAAACTGAAACTATATGCTTCAGAGAGAGAACGCCAGACGCATTCACAATGCCATACCAGGAGTGGGGTTCGAACCCACGAGGACATGCGTCCATTGGATCTTAAGTCCAACGCCTTAACCACTCGGCCATCCTGGTTATTTCTGGATGTTTTTCATATCGAACAATATTCCAATTCATTCAAGATTCGATACTTGTGCTTTGTGGAGCGCCATAAAACCTCAATGATCAATGATGAGTTTTTCAAGAAATCAGACTAGAGATGAAAGACACTCCTCTAAGAGATGCGTCCGAAACCTGAGAAAAGAGATCGCGGGTCGCTCTGACCCGCTCGATTCGGGGTGTGTACGCGATGCGAGGACAATGGCGAATTTAGATGCCGGGGTTGTGAGTTCGAGCCTCGCCCGTTGCGATGGTTTTTTCGCCCTCGCCGATAAATACTAATAAAGATAATAATAATAAACCGAAAACAGTGAAACACGCGCAAGTTGTTGTATTTCTTCCTCCTCCTTTTTGCAAAACTCTGAGGGCTGTGAAAAAAGATCGAGGGTCACTCTGACCCGCTCGAATAAGGGTGTATACGCGATGCGAGGACAACGGCGGGGTTAGATGCAGGGGTTGTGTGTTCGAGTCTCGCCCGAGGCGGTGTTTTTTTAATAATGAAAACTGGTACAAGCGGCCGAAATGGGTTTTCTCAGAAAGGTGGCTGGCCTCTCCCTTAGGGATAGGGTGAGAAGCTCAGTCATCCGAGAGGAACTCGGAGTAGAGCCGCTGCTCCTTTGCATAGAAAGGAGCCAGTTGAGGTGGTTCGGGCATCTTGTACGAATGCCACCTGGGCGCCTCCCTAGAGAGGTGTTCCAGGCACGTCCAGCTGGGAGGAGACCTCGGGGAAGACCCAGGACTAGGTGGAGAGATTATATCTCCACACTGGCCTGGGAACGCCTCGGGATTCCCCAGTCAGAGCTGGCTAATGTTGCCCGGGAAAGGGAAGTTTGGGGTCCCCTGCTAGAGCTGCTACCCCCGCGACCCGACCACGGATAAGCGATGAAAACTTGAAGATGAGATGAGATGATTTCTGGAGAAAACTGAGTGAAATTTCAAGAAATCAGCCAGAGAAGAAAGACACTCCTCTAAGAGATGCGTCCATTGGAAAGCAAAGCAAAGAAGACGCCTGTGCTCAAACTGAAACTATATGCTTCAGAGAGAGAACGCCAGACGCATTCACAATGCCATACCAGGAGTGGGGTTCGAACCCACGAGGACATGCGTCCATTGGATCTTAAGTCCAACGCCTTAACCACTCGGCCATCCTGGTTATTTCTGGATGTTTTTCATATCGAACAATATTCCAATTCATTCAAGATTCGATACTTGTGCTTTGTGGAGCGCCATAAAACCTCAATGATCAATGATGAGTTTTTCAAGAAATCAGACTAGAGATGAAAGACACTCCTCTAAGAGATGCGTCCGAAACCTGAGAAAAGAGATCGCGGGTCGCTCTGACCCGCTCGATTCGGGGTGTGTACGCGATGCGAGGACAATGGCGAATTTAGATGCCGGGGTTGTGAGTTCGAGCCTCGCCCGTTGCGATGGTTTTTCGCCCTCGCCGATAAATACTAATAAAGATAATAATAATAAACCGAAAACAGTGAAACACGCGCAAGTTGTTGTATTTCTTCCTCCTCCTTTTTGCAAAACTCTGAGGGCTGTGAAAAAGATCGAGGGTCACTCTGACCCGCTCGAATAAGGGGTGTATACGCGATGCGAGGACAACGGCGGGGTTAGATGCAGGGGTTGTGTGTTCGAGTCTCGCCCGAGGCGGTGTTTTTTAATAATGAAAACTGGTACAAGCGGCCGAAATGGGTTTTCTCAGAAAGGTGGCTGGCCTCTCCCTTAGGGATAGGGGAGAAGCTCAGTCATCCGAGAGGAACTCGGAGTAGAGCCGCTGCTCCTTTGCATAGAAAGGAGCCAGTTGAGGTGGTTCGGGCATCTTGTACGAATGCCACCTGGGCGCCTCCCTAGAGAGGTGTTCCAGGCACGTCCAGCTGGGAGGAGACCTCGGGGAAGACCCAGGACTAGGTGGAGAGATTATATCTCCACACTGGCCTGGGAACGCCTCGGGATTCCCCAGTCAGAGCTTGCTAATGTTGCCCGAAAGGGAAGTTTGGGGTCCCCTGCTAGAGCTGCTACCCCCGCGACCCGACCACGGATAAGCGGTTGAAGATGAGATGAGATGAGAGATGAAAACTGAGTGAAATTTCAAGAAATCAGCCATCCAGAGAAGAAAGACACTCCTCTAAGCCATAAAATCAATGATCGAAAGCAAAGAAGACACCTGTGCTCAAACTGAAACTATATGCTTCAGAGAGAGAACGCCAGACGCATTCACAATGCCATACCAGGAGTGGGGTTCGAACCCACGAGGACATGCGTCCATTGGATCTTAAGTCCAACGCCTTAACCACTCGGCCATCCTGGTTATTTCTGGATGTTTTTCATATCGAACAATATTCCAATTCATTCAAGATTCGATACTTGTGCTTTGTGGAGCGCCATAAAACCTCAATGATCAATGATGAGTTTTTCAAGAAATCAGACTAGAGATGAAAGACACTCCTCTAAGAGATGCGTCCGAAACCTGAGAAAAGAGATCGCGGGTCGCTCTGACCCGCTCGATTCGGGGTGTGTACGCGATGCGAGGACAATGGCGAGTTTAGATGCCGGGGTTGTGAGTTCGAGCCTCGCCCGTTGCGATGGTTTTTCGCCCTCGCCGATAAATACTAATAAAGATAATAATAATAAACCGAAAACAGTGAAACACGCGCAAGTTGTTGTATTTCTTCCTCCTCCTTTTTGCAAAACTCTGAGGGCTGTGAAAAAAGATCGAGGGTCACTCTGACCCGCTCGAATAAGGGTGTATACGCGAGGCGAGGACAACGGCGGGGTTAGATGCAGGGGTTGTGTGTTCGAGTCTCGCCCGAGGCGGTGTTTTATTAATAATGAAAACTGAGTGAAATTTCAAGAAATCAGCCAGAGAAGAAAGACACTCCTCTAAGAGATGCGTCCGAAAGCAAAGAAGACGCCTGTGCTCAAACTGAAACTATATGCTTCAGAGAGTGAACGCCTGACGCATACACAATACCATACCAGGAGTGGGGTTCGAACCCACGAGGACATGCGTCCATTGGATCTTAAGTCCAACGCCTTAACCACTCGGCCATCCTGGTTATTTCTGGATGTTTTTCATATCGAACAATATTCCAATTCATTCAAGATTCGATACTTGTGCTTTGTGGAGCGCCATAAAACCTCAATGATCAATGATGAGTTTTTCAAGAAATCAGACTAGAGATGAAAGACACTCCTCTAAGAGATGCGTCCGAAACCTGAGAAAAGAGATAGCGGGTCGCTCTGACCCGCTCGATTCGGGGTGTGTACGCGATGCGAGGACAATGGCGAATTTAGATGCCGGGGTTGTGAGTTCGAGCCTCGCCCGTTGCGATGGTTTTTTCGCCCTCGCCGATAAATACTAATAAAGATAATAATAATAAACCGAAAACAGTGAAACACGCGCAAGTTGTTGTATTTCTTCCTCCTCCTTTTGCAAAACTCTGAGGGCTGTGAAAAAAGATCGAGGGTCACTCTGACCCGCTCGAATAAGGGTGTATACGCGATGCGAGGACAACGGCGGGGTTAGATGCAGGGGTTGTGTGTTCGAGTCTCGCCCGAGGCGGTGTTTTTTAATAATGAAAACTGGTACAAGCGGCCGAAATGGGTTTTCTCAGAAAGGTGGCTGGCCTCTCCCTTAGGGATAGGGTGAGAAGCTCAGTCATCCGAGAGGAACTCGGAGTAGAGCCGCTGCTCCTTTGCATAGAAAGGAGCCAGTTGAGGTGGTTCGGGCATCTTGTACGAATGCCACCTGGGCGCCTCCCTAGAGAGGTGTTCCAGGCACGTCCAGCTGGGAGGAGACCTCGGGGAAGACCCAGGACTAGGTGGAGAGATTATATCTCCACACTGGCCTGGGAACGCCTCGGGATTCCCCAGTCAGAGCTGGCTAATGTTGCCCGGGAAAGGGAAGTTTGGGGTCCCCTGCTAGAGCTGCTACCCCCGCGACCCGACCACGGATAAGCGGTTGAAGATGAGATGAGATGAGAGATGAAAACTGAGTGAAATTTCAAGAAATCAGACCAGAGAAGAAAGACACTCCTCTAAGAGATGCGTCCGAAAGCAAAGAAGACGCCTGTGCTCAAACTGAAACTATATGCTTCAGAGAGAGAACGCCAGACGCATTCACAATGCCATACCAGGAGTGGGGTTCGAACCCACGAGGACATGCGTCCATTGGATCTTAAGTCCAACGCCTTAACCACTCGGCCATCCTGGTTATTTCTGGATGTTTTTCATATCGAACAATATTCCAATTCATTCAAGATTCGATACTTGTGCTTTGTGGAGCGCCATAAAACCTCAATGATCAATGATGAGTTTTTCAAGAAATCAGACTAGAGATGAAAGACACTCCTCTAAGAGATGCGTCCGAAACCTGAGAAAAGAGATCGCGGGTCGCTCTGACCCGCTCGATTCGGGGTGTGTACGCGATGCGAGGACAATGGCGAGTTTAGATGCCGGGGTTGTGAGTTCGAGCCTCGCCCGTTGCGATGGTTTTTTCGCCCTCGCCGATAAATACTAATAAAGATAATAATAATAAACCGAAAACAGTGAAACACGCGCAAGTTGTTGTATTTCTTCCTCCTCCTTTTTGCAAAACTCTGAGGGCTGTGAAAAAAGATCGAGGGTCACTCTGACCCGCTCGAATAAGGGTGTATACGCGATGCGAGGACAACGGCGGGGTTAGATGCAGGGGTTGTGTGTTCGAGTCTCGCCCGAGGCGGTGTTTCTTTAATAATGAAAACTGAGTGAAATTTCAAGAAATCAGCCAGAGAAGAAAGACACTCCAGCCCTCGGGAAGACCCAGGACTAGGTGGAGAGATTATATCTCCACACCGGCCTGGGAACGCCTCGGGATTCCCCAGTCAGAGCTGGCTAATGTTGCCCGGGAAAGGGAAGTTTGGGGTCCCCTGCTAGAGCTGCTACCCCGCGACCCGACCAGAGATGCAAGAAATCAGACCAGAGAAGAAAGACACTCCTCTAAGAGATGCGTCCGAAAGCAAAGAAGACGCCTGTGCTCAAACTGAAACTATATGCTTCAGAGAGAGAACGCCAGACGCATTCACAAAGCCATACCAGGAGTGGGGTTCGAACCACGAGGACATGCGTCCATTGGATCTTAAGTCCAACGCCTTAACCACTCGGCCATCCTGGTTATTTCTGGATGTTTTTCATATCGAACAATATTCCAATTCATTCAAGATTCGATACTTGTGCTTTGTGGAGCGCCATAAAACCTCAATGATCAATGATGAGTTTTTCAAGAAATCAGACTAGAGATGAAAGACACTCCTCTAAGAGATGCGTCCGAAACCTGAGAAAAGAGATCGCGGGTCGCTCTGACCCGCTCGATTCGGGGTGTGTACGCGATGCGAGGACAATGGCGAATTTAGATGCCGGGGTTGTGAGTTCGAGCCTCGCCCGTTGCGATGGTTTTTTCGCCCTCGCCGATAAATACTAATAAAGATAATAATAATAAACCGAAAACAGTGAAACACGCGCAAGTTGTTGTATTTCTTCCTCCTCCTTTTGCAAAACACTGAGGGCTGTGAAAAAAGGATCGAGGGTCACTCTGACCCGCTCGAATAAGGGTGTATACGCGATGCGAGGACAACGGCGGGGTTAGATGCAGGGGTTGTGTGTTCGAGTCTCGCCCGAGGCGGTGTTTTTTTAATAATGAAAACTGGTACAAGCGGCCGAAATGGGTTTTCTCAGAAAGGTGGCTGGCCTCTCCCTTAGGGATAGGGTGAGAAGCTCAGTCATCCGAGAGGAACTCGGAGTAGAGCCGCTGCTCCTTTGCATAGAAAGGAGCCAGTTGAGGTGGTTCGGGCATCTTGTACGAATGCCACCTGGGCGCCTCCCTAGAGAGGTGTTCCAGGCACGTCCAGCTGGGAGGAGACCTCGGGGAAGACCCAGGACTAGGTGGAGAGATTATATCTCCACACTGGCCTGGGAACGCCTCGGGATTCCCCAGTCAGAGCTGGCTAATGTTGCCCGAAAGGGAAGTTTGGGGTCCCCTGCTAGAGCTGCTACCCCCGCGACCCGACCACGGATAAGCGGTTGAAGATGAGATGAGATGAGAGATGAAAACTGAGTGAAATTTCAAGAAATCAGATGTTTTTCTTAAGTCCAACGCCTTAAAGCCATCCTGGTTAAGACACAATATTCCAATTCATTCAAGAGATGCGTAGAGCGCCATAAAACCTCAATGATCAATGATGAGAAGAAGAAAGAAAGACACGCCTGATGCGTCCGAAAGCAAAGAAGACACCTGTGCTCAAACTGAAACTATATGCTTCAGAAAGAGAACGCCAGACGCATTCACAATACCATACCAGGAGTGGGGTTCGAACCCACGAGGACATGCGTCCATTGGATCTTAAGTCCAACGCCTTAAGCACTCAGCCATCCTGGTTATTTCTGGATGTTTTTCATATCGAACAATATTCCAATTCATTCAAGATTCGATACTTGTGCTTTGTGGAGCGCCATAAAACCTCAATGATCAATGATGAGTTTTTCAAGAATTCAGACTAGAGATGAAAGACACTCCTCTAAGAGATGCGTCCGAAACCTTTGTGAGTTCGAGCCTCGCCCGTTGCGATGGTTTTTTCGCCCTCGCCGATAAATACTAATAAAGATAATAATAATAAACCGAAAACAGTGAAACACGCGCAAGTTGTTGTATTTCTTCCTCCTCCTTTTTGCAAAACTCTGAGGGCTGTGAAAAAAGATCGAGGGTCACTCTGACCCGCTCGAATAAGGGTGTATACGCGAGGCGAGGACAACGGCGGGGTTAGATGCAGGGGTTGTGTGTTCGAGTCTCGCCCGAGGCGGTGTTTTATTAATAATGAAAACTGAGTGAAATTTCAAGAAATCAGCCAGAGAAGAAAGACACTCCTCTAAGAGATGCGTCCGAAAGCAAAGAAGACGCCTGTGCTCAAACTGAAACTATATGCTTCAGAGAGAGAACGCCAGACGCATTCACAATGCCATACCAGGAGTGGGGTTCGAACCCACGAGGACATGCGTCCATTGGATCTTAAGTCCAACGCCTTAACCACTCGGCCATCCTGGTTATTTCTGGATGTTTTTCATATCGAACAATATTCCAATTCATTCAAGATTCGATACTTGTGCTTTGTGGAGCGCCATAAAACCTCAATGATCAATGATGAGTTTTTCAAGAAATCAGACTAGAGATGAAAGACACTCCTCTAAGAGATGCGTCCGAAACCTGAGAAAAGAGATCGCGGGTCGCTCTGACCCGCTCGATTCGGGGTGTGTACGCGATGCGAGGACAATGGCGAATTTAGATGCCGGGGTTGTGAGTTCGAGCCTCGCCCGTTGCGATGGTTTTTTCGCCCTCGCCGATAAATACTAATAAAGATAATAATAATAAACCGAAAACAGTGAAACACGCGCAAGTTGTTGTATTTCTTCCTCCTCCTTTTTGCAAAACTCTGAGGGCTGTGAAAAAAGATCGAGGGTCACTCTGACCCGCTCGAATAAGGGTGTATACGCGATGCGAGGACAACGGCGGGGTTAGATGCAGGGGTTGTGTGTTCGAGTCTCGCCCGAGGCGGTGTTTTTTAATAATGAAAACTGGTACAAGCGGCCGAAATGGGTTTTCTCAGAAAGGTGGCTGGCCTCTCCCTTAGGGATAGGGTGAGAAGCTCAGTCATCCGAGAGGAACTCGGAGTAGAGCCGCTGCTCCTTTGCATAGAAAGGAGCCAGTTGAGGTGGTTCGGGCATCTTGTACGAATGCCACCTGGGCGCCTCCCTAGAGAGGTGTTCCAGGCACGTCCAGCTGGGAGGAGACCTCGGGGAAGACCCAGGACTAGGTGGAGAGATTATATCTCCACACTGGCCTGGGAACGCCTCGGGATTCCCCAGTCAGAGCTGGCTAATGTTGCCCGGGAAAGGGAAGTTTGGGGTCCCCTGCTAGAGCTGCTACCCCCGCGACCCGACCACGGATAAGCGGTTGAAGATGAGATGAGATGAGAGATGAAAACTGAGTGAAATTTCAAGAAATCAGACCAGAGAAGAAAGACACTCCTCTAAGAGATGCGTCCGAAAGCAAAGAAGACGCCTGTGCTCAAACTGAAACTATATGCTTCAGAGAGTGAACGCCTGACGCATACACAATACCATACCAGGAGTGGGGTTCGAACCCACGAGGACATGCGTCCATTGGATCTTAAGTCCAACGGACTCGGCCATCCTGGTTATTTCTGCATGTTTTTCATATCGAACAATATTCCAATTCATTCAAGATTCGATACTTGTGCTTTGTGGAGCGCCATAAAACCTCAATGATCAATGATGAGTTTTTCAAGAAATCAGACTAGAGATGAAAGACACTCCTCTAAGAGATGCGTCCGAAACCAGAGAAAAGAGATCGCGGGTCGCTCTGACCCGCTCGATTCGGGGTGTGTACGCGATGCGAGGACAATGGCGAGTTTAGATGCCGGGGTTGTGAGTTCGAGCCTCGCCCGTTGCGATGGTTTTTTCGCCCTCGCCGATAAATACTAATAAAGATAATAATAATAAACCGAAAACAGTGAAACACGCGCAAGTTGTTGTATTTCTTCCTCCTCCTTTTTGCAAAACTCTGAGGGCTGTGAAAAAAGATCGAGGGTCACTCTGACCCGCTCGAATAAGGGTGTATACGCGAGGCGAGGACAACGGCGGGGTTAGATGCAGGGGTTGTGTGTTCGAGTCTCGCCCGAGGCGGTGTTTTTTTAATAATGAAAACTGAGTGAAATTTCAAGAAATCAGACAAGAGAAGAAAGACATTCCTCTAAGAGATGCGTCCAAAACGAAAGAATACGCCTGTGC
Source organism: Dallia pectoralis (assembly GCA_029465975.1). Lineage (NCBI taxonomy): Eukaryota > Metazoa > Chordata > Actinopteri > Esociformes > Umbridae > Dallia > Dallia pectoralis. The sequence goes on along the minus strand of CM055749.1, from coordinate 1,983,919 downwards.
ACAATGTGAAACTATATGCTTCAGAGAGAGAACGCCAGACGCATTCACAATGTCATACCAGGAGTGGGGTTCGAACCCACGAGGACATGCGTCCATTGGATCTTAAGTCCAACGCCTTAACCACTCGGCCATCCTGGTTATTTCTGGATGTTTTTCATATCGAACAACATTCCAGTTCATTCAAACATGAAAACTGAGTGAATTTTCATTACACGATTTCGATACTTGTGCTTTGTGGAGCGCCATAAAACTTCAATGATCAATGATGAGTTTTTCAAGAAATCAGACCAGAGATGAAAGACACTCCTCTAAGACATGCGTCTGAAAGCATAGAAGACGCCTGAGCTCAATTTAAAGTTAGATACTATACCTATATGATATAACATAATTACATCTTATAATTAATTCATTTTCCAAACAGTCGAATGTCCGTTGAATGTCTGTTGAATGTGAATGTGCGAATATAAAACCAAGTTTACCTCGGTAGGCTTGCTTGACTTTTGAACTTGATCAAAACTAGCCTGCTCAAGGTTCTTGATAAACATTTCACTGTTTAGCAAGTCATTGCCAACTTACAGCCAACGTTGGGCCAACCCATCATTGCTACTTGGGTAAATAGATTAGTTTTTTTAAGAAATCAGACTTCAATTTAAAGATATATGAGAATCTTCTAAGAGATTTGTCCTGAGGCCATAAGGAGACACTCCTGCTCAATTGAAAAATATATACTTTGTACGCAACATGAGGTTTCTAAAACATCATTCATCCAATGACAGATGAATCTTATTCCTCAAATAGATTTGTCCTGTGACAAAGAAGACACCTTTGCTCTATTGAAAACTATATATTTTGTTAACGAGAAATTAAGCGTAGTTATACTGCTCTACCAGGACTGGGGTTCGAACCCACAAGGACACGCAAAAACCTCGATACTCAATACATGAGATTTTTATGATATTAGTCATCAAATGAAAGATAAAACCGGTCATCTGCCAGGTTCGAATCCAGATTGTTGCCAATTTTTTATACAATCAGGTGGTAAGGTAATTTATATTTTACATTCATATCAATCTCCAGCTGTTAGAGTTTGCTTGGACCTGTGAATAAAACCTTTAGACATATGAACATAAACTTTTAACAAACACTTTCCAGAACGGAGTTTGTGTCAATAAAGTTTCACAATGTGAAAATAAAGCTTAATTTAAAAAACAATCCATTACAACATTGGCTCAACAGGGTATCTGCAAGCAGATCTACTAGTTTGATGCTATATTCTAGATCCTATCGTTGCGGTTGAAATCTTAGGATGCGTTTGGAGGTTTGTTTATGCAGCACTACTTTTGTGTACATCCGAGAATTTTTACAAATCAGTTGTACTGAACATTATTTAAGAATCGGTGCAACCTTGATGGCACTGTGAAACCAACTGAATACATATGCAGTCATAAAGTATTGCACATGATTGTGGCCGAATGACGAGAATGGCTCTATTTTTCATTGGGTCTATTTCTTCTGGGTGGCAGTGCTGCGCCTTCCTCCTCGCTCCTCCTGTGCTGGCCGCCATCTTGAATTTTAATATTAATTTATAAAAAAAAAACAGTTTCCTCCGATATTTTCGTTTAGGGTGTCGTGCCAAATCGGGATTTTTTTTCAAGGATTATCTGATGTTAATGTTAATTCTACATTAAATAATTAGTGAGTATTTCGGTGATTTTCGTTAGTCGTCAGGGTGGGTGATTATACCACTTTATAAGGGTTAGTTCTCTCTTGGAGATGCCAGGTAACTACTAGCTAAGCTAATAACATTCGTGGGAGAGTATGCGGTTTCTAAGTTAGTTTGATCACGAAGCCTAATGTAAATAAGCGAATGTTATTATTGTGTTGTTACCTTATTTAGGTATTAAATAACCAACTAAGCTAGCGACAATGTAGTCAGTATTTCTACGTTAGCATTGTTAGCCTGCTAACACTAGCTATTTAACACTGTTAGGCCTGGGCGAGTGTTGTTTGCGTATCGAATTTGTTCTGTTTTCAAACGTACAATAATGTTTATATTTTATTGTAGACGATTCGTTGTCACATGGGCTGTTTGTGTTGTGATTGATTTAAACAGAAACTGTGCCAGTAACGGTATTGTTGACTAACGTGTGACCGGTAGATGTGTTGCTAATGTGGGTTAGCGAGCTAACGTTTGCTATCTGTTTAAACATGTTCCGACTAATGTCTCTGGGACTATTGTTGTTAGCCCAGTGAGTGGTATCTGTGTTGCAGATTGCTGTTACTTGACAGGTCAGTGGCTTTCAGCTAAGCCATTCATAAATGATTTGCACTAAATACTACCCAAGTTAGCTAATGATGTGGGCTAGCGTTAGCCAATGTTGCATAGCTAGTCAGCATTTGGAACGTTTGCTCACTAACTATTTGCATTATTATCCGCCCGCAGTCGCACGTTAACGTCAGCTAATTACATTTCCAGAGAATTGCCTTTAATCAGGGCCGTTTAAAACGGTAAAGTATGCTTGGTTGACACATTTTATCATTGGCCTTCCGGGTTGTTGAATGATGCAGCCAGCTAGTCCACTAGCTTGACAATGTAACATAACAACTATTATGTAATGTGATGGTTTTATTAAAAGCGGTGTACCAATTGCAACATAGGGACGAAGTTTGCACGCATTTTCAAGCGTCATAGTTTCCGAACATTGTTGTTTTTAGCTAAATTGTTAACTGGCCAATAATGTACAGTGAACGGCAAACGTAGTTGGCTAATAGTATTAGTAATACTGTACATTCAATCGTGTCAGATTGCATTTGCTTGTGTTCAAACGTAGCTTAGGTATCAACAATTTGTACCACTAAACTTAAGATAGAAGGCACGCTGCTATTTTCAATGGTAGGCTAGTAAATCGATTGGGGCAGACCCAAGATCGGATTGGCGAGATTCTATGTATGTGTTGTATTGGCCCGTTCTGGTAGTACTGTCTGGTAGAGTAACTTATTCTCGTTTTCAGAACATAAAACTTGATAAGATATTATTGGCTTCTGGTCTTCCTCTCCCGGTTGGAAATGTAAATTGACGAATGCTTCATATTGATACGTCTGCTGGACCATCTGGCTCCTTGTTCTATCTTTGGTGAAAACCGTAAATAAAATAAATGTATAGCTACCATTTCACTTTAGAGTGATAGTTTGCCCAAGTTAATTCACTACTTATTGTTTTTATTACCCGGTGATACGTGGTTTGTCCTGACACTGACTGAAGTGTAAAATGCTGCTATAGTTATAAGCGAAGAAAGTGTAGTCGTTCTTGTTTAGTTCCAGTAGAGGGCACTGTCGTTTTAGGCAAGCACGATGTTATGTGATTGGCCCGGCACAATGGGTTGGAAGACCTGTGACTCCAGTAGTCATCCATAGTAAGTCAGTTCCGGCAGGTTCAGGTGATATGTTTGAGCTTCACAATCCATTTCGGACAGGTTTAGGTGCTTTGAATATGATAACACTGCTCACTGGACCCCGTCTGAAAACAGGGCCTGGGAAATACAACCAACAGATGGTTTGCTCTTATACCTTGTCTATAGGCTGCTTATCAGACAATACAGGAAGGTGTCATTAAATAGTTCCCTTTAATATGTAGCTACTGTTTCTTATGGCCATTGAACACTAGAATTCGTCAATGTTTTGTTGCGATGATTAACATCAAAGATAGGAATCCTTCCCATTTGACCACTAGGTGGCATTGTTGGTCTATCATGAAGCCAAATCGTTTATATGTAGCATCTAAACTTTATTCATTCTTGTTTGTTTTGTAGCTTAGCTAGTGCGTCACCTGGCTAGCGTGTTACCTAATTTTGGACACATTTGCGCAGGCATTTTCATTAATGTGTCAAACCATTTGCTTCCACACCAGGTGACCTTTCCTGGTCTCTGTTGTCACCCAGAGCGTTTATTGCTTTTGCCCTTAACTCTGTTTCATTTCCAGTTCTGTTATAAAGTGTGTGTGTGTGTGTGTGTTAGTTGGTGTTAAATCACATTTCATCTCAAACATCTCAACTTCTATTGCCAGTCTTCTTCCATTTGCATTTGTTGACCACCGTGGGGCGCTGCAGGTCCGTTCTCAGCCACTGGACCGTCCAAACAAAGTTCCACCATATTGATTTGCAAGTTTCCTCTTAAGTCTACGGCTTCTTTCTTTAATGAGACACATTTGAATGATCTTGCCTTTACTTGGCTTCTGTTTGTACTCTCCTTTTGCCACACAGATGCTTTCCGCTTGTCCTGCCCTTTGCATGTCTGCAATTTGTAACATAATAAAACATTTTTCTTATCCAAGTCAATTGCAAATCCATTCATCACATTTGATTTTTGCAGTTTCTGGTTAGATGCGAACTGCATTTCTTTGTGCTGTACTGAGTCTAATCTCATCTTATGATTGACTGGTTTAGTGATGGTTTGAGGCAGCCTAACCGAATGCCTGTCCCTCCTCCACCCTCAGGTGACCACCCCACCAGCTCCCAGCCTTCCCCTGTCCAGAGCGCTGTCTCCACTCACTGACTAAATGCAACGGGACCAGGAGGCTTGTGGGCATGAAGTGGCCTGGCGAATCCGAGAACATGGTGTTAAATGGCAGCCGGCGACACTCAAGCAAGTGCTCTAGTGAGCCGCCGGTGGGCCAGAGCCAGACCCGATCCCAGCACCCGGCTGTGGGCCAGAGCCAGACCCGATCCCAGCACCCGGCTGTGGGCCAGAGCCAGACCCGATCCCAGCACCAGGTGGTCGGTCGGAGCCAGACCCAGACTCGATCCCAGCACCCTGCTGTGGGCCAGTGCCAGACCCGATCCCAGCACCCGGCAGTGGGCCATAGCCAGACCCGATCCCAGCACCCGGCTGTGGGCCATAGCCAGACCCGATCCCAGCACCCGGCTGTGGGCCAGAGCCAGACCCGATCCCAGCAGTCGCAGCACTCCCAGAGGAGCACTCTACGGTCGGCCAATGGAAGCAGGAGGTGTAGCCGACGTGAGTACCCGGATTTTAATTTCCCTGGTAGATTGGTGTTCCTCGGGTCTCGCTGTAGTTGAATGTCTCCAATAAGTCTCCTATTGGGGCGCAGTGGAGATTATCGCTCCCCTCCAGTCAGCTGGCGTCCGGTTGCTTCCTACCGGGGCCTCATCGAGTTGAGACGGAAAACGAATCCAAACTACTAAATGTATGTGGTGTATGCACTGACAAGTTGTGTTTATACCCAGGGTTCACTGCGGCCAGCCTGGAGGCGGAGCGTCGCTATGCACCGTCGTCCGGCATGACGGCCAAGGAGCTGTGTGAACACGATGACCTCACCACCTGTCTGATCCTCGACCCTTATTTAGGGTTTCAGACACACAAGATGAATACCAGGTTGGTGCCCCTGTCACCCAGGGGTTTGTCTTTCCTGTGTATGGACACCTGAATGTGTCGTGGTCGACGACACTCACTGTGGCCGCCATGTCGTGACAGGTTTCGGCCAATCAAAGGGAGACAGGAGGAGCTGAAGGAGATCATTGAGCGGTTCCGGAAGCATGACAACCTGGAGAAGGCTTTCAGAGCTCTCACGTCTGGAGACTGGCCCCGACATCACTTCCTGCACAAGTCTAAAGCACAGGAGAAGCTTTTCAAACAGCATGTGAGGCTATTTGGCTATGTGTCCAATTGTGAGGTTTAGAATGGGTGACGGTTGTCTTGATTTAATGTTCAGAATTTAAATCACTAATACCAAGCTGAATGCGAGTAGAAATTATAGCAAAAATGCACTTTCATTAATTAAACCATCAAACTGTATTTTATATACAGACCTGCATGTTTTAGCAGTACTATAAAGCAGCTTTGATCCTCACAGACAAGAGATCTTGCCAAGTATTATTTTTTTTGAGTATATGAGCAATATGGAATAATTAATAGTGAAGTAGATGCAAATGGTCTTGTATTTTTGCTACGATATCTGCAAAGGATAGTTGACTTTATGATGGATGGACAGTAGGGAAAGTGGTATTTGCTAAAAATATAATAAATTATAACCTGTTTTATTTGCTATCTGATTGTCAAGGTTTTTGTCTATCTCCGGATGTTTGCAACCGACAGTGGTTTTGAGATTCTCCAGTGCAATCGCTACTCTTCTGAGCAGAATGGAGCCAAGATCGTTGCAACGAAGGAATGGTTAGCACAAACCTAACCCCAACCCTAACCTAGCCCCTAGACCCCAAGCCTTTACATTTTCTGCTCATATCAATTCAACAGTCTGTTTGTTTCCACAACTACCACACCAAATAGTCCTTTTTATATATTCTGAATGATTTTTTTATGGTGATGTGTTTCTCCCACATTCGGTCCCGTTCGTCCTCCAGGAAACGGAACGATAAGATCGAGTATCTAGTGGGCTGTATTGCCGAACTTTCAGAGAGTGAGGAGAACATGTTGCTTCGTCACGGGGAGAACGACTTCAGCGTCATGTACTCCACACGCAAGAACTGTGCTCAGCTGTGGCTGGGACCGGCAGCCTTTATTAATCATGGTACCTAAGGGTTCTACTGGCACTGTTCTAATATAAGTTCTGTATGGAAATGGGGACATGTTCTTTAGGCTTACTTTTAAGCCTAAAGAACACGTCTGTAGTTTTTAAAAAGGTTTGAGAAAATAATAAAGGAATACAACTTTTTTGAAAATATGTCGCTTCTAGACAAAGTATTTTCTTTTCTGGTCTCTTTACACTGTGTTCTTTATACACTGTAGAAAGTTTTCCTTCTAACAGTGTTATCTAGAACTCAAGTGATGTTAGCTACTGTTTTCAAGGAAATGTAGTCCTTGTTCAGTAATGTCCTTATAAGCAGATAACCCTTGTCTGCATACCTAACCAATGTATACACTGTATATTCACGGTACTCTGCACAGCTTTTAACCACAAGTCTTAGCAGGCCAGCATGATTGGATTTTCTCTGACATAGAGGACATGGCCCCTAATTTTTTGCTATCTTGTAAAAAAAAACTGCACAATAAGATACTAATATATTTTTGTGTCTTTTCTTTTTAGATTGCCGACCAAACTGCAAGGTGAGTGGCATAGAGTGAATACAAAAGGCTTGGTGGAACTAGCTGGTGGGCTGCCATATTCAGCAGTATCATAAGATGTTTTGATATCCGTATCGACCGAGGCACGTCGTGATATAGTTGAATGCTACTTCCACCCGCTTTCTGCATCTGTGTACATTTTTTACTGGCATAAATGTGAAATCCACTGGCGTTAGCTGTTTTAGTTAATGGCACGCCAAGCATGGCCTTGGTATGAATTTCTTTGTGGATGGGATCACATCAATGGCTTTAATAAAATGGATTTGTTGTCAATAGATGGATTATAGTGTTTTAGCCACAGCATGTTACTGCGTCTTATGTATTTGTATAAAAAGCCACAGCAACATGTATTTCTTTTAGCTAAATTACCAGGAGTGCCTGTAATTCGAATTTAAGTCGTATTGTACGTTTTGAAACTTTGTCAGTTGCCCAGCCACATGGTTCAGTGTTTAACTTATCGTTGTGTTCCAGTTCGTGTCGACAGGGCGTGACACAGCCTGCGTCAAGGTGCTGAGAGACATCGAACCGGGAGAAGAGATCTCCTGTTACTACGGCGACGGATTCTTTGGGGAAAACAACGAACATTGTGAATGCTACACGTGTGAACGGTATGTCTCGACATGCGTGATGCTACCCTGTAGAGTTACAGATACTGGTAGGATTTCAATATATTTAGAAACCGAATCTGAGCTAAAGCAGCAAAATATGTTTTTCTAACTGGACTTTACGGATGCTGTGTTTTTTGCAGACGTCTTGATGGTGCTTTCAAATCCAAGGCCGGGTTGCCAGCGGAGGCTCCGGTAATAAACAGCAAATATGGATTACGGGAGACGGACAAGCGGCTAAACCGGCTGAAGAAAATGGAGCTGGGTGAGGGCAGCCGGAGCTCAGACAGCCACTCCGTTGGCTCCCACACCGACATAGACTCTCAGGACACACCAAAAACACACACATGTAAGAGCAGGTCCAAACCAGGGTTAAGTCTAGGCTTGGGCTCACTGTCAATCCATTCCAAGTTATTTTATTTTTTTGGTTTTTGTTTCACTTCTGCATGTTCTGTTTTGACTCCTGTGCTGGATGTACGAATGTGAAATAAATAAACAACATTTTGCTCAGTTATTTATCGAAGTATGTTTTTACATTTAATGTGGTCTTTTAATGAATAGGGAATTGGATGAATCAGCTGATTACTTTTTGTGTTTCCTCCCCTTCAGCTGGAAGGAAGAGGACTTCCTCTAGTAAGTTCAGCAAAACCAGGACTCAAACCAGACAGTCTCTTCCCAGGGCTCTCACCTCTACCTCATTTAAACAAAGTCATATAGTAAGTAACATGGTACCAAAGAGACTCAAACCCGCACAGTCTTCACTCTCCAAGGTGCGGTTGCGGAGTCGTGTTAGCAGCGCGGTCAGAGGGTCGGAGTCCAAGGCGCCGGCGCCGCTGGGGACACGCAGAGGGGACCCGGGAGCTTCCGGGCCCAGCCGCCTTGGACTCCGGGAGTCCAGAACACCGTCGCTGTCTAAGACTGGCGTTTACGTCAAAAAAGAGAAGGACTCTGTGGTACTGGTCCAAACCGCCCCAGCCCAGCGAGGGTGCTTGACCCGCCACGCGGCCAAGGAGAACAACACCCCGACCGCTTGTGAGAGCGTCCCGAACCAGCCTTGCACTTACAGAACTCGCAGGTCCACTAGGACCCTGGTGAAGGCCCAGGAGGCAGCTGCCGGCTCTGCCGGGATTAAACTGGAGCCGGTAGGCTTGGAGAGCACCGTTCTTGGTGGGGTGGTGATCAAAACAGAACCCACTGATCTAGAGGAGTATCTGGGCCATGGATTGGGGGGTCTCGAGTTGGGGGGGCGTCTAAACCCAAAACTAGGGGCCTGCACCAGGCGTAGTCTGCTCACTCAGCTTCGGCCTGAACGGACGATAAAGTGTGAGGACTCTGCTTACGGCGCGCCGGTGACGTCCTGCCTTGATCCCGGCCGTCGCCGTGGTGAGGCCGACACTGCAGACTGCGGCAACGTGCTGCTGGGCTTCCCCGGTTCGGACCGGCACTGGGACCACAACGGGACGGCCAACGGCAGCAAGACCCTCAGGAGGAATCGGGGAAAGGAAAGGGACAAGGTGCGGGAGAAGGGCCGCAGGGACAAGGAGAAGGGGTGCTACCGGAGCCGTAGGGGGGATCGGTCACAGGGCAAAGGGAAGAAGAAGCGCAGGATCACGCGCTACGACGCCCAGCTGATCCTGGAGAACAGCGGCGGCATCCCCAAGCTGACTCTCCGCCGGCGGAGGGACAGCAGCAGCGGCAGCAAGACCAACGAGCCAAACGATGTCGAGCCGTTCGGCACGCAGAAGCAGGCCAGCAGCACCACAACCAAGCTGCAGCCCACGGCCCACACCTCCTCTTCGTCCTCCTCGAAAATCAGCATTAAGTTCCGGAAGGAGCGTGACCGGGAGAGGGGCAGCTCTTACCATGTGTCCAAGCTCAATGGGTTCGGCACGCCCGGGCACCACGGCACCAGCAGCTCCACCAAGCTGAAGATACAGCTAAAGAGGGAGGGCGACAGCCGGGGTGTATCTCAGATGCACCCCGATAACAGCACTTCAAACGGGGACGTGGTGGGTGGGGGCGGCTTGGGCGGTGGGGGGGGCTTCGGTCTAGAGGCTCGGACCGGTGGGAACCAGGGGATGCACAGGACACAGAACATTGTGGTTGATGATTCTTCGTCTGACGAAATGGAAGAAGAGGATGATGAGGACGACTATTTCGACGATGAGTTTGAGGACGATTTCATTCCGCTTCCCCCGGCAAAACGTTTGCGTCTCATCGTAGGGAAAGACTCTATAGACATCGATATCTCCTCCAGGAGGAGGGAAGACCAGTCTCTGAGGCTAAATGCCTGATCAGCTCTCTGGATGGAGGTCATTCCTGTGTCTGAAATGGCACCCTGTTCCCCAAACAGCACACTGCTTTTAATGAGCACTGTTCAAAAGTAGTGTACTGTCTAGTTAATAGGGTGCTATTTGGAACGCAGACTCAATCCACCTTTACATGTAAATAAAACACAACTCACTAATCAACTGTCCTGTTGATGTAAAAGAAGTACAGTCGTTAAAAAAAAATCAAACGGAAAAGTTGCTGAAAATAAAAAAGAATCAAAACAACTTATTTTTTTTCCTGTACATTTAAAAGTGAATGCACTTCTGTTTTATTATTCATAATGAACATGAATATTGTAGAAATTGTACCGTTATAATGGTGGCTAAACCCTGTCCCGAAAGCAGACTTTTACTGAACTTTATTTTATTATGCTTTTTTTGTCTCTGTACGCAATTCCATTTTCTGTTGGCAAACCAGAACTTTTTGTAAAACACTTTGTTCTATGGGAATGTCGGTCCAGTAACATTGTAATGAGAACAGTCTGTTTTTGGTTGTGCCAAGTTTCCATTGTCATATCAGGTCATCTCGTGACCACAGTCCCAGCCCCAACATGGAAACCTGATGGACTTCTCAACCTCGGCACGACTGAGCGCCTTTTCCTTGTTCAATGCAGAAAACAAACTGGAATTCTGAAAGCAAATTGGAATTTGCTCTTAACGATGGGTCTCTTTCCATACAAACTGGCTGTTCTTTGGTATTTCCCAAAGGAACAAAGAGATTAGCTTCGTTGACATAGTAACTCTGTAGGAGGTGGGAATTTAGCAGCTGTGAAGTGTATTGGTTCCATGTGTTTTGAACATGATGATAAATGCTCATTGGTTGATGGCCAGGAGACCGTATCAACTGAAAGTTAAGCTATTATGGTTTTGAAGACATTTAGAGAAAGAACAATAATGAGACAATGTTATTTTTTTATAAATTGAGATTTTGTTAAATCTAACTGCCGAAAATACTGTTGTCAACAGTTTATTTCCCTTAGGAGGGGGTGTCAAAGGTCACCATGTGGGGGAACGTCTGAGCTCAGGGATGGTAGATGAATTTCCCCACTGGTACTTACAAGGCAAAGGGCCATTTTATGGACATTTTCCAGTTGTATTTGGTAAATTCCCACTTACCTCAAACACAGCATTAAAGCAAATAGTAATGTTTACACTACAGCATGATATGTGTTGGATAATTAGGGTAGGAAATGGACCAATGTTCTAGTTATTTCTGCTTTATTGCTTGACCAGTGGATATATGGAAAGAATTTGCCTTTTGAAGCAGGTTAGGGGAAAAACATGTTTTTTTAACCATCTTACCCATAACCCTCTCTGGTCAATGGAAACATGGCACTCTGGTGGTTCAATCAGTAACACTACTCCAGTGGTTCCCAACCTAGGGTTTCCGGACCCATGCAGGTACTGCACCTGTCACGGGGAATTGGTCTTCAGTTATCAGACTTATTGGTGATAGAAGTGTACTGCACCTCAGAGTAACCCGAGTTCAGTACAATACATATTCTGTTCATGCCACAGTAACCAAAAACTGTCTGGGAACCACTGCAGTAATCAATGGAAAGTTCAATTAATAGGTTCAGTTGCATACTTGGATGTGAAAAATGTTTGCTTTTTTAAACATGCAATCATGAAGTAAAAAATGATGTCAATAAGTAATGTATTGAAAGACTGCATCATGTTCTATGAATTATTTAAAAACAGTATCTTATTTGTTCCACTGATAATAGAAAAATGACTATTACGTAATAAGTATCTAGATTAGTTACTTAAGGATTTAATTCCCCATTTCCAGTCTTTCGGTATATTATTTTATTGGAGTTATTTTAGGGCTGGTATCCCAGACAGCATTTAAAGCCTAGTTCTGGACTACAAAATCGATTTGATAGATATTCTCCATTGAACATGCTTGTATGTCATTTAGCAGGAAACTGGTTGTTAGTGTTCAAGTGAAGAACTGCCAAATGTTACCAAGGGATCAACTGAGCTTAATGTTAACCCCTATTTTCTGTTCTCCTGTACTGTTCATATCACCAGCAAGCAGCTAATCACCGTTATAAGGGTTGTGTTTATTTGGGCACTAAACTGAAGAAAAGCGAGCAACTTCTTTTCCAATGTTGAACTCGTTTTTGTTTTCTTTTGGTAAATGCCTGACTGCGGTGGTATTTAAACCTCTCCTTAGGGACCGTGTGGGTATAATGTTCCCATTGTTTCATCTAATTAGCACACCTGATTCTACTTGTCAATTATCACAAATCCTTTGAATAGGTGAATCAGGCCAAGGAAGTTTAAAGCTAATAATAAACAAGAGTGAAACATGGGTCTGCGTGGAGATGTTTGAGAACCACTACCATAATGAACACTATCCAGGCTATATTTGTACATCCACTGTACTGGCATCAGTCATTTGGCTCGTTCCCCTGCTCATTGGATCGCACCATTGGCTAGCAGATTGCTAGAACACAGTGGCTGACGTGGTTAGACGATGTTTTTAATTTCCTATCCAGGCGTTGAGATTTGAATCACGCCAATGTCTGAGCTGTTGGACGGGCCAAGTGTAGCTCCGTTTCTCACTCTACTGTTTGTGCGCTCTTTGTTTTGTAGCCAGCTGTCTACATTTCTAATCTATTAAATTGAATTAAAGGAAATGTGAATTGGTCTGCCGACATTGTAGAGTTCGTGCAGTTGGGCGAGATCATTTGAATGGAGGGCCGTGCTTATGTAAGTCACGTGAACATATTGTACTTATTTAACAGTTTTGAATACTTGAAAACAACATTGCGTTTCTTTGTGAGAATGAACTCTTTTTCTGTGTAGTGTTTTGCCTCTGACATGTTGAATCAACAGTCATTCAGCATTGCATCTAGAAGAGGTTATATATAAAAAGATCATCGGTCTTTGCACTTCTCTGTCTTTTTTTAGAATGTGTACATTCTTTGCAACAAACCAGATGTTTAGTACTGAATCAAGCTTTCCCCCGAAAAATATTCATTGTTGCTGAACTTGTCTATTGTCTGCACTAAAATAACCAAGGCCCTAGTCCGCAGCCAATCAGAAACCTTCCACACTTTGAACTGCTAACTTAATTGTCATACTGCTTATAGATCATGCACATGTAAACAACCAACATTTGGAACACACATTTTATGACGTACACCAACAGTGCAAAGAAAGTAAAAACACAACACGAACAGTCCCACAATATCCAGAGGGATAGTGATTGGGATCTAAGAACAGGTTGCAACATGCATTCAGACACAGTCAACCTAACTTACATAATAGTTAACTTCTGGTGCATGGCAAAGTCATTTCACACAGCCTCCTACAGGAAATACTTCAACTAATAACAAGAGTGACCTGACGAATATCACACCAGGTCACCCCCATGGGGAGCTCAGACTCCGAAATGTATTGCAGTCGTCTGTGACAGGTATTGCAATATGTCATTATAGGCACAAGTCAGATCGAGTACTGAGGAAGCTGGTAGCTGTCGGTGCACGCTGGGTGTTCGATAGAAATCCTGTCGTTGAAACATATTGTCCTCAATCTCTCGGACGCCTCTGTTGTTGGGCTGTTAGCTTGGCCCCAGATCTGTATTGCACCTTTTATGAAATTGAGCAAAAGTTAATGAAAATAAAATAAATGGACACAACACAAGTGATGAGTCATATTTTTGGCTATGCTTTTATTTAAATTAAATCGTATCTTGAACACGGAACATTTAGAGTAACAGTATGTCAATTTTCTGACAGACAGAGGTTGTAGGATTACTTTCACCATTACAGTTAATATTTTGGGAAGCACCACTGGAGTAGAACACAACACTGAGCCTGCTCTCATTAGGTCTGACAGGGTCAGCACACTTTGGGAGGAATGGACCACTCCTTCATGCAGGACATCTCAAGATCCTTCGTTTAAGGTTTGCACATGTGCCAGCGCTTTTAATTGAATTTAAGTCTGGATATTGAAATTACCATTTATTTTCTCGTCCTGCAAATTATTTTTATGTTGATTTGAATGTATGTTTAGGGTCATGATTAAAAGGTAAATCCAATAGTCCTTTCTCAATTGCCTGCAGGGTCAACCAAGGTTTGGGCTAAAATACCCTGGTACTTATTGAAGTAAATTGTGTCATCGAGTTTATCAAGAGACCCCACAGGTAACAAAACATACCCAAAGCATCAATTATCCATCATCTTTGCCATGAGGTGCCATGTTGAACTTCCAGTGAGTTTGAGAGCGATAACATCAAATTGAACGACCTGCTCCCAATTCACACATGAGACCTTGTAACACTAACGAGTCACATGACACGGGGGAGGGAAAATGGCTAATTGGGTCCAATTTGGACATTTTCACTTCGGGGTGTACTCGTTTTTTATTGCCATCGGTTCAGACATTAATGTCCGTGTGTTGAGTAATTTTGAGGGGCAGCAAAAGTACATTGTTATACAAGCTGTACATTATCTGCAAAAACACACTTTTGGGACTCTCAAGTTTTCATTTTTTTTTTAAATCTAAAAATGTGTATTTGCTTTGTCATTACGGCGTATTGTGTGTAGATAAATGGCAAAAAATACTGAGTAAAATTGATTAAGAAATAAGTCTAACACAACAAAAAATGTAGAAAGTGAAGAGGTCCGAGTAGTTACAATAGCCTGAATTTATAATGCGTTACATGTTCACTACTTACGGTAGACGCTTTGCTCGCCCACTCGTCTTGTCTTTACGGTAAAGTCCTGTATTGGTCGGATTGTGTTCAGGACTCAATAACGTGATGTGAAGCGCCAGACAAACGCCCTGGATTTATTAACTATATTGGAAGGAAAGTTCATTATCAAACAGGTAGGACGCTTCGCAAAACAATTAACACGTAATACATGTAATTTACTTGTTGTTGTTCAGACGTTTATTTAATCTGTTTCAGTGTTTTATAAGGAGCTTGAGTGCAGTTTATTGGAGATTTATGTAAACAGTCAAAGTTGAGGATTTTATTTTCATACCGACAGCAGTCAATAAATACTAATTTAGTCCTTCTAAAATAATTGATTTAATGTGTTGATAGGTCGGTTTCCTTTTGATTTCCATATTATTGATTTGTCTTAATTATACTTCCTTCTCTCCAGTAAGCATGTATTCTGTTCTCTATTCTATACGCAGCCTGAATGAGTTTTGGCATAAAGATGACGGAGATTATCTGAAGGTTATTTGTTTGCAGTTTCGTTCCTGTGCTCTTCCCATGTTCTAATGTTGGACAGTCTACGTAGTTTTTTTAATGGCTTTGGATATATTTTCACATGTGGTGGTTTTTCTCATCTCTTTAAATAATAATAAAAAAACAAGCACATTGATTTGACATCTTCTGAGTACAACCAACAATAAAACAATCCGCTTTTAATCTAGAAATGCCTGTTTCACATTGAAATAATGTCCCTATAAAGTTGCTACTCTTACACACTCTTTAGTATCAGTAATCTGATTTCTCTCAGTTATCACTAACCATTTGTTTTTGTTGGCTATATAGGTTTTACATTGTTTTGTCCAGTCGGGTCAGATTGAAACGTAAATAATGACCAGCCAGCCTGGAATTATAACCCAGAACATTGGTGTTGGTATCGTACTAATAAAAAACAAAATCACAAAGGACAACTGCAATTCCTATTTACACTGCGTTGAAAAACTTTAAATATTTACCACAGTATTTACACGAAACCTTTTTTCTTGTGATAGTAACCACACTCTTGGTATGCCAAGACTATCAACTCAGGATTAACCGTCAAGCAGGAGAAATGATCGCTTGGAGTTCTTGAATGTTGATCCGGTCCGTCTTAAACTGTGCGACTGTGGCAAAATGTTGCTTCACCATGCGTGGTTCAGGTTGTGTTTCGGGCAGTCACCCTACTAAGTCATTCTACTCAGTCCCCGTACGCTCCTCCTCACCTCAGTCCCCGTACGCTCCTCCTCACCTCAGTCCCCGTACGCTCCTCCTCACCTCAGTCCCCGTACGCTCCTCCTCACCTCAGTCCCCGTACGCTCCTCCTCACCTCAGTCCCCGTGCGCTCCTCCTCACCTCAGTCCCCGTACGCTCCTCCTCACCTCAGTCCCCGTACGCTCCTCCTCACCTCAGTCCCCGTACGCTCCTCCTCACCTCAGTCCCCGTACGCTCCTCCTCACCTCAGTCCCCGTCCTCACCTCAGTCCCCGTACGCTCCTCCTCACCTCAGTCCCCGTACGCTCCTCCTCACCTCAGTCCCCGTACGCTCCTCCTCACCTCAGTCCCCGTACG
The DNA here is from genome assembly GCA_029465975.1 of Dallia pectoralis. NCBI lineage: Eukaryota > Metazoa > Chordata > Actinopteri > Esociformes > Umbridae > Dallia > Dallia pectoralis. The sequence continues at coordinate 1,967,607 of CM055749.1, read as the reverse complement.
CTCCTCCTCACCTCAGTCCCCGTACGCTCCTCCTCACCTCAGTCCCCGTACGCTCCTCCTCACCTCAGTCCCCGTACGCTCCTCCTCACCTCAGTCCCCGTACGCTCCTCCTCACCTCAGTCCCCGTACGCTCCTCCTCACCTCAGTCCCCGTACGCTCCTCCTCACCTCAGTCCCCGTACGCTCCTCCTCACCTCAGTCCCCGTACGCTCCTCCTCACCTCAGTCCCCGTACGCTCCTCCTCACCTCAGTCCCCGTACGCTCCTCCTCACCTCAGTCCCCGTACGCTCCTCCTCACCTCAGTCCCCGTACGCTCCTCCTCACCTCAGTCCCCGTACGCTCCTCCTCACCTCAGTCCCCGTACGCTCCTCCTCACCTCAGTCCCCGTACGCTCCTCCTCACCTCAGTCCCCGTACGCTCCTCCTCACCTCAGTCCCCCCGCTCCTCCTCACCTCAGTCCCCTACGCTCCTCCTCACCTCAGTCCCCGTACGCTCCTCCTCACCTCAGTCCCCGTACGCTCCTCCTCACCTCAGTCCCCGTACGCTCCTCCTATACCTCAGTCCCCGTACGCTCCTCCTATACCTCAGTCCCCGTACGCTCCTCCTATACCTCAGTCCCCGTACGCTCCTCCTATACCTCAGTCCCCGTACGCTCCTCCTATACCTCAGTCGCTCCTCCTATACCTCAGTCCCCGTACGCTCCTCCTATACCTCAGTCCCCGTACGCTCCTCCTATACCTCGCTCCTCCTATACCTCAGTCCCCGTACGCTCCTCCTATACCTCAGTCCCCGTACGCTCCTCCTATACCTCAGTCCCCGTACGCTCCTCCTATACCTCAGTCCCCGTACGCTCCTCCTATACCTCAGTCCCCGTACGCTCCTCCTATACCTCAGTCCCCGTACGCTCCTCCTATACCTCAGTCCCCGTACGCTCCTCCTATACCTCAGTCCCCGTCCCCGTACGCTCCTCCTATACCTCAGTCCCCACGCTCCTCCTATACCTCAGTCCCCGTACGCTCCTCCTATACCTCAGTCCCCGTACGCTCCTCCTATACCTCAGTCCCCGTACGCTCCTCCTATACCTCAGTCCCCCCGCTCCTCCTATACCTCAGTCCCCTCCTCCTATACCTCAGTCCCCGTACGCTCCTCCTATACCTCAGTCCCCGTACGCTCCTCCTATACCTCAGTCCCCGTACGCTCCTCCTATACCTCAGTCCCCGTACGCTCCTCCTATACCTCAGTCCCCGTACGCTCCTCCTATACCTCAGTCCCCGTACGCTCCTCCTATACCTCAGTCCCCGTACGCTCCTCCTATACCTCAGTCCCCGTACGCTCCTCCTATACCTCAGTCCCCGTACGCTCCTCCTATACCTCAGTCCCCGTACGCTCCTCCTATACCTCAGTCCCCGTACGCTCCTCCTATACCTCAGTCTTATCAAAGATCGGTTTTCTGCATGGAGGTGGAGGTTCTTTGGTCGCTTCAGTCTCCTTTGCGCTGCGGTTTCCCATAAGGCGTCACTGCTAATTTATCTCAGGCTCTGATTTTCTGTCGGATTTTCTTACCATGGTGCATTAATAATGAAGATATATAATAATGAAGATATTCACCATGACATGGTCGGGAACTTGTGGCCAAACACGGAATTGACTTAAATAACTAGTTTGAGTGGTTGATAAACATTCATTTTATGACATTTCTAGCCACTTTTCTACTTCTGAAAACCTATGTAGCTATACGTTTGGTTTATGCATTTATAGAAGATGGTTTATGACATTGATTACCATCGACACCTTTGATTGTGGGATACAAGTTATTGAATTTCTAGATTCCAGTCAATTTGGCGTTGGGTTTGTATGCAGCAAAAGTTGTGTAATCAGTGTTCTGTACTGTAGCTCACTACCTTCAGCATATTATTACTGCAACAGGATTTTGCATGTTACAACTATGTTGTCTGCATTTCATTATGTTGTGTGTTGACATGCTATACAGCGTGTGCTCATGTTTCACTGAACATGGAGGTTAGACCAAAGATCGCGTGGTGAAAGATGTTTGCAAACCAAATAAAGGCGCGATCACTGGATTTAAATGCCAGACTATACTGACTACAAAGGTCGACGCTGTCAGCCGCTCATGTAAGATCTGTAAAAAAGCAACATATTCTAGATGTAGATTTTCCCAAAGCAATTATTCTACTACACACGATTATAAACTGTTTAGTGTAGACCACAGCCAGTAGGGGTTTGAACACAGTTAGTGAACTATAATGGAAGTACAGTGGCATAGTTGAGTGATCAGAAACACATTCAGATATTGTCTAGGATGATGGGGTATCACACACACACACACACACACACACACACCAGGACTTAAGCCTGTTTTATGCTTCTGCGTCGTATCGACGGCGTACCCTCGCAGACCCCTCTGTGTCGACGCGAACCCCTCTCCGACCCCTACGCCGTAGCTCGACGTGCGACGCAGACCACAAGGGCTGTGATTGGTCAGATTATACATCTGGCGGTGAAATGCAACGCAACCCGACGCAGAACCATAAAACGGCCACGACGTAGGAGTGACGGCGTAGCTACGCCGTGGAGTTGACGCAGAAGCATAATGAGGGCTTAACATGGAACTCTTACTTCAGGACACAGCCTTTCTTGATCAGATATCCCAGCTATTTCCACACTTTCCCTTCCTTCATACCCCCTGCTGTTAAACCTCCCCAAATGGCTGTGCAGACTTCTACAACCCAATGTCCATAAATCCTGATGAATTCTCCATTTTAAGAGAACAAGTAATCTGATTAGACCTCGTGTGAGTCCTAAACATCATCCCCTTTCCTCTAGTGTGCTATTTGTGACCCACGTTCGTCAGACACTGTGTCATAATGAGTGCACAGTGGGGGATAGTGTTTGACTTGAGATATGAACCAACTCTCTGCAGGTTTCTACCTCTCAGACGGGAGTGCTTTTTCATGACTATAAATTGGCCTGAGAAAAGTCTGTAATTACGATAGCAAACTGTGCTGGACTGTCTAGAAATGGACAATCTGGGATTCCAATAACAGCAAAGCAGTCTCTCTGCCACATATTTTCCTGAGGGCTGGAAAGATGTTAAAAACCTTCATGAAGCCAAGCATGAGATCATATTAACAACTGTCCATCATGATTACATCTGGGAGGATACTGTGGAAAGGTCTTCACCTGTCTACGTCATGATTAAATCTGGGAGGATACTGTGGAAAGGTCTTCACCTGTCTACGTCATGATTACATCTGGGAGGATACTGTGGAAAGGTCTTCACCTGTCTACGTCATGATTAAATCTGGGAGGATACTGTGGAAAGGTCTTCACCTGTCTACGTCATGATTAAATCTGGGAGGATACCGTGGAAAGGTCTTCACCTGTCTACGTCATGATTAAATCTGGGAGGATACCGTGGAAAGGTCTTCACCTGTCTACTTCATGATTAAATCTGGGAAGATACTGTGGAAAGGTCTCCACCTGTCTACGTCATGATTAAATCTGGGAGGATACTGTGTCACTGCAACTGTGTCACTTGAATAAATGAAACCTGTTGCCCGATTTGTGTCAGATACAGTTGTGTTAATTGGGAAATGTCACCTGAGGTAACACTTCTGACCTGGGTTACTGAACCCGTGTATTGGAGTTGAACAAGCTTTTAAATAGGAAGTCTGGTAGTGAAGTCCTGCACAATGTATGAGAAAACAATGAGAAAAATGTAGTTGTTGGTGAGCAAATAAAAAACGTTCACTCTGGCTCCGAAAATGTTGTGGTAGGATTCTTATAGTCGAAATAAATCTCTGTTTGTATCGTTAATTAAATGCAGGTTGTTTTTATTCCCGAATTTCCCCCATTTAATATGGACCTAAATGAGACTAGGCTGGTGGTAGATTTCAGCAGGAAAGGCATTCTGATGCAATATAGGCAGACCGGCTCTCACGCGGGCAGACCAGCTCTCACGCGGCCTGCTTGGCAGAGCACGTGGTTAACCAATGCCAGTCGAGTCAAAGATAACGTTTAGTTTAGATGGAGGTAGAGAAAGCCAGGAGTAAACAGGGTGGGAGAGGGAGAGGAGCGGGGAGGTGGTGAGAGAGGAAGGAGGAGGTAGAGAATCTGGGAGGTGGTGGGAGAGGATCTGGGAGGTGGTGGGAGAGGATCTGGGAGGTGGTGGGAGAGGATCTGGGAGGTGGTGGGAGAGGATCTGGGAGGTGGTGGGAGAGGATCTGGGAGGTGGTGGGAGAGGATCTGGGAGGTGGTGAGAGAGGAAGGAGGAGGTAGAGAATCTGGGAGGTGGTGGGAGAGGATCTGGGAGGTGGTGGGAGAGGATCTGGGAGGTGGTGTGAGAGGAGCGGGGAGGTGGTGGGAGAGGAAGGAGGAGGTAGAGAATCTGGGAGGTGGTGGGAGAGGATCTGGGAGGTGGTGGGAGAGGAAGGAGGAGGTAGAGGATCTGGGAGGTGGTGGGAGAGGATCTGGGAGGTGGTGGGAGAGGAGCGGGGAGGTGGTGAGAGAGGAAGGAGGAGGTAGAGAATCTGGGAGGTGGTGGGAGAGGATCTGGGAGGTGGTGGGAGAGGAAGGAGGAGGTAGAGAATCTGGGAGGTGGTGGGAGAGGATCTGGGAGGTGGTGGGAGAGGAAGGAGGAGGTAGAGAATCTGGGAGGTGGTGGGAGAGGATCTGGGAGGTGGTGGGAGAGGAGCGGGGAGGTGGTGGCAGAGGAGCGGGGAGGTGGTGGCAGAGGAGCGGGGAAGTGGTGGCAGAGGAGCGGGGAGGCGGTGGGAGAGGAGCGGGGAGGCGGTGGGAGAGGAGCGAGGAGGTAGAGGATCGGGGAGGTGGTGTGAGCGGAGCGAGGAGGTGGTGAGAGAGGATCGGGGAGGCGGTGGGAGAGGAGCGGGGAGGCGGTGGGAGAGGAGCGGGGAGGTAGAGGATCGGGGAGGAGCGGGAGGCGAGGAGGTGGGAGAGGATCGGGGAGGTGGTGGGAGAGGATCGGGGAGGTGGTGGGAGAGGAGCTGGGAGGTGGTGGAGAGGAAGGAGGAGGTAGAGGATCTGGGAGGTGGTGTGAGAGGATCTGGGAGGTGGTGTGAGAGGATCTGGGAGGTGGTGAGAGAGGAGCGGGGAGGCAGAAGATCGGGGAAGCGGTGAGAGCACCAGACTGAAAAGGAGAGCGTTGACTCACGCGTCCGGCAGGTCTTCCTTCCCATAAGGCTTTGTTTTCAGAGCTTTCAGAGAAAGCATGTGGTGAGACGATAATAGATGAACGTGTTAGAAACACCATCACACCAGTCATCAAAGAACTGCCGAAACGTACATAAAAACTGCAAGTACATCTGGCAACTTTGGCGTTGATAACTTGTGAACGGTACTACAGGCTCGGTTTGTCAGTTGAACTTTAGTAACCCTGGTCCCTGAACATCTGCAGATGTAGATCTGGAGTGCCCAGAGAAAGAAATAGGAAGTGGCAGAATGATGACAGGAAGGCTGTGAGCTGCAGTTCCAGCTTTGTTGATTAAGTCTGATACCTTATTTATTACATTTATATCCAGGAGATGTTAAATGTACAGTTACAGGGAGAAATGGGTATGCATTTGATATTGTTTTCTAAAATGTCTAGATTTTGTAATAATAATAACCATTAGTCTGAAGGATAACTTTTAATTTAATTATCAGGGTGGTTGTGTTTTATGGGTATTGGACAAATACTTCATCATCATCACCCCTCAATACAAATATCTGTTCATTAGAAAATGTCCATCATGAAAGATAAGTTTCTGTGAATATTGATTTGATTGAGGTAGAGCGCCTTGTCTTCTAATGATATACTATTTGTCTAGTTCGTTTTCAGTACGTTGTTTTTGAGGTGAGGTGAGGCGAGGCGAGGCGAGGTGAGGTGAGGAGGCTCATTTAACCAGTGCCTTTGGGACCTTGTGCAGAAGAAGCCGTTCCAGAAAGCACAGTGCTCCTAAGTGCTCGTGACAAAGTGTATGAGGCTTACAAGATGCACCTGTAGTCAAAAGATGGAATGTTTTTCAAATGATTGTTTGTACACTTTCAAAATAATTTGTTTTACTGATAGGTAGTAGATAAAGAAAAGGATACATTGTCTTTGAAATATCAGTCTCACACGTATTTAATACACAGGCCGGTCTATCACACTTATTTAATACACAGGGTGGTCTATCACACTTATTTAATACACAGGTTGGTCTATCACACGTATTTAATACACAGGCCGGTCTATCACACTTATTTAATACACAGGGTGGTCTATCACACTTATTTAATACACAGGGTGGTCTATCACACTTATTTAATACACAGGGTGGTCTATCACACTTATTTAATACACAGGGTGGTCTATCACACTTATTTAATACACAGGGTGGTCTATCACACTTATTTAATACACAGGGTGGTCTATCACACTTATTTAATACACAGGGTGGTCTATCACACTTATTTAATACACAGGCCGGTCTATCACACTTATTTAATACACAGGGCGGTCTATCACACTTATTTAATACACAGGCCGGTCTATCACACGTATTTAATACACAGGGTGGTCTATCACACTTATTTAATACACAGGTTGGTCTATCACACTTATTTAATACACAGGGTGGTCTATCACACTTATTTAATACACAGGGTGGTCTATCACACGTATTTAATACACAGGCCGGTCTATCACACTTATTTAATACACAGGGTGGTCTATCACACTTATTTAATACACAGGGTGGTCTATCACACTTATTTAATACACAGGGTGGTCTATCACACTTATTTAATACACAGGCCGGTCTATCACACTTATTTAATACACAGGCCGGTCTATCACACTTATTTAATACACAGGGTGGTCTATCACACTTATTTAATACACAGGGCGGTCTATCACACGTATTTAATACACAGGGCGGTCTATCACACTTATTTAATACACAGGGCGGTCTATCACACTTATTTAATACACAGGTCGGTCTATCACACGTATTTAATACACAGGGTGGTCTATCACACTTATTTAATACACAGGGTGGTCTATCACACTTATTTAATACACAGGCCGGTCTATCACACTTATTTAATACACAGGCCGGTCTATCACACTTATTCAATACACAGGCCGGTCTATCACACTTATTTAATACACAGGGCGGTCTATCACACTTATTTAATACACAGGGTGGTCTATCACACTTATTTAATACACAGGGTGGTCTATCACACTTATTTAATACACAGGGCGGTCTATCACACTTATTTAATACACAGGGTGGTCTATCACACTTATTTAATACACTGGGTGGTCTATCACACTTATTTAATACACAGGGTGGTCTATCACACTTATTTAATACACAGGGCGGTCTATCACACTTATTTAATACACAGGGTGGTCTATCACACGTATTTAATACACAGGGTGGTCTATCACACTTATTCAATACACAGGGTGGTCTATCACACTTATTTAATACACAGGGTGGTCTATCACACTTATTTAATACACAGGGTGGTCTATCACACTTATTCAATACACAGGGTGGTCTATCACACTTATTTAATACACAGGGTGGTCTATCACACTTATTTAATACACAGGCCGGTCTATCACACTTATTTAATACACAGGCCGGTCTATCACACTTATTTAATACACAGGCCGGTCTATCACACTTATTTAATACACAGGGTGGTCTATCACACGTATTTAATACACAGGGCGGTCTATCACACGTATTTAATACACAGGGCGGTCTATCACACTTATTTAATACACAGGGTGGTCTATCACACTTATTTAATACACAGGGTGGTCTATCACACTTATTTAATACACAGGCCGGTCTATCACACTTATTTAATACACAGGGTGGTCTATCACACTTATTTAATACACAGGGTGGTCTATCACACTTATTTAATACACAGGGTGGTCTATCACACTTATTTAATACACAGGGTGGTCTATCACACTTATTTAATACACAGGGTGGTCTATCACACTTATTTAATACACAGGGTGGTCTATCACACTTATTTAATACACAGGGTGGTCTATCACACTTATTTAATACACAGGGTGGTCTATCACACTTATTTAATACACAGGGTGGTCTATCACACTTATTTAATACACAGGGTGGTCTATCACACTTATTTAATACACAGGGTGGTCTATCACACTTATTTAATACACAGGGTGGTCTATCACACTTATTTAATACACAGGGTGGTCTATCACACTTATTTAATACACAGGGTGGTCTATCACACTTATTTAATACACAGGGTGGTCTATCACACTTATTCAATACACAGGGTGGTCTATCACACTTATTTAATACACAGGGTGGTCTATCACACTTATTTAATACACAGGGTGGTCTATCACACTTATTCAATACACAGGGTGGTCTATCACACTTATTTAATACACATCCAAAGGAACCAGACAGCTGTGACTTACTAAATGTTTTCTACTATGATCGTTTTGTTTAGATGAACACAACTTGTTGCCCGACCTGCGTTGGAGATGCACAATTTTCAGTAATTGACATTATGTATTTCTCGTTACAATGATAACAAATTCCTCCAAGCTGTCTTTAGTAAGAAGCTCTTAAATTAACCAGCACTCATCAAACTGTGAACAGTGAGACATGCTTCAGAACTGACTGGGTGAATAATGAGGTACTCTGATTGTATCTTAATGATTATTCACTGGTAAATTTATTCAGAGACTTGCATTTGTTGTGACTGGTTGATGGAGGTGTATGTGAGGCGTACGTGAAAGAGGATCCAATATGCTACATGAGGTGCTGCTGATAAATGATTTACTGACCGTCATCGTTGCAAGCTAGCACACACAAACACCAAGCTGGCGCACACAAACACCAAGCTGGCGCACACAAACACCAAGCTGGCGCACACAAACACCAAGCTGGCGCACACAAACACCAAGCTGGCGCACACAAACACCAAGCTGGCGCACACAAACACCAAGCTGGCGCACACAAACACCAAGCTGGCGCACACAAACACCAAGCTGGCGCACACAAACACCAAGCTGGCGCACACAAACACCAAGCTAGCGCACACAAACACCAAGCTAGCGCACACAAACACCAAGCTAGCACACACAATCATGTGTCCTCCTTCCATTCATCCGACACCCGAAGCATCTCCATTGTTCGTGCCATGTGAAAAGTTAAATATGGTGTTGCAATCATAAATGCTTCAGGCTGACTAAATCCAACACACACACACACACACACACACACAGAGAGAGAGAAAACATGGTGCCACCTGGGACCCAGATAAGTCTCCCTTTAACATCTCTACACAGTGAGGTGTGAAGTGGTTTGGGAAAGCTTTCGTAATATTCACAATGAGATACGCCTATATGACAACCAGGTGTGTGTGAAGTTTTACAACACTTCTGTGATTTCTGTAATTTATCAACAGAACACAAAAGCCCTCTGAACCCTGTTTAGTTACTAAAACTTGCTTTAAAATGTGACCAGACCATTTGATATTTTGTTGAGTCCTAGTCTTAATTTTGAATGGTTTTGCGTCAATATCCATATATTAGCATAATACCATGATGGATAATTCTTGGTTTGGGGGGGGGGCTCTGTCAGAAACGTGAATAGTGTTTAAATGTTTTTCTATTGAGACACTCACCTAAAACAAAATCAGTAAGCAGGATAGCGGGTCCCAGCGTTATATGCTTTTATTGTCTTAACTGCCATCTTCCTACTCGCACCTTGTTTACCTGAGACCAGGGTGAGCAGGAGGCTAGCTCAAAACCAAGTACTTTTTGCACTATTCAGATACATATTGCACATTCTATATTTTCCCAGTACGTACGCCAACTAGGCATGGTCCCTTGACTGTTCGTGATGTGTGTTCTGCTCTGTTTGCACTGTTTGTGTACATCTTAATGTGTGTTCTAAATGCTGCACCCAGTGGTCAGAAAAAAACCTGATTCTGATTCTAGTCTAATGTTAATCTACTCTGGATGATGATGATGATGATGACGAAAACATTTTAGAAATCAGCTGATTGTACATGTTGAATTGGCTAAGATGTAGATGAACCCCAATGCAGCAATCTAAATGCTAAAATATTAGCGTGGGGAGATTACACTGGTAGAATGTTTATAAATGAAGCACGGGTCTGGATGAAGTGGATTCCAATTCATGAAATGAAACCTGACACATTGATTGAGTGATGATGAATAATGTATAGAACTGGCTAGTCATGAGATTGAGGTTAGGAGAGATCACATGAAACTGCCTTTAATTGTCAGCGTTTCCTATTCTTCCAGTCTGAGAAAGCCATGAAGTACCGGGAGATTAAGAGAGCGTGGTGAGAGAGGAGGGAGATTGAGAGAGGAGGGAGATTGAGAGAGGAGGGAGATTGAGAGAGGAGGGAGATTGAGAGAGGAGGGAGATTGAGAGAGGAGGGAGATTGAGAGAGGAGGGAGATTGAGAGAGGAGGGAGATTGAGAGAGGAGGGAGATTGAGAGAGGAGGGAGATTGAGAGAGGAGGGAGATTGAGAGAGGAGGGAGTGGTGAGGAGGGAGATTGAGAGAGGAGGGCGTGGTGAGGGAGGAGGGCGTGGTGAGGGAGGAGGGAGATTGACAGGGCGTGGTGAGGGAGGAGGGTCACATAAACAATGTGGTGCATGGATAGAATGGAGAATCACACACTGATCATGAATATTGGGGTCACAGGTGGATGCTCCCATTCTTCATTTGGGTACTCATGAGTGAGCAACTGAATATACACAGTCTTGTTCGTGTGGCAGACAGAGTTCCGTCTGTGAAGGCGGGGTCCGGTCTGTGAAGGCGGGGTCCGGCCTGTGAAGGTGGATAACACGAAGGCACCAGCTCATCCATGCCTGAACCCCGGCCCAACAGAATGGATTCGTCATTCAGAGATCTGCTTAAGCCAATCTGACATTTGCTTAGAATATTGTTTTTGCTGAGGAGATACTGGTTAGTCTGCGCCTGCGCGGTCTCTCTTCTCTCTGGAGGGAGGGTTGTCTCTCTCTCTGAGCAACGGTGGGAGGGTTGTCTCTCTCTCTGAGCAACGGTGAGAGGGTTGTTAGATGAATCACAAGGTGTCAGAGAGGAAGATGCTGTTTGGTAGACCTGTCTCACTGATTAGTTTTTCGCTGCGTGTCTGTGGTTTTCGCTGGGTAGCGGGAGCGTGTGTGCGTGTGTGCGTGTGTGCGTGTGTGTGTTCCATTAATGCTGAATGTGGATTGGCGATCATCAAGCGAGAGGATGGAGAGACCAACGCGCACACACCCGACTACTGGAATTGAAAGCATTTTATTAATGGGCAGTGAATTCCGATTTTCTTTTCTATCTATCAACACTCTGGTTTAAGTTGCCAAATAAACAAATGTGCATCAGGAGGCTGTCATTTGGAGAATCGACAGCGCTCTCTGAATTCAATCAGCCTCTTTTGTAGATATCAGAGCACAGGTCTGTAGATCTATATCTGTAATGAGACTTCTATTTAATGGTATTTGTTTGAAAGGGCAGCTCTGCCCAGGGGAGGGTGTTAATGCCTCTAGTTGTACAGCTGGAATACCTCGTTGGTCATTTTCCTTGGTTGAACGCTTCTTAAAAAGGATCTAGCTGAGGTTATTATTGTTGATCAGTCTGAAGTGCTTCGTACCAGCTGTTATTAGGCTACGTTATTAGATGCTGGATCAATATCATTGGTTTTACTGCTCATCTGTAACCCCTTGTCCCTATTGGCTGTTGGCTAGGCCCTGCCCTCATCCAAAACCCTGTGTCCCTATTGGCTGTTGGCTAGGCTGAAACCTTCACACTTTTCCTGAGTTACTTGTCTGGGTGAGAATACACTTTTGAGGATAGGGCATTAGACCAGTAACTAAAAGGTTGTTGGTTCCAATCCCTGAGTGGGACCGGTATGAAAATCTGTGACCACTTGAGCGATCACTTAAACAGAATGTCTCTAGCATCAACTGTAGCTCTGGAAAAGAGAGGATGAAAATATAAATGCATCAGCCATATTTTGGTCTTACGTCTATACAAATACAGGGCTGGCCAGGGGTTTGTAGACTGCAATGATACGAACTAAAACAGACAGAAGAAATGAGTCACAGCTGGATACGGTGAACCGGCAGGTCACAGCTGGATACGGTGAACCGGCAGGTCACAGCTGGATACGGTGAACCGGCATATGGAGGACGGGAAAGGCGGTAGATATCTCCCAGGACCATTTTGACATAAAGAAATAGTTAGGTACTTTTATACAGAACAAACGAGCCGGGGGTTTTGTACCTTGTGTTGTACCTGGTGTTGTACCTGGTGTTGTACCTGGTGTTGTACCCAAGTCCCCTGTTTCACATCTTGTAATTCTAAGGACCTACTAGTTTGAATAATTACCTGGGGCAAGAAATTCTTCATGGACAGTATTTTTTGTTTAGTGCTTCAAGTATTAGCAATTTGGCATTTTGTATTACCAACCATGTAAACTTGACTACATCTTTGATTAAGAAAAGTGTCTTCAACATGATTGACAGGAAAAATGGAAAAAATTACAAATATGGAATTTAATTTCAGATGTTAGTGTTGTTTCCTTGTTTTATTACAAACTGACCCTCAGTAGCTAAGTGAGTTAAGAATCATGTTATTTTGTTATGGTTTCACAGGCAAAATATGTCAACCAATAACCTAGCAACCCGTCTGAAACGCAGGCGTCTGTATTACCATAGCAACTTTCAAACATATAGACAAACAATATCTAGCTATAATATCTAATATCCGTGGTACAGTCTTCAGTCTGGACGAACTCTCTGGCTTCTAATACCTTCACCGCTTCAATGTCAGTAGCGGTATTGTGTTTTTACGGTTCTTGTAGCTGGTGGAGACCAGACACTTCTGCCCAAGATCTAAAGAACAGGTTTCAGAGCAGATATTATGGTCACCTTCACTCCTTAGTACCACATTCACAAAAATGAAGCGCATTTCATGTGAATTGGTGATGATTGGTGATGAATATATTTTCGTCATTTTGGTCTTGGGCGGGTTGAAAGCATTTTTAGGTGGCCAACTCCAGGGTTTCTAGCCACTGGTGTATTCATGCATTTTCACAAGGACAGAATTGTGATAATAAACTGTTGATTTGTTTTCCAATTCCAAAATGATGATTGGCAACCTTGGCACAGATGGGCGAACCAATAATGTTTATCAGCTTGATTTCAGAGGCCTAACCTATTTCTAAGGTACAATAGTAAATGCATGTACTCTCCCAATCACAGAAGGCCGTTTGACAAAAGAGGACATTGCTAGCAAATTGCTGGCTCTAAGTGTGTTTTCTGTTCTGTAGGGTTCTGTCTCCAATTGAGTGGATCTATAGGGTTCTGTCTCTTGAGCACCAGCTCTTCCTTATATTTATTCAGAAAGGCAGTCTGAAACGTAATACGTCTGGACTCATCATGTCCCCTGGCTAAACATGACGTAAGACTAATTCATGTTATGGTGACAAACGTGTCTCTGGAATTGTACTTTATTTTGCATTGCTTTTATGCAACCTTTATTTAACCAGCCGATTGAGGACAAATTCTCTTTTGCAACGGCCAAGATAAAGAGAGAAAATTAGCAAGGCAACATACAGTTACACAATAAATATACACAGAATATAAGAGTGCAAATAGCAGTGGGACATAAGGCAATACAGTGGAGAGTCAATATACAGATAATACAGGATGAGGTACATGTAGGTCAGCATTGATATGGCGATAACAACTATATAAATACAAAGGAGTGTCTATATACAGAATGTAAAAAAATATTAAAGTGCATCTAGCAGGTAGGTCATTAATGTGCATAGAATATATGACTGTGGTTTTGGTGTTTGGCAATCCAGGTTATATCTTGAGTTTGGGGTTAAGGTCGGTTATTAGGGCTAGATTCAATGTTGCCAAATGTTTTCCTGTTGAGGTTAGAGGTCAGGTTTGCTGTCCCTTTTTATTTTCTGTGTGAGCCCCCCTGATGGATTGGCCTGAGGAAATAGACCAATGCCACGGTGAGGAGAGTAAAGCTGAAACTGATTTGGCACTACGCAAACATTTTACACTGAACATTTTACAAAACACTAATGTACTGAGCTAAGTAGTTTAATTGTGTTTTGGTAGATGTTCATCAAGGATGTTTGTTTCTAACAATAAACAAGAACATTGTCCCTAAATACGTCATCACTGTCTGAGAACTGCACACACACACACACACACACACACACACTCAACTTCAGCAGGTCTGTGATTCGAAGAATATCTTGTGTGGTCTGCCTAATGAAATGCAAGTTAAGCAGACAAATCATTAGAGCCGTCCCAAATTGTACCCTTTTTCCCATACTTGGACCAGAGCCACGGTGCAGCACTATTTAGTGGGAATAGGATGCCATTTTGGACTCATTAGCATTAGCTGAGAGACTGCATAGATCCCTCTTTGTGTAATGAGCTGCAGACTAATGCCATTTTCCCTGCTGGATCTGGGCCTATCTTCTATTCACTGGAGACCACGGGATTATTAGTCACTGTGACAAAGCCCCTTGTCTTAATGAGTCTGGTATAGTTCAGGATCACTGATTGACTGAAAGTGTGAACAGTTACTCAGATGCGTGAATTAATTCCTTCTTCTCTTACATTTACGGCTGATTCTAACACATCAAAATGCCTGTGTCCCGGTGCCTGTGTCCCTGTGTCCCGGTGTCCCTGTGTCCCGGTGCCCCTGTGTCTCGGTGCCTGTGCCCCTGTGTCTCGGTGCCTGTGCCCCTGTGTCCCGGTGCCTGTGTCCCTGTGTCCCGGTGCCTGTGTCCCGGTGCCTGTGTCCCGGTGCCTGTGTCCCGGTGCCTGTGCCCCTGTGTCCCGGTGCCTGTGCCCCTGTGTCCCTGTGCCCCTGTGTCCCGGTGCCTGTGTCCCGGTGCCTGTGCCTGTGTCCCGGTGCCTGTGCCCCTGTGTCCCTGTGTCCCGGTGCCTGTGTCCCGGTGCCCGTGCCTGTGTCCCGGTGCCTGTGCCCCTGTGTCCCTGTGCCCCTGTGTCCCGGTGCCTGTGTCCCGGTGCCTGTGTCCCGGTGCCTGTGTCTGTGTCCCGCTGCCTGTGTCCCTGTGCCCGTATCCCGAGTTTGAATGGGTTAGTTTTCAGTGTTATTGTTGGCCTGGACCCATTCTTTTCTCTCGGGTCTTAAATCCATTCTTTTCTCTCGGGTCTTAAATCCACTCTCCATTAATAACTCTGGCAGTGACCTCAGGTCGACTCTGGGAGGAAACCTCTTTTTTAATATCAACCAGATGTCTCGTGTACATTTCCCTCCTGGTTCGTCATGTACAGTTTAACAAACGGCATTAAATCCAACCCTGTACCATACGAAGAATATAAAGCGTCAGGATTTTAAGACCTCTTTCCTTCCAAACATTTCAGTCTGTGTACAGTCTATACCCCCCATGGTGTCCCGGTTGTTTCACCCACAGACCCGCGTACAGACGGAGTGTTTATAGGACACAGATGGTTAGTATGGCGAACTGTTTGTGGGGGGTTTTAACTGGCCAAACCCTTCAGGTGTAAAAGCCTCTGGGCCCAATGTGCCTGAAGACAGAAAGCCATTTGAGGTGGGAACAAATACATTGTCATGAATTTCAATGACTCGCTGCACTTAAGTCCACACACACACACACACACACACACCACTCCCAGCACCATGGCAACTACTGTTTCTGCTCTTCTGAAAGGTCAGTGTTGATCTGGTTGAATTCATGGACATGCATATTGTCTTGCTCGTCTGCCTGCTGGTGTGTATAGATTCAGATGAGACTCGGGGGAACCAGTGTCTGGGGCCACAGGCTTAATGTCAGATGCATTCTGGGTCGACAGAACTAACACACAAAGCCCAACAGGAAAATGTAGCCTGACTTTAGCATCGCATTGTAACGTTGTTGTTGTCAATCCGTTATCCTCAGGTCCACATTTAAGAGAATCTGATATTTCCCATTTGAGTACCGGACATGTTCAAACATATTATAATGTGACCCTTAAGTGAGTAAACGCCTTGTTTTAGTGAGTAAACACCTTGTTTTAGTGAGTAAACAAGTTGCTTTAGTGAGTAAACACCTTGCTTTAGTGAGTAAACAAGTTGCTTTAGTGAGTAAACACCTTGTTTTAGTGAGTAAACAAGTTGCTTTAGTGAGTAAACGCCTTGTTTTAGTGAGTAAACAAGTTGCTTTAGTGAGTAAACACCTTGCTTCAGTGAGTAAACACCTTGCTTTAGTGAGTAAACACCTTGTTTTAGTGAGTAAACACCTTGCTTTAGTGAGTAAACACCTTGCTTTAGTGAGTAAACACCTTGCTTTAGTGAGTAAACAAGTTGCTTTAGTGAGTAAACGCCTTGTTTTAGTGAGTAAACAAGTTGCTTTAGTGAGTAAACACCTTGCTTTAGTGAGTAAACACCTTGCTTTAGTGAGTAAACACCTTGTTTTAGTGAGTAAACACCTTGCTTTAGTGAGTAAACACCTTGCTTTAGTGAGTAAACACCTTGCTTTAGTGAGTAAACACCTTGTTTTAGTGAGTAAACGCCTTGCTTTATCTGATCTTTATTAGCTGTCTGTTATTAAATCCCAGGCTCTCTGAGATCCTATTAAGGCACATAGCCACACACGCACGCACACACACAGAGATCACCTGTGTTTTGGATTTCTCTCCCGGCATTTCAGATTTTTGTGATTGACCACACTGCAGTTGGTGTTTGTGGAACCATTTGCCTAAACACAGCTGTTCTGTTTCTTCAGGTTGGTCTTTGCATCGGTGAACTAATCCTCACCCATAAGAGAAGCATGTCATTGGTTCATCAAAGTTCTACATCGTGAACCCCAACAATTTCTTTCATCTTTCTGCGTTTTTAGGAATCCTTGGTCAGTGTGACCCCCCTGTGACCTTATTGATCATGAGCAACAAGTCCCCGCCCCCTCTGATGAAGAAGCACAGCCAGACTGATCTGGTGAGTCGCCTCAAAACCAGAAAGATGTTGGGGGTCGGAGGTGAAGATGATGACGGGGAGATCCACAGGTCAAAGGTCAGTAGGGTGCACTAGCACTCACAAGAATATTTATTTTCATTTTGATTTATTTTCATTCCGATAAGTCAGTAAAGCAGATGTTGAGTAAAATCACATTAAATCAAACTTTTTGCTAGTAGAATTTCTTAGAAAAACTCTTGTTAACATCACTCGATTTATCTTCTATTCAATTTTGTATTTCTTTGGTAGGAAGTTAAACAAAACCAAATTATCGTAATCGAATACATGTGACTATGACTGCAAATTCTGTAATTTGCCAAGCGTGACACTGGGACAAATATCATGGCCATTATGGTGGGTAAAATGTGTGATATTTTCTCAATATGTCTGAAGTTGAAGACACACATTTGTTCTGCCGGCAGCATTACCAGAGCATTTACAGCAACAACTGCTTCGGTGTGAGATTTGTGTATATTTTTAAATTAACTCAATTATGGTTTCCTAGGAACTAATGGCACATCCACAAGTATTGTCCTCGAATACGTTAATTGGTGCTGCTTTTTCCCTCAGAAAAGGCTTTGATGGTTCCAGTGACGGGCAGAATCCGCCCTTCTCTGGTCAACAGATGGTGTGTTGGTACAAACATAAATCCACTGACTCTCTGTTTACAGAGTTGGCCTTTGATCAGGCATCAAACACCTGCCTGTCACTTCACCTCCGTCTCCGTACATATACCCTCTCCCGCCTTCCCACTTTCCCTGTCTTCTACATTCTCTTTCTCTCTTACACTTCTTTATTTTCTCCTTGCCTGCCGTGGGTTGATTAGAACTCCTGTGACGGGTCGAGGCAGGACCGGTTTTAAATAAATGAAAGGCTGAAACAACATGGTGTCCCCGGGTCTGTGAGGAACCGGATGGCGATGAGGGGTGTTAAATATTCATGTTCTGTCAGCATGAGGTGACCGGAGTGGTTGCTATTCCAGCGCTGTAGGCTTTGGCCACGCCTTCATTTGGGGGCGGGATTAGGTCAATGTTTGTCCAGATGCAGCCCACGTATTGGCTGCTGAATGAAGGCTTCCTGATGGGCATTTGCTGTGGGAGACGGTATTGAATGAGGTTTGACATGTATGTTTATTCGTTTGACATTATAACCTGTCATACATGTATGTTTATTCGTTTGACATTATAACCTGTCATACATGTATGTTTATTCGTCTGACATTATAACCTGTCATACATGTATGTTTATTCGTCTGACATTATAACCTGTCATACATGTATGTTTATTCGTCTGACATTATAACCTGTCATACATGTATGTTTATTCGTCTGACATTATAACCTGTCATACATGTATGTCATGAGCAGAACACACGTCGTTGTATTGTCGGACGACCCCTAATTTTCCTCTTATTTTCACCCGTTTTATTCACAGAGAAGGGGCTACAGGTGGACGTTTAGATGAGATTTAGCAGGGTTTTTGACGTGTCGCGTTTTAACGATGCACGAGACGGCCGTCCAAATATTGTGTGCACAGTTATTTTTAGTGTACAACCTGATTGCTTCTGCTTGGAGCCAACAGCTGTTACTGCTTATGTTAATATGGTTTCTCCCCACATAAGGCCCTGCTACAGATCTCTGGATGCCAATCTGCACCATATTCTTTATAGGGTAGCGATATTAACCAGAGCCATGTGCACTCTCATGAATATTCATGAGCACTGAACGGAATCGAAAGTAAAATTTGTTTTTTGGGGGATGAATGCGGTGTCTCTGAGTCCAAATCACTCTGTCAGTTTTCCCATCGTAGAGTCCTGTTGGTACACGCTGCTTCTGGACCCCAGTAGCGACAGGTCAATGTATTTCTGTTTGTCTAAAGGTTTTTCCACGCTGTTTTTTTTTTTTTTGTATTAAATGTAGATGTATTCAAATGAGTTGTCTCTTGTTTTTTCTGCATTTGACAGATCAGTCAGATGCTTGGAAACGAGATGAAGTTTGGTGTACGAGAGCCCATAGGCCTCAGGTATGTCCGATACCTCTGACTAGGACAGCTGATCTAGAATCAGTTGTCCCCCATCTGCTAACACAGATTCAGTGGGATCTAGAGGCTCAAAATGATCCTAAATCAGCCTACCCACTCGAAGACATTTAACAGGACCATAGTCATTAGCTTAAACCGTTATAGAATACGCTTTGCAATGAAAAATAGAGGCTCTATTGGGGAGGGGCTCTATTGGGGAGGGGCTCTATTGGGGAGGGGCTCTATTGGGGAGGGGATTGGGGAGGGGCTCTATTGGGGAGGGGCTCTGGGGAGGGGCTCTATTGGGGAGGGGCTCTATTGGGGAGGGGCTCTATTGGGGAGGGGCTCTATTGGGGACGGGCGCTCTATTGGGGACGGGCTCTCTATTGGGGACGGGCGCTCTCTTGGGGAGGGGCGCTCTCTTGGGGGAGGGGCGCTCTCTTGGGGAGGGGCGCTCTCTTGGGGAGGGGCGCTCTCTTGGGGACGGGCGCTCTCTTGGGGACGGGCTCTCTCTTGGGGAGGGGCGCTCTCTCGGGGAGGGGCGCTCTATCGGGGAGGGGCGCTCTATCGGGGAGGGGCGCTCTCTCGGGGAGGGGCGCTCTATCGGGGAGGGGCGCTCTATCGGGGAGGGGCGCTCTATCGGGGAGGGGCGCTCTATCGGGGGGCGCTCTCTCGGGAGGGGCTCTCGGGAGGGGCTCTCTCTCGGGGAGGGGCGCTCTCTCGGGGAGGGGCGCTCTCTCGGGGAGGGGCGCTCTCTCGGGGAGGGGCGCTCTCTCGGGGGGGGGCGCTCTCTCGGGGAGGGGCGCTCTCTCGGGGAGGGGCGCTCTCTCGGGGAGGGGCTCTATTGGAGAAGCTCCTTAGCGCTTCCTATTGTTTTTGGATAAGATGGTCCTTCACGAAAGCCTACATTGCATTAAGTCTGTATGTAAGTTAAAACACACCATTACAAGTGCTACAGGAGCTGGGGCAGGGAAAAGTAGCCATAAAACCATCCTATTTGCTACGACACTTTTAACAAGGTCTGTGGTGAGAAGTAGTGTGCTATAAAGGGAATAGGGTGCACTTCTTGACAACATGCATGAGGAGAAACGTAAAGGATGACTAATGTCGGCTGCTTGCATCATTCTGTCCTCCGAACCGGTACCATTTGGGAGATGTTTCTTCAGAGCTCTGCCTGAATACTGTGTTTCTGGTCAGTATCTGTTAAAGGGGAGTATTGATTGATGGCTTTACTTCTGTTTCTCCTCTGCGTTTGTTCTTTCATTTCAGAATCTGGATTTTCATGTCTGCGGTTCTGTTCACGACTATAGCATTTATAGTAAGTACTGTTCATTAGACAACTGTACACTACATTACATCTGGATAGGTGAACACCTTGCTGAGGTAATAACTGATTCTGGAACCACAGGTTAATACTCCTGTCTCCTCTTACTCCTCCCTGTCTCCTCTTACTCCTCCCTGTCTCCTCTTACTCCTCCCGGTCTCCTCTTACTCCTCCCAGGCTCTGGCGTTTCCCAGTCAGTTGTATGAGTTTGTGTTTGAGATCCCGACCACCAGGATCTCCATTCGACTGTGTGGAGGAGCGCTACTCAGTAAGAACCCGTCAACTGTTACATCACCACACTCACAACCACACACTGACACACACACACACAAACACACACACCACTACACTCACAACCACACGCACACACACACACACTCACACACACCACTACACTCACAATCACACACTGACACACACACACACACACTGTCAGTTGCTCTCTCTTACTTTTTTCTAATTACATTGTACACGTCAAATAATGGTACTTTATAACTTCTGTGCAATATTGTTGTCATTTATTTTACAAAATAACAGCAGTCCGTATTTTGGTCAATATTAGTTTCCGTTTTTGACAAAAGGTGTTCACTAAAAGTGGCTTTAATGAAATGTCTGAAATGACTGTAAACTGTATAAACCTATTCTGCATTATCATGATGACGGAAATGTCTAGCCAAAATGTCCCTGGCTCCCATTGAGTCACTTTAAGTGTTCAAATCTAATTTGTGGTTGAATCGAGGGCCCTGAAACCTCTCCTGATATATCCTGGAGATTTATTTTGTGCAAACAGAGCTAATCAAAATTAAATTGGTTTCAAGCTTTTCGTGATTCTCCAAACTTTTTTGATCCAAGGTTAATGACTTTCATGTCAATCAATGTTCTCAAAGGCAAATGTCCATATGTTGTGATGAATAACCATTTGCTCATTATGACATCACCATTTGCTCATTATGACATCACCATTTGCTCATTATGACATCACCATTTGCTCATTATGACATCACCATTTGCTCATTATAACATCACCATTTGCTCATTATAACATCACCAAAGTCCCATCCGACACCTGCAGAAAGTGACTTCTCCATACGGCACATCAGTCCAATGTTTGAGTAGGTCTTGCTGGAACTTGGGAGGTGCTTTGTAAAGATCCTCTGTGAAACCCCTCTGAAGTACCAGCAGAATGGACTTGCTCGGACAATCCTTGAAGTTCAGCTGATGAAGGTCAGAAAGATCTGAGCCGTATGCCTGAAGAAGCAATGCCTGGGCAGAACGCACTAGGACGACACACTGGCCCACGCTGACGACAACCAGGATGTTAAAGCAAGCAAACAAAGGCAATCGTGTTTAATTTCACAAAGGCAATCGTGTTTAATTTCACAAAGGCAATCGTGTTTAATTTCACAAAGGCAATCGTGTTTAATTTCACAAAGGCAATCGTGTTTAATTTTCTGAAGGTGACAGGAGAAATGCAGTTAAGAGGAATTTGTGGATCCACACCATGTTGCCCGTCTTCTTCATCTGGAGTCTGGTCATCCAGTTGCCTAGCGAGGTGGTCTTTAGGTAGCTCTGTTTCTCAGACGGACGAGTGTTGTCTAAGACTACCATGTGATTTTCACAACTGACGAGGCCCAATTGGGGAAGATGTCCGTTTAACAACTACACAACATGCAGAAAACATGTGCAAAGTTATAATTATATAATTCCAGTAAAATATTACCCAAAGGAACAAATACCAGAGTTTTTCAAATAACATTTGTGGCACAGCTGTGAATGGCACACCTCCTGAATCTGTGTCGGTCCCACACCTCTGTGTGAACCGGCTGACCCTAAACACCTGCGCCTGATCGGGTCTCACCGGGAGAGGATAAAGGACTTCCCCTAAACACCTGCGCCCGATCGGGTCTCACCGGGTGAGGATAAAGGACTTCCCCTAAACACCTGCGCCCGATCGGGTCTCACCGGGAGAGGATAAAGGAGTCCAGGAAAGCTGCTCTGGACAGGAGTGGAAGTTGTGGCCAAGTACTACGCCAAACCTCTCAGCGCTGAAACCTTCTTTACCCCAGTGGAATTTAAAAGAAGACGAGAGGTTCAGAGAGAACCCATACCCCCAACGCCGCCACCGTGAGGCCAAAACAGGTGGTGCAGCTTCCCTTCCCCAAGAGGTCACTGCATTTGTGGTTTGTGTTAAATTAATAGAGAACTATTGTCTGGCATCCGTTCCTTGTGTCTCTGCATTACATCTCTAATACGTTATTTTTATTATGTCTGTGGTCAGTATGTTTTTTGTGAGTTTTAAAAAACGTATTCCACCACTCTTTAGGAATGCTCTATAATGATTTGGGATTCCCCTTTAATCTCCCACTAATAGAGAAACAAATGTACCCACTATTTCTAGTTGCTGTTCTACTGCACGTCCACTAGAGGGAACTGACACTTTGAGCTATCCAATAGGAGGACATTTTACTAAAGTTCCAGCTCTTATCCTGGAAAGGAGTACTTCTCAACAGACATTTTTAGATGGGTTTCTTGTGATCCAAGAACTACAGTAATACACGCGTAACCCACAAAGTATAGCAGTTGAGTGACTACCTACCTGAACTGCTAAACATGAGACTCTGTTTCCCAGGTGTGTCCTTGATCATGTGGAAAGGACTGTATACGGCAGAGAAGGCCATCATCCAATGGACATTGCTGACTGAGGCCTGCCTCTTTACTGTCCAGTTCCTTGGTGAGCGATCCATTGTTTTTATTGCTGCGACTGCATTTGCTGACAAGAATAACCAAACTGCTAAAGAGGGAATTATCAGGCTTTAGAAGCCTCAGATGCAGCGTCTCCGGAAAAAAGTCTAGCAGCGCCATTTCCTAAGTGTCTAAATTGTCTAAAAAGTGTCAGGAGCCATATCACCCTATAGCCCAACACTGGTTGCCCACTAAAGCTAAGCAGGGCTGAGCCTGGCTAGTACCTGGATGGGAGACCTCCTGGAAAAACCAGGTTGCTGCTGGGACACTATACTGTCAAAAAGCACCGTCCTTCGGATAAGATGTTAAACCGATGCAGCCTTGACTCTCTGTGGTCATTAAAAACCTCAGGATGTCCTTCGATAAAGAGTAGGGGTGTAACCTGCATCTAGCATCCTGGCCAAATCTGCCCCTTGTCCTCTGTCCATCATGGCCACCTAATCATCCCCATATATACACTAATTGGCTTCATCATTACCGTCTCCTCTCCACCAGTAAGCTGGTGTGTGGTGTGTGCTCGGGCGCAATATGGCTGCCGTCACGTCATCCAGGTGGATGCTGCACATTGGTGGTGGAAAAAAATAAAATAAAAAGTCCTTTGAGTTCCCAGGAAGAAAAGCGCAATATAAATGTAATGAATTATTATTATTAAATGACCATGTCAGCTATTGACCAATAAGGTGATGAGTGTCATGGAAAGCCTCAATTTGTGGAGAATGGTTCACAGATTATTTAGAAGCTGGTTAGGATGGGTTTGTCTGAGATTTGGTCTACTGCCCTCTAGTGGTCAAGAGGAACACAGATTCCATTGCACCGCTTTTAACGTGGTGTTAAGTCATTAGACCATTATTAAATCTATGTTACGATTGTATTGTTATTGCAGCTGGTGTCTTTATAAGCGTGGTAGCTTAATGACCAGGTGTGTGTCGTCCCCTCCACAGTCACTAGCATCACCCTTGTGGAGCTGGGTTTGCTGTCCAACTCGGCCATCGTCCTCCTCCTCAGCGAAGTCCTTTTCCTTATCGTCACGCTTGTGTACTACTTCCATCTGGGTCGCAGGACCAAGAAGACACAGAGTCATACATATAGCAGCTGTGATTAAACCAGCGGTACCCGAAACCGGACCCTCAGCCTTTATTTGTAAGCAGTTTGATGTACGCTAATGCTAGAACGTTACCGATGCTAGAACGTTACCAATGCTAGCACGTTACCAATGCTAGAACGTCACATAGGTGATTTATCAGTCCCATGTAAAGTAGTAAATATGACTTAGTGCATTTCCTGTGCTTTAAACTTGAAAATGTTGATTGGTTGATGGCAAACAAACTCCCTCAACCGTCCGTTTAAACTAGGTTAATTATAATTGTGTTTATAAAAAGTTACGAATATAGTCCCTTTAAGTAAAGCTGTTGTTGTTGCATTTACCTTAAACCAATAGATAATTTGCGGTCCTTGCTAGTAATCGTGTAACTTGGTTAAAAAAACTGTCCATTTGAATTACCGGTAGCTAAAAAAAACAGCCACTAGTGATGGAATAGGTTGGACGTGTTGATTGGCTGAGGGTTTCATGAATTGTTTCGGGAAGCACTGGATTGGACCCAGAAGCTCCAGATCTAAATGTAGCCACAACTCTATTTCTCCTGGTTTACGGATCTTGTTGAGTTAAGAAATATGGAACATTAAACGGTGGTTCATGACCTGTTTATGTAACGCTGCTATTTTTTTGTATTGTTTGTTTTCCGCTTTAACGGATGGACAGGCCTTGTGATAAAAGCCACACTGACATGTTTCGACTGTGGCTTCAGATTAGCTGTCCGCTGTGATTGCTAGTAATCCCAGTATTGTCCTGTGTCCCAAATGGTGCCATATCCTGACTTTTATGTGCACTAGGCTACAGTACTTTTGAGTGCAGGTCCTCACAGGGGTCTGTTCACGTGAACCTCACGTGGAGTTGGGGGAACACCAGGCTTCTGTGTTTGTTTAGACAGCTACAGGTGGTCTCTCATCCATGGAAGTACATCTACATCTAGTACATCTGCTTCACAGACAAACCTTCGTCGGAGTGTGTTGTGGTCTAGACTCTAGAACACACACGCATGCTCAACGCCGAAGAGTTGTCTTTGTGTTGTCTGCTTTTCTGCAGTTTCTAGGCCTTTCTGTGAGAAGGACCGCTGCTGTTTCTGTTTGCGTTTGTTGTAGTTGCCTTTAGCCGGATTGATAAAAGACTACAAAAAATTAAGCTATTCTTTAAGTACTCATTAGAGGTGTTTGTATGTGCGCATTGATCGAAGTGTATTTAAATGTGTTGATGTGGTAAAAACACAGTGCATTGCTAGGGAATCAATGACATCTTATATCACGATTAAATGACATGTCCTTCAGTCGAAAATGAATGTTATTTGGATTTGTAGCACCTTCTGATTACATTCTGTCAACAACAAGCAATGTAGGCAGATTGTATTTCATGGAGACTGTAGTTGGCTGTTCCCTCATCTTTCCAAGCATTTGGGACCACAATATATTTTTAATCCTAAACGCTTTACGAAGTTGTGTTGAAATGTTATTGTGTGTATTTTAAATGTAAATTGTTGATACGTGTATAGACAAAGTATTGGGTTTTCTAGATGCAACATTATGTATAGATGGACAACAATAAATATACTTTTTTTCAGTCTTTTCCTGTTTTGTCGTTGTTCTGAAATTCTGTATCAGTCAGAATGTTGGTATTACAGAGCAGAAAAAATATTCCTTCCTTTCAAGATCCAGGGGAACGGGAATGACTCCTTCCAGCTGAGGTTCCAGAGGTAACGCGTAAGGGTAATGACTCTGTTTGGCTGTAACCAGCCTGGTATCACCTTCGTCTGTCAACTCCATTTTATGAATCATTGGACCGGATCGTGGTGAACAATTGACACCAGTGTGTTTGTTGAGCTGTATGTCAGTTTGAAACCCATACTACAG
Organism: Dallia pectoralis; assembly: GCA_029465975.1. Classification (NCBI taxonomy): domain Eukaryota; kingdom Metazoa; phylum Chordata; class Actinopteri; order Esociformes; family Umbridae; genus Dallia; species Dallia pectoralis. The sequence continues at coordinate 1,941,488 of CM055749.1, read as the reverse complement.
CAGTACATGTGTGTCTGAGACAGCAGTGAAGACCCTGTTCACTCGATTGCACAATTTCTCAAACATGCTTGGCTGATGAATGAGCGGAAAAGACCAAACTAGGCTGGTGAACGCTGTGGCCGCTCGATGCTCTGCCATGATGCCATCTTAGGTCAGTGGCACATGGAGATGAAGAGGTCACCCTCACGTGCTTATCTAGGCTCCCCCATCAGTGTCGTCCGACACGCGGGTGCACAAGGACAGCGCTACGTCAGGCTGACCTGTACTGTGCATTGTTCAGGACGTGGTGACAGACACACAGCCCGGGCCTGTGTAACAGACAAAATCCTCCATTGTGGGGATTATACAGCCATGTCCAGCCCAGTTTTGTGCTTAAAACGCAGTGGAATTGATACTTAAAAACGTGAATCACAATGCCAGCTGCGTGTGCCAGCTGCTCGTGCACGTCTGAAGTAGGTGGGCATTGGGGTTGTTTTGGTTTAATTAGTGCCCTGTCAGGTCCTGATGCCCTGTGCCCTGCCAGGTGTGCCAGCATACATCTGAGTGCTGTGTCTTGAAGGCATTTAGCAGACCCCCTCTGTGGGCTCCTGCGGGGAATCGAACCCACAAACATGTTGTTAAATATAGACACAGCGCTTTCTCCTGGGTCTTCACTGATAATGGCTGAAAATGACTATATCTCAGCGGATGCTAAAATAGGAACTGGCATATTTAAAACATATCTGACCTTTTTCCCTTTTTTCACAATAAAATCCCTTGGTCTGTGCAATAAGTTGTTCTGAGTCATATTCCCTCCCGCAGGGTTTAATAGTTCTGTTTATAGACATGGATTTGGGCTTCTACAGATTATTATTCTCTGATGGAATGTCCCAAACGGATTCAACATAATTTTAGCCTTCAATAACACGCATCTGTTAACTGCTCCGGATACTTCATATCCTAAAGAACTGGAACCAACTAATGCTTTTTCTACTTTGGAACAATTATAATTCCACTCGACCACGGGGTTCTGGGTTCTGAATGAGTCATCTGCCTGCGGTGTGGCGGTACTTCAAAGAGGATTTCCCAGCTTTTTTCCAGTGCGTTACGTCGTCCGCGCAGTTTCTGACGCAGAGCGTTGATTGAACAAAGGGCAGAGTACGTAACAGTACGTAAGGTAACGCGCTGAACCGGAGGATTCCCAGGCTGCTCGGATCGCTCCACGCCGCGTCGCTTTAACACTTTTGCTCTGTTATTACCAATATACAGACCGACACACACAGACAGACTGATCGGATCACATTCGTTTGCCTTAAACTTTTCTCCCGTAAATTCAACGCAAAACCGTAAGTAGCCAAGTCTTTATTTCGAAACTTCGTTTATTTCGGGGAACTTCGTGCAAAGGTTTGTAGTTTTTGTGTGTGGATGTTTCCTACTTAACGTGGACAGGAGGGCAAATTAAGCATTAGTCGGAATTACAATGTTGGCGTTTTGGCGACTGTTTTCGAGGACAGTGAGGTTGAATGGTGGTGCTGGGCTGGAATGAGTCGTCCTGGAACTAAATCTGCGGACGGAACTTTTGGAACGACTATGTTCTATAGTGCTGATGTGGCGTGCGAGCGAGGACGGGGTTCCGCGTCGTGTTGTGCCTGATAAACGCGAGTTCAGACCAGTGTTTGAACATGGTTACAGCGGTCCAATACACGGAATATAGGGAAGGTATTGGATGTACGGAATTAATGAGGCATGATGAAGAGAACATGCACGTTTGTTTTTTCCACTACATTTAACCCTTTCTTGTAGTCTTCTGTTTATATGTTGATTGTTTTAACAGTACTGAGTTGGTGAAATTAAACCTGGAAGCCTTCTCTTAACATACATTGATCATATTTAATGTTTGTCGACACAATGCTGGGGATTTATTCAATTGTAAGACATCTGTCGCAGTTTTTTCTCTCCATTGGATGATCCTGGTATGATCTCAGATGTTGATATTAGATGGTTGTATTCTAGTCGTTATAACGTACTAATGTATTACTTCAAGCAGAGGGTTCTGTCTGGTGCCTGCTATATGACAACCTTTAATTCAACATGTTTGATTTAAGGAAATTACTCATTCTCATGTTTTCGGTCACTGTGTGTTCGAGCAGTAGATGGACTAATTAAAATTAAATTGAAATACAGAACCAAAAAAGTGTTAGATAAGGTCAGACAAGATGGACAAGTCAATATCACGTGGACCGGTCCAGGTAGTGGATTCTATGGTATTTTAATATGGCAGGGAACCTGGAATACACTGCTGACGGAGAGACAGGATAGCCTGACTGCAATTTGGCAAACCAAACCTTAACATGACACAGTACTTCTGGGTGCATCTCCTGTGTACAGACAGACACATGCTTTATGGATGACGCATTCCCCCCCAGTCAACTGTGTGCATTATGTGGTTGACTTGTTGCCTCTGAAACAGAGTGCCATGAACTTGTGGATCATGATACCTGGAGAATACCAAGGCGTCAATGTCAAATAGAAACAGAAAGCTACTCACTCTGTGTTATCAGATTGATAATGATTTTATGTCTACTGAATCAAAAGCATAAGTTCTGTGATACAGAATACAATATTCTGGACATCAAATACTTCAGAACTTTTAAGCTTGTCTGTAAGTGACTTCTAGACTGCGCATGCAGCAGTCCTGGTTCTGGCCGGATACTCTCTCCTTTTGTCATCATAAATAAGGTTGTATTTTAGACCATATCTGACAGCTGCACTCCTGTTTTGTGTTTGACGAGATTGTTTAAGGGCGGGGGGTTTGGGGAATAGGATTCCACCGCATTTAGCCTTCAACTGAAATGGTAACCTTCCCTGAATGATGTGTTGCTTTTTTCTTCCATCGGTGTTCGTAAATTCAGGTCCACGACTGGCGTGTTTACATTACGGTTACTGGTTCTAGCGTGGACTAATGACACCGAACAGACAGTGGGCATTGGCCTAATGACACGCTAACCAACATTTACCACACACACACACACAACCTATACTGATAGCGTTGTGTATAGGCTGACAGATCTGTCAGAGGTTCTTCTCTTTGTGTGTGAGTTTAAAGGCCAATGTCCACACTGGGTCATGTAAATTCATCACCATATCTACCTTCTAATCAGACTCTTCTTTTCATATCTGCTCCTCTGTCTGTTTTGAACAGCTTGCTGGTGTGTGTGTGTGTGTGTGTGTGTGTGTGTGTGTGTGTGTGTGTGTGTGTGTGTGTGTGTGTGTGTGTGTGTGTGTGTGTGTGTGTGTGTGTGTGTGTGTGTGTGTGTGTGTGTGTGTGTGTGTGTGTGTGTGTGTGTGTGTGTGTGTGTGTGTGTGTGTGTGTGTGTGTGTGTGTGTGTGTGTGTGTGTGTGTGTGTGTGTGTGTGTGTTACAAATGACATAATACCAGTTGGCCAGCCCTCTGTTGTTTTCAGACCGCACCCTCTGGTTTGGCACCCTGCTGACACCCTCTGGTTTGGCACCCTGCTGACTGTCTTGCACCCTCTGGTTTGGCACCCTGCCTGACTGTCTTGCACCCTCTGGTTTGGCACCCTGCCTGACTGTCTTGCACCCTCTGGTTTGGCACCCTGCCTGACTGTCTTGCACCCTCTGGTTTGGCACCCTGCCTGACTGTCTTGCACCCTCTGGTTTGGCACCCTGCCTGACTGTCTTGCACCTTTTATCTGTACAGATTTTGAGCTGATCACTTGGCACAACACGATAGGATTCTCCTCACTGTATTTTTGTATTATTGAAGCCATGGCTTGGACAAGATGGCATGTTGCTGTTGTGTTGATAAGGAATAAGACAAGAGCTGTTTGCTAAAATAGGGGCCAGATGGTAGGTCACGAAGTGTTACAAGCATTTTAGGAAAGACAAATGTTTAAATATTATGTATGTTTTTATATTTATTTATGTATGCTGGCCAATCAGATGATACAGTTCTTTCATTAAACACCCATTAAGTGTCTCTGCACTCGGTATAGGTGAAAATATTTTTGTTATCAAGTTAGGTTGTTCAATTTGGGTGTTAAATGTAGTAAAACCAGTAGGTGTACAGATATGTGAACATACTGAACGTTTCTCTGTTTTACATTTATCATGTCGCAAACTCACACCAAAATGGCAGCCGCGGTCTTAAATCTAAAAAGGTTTCCAGTTTGCCTGCATTCCATTCTGAAAAATTTCCGACAGCCTCGTTTGTCACACCAAGATATAACTGTCTACATTCCAAAAGGAAGATGGTGAACAGAAGCACAGAAGAATGTGGTCCGTTTGATTGATTGGGGTCACCAGACAGCAGTTACAGTTCCCTGCATGTAGTAATGTCAATCATTGGTCAAGTAGTTTCTGCCTGCCATTTATTTTATTTATTTACGGTTTATTCAATCAACTCAATGGACAAGCTCTGAAACCAAACCTTGACAGACAGTCAATATACTCTCTCAGCTCTTGCATTTGGAGAACACCTAAGGCTCGATAATTACTGGTCTAAAGCATCTGGGTTGTCCTCCGTTTACCTGTTCCCTATTGTCCAGGGGTTTAGGAGGGGGCCTATCCTCTGGGACTCTGCTGGAGCCTCTTGTCATCTCTCTCCTACTCTGGACAAATCGGCTGTAGTTTCCCCTCTCCGCTGGACAAATCGGCTGTAGTTCCCCCTCTCCGCTGGACAAATCGGCTGTAGTTCCCCCTCTCCTCTGGACAAATCGGCTGTAGTTTCCCCTCTCCGCTGGACAAATCGGCTGTAGTTTCCTCTCTCCGCTGGACAAATCGGCTGTAGTTTCCCCTCTCTGCTGGACAAATCGGCTGTAGTTCCCCCTCTCCGCTGGACAAATCGGCTGTAGTTTCCCCTCTCCGCTGGACAAATCGGCTGTAGTTTCCTCTCTCCGCTGGACAAATCGGCTGTAGTTCCCCCTCCACCGGATAATGCCTAAATTAAGGTGTTTGGAGGCTGAAACCTGTTCTGATGTGATCAGGGCTGAAACCATCTCATGTTGCATTTGTAAACAGTCCCAAATCGGGCCCTGCACCCTTCATAGTGCCCAACTACTGACTAAATTAAGCTGAGACTCAGTTACTGATACCCACATCATTCTTTTACTCAATCACCAACTATTGCTCTTTCACTTTCTCTTCTCTTTAACTTTTTCTATTTAACTATTACTTCTGGGTTTTCATTGTGGGGGAGGATTATGTGGTGGTAGGAAATCTGCTGGATTCCAGAACGTTAAATCAACCATAGCCAACTACATGTAATATATATAATATATAGACAAATTGTTTTAACCTCCACGTGTCCAGTCCTCCTGGTATATAGTGGTGATAACATGCTTGTAGGTGCTGGCCTTGACAGTGACACCTTCTCTGATGACCTCTTCCAGGGATGACCTTCTTCTGATGACCTCTTCCTCCTAAATAACTGTTAAAACTGCCTCCGGTCGGAGATGGTCATCACAAACCAGTGTTATGATGAAAAACGTGAATTCGGTCATGTCTGTCTGGTGTTGTCATGGTGTTTTGGCTGAATGAGCAGCTGTCTCCCAAATATGCCTTATTACAGTGACCTCAGAACGTATTTCCACACCTTAAGATTATACACATGTGTGTTATAGACTTGTTATTTATTTACATTTACTTATTAATCTACACACAATAACCGATATTGACAAAGCAAAAACACATTTTTAGAAATGTACCAATCTCGTGTACTTAAGTATTCAGACACCTTGTTAAGGACTGTGTGAGTGTGCCAGGGACCACAGCTGCGAGTGTTTTTGGGTACGCCTACCAGCGTTGGACACTGGATTTGGCTCCTTGTGGTTCGTCTGATGCCACTCAAACGTTGTTTGGGCTTTATGCTTTGCATGATGCTATGCATGATGCTCCTGCCTCCATTCTTCATTGTAGTGATGGTGTTAGTCATGTAATGAGGGCAAATCATTTACGTATTTATAGCAGGATTTTTGTCATCGGACCAGAGGAACCTTTTTCTTCATGAACTCTGAAGCCCAGTCTGAGTATCAGAACGCCCTATAGATGGTTCACTTGGCCAAGGTGAAAATGAATAGTATGTTATTATGTCAGAAGTGGAGTGGTACTCATGATGTTTTTGTTCTTGTTTTCTTGTTTTATTCATTGAGCAGACTGGTTGATAGCTGCTGTTTGTTTTTGTGGCCCATTCACATTCTTTCTCCTTCAATCACTTACCACACACACATGCACACACTCCAAGTAGACTAAATTGTGTTGTCTTCTCTGGAAAACCTTGAGGCTTGTTGCATCACCAGAATCCCAACAGGCCCCTTCGTCTCTGCCTGGTACTGCTGTCATTGGAAGAGGAGTAAAAGAAGAGACATTACTCAAAGAAAAGATATAGAAAGTTAACTCGGAAAAAAGGACTGGACTGACTTGTTTGTCAAAATCATTGAAATAGAAGAGCTCTGTGTCCCTAATGAAACTCTATTCTATTAAGTGCCCGAGGGCCTGACTCAAAAGTAGCGTACTTCAATAAGGGGTATAGTGTGGTTTTGAATGAGGTTGTCATATGACCCTACAGTTCTTTGCTCTGGCGTCTGTTCGGAGATTTTATGGTTTGAGGAAAAAAGAAAAGCATTGCGATTTCGGACGCTGTGGAAAGAAATGAGGGTTTAGCCATAAAGGGGATTGAAGGCAGATTTGAACTGTACATGTACTCAACGTTGAGCTTCTTTTTAAAAAAATCAGGTTAGTGTAGTTGTTTGAACTATGTTCTAAGGCCTGAAAACACATCCCCTTTTTGAGGCCCTCTGTGAATTCTGGTCTGCTAGTGCTGTCAGCTGTTTGGACGTTAAGCTTTGGAGAGACGTGACATGTCAGCCTACCTGGTTCTATAAAGGTTAAAAAAAATATATATATATTTAAAAAAAAATATATATATATAGCAAAAATATATATATATATATGGGAGGTGTGGCCTGAGAGATGTGGGGGATGGGACTATGACAACGGGGTGTGGCCTGAGAGATGTGGGGGGCAATTTTTGATTTTAATTAGACTTATGGCCTCCGGAGATTTTAAAAACAAAATTATCGAGCTAAAACGTTCTGTCTTTTTAAAAACCGCGTGCCATTTTTCTTTACATCTTGTTCACCTTTGCCCCTCCCTAAACCGCGGACTCACTCCCCCCGGACTGTCACATTTTTAGTTTGGCTTGAGCGTAGAGCCAGGATGACAGAGAGACTCTGGTCAACAAGAAAGCGTAAGAAAGCTAAACACAACAGATTCAAGGAACTGGTAAACACTTTGGTCAACTGTTAATCGCAACACCATTTTACCAGAGTTGCACAGCCTGCTCTGTTAAATAAGTGTCGAGAGGAAGTTGCAAACGATGTGTTTACAGCCGAATACGTGGTCAAGCCGCACCACATCAGTCTAACAATTGAGTAAATTTTCAGTGAAATTATATTCAGGGAAATCCGCAGTTAAAAATAGAATATAGAGACTCAATACACTGTGACCTTCTGATGTAAGAGAAGATACTCACCCAATGTTGGGTTGTGTTCATTTGAATGCTTCGATTCACGACAAGGAGGTTTCAATCAGAATGGCGGTACTATAAAAAGTTGTTTTTATAAGTATAAAAAAGTCCATTTGTGTTTAAGAATCGTGATCTCAATATGCAGTGTCTGCAATTGGACCCCTCCCCAGCCAGCTGTTGTAACAAGGTTATGTTAACTGGTTTCTGTCAGCTAACTGAGGCAATCAGAATCACCTTTGTTCACTAAGTACATTTATACACACACACACACACACAGAATGTCGCTTGATGTAACTGTACTGATAGTAGTAAACAACATGGGCACTATGCAAATTAGATGGTGAGCAAATAGGATAATGAGTCACTGTGTTTGAGGCTTCTCAGAATGATGACTGCTGTCTGTCACACAGTCTCTCCGGCACACACCCACGCACACACACACACACCCACGCACACACACACACCCACGCACACACCCACACACACACGCACACACCCACACACACACGCACACACACCCACCCACACACACAGACAGACACTCAAGGCCGTGCCTCCGCAGTGGGTTAGGCCTAGCGGACAACACTATGTCGAATCCAAAATGAAAGCTGTTTTGCATTGATTACATTCACTGTGTGTGTTGCCGTAGTATTGGTTACTGAATTCTCTGGAAGTGTCGGTGTGTTTCTGACCGTTGTGTTTGGCAATAAGTCAGGGTTTTTTTCTCAGCTTTTCTTTTATACCTGTAGTCTAAAGGTCAACTTGCATCACTGAATGTTTGTGCAGCGTTTCAATGCAAACACAAGTTCAATAAAAATAATTGAATCGACAACTTTCTGACTGACAATAAACAATTGGTTTGTGTCTCCTCAAATCTGCGGTTCCCCAAACGTGCGGTTCCCCAAACCTGCGGGTTCCTAACCTCTGGGGCATTGGTGGTCCTTCCAGTAAATCCTAGAAAGGAGAGAGGTCCATGGCATTGCCTTAAATTCAACTGTTTTTATTGAACAAGTGAATATAATTACGTAAAACCAAATCATGTTGACTGTAGTTGTTTTCATAATAGGTGCAGTAGAGCTATTCGCTAGCCACCAGCAGTAATCATTTTATTTATGTTAAATCTGAACATTTGGCTAATCGCTAATAGCGTTCTATGCTCTAGGTTTTGGATTAGCAGGGCTTTGAGGAAGTGCATGCTAACAGGGATTAGCTTCTCTACCGTTTCTCTCCACTACTTCTTCTTTTATTTTCACCGCTTGTCGACTATGCAGAAGACCAGGAACCACGATGGTTCACATGAAACTCTGGGCACTGTTCCTACATTAGCGTTCCTACACTAGCGTTCCTACACTAGCCAGGTTTTTTTGTTTATTGCTGAGTCCCGGTCTTCATCAGGGTTTCACATCATGAGCCGGGCATTAGACAATATCTCAACCTATGCTGACTTTATTGCCTGACTCTGGTTTTGCTGAAACCCACTGGGTCCTCTTGTAGGGTCTTCTATGAAGGCTAGGAACTTCCTGATGAACTGGTGCAGGTCGCTAATCAGCTCAATATATTTGTCCCAAATGGACCCTGTTCGCTAACAAATAATAATAATTGGTCACACAAACAGACCTGTGGACATCAGTAAACGTTTACGCCCCCAAGCTGTGTGACCGGCTCCGCGTGACCGGCTCCGCGTGACCGCCGCCGCGTGACCGCCTCCGCGTGACCGTCTCCCCGTGACCGTCTCCCCGTGACCGTCTCCCCGTGACCGTCTCCCCGTGACCGTTTGTGTGGTTCTACCGATGTTCCCTGCTGTGGGTTTTGCCAGCCTGGCTCTCGCTAATCTGGCCTGGTTACTGGTATGACCTTAAATTGTTTAAACTCTGCTTTGTGGTTAGTAAAACTTTCTAGCCTTTGCTGTACGGGGGAGTTGGGCCAAACCATGCTCTTAGGTATGAAGGAACATGTCATATTTAGCCATGGTTTTGTTTGCGTATGTGTCACTCTATAGTGGGTTATCTGGCACAGTAAATGTGTATTTCTTATGTCTCACTGTTTTTATCTGTCTTGCCTGTTTTTGGCTGTATTTGTTTCTGTCCGTTTGTTTCTGTCTGCCTGTCAGCAGGTGCTGTGAATCTGGGTCACCTCGAAAGCACTCACTTCTCCATCTCTGCTGGCAGCAGAAAGTATTGAGCGGTCGTCCGATATTTCACAGAGATTTCCAGTCAATTTATTGCCCAGTCAATTTATTGCCCAGCTATATGCCGTTTCTTTGTGGTAGAGAATGGGGCAGCAAATTGAGGGGTGGTGGGGGGTTGTGGTGTGGGGGTGCAGGTTGGGTAGGCTTCAGACCCCCCCGGCCCATTGTGCTGGGAGATATTGAGGTCAACTGTGTTGTGATGTTCTGTTTCAAGGGTTCGGGTCACTAGAGAGATTAGCGTGCCGGTTTTATAGCAGTGGTTTTTCTGCGATCTGGGTTTGGGTATTTTTGTATTTTTCCACATTGTGTCAGTTTGTGTGTCAGTCGTTCTACATTCTGGTTGAGCGTGTGTTACTGATAGTATGTCAGTAATCCTGGAGGCTTTCCCTGCATCACCCTGACATCAGGGCAGATTATCCTACATGACTGGTGTCTCATGCATCTGTCACTGCTTATACTGTAGACACACCACACACACACTGTCTACAGTAAACACACACACTCCCAGGTCGTGTGTACACCCCACTGCATTCATTGTCATTGTGTTTCAGTAGTGATGTCAGGTGGTTCTTACTGTCTGTGAACCGTCTTTAAGTATTATTTACTGTGTCTCTATATTTGTGTGGTCTCTGTGATCTGCGGTCTGTCAAGTATTTGGGCTGTCTGCAATTAGCTTTAATCTGCTGGGCCACACCTCGTCACAGAACTGGACTGTAGGACATGTTGGACTGAGAAAGCAGAGCGCCCCCTGCTGGGAGATGGTCGTTCCCCATCTCTGACTGACATGTTGTTTGGTTCTGTTATTGTTGTGCCACATCGATTGAC
>CM055749.1:1915950-1925950 GCA_029465975.1 Dallia pectoralis | reverse complement strand
TTTACACATAAGTTATGTGGATATTTCAGAAAACAATACTGTTTTGAGACTGCTTTCTCCTAACTCCTTTTGTCCTGTGAGTTGACATCACAGTTGGCGAAGCCTAACTAAAAAACAATTAATCGAGATATAAGAAAAGTATTTCTGTGCGTATCTTGTCCCATTGTTACAAACACAGTATGAGTTGTCGGTTTCATTTAGTTATGTGCCATTAACTCTTCATACTTTTCATCATGTGGATATAAATGTATATGTGGATGGAGTTTTTATTCCAGGGGACATTCTTGATAGTTTACCAACAGGGCTGCTGGGCAAATGAAGGTGTATTGTTAAATGTAATGTAACAGGTTAACTGCCATTATCTGTGTGGTGGGTGTGTCGGTAAATATCACTCATTAATCAAATAGATCCACACTGCCAGTTAAATGTGGTGTCTTTATTTATGGAGGTTTTAGAATTGTCGAGTTATGATGTTGATTTAAATCTCATGTTATATCTCAAATTATAAGAAATGCTGGGTCATTATGAATATGTAAGAACCATTGGATAATGTTGAGTTATAAAAATCATACTGGATAATTACTTAAACAGACAAACAAATAATGACTTAAAGATAAAGCCCAATCCAGGTGAGTTGATGTCGAGATGCGCAACCAGTCGACATGAAAACAGATGCACCATCTCCACAACTGGTTTACATACAACCTGTATTATTCTGTCTACCTGGCTGTGTCTGACTGTCTGTGGTCTTTTTCTGTCAGCTGAATGGAGAGATGTCCACCATAGTGACCCAGGTCCTGACCAACTACCCAGGCAAGAACGGCACCACGGAGAAGTCCTGGGATTTCATCCAGAGAACGGTAGGATGCTGGAACATGATATGCGGTCACCTTCCTTACCTGTAACAGTAACACTCACCTGTCCTCCGGTTGGTGTTGATGGATTAACGGCAGATTTACCGTAGAGAAGCTAGTGGAGTTGTAAAGCTTTCTCAGCAAAAGAATAAGTAGCACTTGAATCTAAAATAAGATTTGCATTTAGCTCAAGTGATTTAGATTGTTTGTTGGTTATGCAGAGTTCTCCTTAGCAAGTTCCATACAGACATTCAACTTTTATCTAATTTATTTGGTGCCTTTCCTGGATGATTTTTGAAATATTTGAAACCAATCCCAAAACTGTTTTGGATCGATTTACAAAAAGGCATTTTGCCAAGTTATTAAACCTCTGTTTGTCTGAAAAAGTCCTAATAAAGAAGGTGGAATATACGTTTCTGTCCTTTTACCTAAAATTTATTTTAGGATTTTAATATTATTTGACTTTATTAGATTTCAATTTGTTGGCAAATTCAGGAAATCTATTCCCATGAATAAAATTCAACAATTTAAATTGTAATGTACTACTGTAATTAAGGTATAGCATTATTTTCTACGGCTTGGTTTTGGGATTCACTGTTCTAACAGCCGGGACTCATGTTTCCTAGTGCTTCTAGTCCCATCACATCATAAGCATTCTACTTGTGAACTTCCTCCTAGTTTATGGTGGTTATTTCCTAGTACTTTTTATATATATCATGTATTTTTTCCTTAATCTGCCTCCCTCTCCCCCTAGATGGACTGCTGTGGTTGGAACAATCCTAAAGATTGGGACGCTAACCCCTTCGTGGTGAACAGTTCCCATCTGCTGTTCCCGTGTTCCTGCCAGAATGCTTCACTTGCCGGCAATCACTCCGCCTCTGACCGGGGCTTCTGTGAGGCAGCGTCATCTATTTGGCCGGTCTACGACACGGTAAGATTCCGGGAGTTGGACTTACACACTGCCCTGCATACTCAAGGTGGCATCAAAATGGCCACCCTCTGGTTGTATCGGCCTGTTAATACACCCTGTATCTCTCATCTGGTCTCTCTGTTCCTCTCCCTGCCCCTTATTCCCTCTTTCAGGGCTGTTCTTCCAAAGTGGAGAGCTGGATTCTCACCAACGCGGCCATGGTCCTCGGCATCTGTGTGGGAGTGGCTGTCATTGAGGTACAGTACGACATCTGTAGTATTGGTTCTCAGCTGGGGTCTCGGGCACCGGGGCCTCGGGCACCGGGGCCTCGGGCACCGGGGCCTCGGGCACCGGGGCCTCGGGCACCGGGGCCTCGGGCACCGGGGCCTCGGTACTGGGTTCTCGGTACTGGGGCTGTATCAGTCCAGGTTTCGACTGACAACTAGCAGTAAACCAGATCCAGAGACCTGCGGCTGTGAACCCTTAATCTGTGGAACCATAGAACCGCTCAAATTAGGGAGTGGGTTGACTAGATTCCTCATGTGTCCCCAAATGTGGTGCTTCAATAATGAATGAATTAACCTCTGACCTTTGACCTCCCTGCAGCTCCTGGGTATGATCCTTTCTATTTGCCTGTGTAAGAGTGTACACACTGAGGAATACACCAAAGTGCCTAAGTACTGAAGCTGAAGGCCCAAGCAAGTCACAATGGCACTCACGTTTCGGTAAAAATGTTAAGGTTTAAGAAAAAAAAGTGTTTTTGCTTTATTTGTATTTTATTTCTAGGCACTTTGGTCTTTTCTGCCAGTCCAGTTTCCAGTCCAGTGCACTTTAGGAACTGTAGGTATGATTTATGCATCAGAAAGGATTAAAGGATAGAAGGGAACATGACCGAGATATGGAGATAAGTAGGAGGAGACATGTTGTCACCAGACTTAGTGGACTGCAAATACTCATTGATACACAGGCTGTGATACCAGATCTAGAGTCAAGAGTCGGGAAAAACCAAATCCCTTAGCTTTAGCCGCCCTCAGCTTTTGCCGAGCGTAGCTTTAGCCGCCCTCAGCTTTTGCCGAGCGTAGCTTTAGCCGCCCTCAGCTTTAGCCGCCCTCTGCTTTAGCCGCCCTCAGCTTTTGCCGAGCGTAGCTTTAGCCGCCCTCAGCTTTAGCCGCCCTCAGCTTTAGCCGCCCTCAGCTTTAGCCACCCTCAGCTTTAGCCGTCCTCAGCTTTAGCCGCCCTCAGCTTTAGCCGTCCTCAGCTTTAGTCGTCCTCAGCTTTAGCCTTGCGTCTTTGACATTTGGCTTACTTCAAGTTTGCCGTACGGAGTCAATAAGTCCTACCCAACTATAGATCTGATGTGCATCTTTCTTCTCTTTAAAATGGAATATTCCAAGTATTTCCCTTTTTTTGTAGGTCGTGTGGATGTGTGAACATGACATTTGCATTCCCATAAATATAAAATTCAGATTTATTTGACCTAACTAGAACAGAAAGGGATTGGACAACTGGAAAACCAACTACATGATGTTTTATTTTCTGTACTTTTTAATTGTTCTGCATTTTTGTTAATACCTGTATTTAATTTGAGTAATTTTATGAACCTCTGAATCTGCTCCATTAGCAATTTGACAAAAAAAAGTTTTTTATTGCATGTTTTTGAATGTATTGATTTTTTTTGGGGCGGTTTAGATTTTATTTAGAAAATTTTGTTTAAAGGTAATACTAGTACTGAAATATTAAAGAGGATCAATATTCTGATACAATAAAGTATCTGTGCTTATATTATCTCCTCATATTGGCAAAGAAAGTCTTGTTTTACAATTGTCTTATCAAGTCAAGCAGAACTCTATGAATTATTCGATGCCTGTGGCCTCTCCGATGTGAGTTACTCCAAACCTTTCTCTATTGTGACTGGCGTCTTCACCTGAACACTCAAAATATCTAATTGAACAAGAAAAACATGTTTGACAAATAAACCACTTAACAATATTACTTTATACATCAGGGATGTGTGACCTTTCTTGGTGAGTCAAGTGCCAATTGGGAAAACAGAATGTGTTTTCTGTTTTGGGAAAATATTTTCATCAGAAATTATTCATGTACAGTATATCATTTGAAGTTAAATTTGACATACTTTTTTTTTAGCTTTGATGAAGGTCTTTTTACTTGTTTTTTTGTGTTCTGATGTAAAAGAAAATACATATTTTTTCCTTGTTTTGATAAACCTTCCTTCACCAGTAATTTCAAAAACTATAGAACTATTAATGAAGAACTTGGATCAGTTTAAGATAAACTCACCCCATTGATTCTGTAATATTATGTCAAAATAAACATAGTATAAACTGATTTCTGTTTGTGTGTGTCTGTTTATCACTGTTATAAACGTATTGCCCTTCCATGGTTGAAACTGTCCAACAGTCTTTGCAAAAATGCACAATAATTTTGTACACACAGCATAAAATACCAAAATATTAAAACCTATCAATAAAAAAAAATAACTGTGGTAATGGTGGTCCAGTCCCAGGTACTGGCATTGGAAGCATCGTGCGTTATTGACTGAGCTACAAGGGTGTGTAATACAACACATTTATGTATGCTAAGATAGGAAGTGGGTTATCAGAGGTTGAGCTGGAGTTTTGCTTTCTTGACATCTCAGGACTAAGACGTCTTGCAATACCATGTCGCCATCTGGTGGTTGGAGATATATCAAGTCCGGTGTTCACCCACCTTGAAACATGATTACATTTTGGTTTCTACCACCAGATAAAAAGCCACAGATTAGAAGAGGACAACAATTAAGGTGGTTTGACCCTCCAGGATCGGAGTTGCTAGTACTTTTAATCAGGGTTCTTTGTGTCGAGCAATAGAGTCTAAAGATGCTGAGGTTAGGTCATCGTCCATCTACGACACACTAGAGTGCACACTGTTTAAAGCCCCTGAGCTGAAAAGTTTGCCCTCCCCTGCTCAACACCGCCAGCGCTGTGTATCTATCTGGGACAGCAGAGAAAGCCAGGTTCATGGTGGGGTCACGTTGGGGTCATAAGGCCACAAAAGTCAGGAAGTGGGAGTTTTCTATATAAGAAAAAACATTTTGGAAAAAACCAACAGTAAAATAAATCCTTTGAAAATAAAATGGAATTGGCATTTAATGATATTTCCTTAAAACATTTTTTTTAGCAGCTGTGTATGGCAAAATAGATATTAGAAAAAATATTTAGCACAAATGACAGATTTTGCAGTGTCATATAAATATTTGGGATTTATTTTAATAACAATATATTTAAACAGATATCTGACAATGTTCCTATTTTCATGTATATAACCGTAATTTAATTCGATAGGAAAATAATAACGGTATGCACGTCTACCTGGAATGGTTCCTCTGAAGATTGTGTGCATTCAGCGTTAAAAAATGACCTCTGTGTTTCCCAGAATCCACTGGGCATAACTAAGAAGATGATATTATCATAATGGACCATGTAAATCGGTAACGATTATGTCAAAATGCTGAATCAGAACGGCAATAAGATGCATTCAAAGCAAATATCAAACTGCAATTCGTGGCCGTCATTCATGACGACCACACTTATTTCAGAGAGCCCTTGTGTCTTACAATTCCATCCCCGACCAGCGCATCTATATTCTCCTCATTACTCGTCTTTTGTTTAAACATCTCGGCCCTCAAATGTCAAACCTGAAAGCAACTCGTTTCAGCCCAACCTGTTTGAATGTCACTCCTGTGCGCTGCACGGCATTTCATTAGAGCCGTATGCATTGATTCAGTATTGACATGGCCTTGTCCAGTTCTCTATGGAACTGTCAGATATAACTGTATGCGGTATTATGTCCGGTCTCTATGGACATGAAGAAGGATAAACCGACACGTTACGCCACTCATGGTGTGGACCTCCGTTAATCACGTCGTGGCGGTGGTCTTCATTAGTCTCGAGCAGTGACGCAGTCATATTGATAAACAGATGTTGAACAGGGTGATGACTTTAAATTACAACTGATACAGATATAACAGCATTGCTAAAGTAATTTAGAAATATTCAAAAGAAAACAAGAAGTCTATAATATGCTGGATGTGTTGTGTTCCTCAGTCCCTCACCAGGCCAATCAACGAAATTGAGGTCTGACTCCTCCTATAGAAAAACATTAAGTAACATCATGATTGCCTAATAAAACAATAGAAGGCTTATCCAATCAGAAATATGGTGTTTGAAGGTTGTTTGACTATGAATCTCTAATTAAGTTTTCCACATGTTCTGGTTGTGCTGCCAGTTTCTGAACAAACTGTTTAAAATAATCCTGAGGTAGTAGACAGTTGAGTGGAATCTACAGAAACGTCGTTCTGACAGGGCACCTCATTCCTCCAGCTGCCCCGTTCGTCCTGTAGTGTTCTGGCAGGGCACCTCATTCCTCCAGCTGCCCCGTTCGTCCTGTAGTGTTCTGGCAGGGCACCTCATTCCTCCAGCTGCCCCGTTCGTCCTGTAGTGTTCTGGCAGGGCACCTCATTCCTCCAGCTGCCCCGTTCGTCCTGTAGTGTTCTGACAGGGCACCTCATTCCTCCAGCTGCCCCCGTTTGTCCTGTAAACTTCACAGCGACCTTCCCCTTCTTTGTCCCAGAGTCCTTCATGCCTCTAGCTCCTCCACCGCTGGACCAGGCTGTCAGGCCTGATACATCACAAACCTGCAGATGAGATTGTGTGTGGCTGTGTGTCTCTGCAAGGGTGTGTGTGTCTGCGAGGGTGTGTGTGTGTGTCTGCAAGAGTGTGTGTGTGTCTGCGAGAGTGTGTGTGTCTGCGAGGGTGGGGGGGTTCGGGGGAGTTGCAGGCCGTCACTACTGACAAGAAAGTAGTGTGAGTTAATGGACACAGACAGGTCGCTGCCTGGACCCGCACGCCTCGCCTTAGTCTCTTAGCTCGCAGTGCATCCTGGGATAACACTGAACAGGACAGACGGTTTTCATCTCTAAATGCATTTCTTAGAGGACAGGGAAAATTGGCTTGTTTCTCGATTTCAGCCCTGATAGATGACTCATGCTGGGATTTGGTTATGTTCCTTAAAACAAGCAGGAAATAAATTAATTTGTGTTTCGAGTTAATTTATGCGAGAAATTTCCTCCATTATTTTCTTTTCATATGACTGTCTTTTTGAGACACTACACACACCACACACCTCTTTAATCCAACTGAAATTGATTCTCTCATTTCGCTTTCTCTCCTAGTTTATGGGTAGAAAGTGAGGTGGTGAACTTGGAAGACCACCTCTGAAGACTGTGATTAAAGTATAAACAACGTGACGTCCCACTACCCTGGAAACTCCAATAGGGGTCTGAATGACCAGCATACACACCTGCTATTCTTGTCAAATTCAACTGTCCAACGTTTCCCAAACCACTTTCATGTTTATCCACCGAGGCCACACTGATTCATTATGGAGCTCATGTTGCTCCTTTGAGACTGTAAAGAATTGAATTAGCCAGATTGATGTAATGTTTACTACAGCGTCAACACGTCCCAAATGGAAGCCCGTCCCCTGCACAGTGCACTAACTTGTCACCAGACCAGTGTAGACAAAAGGGTGTCATTGTGGATGGTGGGAGGTAATCTTTTCAGGACTTCCTGCGGTGGTCTCACAGCTCAATATGAGGCAAGGGAAGAACCGTTTGCATTATTTAAAATCCACCTAGCAGGCAGGGCTGGCATTACCCCCCGGGTGGCATTGGAGAGACTCAGTGGAGGTGAGAGCCCGCCTGGCAAAGACAGCATGGACAGTTTGAGTCCGGGGATCGGTCAAGCAGATACGTATAGAGGATAAAATAAAAAAGAGGGATGGAGAGAGGACGTGGAGGTGGACATGGTCTCATGAGGAAAATTAGAAAGTGATGTAAATCAATCTTCTAGACATTATCTGAAAGAACAGATTTTCCACGAAAATTGTTTGCTAACTAACATTAGCATCGCTAGATATTCTTGACTGTCTTTCCAAGCTAATGACGATATTTCCATTTCATTCCATTTTAAGTATCTATAGATGCCATAGTTTACTATTTCCAAATGCCTGTGGTGTAATTCATACATAATAGAATTGTTTAACGACATTAGCCACAGTTCAACTTCTGGTGAACAATATGGCTGCCAACATGGTAGAGCAGGGCAGAGTTAGGGTCAGGCCTGTGCAGTCACGAATAATGTAAGTATAATAATGTGTGTGTGTGTGTGTGTGTGTGTGTGTGTGTGTGTGTGTGTGTGTGTGTGTGTGTGTGTGTGTGTGTGTGTGTGTGTGTGTGTGTGTGTGTGTGTGTGTGTGTGTGTGTGTG
This sequence comes from Dallia pectoralis, assembly GCA_029465975.1. Lineage (NCBI taxonomy): Eukaryota > Metazoa > Chordata > Actinopteri > Esociformes > Umbridae > Dallia > Dallia pectoralis. Next base: position 1,917,861 of record CM055749.1, on the reverse strand, counting down.
TGTGTGTGTGTGTGTGTGTGTGTGTGTGTGTGTGTGTGTGTGTGTGGTCGGAGGTGACTCAGGAGGCCAATCATGTAGGCCTAGGTTCTGATTTGGTGGAAGCAGGTGGTAGAGCCAGAATCGGGTAAACAAGATCCTCAAATCAAAGACAAACAGAGCGATAGACACAAGCAGACATATAGAGAGACACAAGCAGACATATAGAGAGACACAAGCAGACATATAGAGAGACATACAGACATATAGAGAGACATACAGACATATAGAGAGACATACAGACATATAGAGAGGCATACAGACATATAGAGAGACATACAGGCATATAGAGAGACATACAGACATATAGAGAGACATACAGACATATAGAGCGACATACAGACATATAGAGAGACATACAGACATATAGAGCGATAGACACAAGCAGACATATAGAGAGACATACAGACATATAGAGAGACACAAGCAGACATATAGAGAGACATACAGACATATAGAGAGACATACAGACATATAGAGAGACATACAGACATATAGAGAGACATACAGACATATAGAGAGACATACAGATTCAATATCAGTCAGATAGACAGGAAGACAGGCAAATATGTGTGTGTGTGTGTGTGTGTGTGTGTGTGTGTGTGTGTGTGTGTGTGTGTGTGTGTGTGTGTGTGTGTGTGTGACATTGTTACTGGGTTTTCCTGAAGTAAGGTTTAATCAGATGGCTAACATTAGCTGCTAAAAACCCCCGGATACGGTCACCGACGGAATTTTACACCGGAAGTTCCAGACGCTTCGACTCTGAACATGGAAAACACACGTGTGAGAAACAGGTAGGTGAAGTTATCTGACTTTGTAACTTTACATGATATGCGTTTAAATACTCGATTTCGTAGCGCAACTAAATGATAGTTAATGATGTAGCATTTTATTCAGATCGATTGCTGATAATAGTATGAGCTGGTGGTAGCGATAGCTGATAATGTTAACTTTTAACACTAGTAGAAGCGCCAACAGTCCGCCCTTGGCGTTGCAGTTAGTAATTAAAATAAATATATATATATATAGTGCTGAAAAGTTATAGCCTCGTCCTTCCATGACTTAGTAAATACGTGCATTTTACCTTGTCCCGTTTTCAGAATTTCTTAATCACATACCGAACACTATATAAAACTACTATTTACATGTAGTTTGATTCCTAAACTTCCTGTCGCCAAAATCCCACTCCGCTGGGCGTTGGTACCCAAGAGGGGCTAATTGCGGTACCCAGACACCGATCAAACCTCACTGGGCTTATGACGTCAATGGTTGAATGGGCCATACGCAGACAATAGACTAAGAGATACACATAGACAATAGATAGATTGGTTGAATTTGAATGAGATAGAAAGAGGTACGTTTATAAAGACGTTTGTATTTTATGGTTGCATAAGATAATAAATACATACTATTTTAGTAAAATGTTTTACTTCATAATTCATCGTAATTCATTTTATTCAGGATGATAACACAGTAGATGATCTGATGCAAATGATGGCAGGTTACTCAGTGAATGCTACGGATGAGAATGTAGGTGCTAATTGGGATGATTCGTATGTTAATGACGCCAGCGGGCGGGGCTCTGGCGCATAAAGGAGTGAAAACAGCTCTGGCGCTTCTGTGTTAATCGATATCTGATTATGGTGGCTGCTTATGAAGCATTTTATTGCTATGATAATTTGATATTGCATGATAATTGGACTCCGTTTACTTTTGTGGAATTTGGTAAAACTATAATCTATTGGTTTGACAATGATTTCACAGACATGTTTTTAGCTCATGTTTTAATTAATTAGACATGATTGCAGATCATGTGTAGCTGACAGACTACATTATCTGTTTATTGATCTAGCTTACAGTATGTAAGTTACAATA
>CM055749.1:1796324-1915450 GCA_029465975.1 Dallia pectoralis | reverse complement strand
TATTAAAAAACACCGCCTCGGGCGAGACTCGAACACACAACCCCTGCATCTAACCCGCGACCCGCGATCTCTTTTCTCAGGTTTCGGACACATCTCTTAGAGGAGTGTCTTTCATCTCTGGTCTGATTTCTTGAAAAACTCATCATTGATCATTGAGGTTTTATGGCGCTCCACAAAGCACAAGTATCCAATCGTAGAGACAAGCTCATAAAGGAAACACGGTTAAACACTTGATAGGACAAGAAAAACGATAACACAGGCCGGGCAAATGACCAGTACAGACAATCTAAAACTAAGAAATTAAAACCACGACATGAAAATGAATGACATACAGAAAACATGGACCAGACTGAGTGAAAACGGAACACAAATAAGAATTGTATGACACACAGCATGAAGACGGAGACGAGACACAATAGCTTGAATTTGTTTACCAATTACATATTTAAATTAGACATCTACCTTTAGTGATTGTATATGCTTCCAGATCAGTTAAACCTGATAAATCGATAAGACAGAAAAACTCTTTGACACGTCAGTAAGACAGACAAACCCTGACATGTCGGTAAGACAGATAATCACTGACTCATCAGTAAGACAGGTAAACCCTGACTCATCAGTAAGACACATAAACCATGACCCATCAGTAAGAAAGAACAATAGTTCTACTTCCTAAGGAGAAGGAACTGACTGAACACAGTTGATCACATCCTTTTGCACTGTTCCACAGAGGACTTACTTGATGACGATTCTTAGTATTTCTGTCTTCAACTCTCAGGAGTAACTGTGTTATTGATGTGGGGTGATGGGGTTTGGTGTGGGATGACTTTCCATTTACCTGGGTAGAGAATTAATCCTATCATCTTCAGTGACTAAATTACACTGTTTCAGATTGAAGAGTAGTTTGGGGTCATCCCTTTTTAACATATGTTACCTGTTTTTAGTTTAATATTGAGGATGCCAGATTTAACCAATCCATGGAGTTTAAAACATGAGCAAATTAGCATACGTAGATAGTGCTCATTTTTGTTTGTTGTGGGTTAATTGAAGTTTGCAATAGCTGTCATAAATTCACGACCCCGAAACCCCACAGGATTCAGCTTGTTGAGGGCATGATTAGTTGACTCAGTGTATTAGTCTGGGGCTACAACAAGAGCTATTATTGGGTGTAATTTAGTTGGGGATCACTAACAAAAGTGTATTAATGGTCGTTCTATAGTCCGTGGTGACCTGGATAGCTTGACGCTATCTCTTTCTGTCACCCTGCAATCTTACGTGATTACCCCGTTTATATAAAAATCCTGGATATATTCTAAGCTCTAAAGGGCATACATTTAAAACATTGTTTGACAAGTGATTCTGAATGGTCACAAAATAACTTTAAGATATCTTTCAACGCAGACGACACTAGCCAAGACAATAGTTTCAATCACCGATAGTGTTGCGGCTGACCTTTAAACAGCGGACGCTGTGGCATGTGGGGTGGCCATGTTTCTGGGACCTCACCCGCGTAACGGAGGAACCAGATTAGAAACTGCTAGAATAGGAGTTAAAATAAAGATTTGCAGAAATAGTTAACGCCACCAGGTTCCTAATGAAGACAGACATGTTGTTCTCTCTGATTTGACACGGTCTCCAAATCCTATTTAATTACATGACAGTTTAAGTACACTTTCCTTACATACACCAGATTTGTTTGTGTTTAAATGCCGTGACAAAACATTAAATGAAAAATTATTCCAGAGCACCAAATATTAGTCCGAGCATAATGTGGACCAACAAGAAAGAATAATATCAAACACTACGCCACATTTTAGGAAATCGGTTTAATTGTGATAAATGTTTATGTGTTTCATTGGCAAGTTGACATGATCAATTACTGGCCTAGTGAGCCACCTGAGAGAGCCGTTATACCAGTAATAAGTCCAAAAGTTAGGTAAAATATTAGTTTAAGAACGACAAAAAAACACCAAGACTGTGTCTGTTATTACAGGGGTTAGATATGACTGTAAATATAAAACATGTTACACGCACAGAAAATCAATATAACACTGTAATAAAAAACAACACAAAAATATACAATACTCTTCAAAAACAGTCGCCGTTTTAGTCTCCACCACCCCTGTTACTTGGCAACCTGAGGAAGAAAATAGACTTTGCATAAACCAGGCATCTTTCTAAAAGCAAAGTCCTGAAATTAGTCAGAGTGCCAGTTCCTTTAGCTTACATTCCAAATCTTGAAAATATAATAAATACAACACACACACACAATCTCTGTGTTTACCATTAAGCAGAATCCTGCTCCTCATTGACCCTGACATCAACCTCCTCCACCCCTGCCTGGGTCATCAAATCTGCAATGTTCTTCTCCAGGTCATCGATGCGGCCGCTCATCTCATCGAGTGCTCTTGTCAAGGAACAATACATAAGTAGACATTATACATTACCCCTGCCTAAAATAAACTGCTGTGATAGAGCAAAACACATTATACATTATCCCTGCCTAAAATAAACTGCTGTGATAGAGCAAAACACATTATACATTATCCCTGCCTAAAATGAACTGCTGTGATAGAGCAAAACACATTATACATTATCCCTGCCTAAAATAAACTACTGTGATAGAGCAAAACACATTATACATTATCCCTGCCTAAAATAAACTACTGTGATAGAGCAAAACACATTATACATTATCCCTGCCTAAAATAAACTGCTGTGATAGAGCAAAACACATTATACATTATCCCTGCCTAAAATAAACTACTGTGATAGAGCAAAACACATTATACATTATCCCTGCCTAAAATAAACTGCTGTGATAGAGCAAAACACATTATACATTATCCCTGCCTAAAATAAACTGCTGTGATAGAGCAAAACACATTATACATTATCCCTGCCTAAAATAAACTACTGTGATAGAGCAAAACACATTATACATTATCCCTGCCTAAAATAAACTACTGTGATAGAGCAAAACACATTATAAAATAAACATTATCCCTGCCTAAAATAAACTACTGTGATAGAGCAAAACACATTATACATTATCCCTGCCTAAAATAAACTGCTGTGATAGAGCAAAACACATTATACATTATCCCTGCCTAAAATAAACTACTGTGATAGAGCAAAACACATTATACATTATCCCTGCCTAAAATAAACTGCTGTGATGGAGCAAAACACATTATACATTATCCCTGCCTAAAATAAACTACTGTGATAGAGCAAAACACATTATACATTATCCCTGCCTAAAATAAACTACTGTGATGGAGCAAAACAGACGCAGCTCCAGATATGAGTCTCGGCAATGACAATGTTTCCACTTACAAGCCAATACTCTGGACAAAAGCATTGGGTGAATTAATGGCAATATACACACACACAGACACACAGACGCACACACACACCAATCCCTTAAAAGACCATTCAGTCTGAAAATCACAGTCCATCTACATTACTATAGTAAATCTTGTTCTGTCTTAGGTGAAATTATTTCTCACTAGTTCTGACTTGTCATCTTATCTCACATTGACTTGAATTCAATACTAATTATAGGTTGATATTTTGTTTTTAACGTCAGCAAACTTCGTGAAACAAAGTGTACATCCATTAAAAATGTATTTTAAACGACAAAGGATATTTCTTCCAATGATCTGGTCTGACATGGTCTGGAATTTATCCTGCATTTGTTGCAGCAGAGTCTGGACCTGCAGAGGAGAAAGTAACATGTGATTGGTTTTTGCAATTTCAGTGGGTGGAAACGTGTGTATCCTTTAGCATTTGCAAATGGTGAACGCATACTGGTGATCTTTGTGGGCGTTAAGCTGCCTCCATTGCTCACTCAACAGGGTGTTGAATAAATTTAAGCAGCCGTCTCTAGTTCTGATACTATGGAAACCATGGAGACTCGAAGCTTTTCCCAGCCAACATGTGAAGCGTAACACAATTACATTTAACGAGGGATAAAACAAAGACATTGCAGCAAAGCAACAATTCATACGGGAGAAGTTACTGTACGCCTAAAAACTACCTATGTTTACAGTACTGTAGCTACACGTTAATTTGCTATGGCAGGGATTTTGTTAGCCTGTTAGCTAACCGCCAGCTGGCTTGACTTAGCTGTTTTTTCAGTATGATTTCGATTAGGAAACGGCAAATATGTAAACGGGTCTTTATACTCACCACTCCAGTCAGATCCTGTACAGTCTTCGGATCTTGGATCTCGGACATGTCACTAAATAATAGCACCACGACGAGTCAAAGCCTGCGAAATATAAAACCGTGAATGACAGACCCCAGTAGCTGTAGACTCTGTCGACAAGTAAACAAGACTAGCCACTCATTAGCAACACGAAAAGGTACTTCCGGTTCACAGCATTGTGCAAATATCCAATGTAAAAGTCCCCCACACAATAATAGTCGACAGGTGTCCGCAACATTTATGGATTCATATTATGCTGATACTTTCCGCATTGTTGTGAGATAATATTTTGTGGACCACAATTTAAATAAAAAGTCAATAATAGCCTTTACTAGAAATATAATTAACACATATTAGCTCAGAATAATTTCAATAAATGTTCACATTTATAATCACTGACGTAGGTATTCACTGTATTATTTTGAATACTGTTCTGGGTATGTATGCAGATGCGTCCATTGGTGGGAAAAATACAGTAGGGTTTACGTAATAATGTATTTTGCTTATTAAACTTCCCCCCCTTCCTTTAAAAAATGTATTCACTTTATTATATTTTTTAATATATATTCTCTAAATTAGATTTTCCCTGATGTAGTTACAGTTATTTTATAATATGTTTCATACAAACCTCTTTTCTTCTACAGACTTTTTTTAAGTCAAAATAAGAAAACCGGAAGTCATTATGTTGCTTTGGACTAAAGTCAAAGATACTATAGTCTCAGAGGTTTCAAACCACTGGTTTCCGGGATTGCATTGCGAAGCAGACTCGACTGACCTGACTACTGAGTCGGCAAGGAATTTAAATAATTCAACATGTCCTCCTTTTAGGTGTTGATTTTCTAGAAATCTAAGAAAGGAAACATTTAAATTCCAGCACAAATTTTCAATTAACTTTTTGATTAGTTTAAAACAGATATTCAAGAGGGCGGTTGACTTGACTCTCTTTTCAGGCACTTTTTCGTGTTTTTCTCTGGAATTCGATTTTTTGATTAGGAGGGCACATTTTGGCGAGTCTTTATACAGTAAAATCTTTGGTTTAGTGTTTTGCTCCTATGACGCCAACATAAACAATAATGCCTTTGCTTAATCTGGTGGGAACGAGCTAACGGTATTTAGTATTAATTGTATTTAGTATTAACGGTATTTAGTATTAACTGTATTTAGAATTAACGGTATTTAATATTATAAAGAAACTCGTCTGCCTTTTTTAAATAATGCACTAACGTTGTCGGCATCAGAAGTTGGAACATGGAATAGCTTTACATTCTGCCTGGTTTGTTTTTGTCTAGTCTAAATAATACTTGACTTCGTCCAACACAAAGTTCTAGCCAGTCTGTAAATTACCTACAGTAGGCTTGAGTCAATTTATTTCACTCCCGGAGTTGCCGGTTTAATAATGTATTTATTTAGGCTATTTGACCATTCTGCGTTACAAAATAATAAACATCACATTGAACGCATGACTTAGATGCTCCCCACCTGACACTATTTATTGAACTAACAACTGAAATCGTTATTTCATGTAGGATCGCCAATGTGTAACAGGGAAGCTGTCGCATGAGGAGCGAGGACCATGGACAGCGGACTGGGCCTGGGTGATGATGATGACCGAGATATGGGGAGCATTTGGGCCTCTCTGCCCTGGTTGGCTTCATGTGTGATGGTGGTTGGAGGCGCCCTGCCTTACGCGCCCCAGTACCAGCAGATCCACCGGACCAAGAACACAGACGGGTTTTCCACACGCATCTGCCTCGTTCTGCTGGTCGCCAACATCCTTCGCATCTTGTTCTGGTATGCGTTGTCCGAGGTAGTGACCTTTAAGTTGGAATCAAAGACTGCATTTTTGACAATGTGTGTGTGTGTGTGTTGGGTTTTAAAGGTTTGGGAAGCAGTTTGAGGTGACTCTGCTTGTGCAGAGTCTGGTGATGATTGCTGCCATGCTATTGATGCTCAACCTCTGCTGCTCTGTGCAGAACAACGACCGCATCAGCACCAAACAGCATCACATAACAGGTAACACAGAAACCATCCGACAGTCATCAAACAGCTGTCAATCAACTATTACACAACTTGTGTAACTGACCACCATTCCAACTTCAACCTGTCTATCAACCACAGGACAGACGATAAATCACCCAGCAATCCACCTCCTAACAACCATTTCCATAACACTTTACTATCTAAATAGTTTTGTTATACCTCAGGATGGGATATAATGGCTTAACCATAACACCAGGCTTTCTCTTGTTCTGTCACTAGAGGGAGGTATTGGCCTGGGGTGAGGAAATGAACAATATCTTATTCTTCGTTACACTTCTAAAACTAATTTAGGCCCTCGCCATCTCTCTCTCTCTCTCTCTACCCTGACCCTGTTCTCTCTCCTTTTGTATCCACTCTTTTTTCTTTCTTAACCTTTTCTCTCTCATGAACTATTGATATCTCTACTTGCTCTCTCTCTCTCTCTCTCAGATCTGGACCTCCGGTTCTTCTGGAGCTGGGATGGATTTCAGGACTACCTGATCTTTCTGCTTGCCTTCACACTGCCCTGTGCTTTTGCCACCCTTCTTCTGCTGGACTCCTCTCTGTTTGTAGAGGCCCTGGGCTCCCTGTCTCTGCTGGCTGAGGCCATGCTGGCTCTACCACAGCTCCTCCAGAACCAACGAAATCGCTCCACCACCGGCATGAGGTGAGGAAACGTGGGTGGAGCGACGGTGTGGAGACGGCAGTGTGTGGTATAAAGACAGGTCTCTGAAATACCTCACAGAGCTGCGTCCCTCTTTTCTTGTTTTGTTTGTTGTCATTTATTTGGTCATTTCATATGTACCTTCAGTTGGGTTTATCTATTGTTTAGATTTGAAGTTACATTTACATTGTAGTAGTTTGTACTTTCCGGCTAACTAAAAAGTAATTAAAATAAATGATCAGGTTTTATTAATTAGCGTGGTAGCCTGATTGTTTAGTGTTTCAGTTGGAACTCAACTGTCAGGGAGAATCTGGTTCAACAATATGTGTGCCAAGAACTGGGAATACTGGGAATATTTTAGTCTGGACTGAAAGCTCCCCTTCAGTAGGAGATCTCCAGTAGGTTGGGATGTGGTGTTCCCCTCTGACAGGGTTTATCATGGGCAGGCAGCTGGGTTTCAGGCATGGTCTGGCAGTTAATTGGCACAAGTGGGTTTCAACCCATGGATATGTCTAAGGTGTTCCAGTCGGCAAAAAAACTGTTTTAGCAATGTCTCAAGCCAAAAATAAACACATCAACAAGTCGTTTTATTTCAATCCCAAACAAGACAAATGTTTCCTTCTTCAGTGTGAAGATGGTTCTGCTGTGGATGGCTGGAGACGGATTCAAGACAGCCTACTTTGCCCTGAACGAGAGCCCACTTCAGTTCCTTTTGTGTGGGTTGGCTCAGGTGCTGGTTGACCTGGCTATCCTCTATCAAGTGTGCCTCTACAGCAAAGCACCCTGGGATAAGGAGTCCTAGCCTACACCAGAAGGCCCTTCACTAATGTGAAAAGAGCAATAAAAAACATTTAAGTACCAATTACGTTTTGGGGAAATATACAACCAGACTTGGATTTGAATACTATTGAAAACCAAAACACAATTGTAATACTATTTTGTGTATTTCAATTATTTTATTGTTTAAAAGCACACTAAACAAGTTGATTCAGTATACTTACAACATACTCAATCAGTCAAGTATTCATGTTTCTGTAGTCTACACAAGTATTCATATTTCTTTAGTCTACACAACACAAGAATTCATATTTCTGTAGTCTACACAACACAAGTATTCATATTTATGTAGTCTACACAACACAAGTATTCATATTTATGTAGTCTACACAACACAAGTATTCATATTTCTGTAGTCTACACAACACAAGTATTCATATTTCTGTAGTCTACACAACACAAGTATTCATATTTCTGTAGTCTACACAACACAAGTATTCATATTTATGTAGTCTACACAACACAAGTATTCATATTTATGTAGTCTACACAACACAAGTATTCATATTTCTGTAGTCTACACAATACAGGTATTCATATTTATGTAGTCTACACAACAAATGTATTCATATTTCTGTAGTCTACACAACACAAGTATTCATATTTCTGTAGTCTACACAATACAGGTATTCATATTTCTGTAGTCTACACAACAAATGTATTCATATTTCTGTAGTCTACACAACACAAGTATTCATATTTCTGTAGTCTACACAACACAAGTATTCATATTTATGTAGTCTACACATTACAGCTATTCATATTTCTGTAGTCTACACATTACAGGTATTCATATTTCTGTAGTCTACACAACACAAGTATTCATATTTCTGTAGTCTACACAACACAAGTATTCATATTTCTGTAGTCTACACAATACAGGTATTCATATTTCTGTAGTCTACACAACAAATGTATTCATATTTCTGTAGTCTACACAACACAAGTATTCATATGTCTGTAGTCTACACAACACAAGTATTCATATTTCTGTAGTCTACACATTACAGCTATTCATATTTCTGTAGTCTACACATTACAGGTATTCATATTTCTGTAGTCTACACAACAAATGTATTCATATTTCTGTAGTCTACACAACACAGTGTCACATAATTTCTGTCACTATGTGAACATACAGGAGTTATTTTGTTACGACAACATTTGAGTATTTATTGAAGTTGCTTATGAATGTAATTTTGGCATTATTATTAGAAGCATATATTTTAATTTATGAGCATTTATATTCAAATGTATTATTATTTATTTATTTGTTGTAATCAATTGATTGACTGTTTGTTGTCAAGTCTTCTAAAAAGATAACCAATCAATTTATGTTTTTGAATACTCGCAAGAGAAAAAGCATTTTTCATGTTATTTATATGTTTACTTTCCTAACTTTGTCTTTGCGTCAATGTCAGATATCATTGAGTAAACCGACATCAATTTAGTGTTTATGACTGTGTGTTGTGTTCTGTCAGGGTGTTCGGACTGGGACTCAGTTCTGAAGACAAGCCATTGGTAAACATTCATAACCTGTTCAGATAGCTGTCATATCCTGTGTTTATGACTGTGTGTTGTGTTCGGTTAGGGGGTTTATGACTGTGAATCAGTACAGTATGGCTGCCAAGATATAACAGTCGGATGTGGTAAGACAGTTCAGTGCACACACACACACAGACACAAACAGGTCCAGCTGGTCGTAGCCCAAATACCCTCTCAGCATGTACTATGTAGGGTCATGTGACTGGCTGAGGACACCGTGTTCCAAATAGCACCATATTACCTCTATAGTGCATTATTGTCCCTGTAGGGCTCTGATCAAATGTGGTTCACTAAATAAGGACTAGGCCACTATTTGTGTAACACACTTTCATGTAAAAGAAAAGGATTATGGATTTTGGATTAGCATGGTTGGAAACATTAATCTTTTATATACAGTCTCCAACGATTTGTTAAGTAAACCCGATTAGAACTATGAAAAATTATAAATCCATGTGTCGAAAATCTAGGGAGGGAGGTATATGGGCAATGATTTGTTGATGCATGAAAACAAATTCCCAGAACCTCTGTAGTATCAAATTCCATTGGTTACTGCTGAGGGAATTACCATGGTTACTACAACGGGTATTACAGTGGTATTACGGTACTATGGTTACATTGGCTATTACTGTATTCATGCGGTATTTTATTAATATTCTGTTAAAAGAACATACATACATACAAAGTCACTCTAAAGGCTATTCACCATCCTTAAGCTTTTCCACATTTGTCTGTGTTACAAATTAAATTGTAATTTTATAAATTGTTTTTCACACTGACTAACTATTAACTATATTATAAGTTCACCCAGCACAGCCAGGAGAGGACTGGCCACCCCTCAGATCTTGGTTTCTTCCTTGCTTTCTTCATCAGGGAGTTTTTCCTAGCTGCTGTGTATCAACTTGTTGATGTGTGCTCTATCAGGTTTCGGGCTGGGTGTTTGTAAGAGCACTTTGTGACAACTGTCAATGTAAAAAAGGCCTAATAAAATGTATTAGATTGATTGATGACGGAGAGGGTAGAGGAGAAGACAAAGAGGTAGTAGATGGTGATGGACGGGGTAGAGGAGGAAGAGGGTGGAGGAGATAATGAACAGGGTAATAGAGGAAGAGGACAGGAAGTAGTAGAGGAAGAGGACAGGAAGTAGTAGAGGAAGAGGGTAGAAGAGTAAATTAATGGGGAAAGAGTCGGAAAAAAGCAGTTGTTGTCAGATGTAAGACAACCCGAGTCTATACATCATTTGAAAAGCGGGACATTATCCGGGTTGAGTTCCTTTCCTCTCTTCCATTAGTAGAAACCTGAGACCTGGAGAAGATGAGGGGAGGCCAGAGAGATGAAGAACAGGGAGATGAAGATGAGGTGAGGCCAGAGCGATGAAGAACAGGGAGATGAAAATGAGCAGCAAAGGAGGAGAGTGGGCGTGGGAAAATGTAGTTAATCTTTGACATTTTGAATGATTTGTAGCTCCAAGTTGATTAATCTGCATCTCCCTTTCTTTGATGGAACATCCGATTTAAGACATTAACAAATGCCCTAACGAACATCATAATTTCTCCTCCATATTCCCGGGATTGGTTGAAAAGTGGAGAAAACAACCGCTCCAGGTGCTCATTGACAAGTGAGGTTGATCTGTGGTGACATGATTGACAGGTTGGAAATTCAGTTAGGGCAAATTAGACGGATACTCAGCAGCCATTGCTTCAACTTGGTTCATGTCATACTAAATATCTAGAATGCATGTTTCCTAGCTCAGCTGTATAAGAGTCCTTTAGAGTATAGCCATAGGGCTCGAGTCCTTTAGAGTTGCCATAGGGCTCGAGTCCTTTAGAGTTGCCATGGGGCTCGAGTCCTTTAGAGTTGCCATGGGGCTCGAGTCCTTTAGAGTTGCCATAGGGCTCGAGTCCTTTAGAGTTGCCATGGGGCTCGAGTCCTTTAGAGTTGCCATAGGGCTCGAGTCCTTTAGAGTTGCCATGGGGCTCGAGTCCTTTAGAGTTGCCATAGGGCTCGAGTCCTTTAGAGTTGCCATGGGGCTCGAGTCCTTTAGAGTTGCCATGGGGCTCGAGTCCTTTAGAGTTGCCATGGGGCTCCTGGTGTCCCGTTGATTAGTATCATTCTGCCCGGATATGTTGAGGGCAGACTGTTCTAGACAGTCACAGTTGTGCCATATTCTCTCCATTTCCTAATAATGGTCTGTGCTCCAGAAGATGTTCGGATGCCTTGGAAATGCTGTTATATCCTACACCTGATTGCTTTAGAAGTGCCTTATTCTGGATTTACTTTGAATGTTCCTCGTATGTGGTGTTAGTTAGGAATTCTATAATTGTGGGATCTCTACGGGTGTATTTAACCTAAAATATGGTAAAACACCTTTTCCCCACATTCAACGAAATTACTTCTAAAGGCATTTTGGTGTGTCATAGGAAATTTAGTGAGAATGTATGCAATCAAATACAGTTGAATATATCTAATTAATAAAAAAAAATTGCAGTTATTTTACATTGACATCATAAACCCCCTAATTGCATCCATTAAGATTTTAAATAGTCATACAATATAATGTTCCCAAACCTAATGTGCACCCTGGAGTATATCTTGAGAAAACTTTGGTCCACACATCCGCGGAAAAATCCCCACTGAACCATAAAAAAACACAGACAGTGAATTATGGAAATCTAAAGAGATAAAAAAGATCCTCGTCCTGTAAAACAGATGACACGAAATGACACAACAGCAGGTTACCAGAAGACATTAGATAATCGCTTTTAACTCTCTCGGTTTCGGCCACCTGTCGTTAAACCCTCGTTCAGATAATATAAGACGTAGAAGAATTAATACGGATTGGAGAAAACTACTTACTTCATGCGAGCCGAATGCGCTGTACTTACTTAACGTATATATACACACATACACATATATATATACACACATATATGTTTCAGAGCTTGTTTTTATAACGAGCTCACATAAAACAATACGAGAGCTCTCATAGGATCATTTGGTCCGTGCAACCAGCCTGGACCCCTGCTGGGTTTTATTTCATATTTGATATTTAGTTGATTTGTCCAGATTTCATTCAGGCTACTTTGCTGTTTCTGCGGTTGTCTTCTTGAAGTGGTCAAACGAGTGAAGCGCAAGATTTGTGATGATGACAGAAAAACCCTGACATTGGAGTTAATAAAACCTATCGTCACTAATTTGGTCACATTAAGGTAAGTCAATTACAATATTTGTGTAGAAATGGACATGTATATTAATAAGCCTATATGTCAGTAGGCAATTTATGGGTGTGAAATAACAGTACAAGTGATAACAGAAATTAGTATTAATCACTATAGTTGTACAAGTCGCAATAGTATTAGTAGTGATAGTAGATGTAGTAGTAGTAATATCAATCAATCACATTTTTTATGAAGCCCTTTACAACAAACTTGTCACAAAGTGCTTTCACAAACACCCAGCCTGAACCCGACCGAGCACACATCAACAAGTTGATACACTGCCGCTAGGAAAAACTCCCTGATGGGTCGAATTTAGGAAGAAACCTAAAGAGGAACCTGACTCTGAGGGGTGACCAGTCCCCTTCTGGCTGTGCTGGGTGAACTTATTATAGTTTAATAATTATTATATGCCTTTTTTAATGCTGAGAGTCTTATAAAATAGTCCAGGTGAAATACAGTCAGAAAGGGACAACCAGGAGGGTTGATGCTTTGGCAGATTGTAAGCCAAAACTGTCAGGTAGCATCAGCTGCTGTATTGTAGAGGTAGTAGTGATACTTATAGTCACACACACCTGTACTAATAGTCACACACACTTGTAGTAATAGTCACACACACCTGTACTAATAGTTACACACACCTTTACTTATAGTCACATGCAAATGTCCTGATAGTCACACACACCTGTACTAATAGTCACATACAAATGTACTAATAGTCACACAAACCTGTACTAATAGTTAGTTATATAGTTCATGTCATCTGTACTGAATTCCATCTTTAGTCACACAAGTTATTTGCAAAGATAAATACACAACACCTCACAGCATGAAACGTCTAACATCTGTTAACTTGTCAGCCGAGGGATGGTTGCACTGAAACAGGGCCTTAAATATGATTTCAATATCCTGAAATTGATAAGGACATAAGGTAAACAACCACATGCAGGTGGGTATTACCGTCACAAATCAGAGACTGGGTAAATAAATGCAGCTCATGGAAAATAAAGTTCAAGGAAACATCAACAATGCTTAGTAGAATGTCACTTGCAGTTTATGGCATCAGGGTTCAATGGGATCGTGTTCATTGCAAGAAGATCTCCAAATAGCCGTCATGGAAAGTTGCTATCACGGTTTTCCGGCAGATTGTGTGACTCACTGTCTTTCAACATAATATGAGAGGAGGATGTACAGCCCAGCTATTGGAAAGCTCAGAGACATTGGCTCAGCTTGTTTACCGTGGGTGCCTCTGTCCAAATGTATTTCTAGAGCTAGTTAAAACCTGATTCAAATTGCAGACTGTGATGCAACAGTCTGTACCTCAGATGTTAGGAGTGTCTGTATCTCAGATCAGATGTTAGGAGTGTCTGTATCTCAGATGTTAGGAGTGTCTGTATCTCAGATCAGATGTTAGGAGTGTCTGTATCTCAGATCAGATGTTAGGAGTGTCTCTACCTCAGATGTTAGGAGTGTCTGTATCTCAGATGTAAGGAGTGTCTGTATCTCAGATGTAAGGAGTTTCTGTACCTCAGATGTAAGGAGTGTCTGTACCTCAGATGTAAGGAGTGTCTGTATCTCAGATGTAAGGAGTGTCTGTACCTCAGATGTAAGGAGTGTCTGTACCTCAGATGTAAGGAGTGTCTGTATCTCAGATGTAAGGAGTGTCTGTACCTCAGATGTAAGGAGTGTCTGTACCTCAGATGTTAGGAGTGTCTGTACCTCAGATGTAAGGAGTGTCTGTACCTCAGATGTTAGGAGTGTCTGTACCTCAGATGTAAGGAGTGTCTGTACCTCAGATGTAAGGAGTGTCTGTATCTCAGATGTAAGGAGTGTCTGTACCTCAGATGTAAGGAGTGTCTGTACCTCAGATGTAAGGAGTGTCTGTATCTCAGATGTAAGGAGTGTCTGTACCTCAGATGTAAGGAGTGTCTGTATCTCAGATGTAAGGAGTGTCTGTACCTCAGATGTAAGGAGTGTCTGTATCTCAGATGTAAGGAGTGTCTGTACCTCAGATGTAAGGAGTGTCTGTACCTCAGATGTAAGGAGTGTCTGTATCTCAGATGTAAGGAGTGTCTGTACCTCAGATGTAAGGAGTGTCTGTATCTCAGATGTAAGGAGTGTCTGTACCTCAGATGTAAGGAGTGTCTGTATCTCAGATGTAAGGAGTGTCTGTACCTCAGATGTAAGGAGTGTCTGTACCTCAGATGTAAGGAGTGTCTGTACCTCAGATGTTAGGAGTGTCTGTACCTCAGATGTAAGGAGTGTCTGTACCTCAGATGTTAGGAGTGTCTGTATCTCAGATGTAAGGAGTGTCTGTACCTCAGATGTAAGGAGTGTCTGTACCTCAGATGTAAGGAGTGTCTGTATCTCAGATGTAAGGAGTGTCTGTACCTCAGATGTTAGGAGTGTCTGTACCTCAGATGTTAGGAGTGTCTGTACCTCAGATGTAAGGAGTGTCTGTATCTCAGATGTAAGGAGTGTCTGTACCTCAGATGTAAGGAGTGTCTGTATCTCAGATGTAAGGAGTGTCTGTACCTCAGATGTAAGGAGTGTCTGTACCTCAGATGTAAGGAGTGTCTGTATCTCAGATGTAAGGAGTGTCTGTACCTCAGATGTAAGGAGTGTCTGTACCTCAGATGTAAGGAGTGTCTGTACCTCAGATGTAAGGAGTGTCTGTACCTCAGATGTAAGGAGTGTCTGTATCTCAGATGTTAGGAGTGTCTGTTGTTATGTGCGATCATATTCTTCAAACCCAACCTTCGTTTGTAGCGGGCGTGTGGTGTGTGTGGTGCAGGTTGGTTGTTCTATATGTGTATTTGTGGTGTGTGTGTGGGTCGGGGGGGGGTTGGTTGATCGCTGTTTGTACTGGCAGATGATGGTGGGCGTGGCACCAGTCTGGAATCCTTACAGCTGTTCATTGTTGTAATTATTGACCGGTGTAAATATATATATATAAGTGTATATATGTGCATATATATATATATATGAGAGGTTCACATGCTCATTAGATCTTTCCGTGTTATACACTCAGTTAGCTGGATGGGAGTCACCCCTGTATTTGGTAGCAGGTAGGCAGGCTGGTTAGGTGTTGCCATGTGTCAGGGCTGTTTATTCTGTTCATAAACCTGCTCCCATAACCCCTTCTACTGACCTCCCTTTTTCTGTTTGTTGATCGATATTGTTAGCGTCCTGTTAAGAGTTAACCTGGAATTCTGGTTGCTGTGTCTTGTCTTGTTTTAGTTAGTTACACATAACACTTCCTCTCCATTGCTTGTTTTATGGTGTCTGCAAGGCTGGACATTGTGTCTCCACCTCAACAAGCTGCAGACGAGGTGAGAACATAACACTATGTACTGTACTTGTAAAATAACGCACCATGTTTTCTGTTGACTCTAGGAAGTGTTGCTTTGGTCAACAGTTAAAGAGAACCCTAATAAAATCTGAAAATCCCAAATCTATACGCATATTCCATCCCTTCCGTTTAGACGTCGGTCAAATGTCTCCTCGGATGTATCAAGATGGAAGATATTCATCACGTGAGAGGTTCCATTTCCCAAATGTAATCAGACTAATGCCTGAAGGCATTTAGAATTGATCTGGGGCAGTGAGACAAAGAAAAAACATCCTCCATGGAGTCCCTCGTGCGTCTCTTCAGTTTCTACAGCGTCTCCTCTCTGCGTACTCACAAACCAGACAGAGACGAAGGGATCAGATCTCTTTACTCCACACTCACAAATGTCTGTTTCCTCAATTTAGTGTCCAAAACAAGTTCTAGGTCCTTGACTTCTGAGGCTTACATTTCCAACCCCCCGTGACATGGGAGCAACCTTTTTTGACAACCTGTCGCTCCTGGAGGATTTTACTAGCTCATGGTAATGTTGGGGTTTGTATGGGAGTTATCTGCGCTGGGCGTTATCCTGTTGAGCTGAAGCCTTTGTGCTAGCGTAGAGAGCTAACAACAATTCAGGTTTCAAGGGAGACATGAAACCCTGTTGTATTTTGTCTTCCCAGGTACGCGGAGCTGATCACCTCGTCCCATCATGCCGCTCATCAGCAACGCCCAAGACTACAGCAACTTCTCTGTCAGCAGCGACAACAGCAGCTTAGATGGCCAATTCACAGAGATCCCAGAGACCAAGACCATCAAGGGGGTGTATTATAAACGTGTTCATCGACTCCACATTGGCAGAGACGGGGTCTGGCCCAACGTTGACCATACTCTACAGGTTAGAGTACTACTGTCACGGTCTGTGTATGGTGTAGCGTAATAAGCCATGTGCAGAGCCAGTAATCCGTCCGGTATGTTTAATTACATACAAACAACGTAAAACAAACCGTAGAACGGCGACAAACACGACTGGTGAAAAGGATAAATGAAAGTGCGCGTATAGCGTCTTATAATAAACATTCCCCTAACAACCCGTCTTCAAACAAACACTCACCTACATATAACGTTGTGACATGTAACAATGAACAGCAAACAGTGACATCTAGGCAATCCCTTTATAACCCAGTGATTACAAATCCCCAACAGCTGTAACCAACATAAACCAGGAAGTGGACACCCGAAACCAGACAGTGCAGTACCCTAACTCACCACTCGTGACAGTACCCCCCACTTAAGGCTAGCTCCCAGATAGCCAACAACAACCAACATTAACAACACACAAAAAAAAAAAACAAGGGAGCAACAGGCAAGGACCCACTGTCACACCCAAAGGGTTAGTCCAAGACAGCAGGTCCAGCTCTTAAAGGGCCTTGGTGGCCCGATCGCCATCTTGTGCGGCAAGGCTTCCGCCATCTTGGTGGATGTGGCGGCGGCCATCGTGGTGGGCGTGGCGGCGGCCATCGACGTGGGCGTGGCGGCGGCCATCGGCGTGGGCGTGGCGGCGGCCATCGGCGTGGGCGTGGCGGCGGCCATCGACGTGGGCGTGGCGGCGGCCATCGGCGTGGGCGTGGCGGCGGCCATCGGCGTGGGCGTGGCGGCGGCCATCGACGTGGGCGTGGCGGCGGCCATCGACGTGGGCGTGGCGGCGGCCATCGACGTGGGCGTGGCGGCGGCCATTTTAGGCGGTGACGCTCTGGGAGCTCTGGCAGGCGGTGACGCTCTGGGAGCTCTGGCAGGCGGTGACGCTCTGGGAGCTCTGGCAGGCGGTGACGCTCTGGGAGCTCTGGCAGGCAGGACGCTCTGGGAGCTCTGGCAGGCGAGGACGCTCTGGGAGCTCTGGCAGGCAAGGACGCTCTGGGAGCTCTGGCAGGCAAGGACGCTCTGGGAGCTCTGGCAGGCAAGGACGCTCTGGGAGCTCTGGCAGGCAGGACGCTCTGGGAGCTCTGGCAGGCAAGGACGCTCTGGGAGCTCTGGCAGGCGGTGACGCTCTGGGAGCTCTGGCAGGCGGTGACGCTCTGGGAGCTCTGGCAGGCGGTGACGCTCTGGGAGCTCTGGCAGGCGGTGACGCTCTGGGAGCTCTGGCAGGCGGTGACGCTCTGGGAGCTCTGGCAGGCGGTGACGCTCTGGGAGCTCTGGCAGGCGGTGACGCTCTGGGAGCTCTGGCAGGCGGTGACGCTCTGGGAGCTCTGGCAGGCGGTGACGCTCTGGGAGCTCTGGCAGGCGGTGACGCTCTGGGAGCTCTGGCAGGCGGTGACGCTCTGGGAGCTCTGGCAGGCGGTGACGCTCTGGGAGCTCTGGCAGGCGGTGACGCTCTGGGAGCTCTGGCAGGCGGTGACGCTCTGGGAGCTCTGGCAGGCGGTGACGCTCTGGGAGCTCTGGCAGGCGGTGACGCTCTGGGAGCTCTGGCAGGCGGTGACGCTCTGGGAGCTCTGGCAGGCGGTGACGCTCTGGGAGCTCTGGCAGGCAAGGACGCTCTGGGAGCTCTGGCAGGCAAGGACGCTCTGGGAGCTCTGGCAGGCGGTGACGCTCTGGGAGCTCTGGCAGGCGGTGACGCTCTGGGAGCTCTGGCAGGCGGTGACGCTCTGGGAGCTCTGGCAGGCGGTGACGCTCTGGGAGCTCTGGCAGGCAAGGACGCTCTGGGAGCTCTGGCAGGCAAGGACGCTCTGGGAGCTCTGGCAGGCAAGGACGCTCTGGGAGCTCTGGCAGGCGGTGACGCTCTGGGAGCTCTGGCAGGCGGTGACGCTCTGGGAGCTCTGGCAGGCGGTGACGCTCTGGGAGCTCTGGCAGGCGGTGACGCTCTGGGAGCTCTGGCAGGCGGTGACGCTCTGGGAGCTCTGGCAGGCGGTGACGCTCTGGGAGCTCTGGCAGGCGGTGACGCTCTGGGAGCTCTGGCAGGCGGTGACGCTCTGGGAGCTCTGGCAGGCGGTGACGCTCTGGGAGCTCTGGCAGGCGGTGACGCTCTGGGAGCTCTGGCAGGCGGTGACGCTCTGGGAGCTCTGGCAGGCGGTGACGCTCTGGGAGCTCTGGCAGGCGGTGACGCTCTGGGAGCTCTGGCGGAGGAAGGAGGAGCCCCTCAGGGCACTCACACTGGAGTGGGAGGAGCTGGTCCGGGCACTCACGTAGGGGGGAGGAGCCGCTCAGGACACTCATGCTTAAGTGGGAGGGGCTGGTCCGGGCACACACGTAGAGGGGGGAGGAGCCGCTCAGGACACTCATGCTTAAGTGGGAGGGGCTGGTCCGGGCACTCACGTAGAGGGGGGAGGAGCCGCTCTGGACACTCACGCTTCAGTGGGAGGGGCTGGTCCGGGCACTCACGTAGAGGAGGGAGGAGCCGCTCAGGACACTTAAGCAAAGGTGGGAGGGGCTCATCTAGGCACTCACGCAGAGGAGGGAGGAGCCGCTCAGTACACTCAAGCAAAGGTGGGAGGGGCTCATCCTGGAACTCCTGCTGTGGTGGAAGGGACCGCTCAGGGCACTCTTGCTGGAGTGGGAGAGGCTGGTCCTGCAGGGTGAACCACACCCCCCACCATCTCCTAATCACGCCGGGCGGCTGGCACTCCAGGCCCTTAGGTGGTCTCTGGGCCCTGGAGGTTGGTGGCCGGAAAGGGTCATAGCCCTGTTGGAGCTGGGGTTTTGGCTTCAGCTCCAGAGCTCTTGCTGGCTCTGGCTGCAGCCCCGGAGCAGTGGGTGGTTGCTGTGGCAGCACCAGGGTCGTGGGTGTTCTCTCCGCGGACCTCCTTGAACACCCCGTTAGCTCCCCCCCAAAAATCACTTTGGGGCGCCTCCGGGATGTCCTCTTGCCTTCATAGAAGGCCCGCGGACCCATTTTCACAGACCCTGAATGCTGCATTGATGGTTCGTACTCAGCATACGGCCGGAGACGTAGCCACCGCTCCTGTGGTGTCTCCGGCCGATTCCATTCCCACCGCTCCGTGGGGCGACGGTGAGTTTCATCCGACGGGGCGCTATAGCTTGCCCCCCCGTGGAATCCACTCACCGTCTGGCTCCGCTGGCTTAGGTGGCTGTTCATTCTGTCACGGTCTGTGTATGGTGTAGCGTAATAAGCCATGTGCAGAGCCAGTAATCCGTCCGGTATGTTTAATTACATACAAACAACGTAAAACAAACCGTAGAACGGCGACAAACACGACTGGTGAAAAGGATAAATGAAAGTGCGCGTATAGCGTCTTATAATAAACATTCCCCTAACAACCCGTCTTCAAACAAACACTCACCTACATATAACGTTGTGACATGTAACAATGAACAGCAAACAGTGACATCTAGGCAATCCCTTTATAACCCAGTGATTACAAATCCCCAACAGCTGTAACCAACATAAACCAGGAAGTGGACACCCGAAACCAGACAGTGCAGTACCCTAACTCACCACTCGTGACAACTACTACTACTACGACGAATACTACTGATGTACCAACGCCACCATGTAGCAGATACCTTTCCAAAGCACAGTATAGAAATAACATTTTAAAATGACATGCTTTATGAATTATTACATTAATGTCATTAATTCAATACTTCTGAAATGAAACCAGGTGTATTTTCTGTGCTCATATACCCAGGCCCTGATCAATGTGGGAGGCCACCACTACACATTTCCCTGGAGCACCCTGGAGGAATTCCCCCTCACCAGGTTGGGACGCCTGCGTCTCTGCTCCGACCTCGATGACATCAGTCGACTCTGTGACGACTACGACGAGAGCCGACGGGAGTTCTTCTTCGACCGGAACCCGGCGGCATTCCGGGTCATCCTGAACTTCCTGGCGGCCGGGAAGCTCCGCCTCCTCAGGGAACTGTGTGCCGTGTCTCTGCACGACGAGCTGGACTACTGGGGCGTGGACCACGCCCACATGGAGCGCTGCTGTCGCAGGCGCTTGTTGACCCGCGTAGAGGAGGTACGGTTGGCCGAAAGGTTTACAACGTCTCCTTTTACAGCCTAAAGTTTCACTAATGATTTTTTCTCATTTTTACCTAGCGAAATAGACTTCCTGGATAACTGGGAGTTTTACGTGAAATTCACTTTGGAACTGAAGCTTGATTCTGATTTTGCTTTGAGGTGGCAGAGCGTGAGCGGAAGGAGAAGGAGTGGAGGCAAAAGAGGCTGGATATGCAAAGGCTCCCCCTGGTGGCAGAGTCCGGCTACCGCGGGCTGATGAGCAGGTATTAGCATTAAAGAGCTCAGAGAGTGAGTACTGACACTAGCCATATGCAACACATTACACTCAGACACACACAGCATCATACTTTTGTGGGCATTGGGACTGGGTTTGATCAGGGGGCCACAAAACATAATTTGCTTTTGTTTTTTCAAACACATTTCCGGCAGTTCTACAAAATCTTCACAAATATATTACTAGCTAGCAGGAGCAGATTATGATAGATTTAAAAAAACTGAACATGGATTACAGTTTCTCTTGAACCTGAGTCAACATAACCCAGATCACAGGCAGTTCAAACACTTGAAGCTCAATGGTCCATAGCTGGTCCGCATTTCAGTGAACTCCAGTTACATACGTCTGTTTATAATGGGTATTGAAGAACGCGTATAAAGATGCTCTTTCTGAATCGGTGTCCGCAGGCTGAGAGAGGTGGTGGAGAACCCCCACTCTGGCTGGGTGGGGAAGACTTTTGCCTGCGTTTCTATGACCATGGTGGTTGTCACGGTGATTAGCCTCTGCATCAGCACAATGCCTGACCTGCGCGAGGAAGAGAACCAGGTGGGTAAACTGAGATTTAAACCGGAGAACCAGGTGGGAGAACAGAATTTAGACCGGAGAACCAGGTGGGAGAACAACTCTAAAGAAGGGAGGGGCTCTGGACAACTCCCTCCGATATAAATGTTTGTTGTCTTTTCCCGAAACATTTATCAACAGACCAAACATTGTAGAATTCAACTAATGAATCCTAAAGGACCTCACATGGGAGGAAATATTGGACTAATCGTGTACTGATGATGTGCCAGATGACTCCTCGTTTTCACAGAGGGGAAGTGTTTAGGGTTGTGAAATATTTAGCCCTGGCGGAGACAGCTCATCATAGAAAACAAGCGTAAAAGATTCTCACTGAAAAAAGATTGCTCAGATCAAGAGACAACCCCCACATTCTCCAATGTGCAAGATGTTTGTCAAAGTCTCTTCTTCATTTCTAAATAATTTCACAAATACTGTATTTTTTCTCTCCATCTGCTGTATCTTCCCTGACCCTTACTCTCCCTCCCTCTCTCCTCTGTCTCCCTCCCTCGCACTCGCTCTCCTCTGTCTCCCTCCCTCGCACTCGCTCTCCTCTGTCTCCCTCCCTCACACTCGCTCTCCTCTGTCTCCCTCCCTCACACTCGCTCTCCTCTGTCTCCCTCCCTCCTCTGTCTCCCTCCCTCCCTCCTCGGTCTCCCTCCCTCCCCTTTTATAACCTCCAGGGCAAGTGTTCCCAAAAGTGTCATCTTATGTTTGTTGTGGAATCGGTGTGTGTAGCCTGGTTCTCCATGGAGTTCATTCTGAGGTTCCTCCACGCTCGCTCCAAACTGGAATTCATCCGCGGGCCTTTAAACATCATCGATGCTGTGGCCATCCTCCCCTATTACCTGTCGCTTGTCATGGTGGACAAGGAGGTGGCTAACGAGAATAACAGCCCTGGTACAGTGGGACATTTTTAACTCAAACAAAACATTTTAAAACCCAATACTTGTATGGTATTCAGCCAATCTCTGTATGCACCATCTTTTAATGTCTTTCAAAAAAAATCCTGCAGGAAGACAAGCTCTCTCATCCCTATAATAGAACTACATGGCATAAATATATGAGTTTGCCTCGTTCTGGAGACGACCAAGCTCCCATACTAAAACCCTGTACCCCCTCGTCCCCCTCTGTGCCCCTGTAGGGAGGGGCTACCTGGACAAACTGGGGCTGGTGCTACGTCTGATGCGTGCCCTACGTATCCTCTACGTCATGCGTCTGGCACGCCACTCCATGGGTCTCCAGACGCTCGGTCTGACCGTGAAGCGGAGCGTCCGCGAGTTCGGCCTCCTGGTTCTCTTCGTCACCGTCGGCATCGCCCTCTACTCCCCGATGGTACACCTGGCCGAGAGCGAGCTGGCGCCCAACGCCGCCACCATGCCCCATCAGAGCTTCAGCAGCATCCCCGTCACCTATTGGTGGGCCATCATCTCCATGACGACCGTGGGATATGGGGACATGGTGCCCCACAGCATCCCGGGTCAGGTCGTGGCACTGAGCAGCATCCTGAGTGGAATTCTCATTATGTCTTTCCCGGCCACCTCCATCTTCCACATGTTCTCCAAGAGCTACCAGGAGCTGAAGGTGGAGCATGAGAGGCTGTGGAAGGAGGAGACAGGGGCGGCCCTGGCCGCAGACATCCTGGAGAGCAGGAAGGAGAGGGAAGCAGAGGGACTGGACTTCCACTACGAACGGCGGGGATCTGGGGAGTCTTCGCTCCAATCCCTGGAAAGGGATGAGGAAGGGATGATGGGAAAGGATGATGGGAAGGATGAAGACATTGTACACACTGTATAACTAATACTGTACTGTACACACTGTATAACTAATACTGTACTGTACACACTGTATAACTAATACTGTACTGTACACACTGTATAACTAATACTGTACTGTACACACTGTATAACTAATACTGTACTGTACACACTGTATAACTAATACTGTACTGTACACACTGTATAACTAATACTGTACTGTACACACTGTATAACTAATACTGTACTGTACACATATAACTAATACTGTACTGTACACACTGTATAACTAATACTTTACTGTACACACTGTATAACTAATAGTGTACTGTACACACTGTATAACTAATACTGTACTGTACACACTGTATAACTAATACTGTACTGTACACACTGTATAACTAATACTTTACTGTACACACTGTATAACTAATACTGTACTGTACACACTGTATAACTAATACTGTACTGTACACACTGTATAACTAATACTGTACTGTACACACTGTATAACTAATACTGTACTGTACACACTGTATAACTAATACTGTACTGTACACACTGTATAACTAATACTTTACTGTACACACTGTATAACTAATACTGTACTGTACACACTGTATAGCTAATACTGTACTGCACACACTGTATAACTAATACTGTACTGCACACACTGTCTAGCTAATACTGTACTGCACACACTGTATAACTAATACTGTACTGTACACACTGTATAGCTAATACTGTACTGCACACACTGTATAACGAATACTGTACTGTACACACTGTATAACTAATACTGTACTGTACACACTGTATAACTAATACTGTACTGTACACACTGTATAACTAATACTGTACTGCACACACTGTATAGCTAATACTGTACTGCACACACTGTATAGCTAATACTGTACTGTACACACTGTATAGCTAATACTGTACTGCACACACTGTATAGCTAATACTGTACACACTGTATAACTAATACTGTCTAGCTAATACTGTACTGCACACACTGTATAACTAATACTGTTATGTACACACTGTATAGCTAATACTGTACTGCACACACTGTATAACTAATACTGTACTGCACACACTGTATAGCTAATACTGTACTGCACACACTGTATAACTAATACTGTACTGCACACACTGTATAGCTAATACTGTACTGTACACACTGTCTAGCTAATACTGTACTGTACACACTGTATAACTAATACTGTCTAGCTAATACTGTACTGCACACACTGTATAACTAATACTGTACTGTACACACTGTATAGCTAATACTGTACTGCACACACTGTATAACTAATACTGTACTGTACACACTGTATAGCTAATACTGTACTGTACACACTGTATAGCTAATACTGTACTGCACACACTGTATAGCTAATACTGTACTGTACACACTGTATAGCTAATACTGTACTGCACACACTGTATAGCTAATACTGTACTGCACACACTGTATAGCTAATACTGTACTGCACACACTGTATAGCTAATACTGTACTGTAGACACTGTCTAGCTAATACTGTACTCTACACACTGTATAGCTAATACTGTCTAGCTAATACTGTACTGTACACACTGTATAGCTAATACTGTACTGTACACACTGTATAGCTAATACTGTACTGTACACACTCTCTAGCTAATACTGTACTGTACACACTGTATAACTAATACTGTCTAGCTAATACTGTACACACTGTATAGCTAATACTGTACTGTACACACTGTATAACTAATACTGTCTAGCTAATACTGTACTGTACACTGTAGGGGAGAGTGGGGTAAAGTGAGAATTTTTTTACATTTGCTCCCCTCTAAGCGAGCGAAAATTATATATCAGTAAAATTTACACATTTCCCAATAATTCAGGATATTTCCTAGCAATGGAAATGATCAGAATGTATTCAGGACAAAGGGAAGTGAAAATATGATTGTTTTTAAAAAAGTGGTCTTGTGTCTCAGATTACCCCATTTTAGGGGTAATCTGAGACAGAAGAGAGAAATCAAGGGGGTAAACTGATCCACTTACTTTTCCCACTCTGAAACTACCATAACACCACATGTTGTACAAGTTAGAATCCTGACAGCTAGCTTGACAACCACACAATTCAGAACTAATCTCGGACTAGTAACAGAATCATGGGGATTGCTCAATTAAGTAAAAAAATTTCTAAACACTTGAAAGTGTTCACAACATTACTAATAGCATTAATTTCAGCATTCTGTCAGTAGCTGGTCCTTATCACAAGCCACTCAGTATCAGTCTGGTGCTCTCTAATGTATCATGTGTAGCTTAGGCTACCTGCTGTGGCTTTTGTACTGTAAAGATGCCTGTTTCATCTTACAAATCTCACTGTTTTCAAAACCAAATCTTACAGGTAAAGCCTCCATAGAACATTTGCAACTAAAGAATTAATTCTGTCACCTGTCCATCACTACAGCCAGATTGTTAAAGAACTCCCCGACTATAGTGTTATTGAAGGCTGTAGCCCTCCCCAGGTATGTTGCCTCTGGAGTTCGGACAGAGAGATGACGACTAGGAAGCTGCCAAACCAATCTTCACCGAGAGTAGACAGTTCATTATTAGATATAATATTTAACATTGTGGCAAGATCAGTTGGCCTTAGTTAACCTACTGAATCATGTGATCTCTTGCACATGGCTTTTCTACAATGTTTATTACATTAAAAATAGAAATTATGTAATGTAATATTACGTTAAAATATGTTTAAGACTAAACTTAACTTGTGCCTCATGTCTCACTTTACCCCACAGCATTTGTCTCACTTTACCCCACCGCCACATTTTAGAAAAAAACTATCTCTCTCAGCAATTCAGGCTAATCTTCAGCTAGCATCATCACATGGTTTTATATGTTGGTAGTTCATCAACATGTTTGATATAAGTTTTTCTACCTGAATCAATTTGCTTTGGCACAATAGTTGATTAAGTTGACAGAAAGAAAAATTACTTTTACATGCAAAAAACATATATTTGTGAAATAAACATGCTTTCCACAGCACTATGGGGTCCTCTCCTTCATGGCCAAGGGTAAATTTGAGGGGCTTGAAAACATAATGGTCACATGACCACAAATGTGTTCCGTTGCCTAGATACAGGGGGTGTCTCACATTACCCGATGTCTCACATTACCCCACTCTCCCCTATAGCTAATACTGTACTGTACACACTGTATAGCTAATACTGTACTGCACACGCTGTATAGCTAATACTGTACTGTACACACTGTATAGCTAATACTGTACTGTACACACTGTATAGCTAATACTGTACTGTACACACTGTATAGCTAATACTGTACTGCACACACTGTATAGCTAATACTGTACTGTAGACACTGTATTGTTCACACTGTATAGCTAATACTGTACTGCACACACTGTATAGCTAATACTGTACTGTACACACTGTATAGCTAATACTGTACTGCACACACTGTATAGCTAATACTGTACTGTACACACTGTATAACTAATACTGTCTAGCTAATATTGTACTGTACACACTGTATATCTAATACTGTACTGTACACACTGTATAGCTAATACTGTACTGTACACACTGTATAGCTAATACTGTACTGTACACACTGTATAGCTAATACTGTACTGTACACACTGTATAACTAATACTGTCTAGCTAATACTGTACTGTACACACTGTATATCTAATACTGTACTGTACACACTGTATAGCTAATACTGTACTGTACACACTGTATAGCTAATACTGTACTGTACACACTGTATAACTAATACTGTCTAGCTAATACTGTACTGTTCACACTGTATAGCTAATACTGTACTGTACACACTGTATAGCTAATACTGTACTGCACACGCTGTATAGCTAATACTGTACACACTGTATAGCTAATACTGTACTGTACACACTGTATAGCTAATACTGTACTGTACACACTGTATAGCTAATACTGTACTGCACGCACTGCATAGCTAATACTTTACTGTACACACTGTATAGCTAATACTGTACTGCACACACTGTATAGCTAATACTGTACTGTACACACTGTATAACTAATACTGTCTAGCTAATACTGTACTGTACACACTGTATAGCTAATACTGTACTGCACACACTGTATAGCTAATACTGTACTGCACACACTATATAACTAATACTGTACACACTGTCTAGCTAATATTGTACTGCACACTGTATTTAATAATAGTATTTATTGCAAATACTCTTCTATGTTTGCACCTTGTCTTCACTTTGATTGGTTCCAAATACCATGTACATACATTAGGAATAAATATGGAAAAACATTTCTCCCTCCGTCTTTGTAACACACACACACACACACACACACACACACACACACACACACACACACACACACACACACACACACACACACACACACACACACACACACACACACACACACACACACACACACACACACACACACACACACACACACACTCTGTATACATGAAACAAAAGCAGGGCTAGGTGAACATACTGTATTTGACGTGACAGTGTGTTTGCCACAGAACGAATAGCTTAGTGGTTTGAGTATCTGACAGGTGAACCAACAGGTTGCTTTATTGGCAACAGTTCAGGTGAAGTAAATTGACCCAAATTCCTGCTTTGTCAATAAGAATGTGTTTTCATTCAGACTGACCCGGCTAAATACGGCCAAGGGAATTAAATAACAGCCAATCATAAAACAGATTTCTATCCTGATGGGGTCCAGGACAATGATTTCCTGTTCTTCATATCCCCTCAACTTTACCTGTATCCTAAAAATAGCCTCAAATCACCTAAACATGAAGCCTAACCTAAACCTAACCATAATTTAACCTTAACCAAACATGAAGCCTAACCTTAACCAAACATGAAGCCTAACCATAACCTAACCTTAACTAACATGAAGCCTAACTTTAATCTAACCTTCAGCTAGCATGCCCATGACCTAACCATAACCCTGACTACAAACCTAATGTCCAATGCCTGAACCTTACATCAAATTTTTACAGTAAAACCGGAAAGAGTGTTATTGAAACCAAAAAGTCAGACTGTGTGAAATGTTGATCTGAAACAAGGCCAACAGACACACACATATCACACACACACACACATATCACACACACACACATATCACACACACACACACATATCACACACACACACATATCACACACACACACACACACACAGGTAAGTATGAGGCGAGGAATCACGTTACACTGAAAAAGGAGAAGGAAATAAAGGTGTTGCCTTCCTGCTGGTACCGACCTGGGTGCCATGGTAACCTGGATTGGTTTTAGATATTCCCACGACAATATTGCAGAGCTCTAAAGACAAAAAACATAACACAATAGACACCAGACCAGCCAGTCAGTCAGACGAGCCAGTCAGTCAGTCAGACCCGTCAGTCAGTCAGACCAGCCAGTCAGTCAGTCAGACCAGCCCGTCAGTCAGACCAGCCAGTCAGTCAGACCAGCCAGTCAGTCAGTCAGACCAGCCCGTCAGTCAGACCAGCCAGTCAGTCAGTCAGACCAGCCCGTCAGTCAGACCACCCAGTCAGTCAGTCAGACCAGCCCATCCGTCAGACCAATCCGTCAATCAGACCAGCCAGTCAGTCAGTCAGACCAGCCTGTCAGTCCGACCAGCCAGTCAGTCAGATCAGCCCATCAGTCAGACCAGCCCGTCAGTCAGACCAGTCCGTCAGTCAGACCAGCCAGTCAGTCAGACCAGCCAGTCAGTCAGACCAGCCAGTCAGATCCGCCTGTCAACAACTTTTTTTTCAGTTCCTGACCAATCTTTTTGTTTAACAAGTAAGCTTGCAGAAGACTGAAGAACTTAACAACACGAATGTGTGCAGTTTACAACAGGAATGTATTTATATTATTTGAAATATATTATATAAACACTGTCAGTCTGTCATCCTGTCTGTCTGTCTATGCATCTATTTATATACACTGATGAGCCAAAACATTATGACCACTCACAGGTGACGCGAGAAACATTGCATATCTCCTAAAAAGGACACATATCAAAGTCTGAGTAGATCTGATGGTAGGCCAGGAGTGAGGAACAGAGTGACTTTAACAAGGACCAAATTGTTATGGCCAGACGAATCTGTCAGGACCTCTCTGAGTGCCTACCAACAGAGGTCAGTATAGAGACAAACCACACACCCAGAAGTCTATAGAGACAAACCACACACCCAGAGGTCTATAGAGACAAACCACACACCCAGAGGTCTATAGAGAGAAACCACACACCCAGAGGTCTAGAGACAAACCACACACCCAGAGGTCTATAGAGAGAAACCACACACCCAGAGGTCTATAGAGAGAAACCACACACCCAGAGGTCTATAGAGACAAACCACACACCCAGAGGTCTATAGAGACAAACCACACACCCAGAGGTCTATAGAGACAAACCACACACCCAGAGGTCTATAGAGACAAACCACACACCCAGAGGTCTATAGAGACAAACCACACACCCAGAGGTCTATAGAGACAAACCACACACCCAGAGGTCTATAGAGACAAACCACACACCCAGAGGTCTATAGAGACAAACCACACACCCAGAGGTCTATAGAGACAAACCACACACCCAGAGGTCTATAGAGACTAACCACACACCCAGAGGTCTATAGAGACAAACCACACACCCAGAGGTCTATAGAGAGAAACCACACACCCAGAGGTCTATAGAGACAAACCACACACCCAGAGGTCTATAGAGAGAAACCACACACCCAGAGGTCTAGAGACAAACCACACACCCAGAAGTCTATAGAGACAAACCACACACCCAGAGGTCTATAGAGAGAAACCACACACCCAGAGGTCTATAGAGACAAACCACACACCCAGAGGTCTAGAGACAAACCACACATCCAGAGGTCTAGAGACAAACCACACACCCAGAGGTCTATAGAGAGAAACCACACACCCAGAGGTCTATAGAGACAAACCACACACCCAGAGGTCTATAGACCACACATCCAGAGGTCTAGAGACAAACCACACACCCAGAGGTCTATAGACCACACACCCAGAGGTCTATAGAGACAAACCACACACCCAGAGGTCTATAGACCACACACCCATAGGTTTATAGAGACAAACCACACACCCAGAGGTCTATAGACCACACACCCAGAGGTCTATAGAGACAAACCACACACCCAGAGGTCTATAGACCACACACCCAGAGGTCTAGAGGGACAAACCACACACCCAGAGGTCTATAGACCACACACCCAGAGGTCTAGAGGGACAAACCACACACCCAGAGGTCTATAGACCACACACCCAGAGGTCTAGAGGGACAAACCACACACCCAGAGGTCTATAGAGACAAACCACACACCCAGAGGTCTATAGAGAGAAACCACACACCCAGAGGTCTATAGACCACACACCCAGAGGTCTAGAGACAAACCACACACCCAGAGGTCTATAGAGAGAAACCACACACCCAGAGGTCTATAGAGACAAACCACACACCCAGAGGTCTATAGAGAGAAACCACACACCCAGAGGTCTAGAGACAAACCACACATCCAGAGGTCTAGAGACAAACCACACACCCAGAGGTCTATAGAGAGAAACCACACACCCAGAGGTCTATAGAGACAAACCACACACCCAGAGGTCTATAGAGAGAAACCACACACCCAGAGGTCTATAGAGACAAACCACACACCCAGAGGTCTATAGAGAGAAACCACACACCCAGAGGTCTAGAGACAAACCACACACCCAGAGGTCTATAGAGACAAACCACACACCCAGAGGTCTATAGAGACAAACCACACATCCAGAGGTCTAGAGACAAACCACACACCCAGAGGTCTATAGACCACACACCCAGAGGTCTATAGAGACAAACCACACACCCAGAGGTCTATAGACCACACACCCATAGGTTTATAGAGACAAACCACACACCCAGAGGTCTATAGACCACACACCCAGAGGTTTATAGAGACAAACCACACACCCAGAGGTCTATAGACCACACACCCAGAGGTCTATAGAGACAAACCACACACCCAGAGGTCTATAGACCACACACCCAGAGGTCTATAGAGACAAACCACACACCCAGAGGTCTATAGACCACACACCCAGAGGTCTATAGAGACAAACCACACACCCAGAGGTCTATAGACCACACACCCAGAGGTCTATAGAGACAAACCACACACCCAGAGGTCTATAGACCACACACCCATAGGTTTATAGAGACAAACCACACACCCAGAGGTCTATAGACCACACACCCAGAGGTCTATAGAGACAAACCACACACCCAGAGGTCTATAGACCACACACCCAGAGGTCTAGAGGGACAAACCACACACCCAGAGGTCTATAGACCACACACCCAGAGCATCGGGCGACTGAGGCTTATTGATGAGGGCAATGAAGCCCATCTCGTCTCATCTGATCCAACACAATGCCTACAATGGCACAAGTCGTACCACAGCTAGACCAGCCAGTCAGCTAGATCAGGCAGTAAGACCAGCCAGTCAAACAACCCCTTTAAAGGGAGCAGTGTTGCGTGACTTGTTGTAAGTGCACACTAATGACATACCTGCTAGAAACAGTTAGATCTTTAACATTCTGTATATAGACACTACTTTGTTATTGCCATATTGATGCTGCTCAACTGACCTACATATACCTCATCCTGTATTATCTGTATATTGACTCTCCACTTGATCCTATTTGCCTTGTTATGTCCCAATGCTATTTGTGTTCACTGTATTTATTGTGTAACTGTATGTTGCCAGGGTACCTGGTTAAATAAAACTAATAGAATTTAATTGTTCAGAATGACGCCATGTTCAGTGCATTTCACAATAAAAAACGTGGTTTTACTGTGTATGGGTCTGCATAGCTGCTGGGCAGTCAGAGTGCCCAGAAGACCCTCTCTCCATCACTAAAGGTTCCTACCATGGGCACACCGTGTTGTGTGATCAGGATCTGGCCTCTAAATTCCCCTCAATCCAAATGAGCGTCTATGGGATGTGCTGAACCAACACGTCCAATCAACAGTGAATCCAGCACACAATTTACATGACCTGAAGGATCAACTGCTATAATGTCTTGGTAGAAACCACAGGACACCTTCAGGGGTCTTGTAGAGTCCATGTCTCAGTGGGTCGGTGCTGTTTTGGCGTCATGTGGAGGACCAGCAGAATAATGTTTTGGCTCATCAGTTTATGTGTTAATATAAACACTACATATCAAGGTTTAATTAGGCGAAGCAGAAACAACTACCATAACAATAACAAGTCCTTCTAAAAGTCGTTTCAATGGGTACCGTCTGTTTACCACCTGCAACAAGTCCCACGTGTCTCTAAGGCATATGTCAAAGTGCGCTCTACGGCAGGGTAGGGTGGGGGATGTGGAGTGTCATTTGGGACACGCCCTGTATAGTTAGAGTTTACCACAGAGGGAAGGGGGTTGACCTTTCTGTGTAGAAAAAAGGGTAAACCAAACAGGAACTACTGGTTGAGAAGCAGTTGACAGTGTCTTTGTGGATAATGTTACTGCCGGTTTATGACTGAACATGACTGAGTTTTGAACTCCGTAGACCAGCCACCAATGGTGTGACCTGACTCCAACATGGTGGAGACAGACACTACCAAAGGAGGAAAAAGGTGGGTGCATTTTCACGTTTCATCGCCCCGTTTGGATGGATTTACATTTAAAAGCGAAACGAATTATACAAGGTCATTTCTAGAATGGAAGCTTGTTGTTTGTTCTCTGAGCGCAGTATGCAGTCATTCAGCAGCTGTGTTAGCAGGTAAAGGCTTGTCCAGTGCCTCGCATAGGTAAAAACAAAGAGGTTTAACGGTCTGACTCACATGACAACCTATAAGATAAATGATCAGTCAGATGTCAATCGCAAACGTCATTTAATTGTCCTGTAGTTGAATATTAACAGTATTTTAAATCAAACGATGTTGTAAAGTTTCATGGAAACTACTTATACACATTCTTGGTGTAAATACATGATAATGCTGTTATTAATTTATATACATGATAATGCTGTTATTAATTTATATACACGATAATGCTGTTATTCATTTATATACATGATAATGCTGTTATCAATTTATATACATAATGCTGTTATTAATTTATATACACGATAATGCTGTTATTAATTTATATACATGATAATGCTGTTATTAATTTATATACACGATAATGCTGTTATTAATTTATATACATGATAATGCTGTTATCAATTTATATACATAATGCTGTTATTAATTTATATACACGATAATGCTGTTATTCATTTATATACATGATAATTCTGTTATTAATTTATATACATGATAATTCTGTTATTAATTTATATACATGATAATTCTGCTATTGATTCATTTTCAAACGACGTTATCATTTGAAATGCAGGATGTGAAAATGTCAGTGTATCGTTGAATAGTTGGTAAGAGTTTCATTCAGGAAGCATATCATTGGTGTCATCAGAATCGTGTTGAAACTGCATGAATGTGTGTACAGACAAAAGAAAACCATGTTGTTCCGTTAGATAAAAGTAAGAAGCAACTCTCTGTACACTGAACAACAATATTGACAGTAACCAGCTAAAGTTATCTAATTCTCTCACTTTAACATTATTTACTTTCTTTGTGTTGATCAGTGTCAAAAATCCTGTAGTAATCCATTTGAATTCATGTAACAAAATAAAAGTAGGACGGGACTGAGGGGGTGAATACTTTTAAGAGCAGCTGTAACATGAAATAACCTTAGTGTGCAGATAATTATAAGATGTGCAGATATTTAGGAGATTATTGTGCTCCACAAGTCGAGCGCTTTTCATAAACAAATGTCTGATAAGGTGAGAACGTGTCTGCTTAATGACGTTTGCTTCTCCCAGTGCTTGAATAAACTAGGAAAAATAATTGAGGGTTAAAGTCTAATCCGCCTAACCCTAACCCTCCAATCGGCCTAACCCTAACCCTCAACCCTCCAATCGGCCTAACCCTCAACCCTCCCAGTTGTCCTTTTCCCGGTCATGCATTAAAACTGGACATTTTATAAGCATTGAAAGAAGAATAGGGTGTTGTACAGGCGATTTGCTACTGATCTTTCTAGTGTAAGCAGTCAGTCTGCTACTGAGAGCCAGGGCTATGGTTGCTTCTGTTAGAAAGCTTATGTACACAGAGTGTTTGGAAAGCAAATTCAGGTCTGGCAAGTAATGCCACTGTGTGCTTCCTGTTTTAGGGTCAGGTAGCATTTTTATTGGTTTGCTGGTTATTTATTTCCCTTGTGTTAGTTACATTTTAATTTTTTACAGTTATGTCCTGTATTCCATGTACAACAAGCATAAAACAAATATAAAATGAGCAAGCACAATTCACTGGAAAGTGGACTGTTAAACCATGGTTAAACTGGGTTATGGACTCTAGATCATCCTATAGAACATTCCAGGATTGCAGAGCATAGAAGATAAATGAGGTGGAACCTAACTTAAACTGAGCCAGAGTGTCACGTATGGGTGAGCTGTGTTGTCACAGGGTGTTTAGGGGAGAGCACGTATGTGTATCATGTTGATTAGGAGCACATCTGTTTTGGGTTTAGGTTAGTTAATCAGTGGGCTATAGTATTTAGAAAAATACTCCATGGAATTCTACATTTGGATGTTGGTCCGGTTTTGTAAATGATTCATCTCTCTCTTTGTCTCTCTCCACCCAGTCAGGAGATGGTGAAGGCAGAAAGCAGGAGATGCTGTGTCTGGACTCGAACCCGCCTCGCCTTCCTCTTCCTGCTCGCCATAGCGGTTATAGTTTTCTACATCACCGACCTATCAGCAGAGAGAGCTCCCTCACTAGATTGGCCCTTAAAGTGGCTGGAAAAATACGGCATTGGCTCAACTGGTTCTGGTACTAGTGTGGTCCCTCCCAACACCACAGGCGTTTCTCTAGACACTGGTAATACAGAATCTGCACAGATTACCCAGGATTCCAGAGGTCAACAACCTCCACTTAACAGCTCAACAAGTCCTCAGACACAAGCCAGAGACTTAACACAACGAGTGCTAAACCTAACTTATAATAAACCTGCTCCAGTCATGACATCACTGCCCATTCCAACCACAACAGTCAGGGCCATGTTGCCCATCACAGATCTGGACACAGAAGTCCAAGCAGTACTGACCACTCCTGTCCCGTATGTTTCCCCAGGGCCGTGCTATGTAGAATACCCGCACAAGTACCACTTCATCCTGGATGAGCCGGAGAAATGTGGGGAGGAGAACCCATTCCTGGTTCTGATGGTGCCAGTGGCGCCCTACAACAGGGAGGCACGTGACGCCATCCGCAGTACTTGGGGCACTGAGAGGCAGGTCCTGGGCAAAGAGGTGCGTCTGTTCTTCCTTCTGGGACTGCCAAGTGGTGAAGGGGCAGATCAGCTCCAGGTGAAGGTGTCAGAGGAGAGCAGAGACCACAGAGATCTGCTGCAGAGCGACTTCATAGACTGCTACAAGAACCTGACCATCAAGACCATGATGATGATGGAGTGGCTGAGCTCTCGATGCCCCAACGCCTCCTACGCCATGAAGATCGACTCGGACATGTTCCTCAACGTTAACACCTTGGTCAACATGCTGCTTCACGCTCGCGAGCAGCGCTTCATGACAGGACTGGTAGCCAGATGGGGCGCCGTTCTGAGGGACCCCAACTCCAAATGGTATATTCCAAAAAGTGTGCTTGCCGACAACGTGTACCCGCCTTACACCCTGGGCCTGGGCTACGTATTCTCCCTGGACCTGCCCAGGAAGCTTGTGGAGGCGTCCAGGCACGTTAAAGCCGTCTACATAGAAGACGTGTACCTGGGACTGTGTATGAGACACCTGGGCATTGAGCCCACTGA
Organism: Dallia pectoralis; assembly: GCA_029465975.1. Classification (NCBI taxonomy): domain Eukaryota; kingdom Metazoa; phylum Chordata; class Actinopteri; order Esociformes; family Umbridae; genus Dallia; species Dallia pectoralis. Next base: position 1,879,099 of record CM055749.1, on the reverse strand, counting down.
CCCCCCGGCTGGAAACCTTTTCAATGTTTTCCCGGTGCCATATAACCGCTGTGCCTACTCACGGCTGATAGCCACCACCACACACAGCCTCACTGACCAGGTCAACGCTTGGAGAGATTTACACAGACCCGGGCCTCCCTGTTGATCACAAGCACAATGAAATAAACACACGCATCGAGAGGGTTGTTTCTGGGGCAGGGGAACCAAATCGATATGGCCCAAATCTCAAGGTCACACCAGCGGAAGGAACTCAAATGTGGCTTCTGTTGAAACAAAAGCTTTGAACAGAAGGCACATTTCAGGTGTTTTGTTTGAAGTTAAACCCGAGCTGGGAGGCTAGCAAATAAAACCAAGATGGACAATGGAGGAACATAACAGCATTCAAAACACTGAACAAACACCTCCCACTGAACAAAGGACATTGACGTGTTGTGTGGGTTTTGGAGTACAAAGTCTCACATGGACTTAGTGATGAGTTGGGAAGGATTAGTAATAAAATGTTTCTGATATATTTAACTTGTATTTAAATGAGAACAAAAGCGTGCCCAGGGAACATCAACTCACAAATACGACAGCAAATGAGGACAGATGCATACAATTAATTATACTCTATGTGGATACAATCCAACTCAGTAGTTACAAAAGGTGTTTGCAAAACTATCCAACTCCAAGATGTAGTATTGCATCCAGACGATCCAGGTGTCAACATGGATGTTAAGTATACTGGAAGACTGTGGAGTAGGGCTGTGTAGTAGGGCTGTGGAGTAGGGCTGTGGAGTAGGGCTTGTATACAAAAATAGACTAATGAAGAGATCTATTTTCTGGTATAAGATGAAGTGATGTGTATTATAAGTATTTTGACAAAATATAGATGTGAAAAAGCATTTTCAGAAAATGTAAATACACAATAAATGTCATGTACCTGGCAATAATAATTATTTAGTCAATCAATCAAGAAACCTAGAGAGGAAACAGGCTCTAAGGGGTGACCAGTCCTCTTTTGGCGGTGCTGGGTGAACTTATAATAGTTTTGTATAATAGTTATTTAAATGAATTTTTAAGAGCAATAAGTCTAATAAAAATAGAATAGTCCCGGAACGGGAAACAAACACAGGAAAAGATTAGACACCTGTTTCCGGCACAATTGTATAGCTGCATAAATCTTGAAGAGTCAGGGGGTTAGTGAAACTGTGACACTGAACAGGGTAAACCCTGGACAGGGCCCAATAAACCAGAAAACACTTAGTGTCCAGATAAAGTGTCCTGATTTCCTCAACAACATGTCACTAAATCATGTCAGATGCTCATGAAAAGTGAAATATACGACCAAGAAAACATGAAATAGTACAATATCCACAGGAAGTCCCAAGCTACTGGGACACTACAACCCGAGGTTCACAATGGTCACCAAACAAAATAGTGAACTTTATTTTAATCACGGCCACTATAGACTTGACTTCTCACTTCTCAGCTGTACGACCCATCATTCTCTTATATTCTGATGTAAGGTAACTTTAAAGGGGCAAAGTCCTCACACATCTGTAGGAGTTGCGAGATGAGGAGTTAATCTTTCTCTCGGACGCCAATAACACTCTCACACACAACTCAGAGATGTTTAAAAGTCTTTGAGTTAGAGTCTTAGTCAAGTCTCAGGTCTTTGATCTAGAGACCAAGTTAAGTCTCAAGTCCTTGAGCTAGAGTCCAAGTCAAGCATCAAGTCTTTGAGCTCTAGTCCAAGTAAAGCATCAAGTCTCTTGTGGCAATAATGAGTGTTGTATCACCTGTTGTGTTTCATCCAGGCTGATTAGAACACTGCATAGTTATATATAAGGAATATAAAGCATGTAATATGTTATTATGACTCTATCTATAAGCATACAATATCAGCTTTAATTGTTGTTTGGTATATAATCTGTGTAAACAGGCTATTGCAATATGACCAAAAACACCAACAATTCTTTACTTTAATACTAAACTGTATTTTGCCTTGTAACATGAATATACAGTAGAGACCAATCATTAAGGTACTAAAGACTCACTTGTCTGTTGCTAAATCATAATCACAGACCGTGCCTACTATTGTGGACAAATACAGAACATGTTATACCTCACAGTGCCATAATTAACATCCTACATATTAGTGCAAACTGCAAAACAACACAAAAACACTACCGTTCACTACAGTTCAATTATTTGTCATTTACTTATGCCAGGGGTGTCCAAAGTCCGGCCCGCGGGCCAACTGCGGCCCGCGGTCCAGTTTTTATTGGCCCGCAGCAAATTCTGAAAATATAATTGAATATGGCCCGCACAAGAAGATTGAACTCAACTCTGTTGCACTTCTCAGTTTCAACACTAGTTGGAGCCAGCCATGGAAATGGTGCTTCTCCACTAAACAAAATTAAGCAAACAAAAACTTTTACTGCGAGTCACCAGAAATGGCAGCACCAAAGAAACGCAAAATAGCAAGTGAGTGTAGAAGATTTCAAACACAGTGGGAAAAATATGCAGAATTATGCAGTGGCTGGATAGCACAGCTATGTAATGTGCACTGTGTCTACAACTAATGACAGCTTATAGGCTTCTGTAAGTCAACACATACTCCGTACTCTCAAGCGCAGTGAAACGTTAAATAAATAAAACTGTAAAGTAGCAAACAAACGCTCATTTAAACTATTCGTCAAATAACCTTTTTCACCGACGAAAACTAAACGAAAACTAAATAAAAAGTAATATATTATGACGAAAATGTGACGAAATATAACTGACATTATCGTCAACGAATAAAAACTAGACGAAAATATTAGGACGGGAAGTATCGACAAGATCTCTCATCTCATCTCATCTTCAACCGCTTATCCGGGGTCGGGTCGCGGGGGTAGCAGCTCTAGCAGGGGACCCCAAACTTCCCTTTCCCGGGCAACATTAGCCAGCTCTGACTGGGGAAACCCGAGGCGTTCCCAGGCCAGTGCGGAGATATAATCTCTCCACCTAGTCCTGGGTCTTCCCCGAGTTCTCCTCCCAGCTGGACGTGCCTTGAACACCTCTCTAGGGAGGCGCCCAGGTGGCATTCGTACAAGATGCCCGAACCACCTCAACTGGCTCCTTTCTATGCAAAGGAGCAGCGGCTCTACTCCGAGTTCCTCTCGGATGACTGAGCTTCTCACCCTATCCCTAAGGGAGAGGCCAGCCACCTTTCTGAGAAAACCCATTTCGGCCGCTTGTACCCGCGATCTCGTTCTTTCGGTCATGACCCAGCTTTCATGACCATAGGTGAGGGTAGGAACAAAGATTGACCGGTAGATCGAGAGCTTTGCCTTTCGGCTCAGCTCTCTTTTCGTCACAACGGTGCGGTGAAGCGAATGCAACACCGCCCCCGCTGCTCCGATCCTCCGACCAATCTCCCACTCCATTGTTCCCTCACTCGCGAACAAGACCCCGAGGTACTTGAACTCCTTCACTTGGAGTAAGGACTCATTCCCTACCCGGAGTAGGCACTCCACCGGTTTCCTGCTGAGAGTCATGGCCTCAGATTTAGAGGTGCTAACCCTCATCCCAGCCGCTTCACACTCGGCTGCGAACCGATCCAGTGAGTGCTGAAGGTCACCGACCGATGAGGCCATCAGGACCACATCATCCGCAAAAAGCAGTGATGTGACCATCAGCCCACCGAACGGGAACCTCTCCCCCCCATGACTACGCCTTGATATCCTGTCCATGAATATTACAAACAGGATTGGTGACAAAGCGCAGCCCTGGCGGAGGCCAACCCCCACCTGGAACGAATCCGACTTACTGCCGAGGACACGGACACAGCTCATGCTTTGAGCGTACAGAGATTGGATGGCCCTGAGAAGAGACCCCCTCACCCCATACTCCGCAGCACCTCCCACAAAGATCCCGGGGTACCCGGTCATACGCCTTCTCCAGATCCACAAAACACATGTAGACTGGATGGGCATACTCCCAGGCCCCCTCCAGGATCCTTGCGAGAGTAAAGAGCTGGTCCGTGGTTCCCGGCCAGGACGAAAACCGCATTGTTCCTCTTCAATCTGAGGTTCGACTATTGGCCCGAACCCTCCTTTCCAGCACTTTGGAGTACACTTTACCAGGGAGGCTGAGGAGTGTGATACCTCTGTAATTGGCACACACTCTCTGGTCCCCCTTTTAAAGAGGGGATCCACCACCCCGGTCTGCCACTCCTCTGGCACTGTCCCAGACTTCCATGCAATGTTGAAGAGGCGTGTCAACCAAGACAGCCCTTCCCCACCCAAAGCTTTTAGCATTTCTGGACGAATCTCATCAGTCCCTGGGGCTTTGCCACTGTGGAGTTGTTTGACTACCTCAGCGACTTCCCCCAGGGAAACTGACGATGACCCTCCATCAGCCTCCAGCTCTGCCTCTGTACTAGAGGGCGTGTAGGTCGGATTCAGGAGCTCCTCAAAATGCTCTTTCCAGCGCCCGATCACATCATCAGTTGAGGTCAACAGTGTCCCATCCTTACTGTACACAGCTTGGATGGTTCCCCGTTTTCCCCTTCTGAGGTGCCGAACGGTTTTCCAGAAGCATTTTGGTGCCGACCGAAAGTCCTTCTCCATAGCTTCTCCAAACTTCTCCCACACCCGCTGCTTTGCCTCTGACACGGCAGCGGCTGCAGCCCTTCGGGCCTGTCGGTACCCTGCAACTGCCTCCGGAGTCCCCAGGGCGAGCATATCCCTGAAGGCCTCCTTCTTCAGTCGGACAGCTTCCCTGACCACCGTGGTCCACCACTGTGTTCTAGGGTGACCACCCCTTGAGGCACCTAGGACCTTGAGACCACAGGTCACCGCCGCAGCTTCAGCAATAGAAGCTTTGAACATTGCCCACTCAGGTTCAATGCCCCCAACCTCCACAGGGATGCCTGAAAAGCTCCGCCGGAGGTGTGAGTTGAAGATCTTTCGGACAGGGGCCTCCTCCAGACGTTCCCAGTTCACCCGCACTACCCGTTTGGGCTTACCTGGTCTGTCCAAAGTCTTTCCCCACCCTCTGATGCAACTCATTACCAGATGGTGATCAGTTGACAGCTCTGCCCCTCTCTTCACCTGAGTGTCCAAAACATGCGGCCTTAGATCAGCCGATACGATCACAAAATCGATCATTGACCTTCGGCCTAGGGTGCTCTGGTACCATGTACACTTATGCGCCTCCTTATGTTCGAACATGGTGTTTGTTATAGACAATCCATGACTAGCACAGAAGTCCAATAACAAACGACCGCTCGGGTTTAGATCAGGGAGGCCGTTCCTCCCAATCACGCCTCTCCAGGTGTCTCCATCGTTGCCCACATGTGCGTTGAAGTCACCCAGCAGAATGATGGAGTCCCCTACTGGAGCCCTATATAGGACTCCCTTCAGGGTCTCCAAGAAGGCTGAATACTCCGAACTGCTGTTTGGTGCATAAGCACAAACAACAGTCAGAGTTTTCCCCCCCACCACCCTTAGGCGTAGGGAGGCAAACCTCTCATCCACCGGGGTAAACTCCAACACCGCCGTGCTCAGACGTGGGCTCATCATAACTACCCCGTATTTTTTGCACTATCGGGCGCACTAGATTATAAGATGCATTGTCAATGAATGGTATATTTATCTTTAGTCTCCGAGTTTAACAGTTGGGCGCAGACCGCATCCAACATGCCCGAATCCTTCTCGTTATTATCCGAGTCTGTGTTGCTGTTATGGTGAAGCACGGTATGTATCACTCCGCGACGCTCCTGGCTACGGTACCGTAATGATGCAAGCGGTGCGCATTTGTAGTTTACCAATGTTGTACTAAAACAGCTTGACTTAGCGCAGTGAGCGCCTTGTAACACACAAAATCGCTTGTAGGTCAGTAAGCAAAACCAGAATTTGGGATTTAGTTGACTAAGACTAGACTAAGAGATTTCTGATGACTAAAACTAGACTAAGACTAAATGACGTGTTATTCAAAAGACTAAATCAGAATTTGCTGTCAAAATTAACACTGCGACCAACGACGACCAATGCTGAACTGAACATGTTTGCTAGCGATTCAGATGCCTGATAATATGACATGTGGTTAAATCGTTTATCTTGATAGCACATATATTGTGTATTAAGTGCTCCTTTTGTTTGGGACTTGTTGTATGTCGTTTTTAAAGCCATATATCTTATGAAGAATGCAGTGTTTGGACTAAAGATTTCCAGCCCAACTACAGCTTAAAACCCGCCCGTTTCAAAAAATACCAGCCCAAAATACATACTGTTATTAAAACTGTTATGTTATACAATAAAAAACACATTTTAAGGACCCGGTCAGACGTGACCAAAAGGAGCCCAATTGGGCGGGAACCCGGCAACCGCAGCTGTAGATAACATGTGGGTTGTACTCACCCAAGTGTGTCTGCGCGCACCAGATACGTTACGTAGAAGGTTAAAGGTTACGGAGGAGGGAGGGGAATTACATTCAGCTCGTCAGACGTTTCCTAAAAACAAAGACTGTTCACAAGTACCGAATCCGAGTCAAGTCTGAAGTCTTTTGAGGACGAGTCTGAAGTCATTGTGTGCACAGTCCGAGTATCAAACTAGAGTCCCCATCTCTGTCACAACCTGCAATAGATGGCATGTCTTATGTACCTGGCAGGTATACTTGACAGGCTAAACACAATCAACTGGTTCAAAGTCCCAGCAGCAATATCCTGACCCTCAGATATAGTGGATGGTTTCACGAAAACAGTTTCAGCACTGAACATGGAGAGTTGGGGTTTTAAAATCTTTTCACAGCACATGCTTTTTGTTAGTTTTTGGTTTGCTGAGCTACATGAGACTGCGAATAAATGTGAGTTTTGTGAAATCCATATTTACTGTTCATCTACAAGGTCACCTTGACAGTTTAGATCAGAATTTGGCCAAAGAGAAAATTCAGAAAAACCACGTCTGGCTATGCTAACCGTTTATATGCTCCTTTATCAATGACCTACACTGGAGTGGCACAAAACAAGTAGGTGAATACCATAAAGTCCTGATCTAAGTCACAATTATAATATAATGGCTCCACCAAATATTAAAGAGGAATAACAACAAATACCTGCAATTAGCCCCCATGCTTGTGCTGGTGAGACACACACACCCACACACACACACACACACACACACCCACACACACCCACCCACCCACACACACACACACACACACACACACCTAATAGAGGCCCCCATGCTTGTGATGGGGAGACACCTAGTGGAGCTTAAACAGCATGGCATGCAGATGCACACACACTCACACACACACTCACACACACAGACACACACTCACACATACAGACATACACACAGATACAGCTGAGGACACTGAGTATACGTTGATTGCCCTTAGAAACGTCCTACTTCTTCTCACCACTAAACCGTTAAAACCTTCCTCTGTTTGATGACAGATTGATATTCCCATTATTCATAGATTTTCCAAATGAAATCTCGATTATGTGTATCTAATGTAAATCAGTGATACGGCTACCGAGACTGTGTCATATAGGCATTATGACGCCACCTTGTGGTCAAACTGAATTCACTTATGTTTCCTTGTGCTTCTGTTGTGGACATACACCAAATTATTTTCTCATAGGTTTCACTGTGTCTGATTTACATGCACACATGTGTAAAACAGAAATGTTTTGTTATTGTAAAACTACAATTAAGTATTTAATGGGTCAATCGCGGCCATGGTTTTATTCATACTGTTCTTGGGTATGTATTGATAAATTACCTTGGCTCAAAGATTACAAATATCTAGTCACGTGAAGATCGGACATTTGGTCCTATACCAGCCGCCTTTAACTACAGGATTTGCCACCATCCAAATGAATTTGCGTATATGAGTGGCTGCTTACATGGTTCACTTCTGAGCAAATGCAGAGTGTGAGTGAGATATTGCCAATGTGACACGCATTGTCTCTATTTATCGGTCTCGGTTCACATGGTTAAATGTGTATGCTGTTTTATAGAACCGAATAAAAACAAATCACCTCACGTCTACGTGGCAGATACTTGGGTCAGTGCACATTCACACGCGCTCAGGGTTTGGTGCGCGTTCATGTAAAACGGTTTGACCTCTGTAGACGCAACAAGAATGCCATGTAATCTGTGCTAAATGGCGTTATGGTATGAATTCTGTTGCTCATTTACAGCAGTCTTCCAGTTTGCATACCACAGCAAGTCAACCAGGCCTTTGAGAGGATATTCTAACTCAAGCGTAAAAAATATTTCATACCAATGTCTGTCCAGTGAACATCTCACCTTAAAAGCAGATATTCTGTAAACTCACACCAAAATAATGCAAAGGCTGAAAAGTATACTTTACGTGGCATTAAAACTAGTAATCAAAGTTGATTAAGTACCTAGCACTTTTATCTGATAATGGTTATCGGATAGCCAGTCTTCCAGACAATCAGTATAAAACTTGCCATGTGATAGTACACCCATAGGCAGTCCAAAACTTGATTCCAGTTTTGCAAGGAGACATTGTTTGTTTGTTTCCCCACCGGACAACAAATAACAATCGTGCCAGTCCTGGATGTTGGAGATGTTAGTTGTCACCATAGATTGGACCGAGTTCACTTTAATGCCAATTGCGGGTGAACACCTCTCCTTGTAAAACTTAACACTGGGATATTTACACTCCTTACTGAACACTGATCTGCAAGTTACACCTCTACCTTAATTCCCTCCACAACCGTCCTCAACTCTCCTCAACACTTATCAACCCTCCACAACCCTCCTCAACTCTCCTCAACCCTCATCAAAACTTTCTCAACCCTCCTCAACACTTATCAACCCTCCTCAACACTTATCAACCCTCCTCAACTCTCCTCAACCCTCCTCCTCAACACTTCTCAACCCTCCTCAACACTGCACTCTGGCTGATACACTACTCTGGCTACTCTAAATATAAACACTTAATTTGTCCATCATTTGTTTAAATGACCGGGAAAAAATACAAAATACTCTGAAACTTGAAACTTTCCTCAGAGAGGTCAAATGTCACTATAGAGGAAACATTTTATTCACTATAGAGAAAACTCTAGTTCTCATAGTTCCCCTTTAGGTTTCTTCCTAAATTCGACCCATCAGTGAGTTTTTCCTAGCTGCTGTGTATTAACCATCGATGCGTGCTCTGTTGGGTTCAGGTGTGTTTCATCAAATACACTGCTAACCTGCTAGCAAAGGTGTGTGGCTAAATCAGACAGAGAGTAAAAGGAAATAAATTCAACACTTTTATTTCAACAATTAATTTAGTTACAATATAGCACATGGATTAATTGATTGCACTTGTGAACAGTAGCTTAAAGTGTCTGATACGGTTGACAACCAGAGGTGATGTAGAAATGGTTACAGCAGGTTGTAGTAGGTGGAGTACAAAAGTTGGAGAGGAGTTGTTCAATCTTATCCGAGGAATAACCCCAGAGACATTTCATTTGATATATTTGATCTAGTCCCGAGCTGACAGTTGATTAGACCGGTAAGTGTATCACCAAACCCATAATTAGTGAATCAGTTGGGCCTGATGGGTCAAATGACTGGTGGTACCTGAGTGGGCCTGTTCAGGGCTTATGGGTCAAATGTCTGGTGGTACCTGAGTGGGCCTGGTCAGGGCTTATTGGTCAAATGTCTGGTGGTACCTGAGTGGGCCTGGTCAGGGCTTCTGGGTCAAATGTCTGGTGGTACCTGAGTGGGCCTGTTCAGGGCTTATGGGTCAAATGTCTGGTGGTACCTGAGTGGGCCTGGTCAGGGCTTATGGGTCAAATGTCTGGTGGTACCTGAGTGGGCCTGGTCAGGGCTGATGGGTCAAATGTCTGGTGGTACCTGAGTGGGCCTGGTCAGGGCTGATGGGTCAAATGTCTGGTGGTACCTGAGTGGGCCTGTTCAGGGCTTATGGGTCAAATGACTGGTGGTACCTGAGTGGGCCTGGTCAGGGCTTCTGGGTCAAATGTCTGGTGGTACCTGAGTGGGCCTGTTCAGGGCTTATGGGTCAAATGTCTGGTGGTACCTGAGTGGGCCTGTTCAGGGCTTATGGGTCAAATGTCTGGTGGTACCTGAGTGGGCCTGGTCAGGGCTTATGGGTCAAATGTCTGGTGGTACCTGAGTGGGCCTGGTCAGGGCTGATGGGTCAAATGTCTGGTGGTACCTGAGTGGGCCTGGTCAGGGCTGATGGGTCAAATGTCTGGTGGTACCTGAGTGGGCCTGTTCAGGGCTTATGGGTCAAATGACTGGTGGTACCTGAAGAGTGGGTTTAACAACTAAGATGTTGCAGATTAGCCAGTTACATTTTCCACTGTGAACTGGTGACAATACAGCGAACCTGAGCCGGCCCCCATCTACAGTGTACCTGAGCCGGCCCCCATCTACAGTGTGCCTGAGCCGGCCCCCGTCTACAGCGAACCTGAGCCGGCCCCCATCTACAGTGTGCCTGAGCCGGTCCCCATCCCCGAGTGCCTGGAGGCATGGCCCCATCATCCCCCCGATTGCCTGGAGGCGTGGCCCCTTCATCTCCCTGAGTGCCTGGAGGCGTGGCCCCTTCATCTCCCCGAGTGCCTGGAGGCGTGTCCTTACACTTCTTCCAGAGTTCTAGGATTGGCCCCTCCCCCCTCAGCCATACCTCTGAATCCGATATATAAGCTTACTGTGCCTCGCTCCCTTCCGCACTTCACACAGGAATACGTGACACCAGGCCAGAAGCAACACACAAATTACTAATTAATCCACAATAAGGACTTCAATATTAATAAAATAACATGTAGGCGGACTTCAAGAAACGTATAGGAAATTAATAAATTAGACATAAGAAATTAATAAATACAATCTAATGGAATCTTTTCAAATTGAGGTAATGAGTACGGAGATTGAGAAAACACAGAAATACTAGCAGTAGTAGATGTAGTCGTCGTGCTCGTGGGACCCTCGTCTAAAGTGTAGCACTACTAAGGGACCAGGGACTCATCCGTTGAGCTCACCCCAGTTATTCCACCCTCTGTCGGGGGGTGACACAGGTGCATGCCACTGGAATGGTAACCGAGTCCACTGTGACCTGGTATTGGTCCGGGTTGCCGGGGCACACGGTCTTCCGGAGCACCTTGAACGTTGCCCGAACCGGAACAGAGTTATACGTCAGGTCTTCGTGCCCGTTGACGATGCAGCCTTTACAAAGGCACTCGGCCACCATGATCCGGCCCGGAAACCGGTCCTCTCTTTCATCGATTCTGCAATAGATAATCCCAGGGTTAAGCCCCTGATATTAAGCCCCTCCTGATATTAAGCCCCTGATATTAAGCCCCTCCTGATATTAAGCCCCTCCTGATATTAAGCCCCTGACATTAAGCCCCTGATATTAAGCCGCTCCTGATATTAAGCCCCTGATATTAAGCCCCTCCTGATATTAAGCCCCTGATATTAAGCCCCTCCTGATATTAAGCCCCTGATATTAAGCCCCTGATATTAAACCCCTGATATTAAGCCCCTCCTGATATTAAGCCCCTGATATTAAGCCCCTGATATTAAACCCCTGATATTAAGCCCCTGTTATTTAGCCCCTGATATTAAACCCCTGATATTAAGCCCCTGATATTAAGCCCCTGATATTAAACCCCTGATATTTAGCCCCTGACATTAAGCCCCTGACAATAAACCCCTGATATTAAGCCCCTGATATTAAGCCCCTGATATTAAGCCCCTGATATTAAGCCCCTGATATTAAGCCCCTGATGTTTTCATACTTCTGAGCGATTTATTATTCTTTCAATCTGGAAACTCTTCATCATCTGCTATGCTACACTTTGACCTCTGACACCTGGAATGTCATTACTAGTTTAACCTCTCTACTTACTGCTGGTGTTCCACAGTGCTTGAGTTCACGCCCTATTTCTAAACACCAGATCACTTGGTCCATTTCAAATCCTTTCATCCTTTCAAACATTCAGCTTGGATATTGGCCCAACACCTCAAGTTTAACCTCCACCAGACAGAGCTGCTCTTCCTTCAGAAGAAAGGCTTGTCTTCTCCACCACCTGAGCTCAGTACCGGTTGAATCTAAATTAATCTAAATGACACTGATCAAGAGCTGATCAAGAACTAAATGAGGTCATTTGTTATCGTGATTGAAGCAAGAATGTCACTACCAGGAATCTTATCATGCGTATCACGTCGTGATGCCTTGAAATAAGTTTGTAAACCAAAAATCATACAGATACATATTTTTAACCTCTTACCAAATTGTGAAAAGCTTATTAACTAGTCTAGGTATAATTCTAACTGTATTATCTTTAATTGCTAGCTAATGGCCAGTGGTTAATATGTGTATGTTATTTGTTTCTACCTCATTTCTTAACCCTGACTCTCACCATAACCATACATTTGTTTCATCTCGAGAACAGACTGTACCTAGTAAGACTGATAAACGTTTCCCAATCTTAATGATTTGGTCTTCCTGAACCAACCATTTAAAATTTTCAACGTTTTCAGTCCTTCCATCCATGGCTCATTTTGATAAATGTGATTTACTATTTCACAAGTCACATCTCTATGAATCAGAGTCAGGTTTATTCGCCAAGTCTGTTTACACACAAAAGGTCAAGAGACACTGCCTGTTTAGCGTATGTACTTGGTAAATATAGAATATATAATATGTATCTGAATAGTGCAAACGAGCCGTGTCTAGATGTGTGAGCAGATTGCAGAAAAGTAGAGAGCAATGTACAGGTTCAAGTATCAAATTGTGCAAAAGACGTGCCACGTGAAATTAATGAATGACTTATACGTAGCCTATTAGTTCTAACGCTACACTCACCGGACACTTAAATAGATAGATATTATTAGTTGGTATCGGTTACATACATGTTTCAGACGTGCCCTTCTGCGTTGTTAAACTTAAACAAGTATTTTCATCCACCGACACGCAGCGGTATAATTGGATGTTTTTGTATTTCACACCTCCTATTCGGTAAACGGGAGACTGGAGAGACTCCAACCAACCATTATAACTCGCTCCAACCCGCTTAGATCAAACGTCTTCCCATTTCACACAGTTGATTGAACAACAACAACAACACATTTTCGCCAAACATGCTTTGCGTGTTGAGTTGCAGCTGTTTCATTATTACGGCTTTAATTCGTGAGTTAAACTTATTGAATAAGTGTATCTGTTTACCTGTATCCCCAGGGGGAGAGAGATCGGTGGTTGTAGTGCGCTGATGCCTGTGACTCGGTGTGTTGAATGAACCTGGCGCAGCTCTGCTTCGCCCACTGCTGTTGCAGGTGGCTCCTGTGCGTGCTGACCTGGAAGCTGTGCGCGCTGATTATATATCTGGCTGCTCGCCTTTCAAACTCCCTAAGACTGACACATCTCTTTGCTGAGGACAGCCTTGCAAAGTCCAAGCAAACGAAGAGGCAAAAGATCCAAGTCTGGAGAACAAGGGAAACAAAAACAAATTATGAACATCGATTATATGTTGACACGTAAACAAACAATAGTATTGTTCAATAGTGTATTCTGATGTGTTATTAATTTAATCATATATTTTGCAGACTGACCCGTGTCATCTCACTACTAATGTTCAACCAGCAGCTGCCAGAGGTGAGACTCTCAGAATAGCATTCATGGTCTTTCCTCATCGCTCATTTATAGTTTTTTTGATGCTGGAAACCCTTATATGACGGAAGTGTAACGATTCAGATCTATTCTGCAGCGGGTTGCTGAATAAGGGGGAATCCCAAATACATCTGATTTGCCGCAGTTACTGCAAAGTGGGCGTGGTTCATGATGGTAAAAGTGCACTTCCTCTGTGAAGAGCGTTCATTTCATTTTTAATCTTTATGGTGACGTCATATTTTATTTATTACTATCCAGCCTTGATTGATTACGGGGGTGTTGTTGCTCAAATGACCAGTGAATTATCCTGAATCTGGAAGCTGACGCAAACTGATCTGGACACTGACGCTCACAGTTCTCCCTAAAAAAACATTCAATCATCTCTCCCGTTGTCTGTCTCTCACTGCAAAGTTTATAAAAACAAAGTTTTAATGTTAGGTAAATATGTTGTTGTGTCATGTTCATGGACACATTCGTCTATAACAAATGCAACGTGACGTTGTTAAATGAAGTAGCGCATGTCAGGGGTGCAGAAGTGGGGTGGAGCAGCCGGTCCCAATTCTACACCTGCAGTGTGTGGTAGATGGTAGAAGACGTGATGGCCTCGGGCTATTGGATACAATTAAGTAGATATTTACTGTGTAGCTGCTTTGGCTGATTCAGTAGTCTGCGGGCTCCTGCCTCCTGTGCACATTTACCTACTGCTGCAGCAGGGGTTTGAAACTGGGCCACTGATCCCAATTGCATCAGTCCAAGAAAGCAATTTATGGGTATGGCAGATTTTTAAAAAAGTTGAAAAGTTGGTACTTAACTTGCTTTTCCTTCTTCCTTGTCGTTAGTATAACCTATTAGGTAGCCTAGATTCTTAACTTATATATAACTTATATATTATTCACTTATAAGTTAAGTACAGGGGGAAAAGTACATTGATGGGGTTTCCAGATGGGGCTTGTTCATGATTAAGATCAATATTACCAGGTATGACAACATGATTGGTCATGCATTGGACCTGGACAAGTTTATAAGACTTTAAATAAATGCATTTAATAATTAATAATAACTATTCTAAATTCACCCAGCACAGCCAGAGGATGACTGCATGGCCACCCCTCAGAGCCTGTTTCCTCTCTAGGTTTCTTCCTAAATTCCATGCACTTTTATTTACACTTCTGGACTTGGCTGTGTTCTGGAAACGTCCCGTGTGATATTTCATCATTCATTCTGGCTGGTGTTTACATTCTTCCACTTGGCAACATGAAGAAGGCTCAATGGCTGCTAGCTGAACACATACGGGCAAATGAACGGCTATTCCCGGACTCTCTATTGTCCTTGGCAACTTTAACAAAGGTAACCTCAGCCACGAGCTTCTTAAATGCAAACAATTTATGAAAATCCCAGCCAGTGATACAAACACTCTAGACCACTGTTACACTACTGTGAAGATGCCTACCATGCTGTGTCCTGTGCTGCACTGGGCCTCTCAGACCACGTGATGATCCGTCTAATTCCATCATACAGGCAACAATCTAAACCTGTGGTGACAAGTTCAATATATGCACTACTCGGATATATATGCCACACACTATATGTATCCATTACTTAAGCTAGGCAGGGTCACCTGTCGAACTGTTCGTGTTGTGTGTTCATGTACGTTTTAAAAGTGTGTGTCCTAAATGCTGCAGCTACGGGTCAGAACAAATTCCTTGTGTGTGTAAACAAACTTGGCAATAAATCTGATTCTAATTCATCTGATTTTGATTTTGAATTCAGCAAAATAAGTATATGCATTGTATTCATAAGGAAATCCATACATTTTGCTATTGCTATGGAAGCTATTGCTTATTTTATAATTGATTGACCACCATATTCAGGTCTTCCGACAGATGTTTAATTGGGTTCAAGCCCAGGCTTTTGCTGGACCACTTAATGCCACTCAAGGTCATTCCCAGTGCCTTGTCTTGCCTGTGCACTTTGGGTCGTTGTCACTTTGATTAAAAGCTCATTCTGTGTCACTCCTTGGAATTCATATAACGTGAGTGATTGCAGCTCCTCTAGAATGCAGACATTCATCAGTCGCTGTCACATGGCAACAGTCAACCAATCAAATTCATTCAGCCGGCACAGAAGATTTGCCTCAAGTGTTTCAATGTCACCAGAATTGGGCGCGCTCCCATCCCATTGAGTCCTTCCCGGCAGACCTACAACCAGTGCATGCCTGAGAAAACCAAATATGTAAAGAATACCATCGCCCCCTCTTCAGCAGTTTTGTGTAGGTGAGTAGAAACCAATGTGATTAGATCATAAGTACAAGATAGGGTGCTCAGTGCTCCCAGTCACAAATCACTCATGTTTTGGTTGGTTTTCTTTCATTTAACGTTTTGACAAGTGAAACCCCCATGTGTGTCCAGAACCAGAACAGAGATTTATGGCTCCATTGTTGTGTTCATTTCACTACAGCTTTGTGATACCTACAGAGCCACATCGATAATGCACAAATAAACGCAACGTTAACAGGATTTCAAAATAAACACCCAATAACTGCATCTAAGAACAGAAATGCATCAGGGGTAAAAAAAACTACAACGAATAATGACAGTGTAAAATAACACGTGTAGAGGGTAAAATAACCTAAGAAAATGACAGGGTAAATAACATGAGTTATGTTAGGTTATATATTATGAGTGAAAGGCTACATTCCTATAGGATGAGTATCGCGTGGGACTTGATACTTATTTCTGTCACGGTTGCCAGGCAGGACGCGAGGTACACAGACATTCCTGTGTTTCTTCCAAAAAAACAAAGGCAATGTAGCAATCATGAACTGACAGGCAGGTAGCCGAAACAATGAACCATGCTGAATGTCGAAAACTTGTAGTTAAATAGGATCCCAACGCAGAGCTGCTGCCTCTAATTGGGAACAAACAAACCCCACATGCAGAGATGCCTATATTGCTTATATATTGGCTTATAGTCAGATCCAGACGTATTCCCCCACCCAACTGCTGTGGGGCTCCTGACTGCATGACAACCTGAGGCAGCAGGGGGTGCCGGAGCAGAGGTAGGCTCCACCCCCACTGGACCAGGTGGGTGCAACAACACAGGAAGTCCATCTGGCATGAACGGGAGGCCTGGCTGCAAGTTGCCTCGTCTACCCGCCCCGGGCCCCAATACTGCAGGGGCTCATCACAGAGCACCCCTCGAGTGGAGCAACTAGACTGTCTTGTTGTCCTCCTCTTGCGCCCCTGACTGCAGGAGGCTCCTGGTCTGTTGGCCGAGGCTAAACATCCCCTCCCACGCAGAGCAGCCCAGCCCCCCCCAATATAATTGTAATGGGGGTTTCTGGGCGGTTTGCCGGGCCTGCCATTGGAACCACTGACAGGCACGCCTGTAACTTCCTGTTGGGCAGCATCAAGTCTCTCAAAGCCCAGCGAGGCAGAGTTACGATCTACGTGGATATAAGGTTTCTCTAGTCAATATCATTCCACTGTGGAAATTGAGAAGAAAATCAACATATGCCCAAAAAGGACCATTCTGAAATCTGTGCATTCCAGGACTTTGTAGATTGATTTGATAAAATATAGAACATATACACTCCTGGTGAATTTGAGTGCACAGTGACAATTTACAATTTACTCTTGTTGCCACTTTCTTCCGTTCCACGTGACTGGAAGCTGTGAGAAGTGTGTGGAATGTTAGCAATGAGGAAATGTTAGCAACAAGGAAATCACGGAAGGTTTTATGCTTGCCGGCGTCACAGGCGTGTTTATTTGCACACGTGTGTGTTCCCTCCACTTTACCATGCTGTAAATTTCCACCACCATGGGTTGATTTCCTAAAGTGATTGTGTAACTGCAATCTGAACCTTCCTTTTCCTCCTCACAAATTGTAAACATTTCTCTGTCACTGTTGCACAACAGCATGACACAATCTTTTGACTAGCTCCTCCCCTTCATTGCCCTGTTCAGGTATAAAGGAATGGGGTATTTTTAGACGCTTGTACTGTGGTTGATGGAACATGTCTAACCGCTTGACCATAAGTGAAGGGTCGTTAACTCGGACAGAGGAATGTGTCTTTATTTTCACAACGCAGATGCACATTATTATTCATTTGTTCATTATTCAACCTTCATTTAATGTTATTTTATTCAACCAGGTAGGCCGATTGAGAACAAATTCTAATTTGCAACAGCGACCTGGGGAGAATCTGGGGATTGACGCCAGGGCATCATACATACAAAGATTTCACTCTACCACTGAGCTACCAACTTCTCCAATCATTCTAAATGATCTGGAAGAACTGGCTCAGAGAAATCAGACGCCAAAAGAAAAAAAAACTTCAGTAGTTCAGAAGTGGAAATACTTCTGCAAGAGGTGAACAGGCCAAAACATGTAATATTTAGCAGCTTCAGTAGTGGTTGCAAAATCAAATACAAAAAGGATGCATGAGATTTAATCACTCGTTCTGTGAACGTTGTGTGAGGGGAAGGGCACACCACTAATGACATAAAAAAGAAATGGTTTGACATAAAGTTTGAGGCAAAAAAGTATTGCCAATCACAAGCGAGAGATGCTGACCACAGGAGGGGGAAAGGCTTGCACTGTCCTTACTGAGCTGGACCAGCGCATCGGGGACATAATCGGGATGACCGCAATCTCGGGTGTGCTATCCACAGAAAAGTGTTAAATATATGCAAATATTTGAAATAATTGAAAATTATTAATAATGTTCTTCTTCATCATATTTAAAGCACTGTACAATTGATGTAAACACAGAGACTAATGATTTGTCACGAAAATGTCAGCGCGCAAATCTGCGTAAGAGTGCTTTTCACTGTGCATAGATTCTGTTCTTTCCTAAGAACAAATTCCAGATAAGTAAACATTGGTGAATGTCAGAATCTTCGTGGAAACTGCATAAGTGGGTTTTAAGAACGAATTTCTTCTTAAGAATATGACCCATTGCCTTGATTTCTCTGCAACCGGAGTTCACAGATCTCATAGATCACCTTCAGGTGATCCACAGATCTCATATGATTACCTTCAGGTGATCCACAGATCTCATATGATTACCTTCAGGTGATCCACAGATCTCATAGATCACCTTCAGGTGATCCACAGCGGCACGCGTTTTGGAGACATTGTGGTGTTGCAGTGGGTTGGGTTTAGTGTGGGTGTTGGACAGGTATGGAATGTAATACAGAAACTCTTCAGTATGGTTTCTGTTCTGGTCACACGAATAAGCCAGTAGTACAGCAATACTCTGGAGACAACGCTGCCATACACGCTTTGAATGCAGACCAGTGAGAAATAAAACAAGTTTGACATGCTTGATATTGTATTTCCTTGCGGACATACATTAGGGCCTCGATTAATTCTGATAAACGGTAGATTGTTTGACATTTGTAATAATAACCTAAATTTGCTGTAATGTTAATCTTGCACCGCCATTTTGTTATTATTTCTCTTACACATCCCATACATGGTGTTTCTATTAGCGCATGGTGTTTCTATCTTGGGATGCGTGCCACAGTCCACACGTTCTGCACCATAAAACGTGAAGTGTACTTTATAACCAAGTACAAGAGGAAGAGGCTATAAGGTGAACAAGTATTTTATTCTGTCCCTGGACCTGGCAGTAACTTCCTAAAAATGAGAGTGTTCCCTGCTTGAGATACCTGGTAAAAATGTATGTGATGTTAGCTTAGATCCTTAGAGTTTTTTGAATATGTGCTGGCAGAAGGAACATGGCAATTGGAAGAGGTAAGATTGACATTGTTCATTCAGTCATGTTTGTTTCTTTCAAATTATATTCAGGCAATGTGTGCTTTGCCATGTGAAACATACGTTTAAACTTTTTTTACTTGACTTATTTGACTGTTTTATTTGACTGTCTATTAGCACGAGCTGTACACAGCAGTGGCCTGGCACACCAAATAAACCTTCAAAACATTTCCTAAAATTTCCCCAAAACAAGACACAAACACAATAATTTTGTTTTTATGAGAAGGCATTGGCATCAAGCATTCGAATCTGAACCCCTTGGCCTCGCTATTGCTTTTGCCCACTGGACAGAAGATCCCACTGGACAGACGATCCCACTGGACAGAAGATCCCACTGGACAGACGATCCCACTGGACAGAAGATCCCACTGGACAGACGATCCCACTGGACAGAAGATCCCACTGGACAGACGATCCCACTGGACAGAAGATCCCACTGGACAGACGATCCAACTGGACAGAAGATCCCACTGGACAGACGATCCAACTGGACAGAAGATCCCACTGGACAGACGATCCAACTGGACAGAAGATCCCACTGGACAGACGATCCAACTGGACAGAAGATCCCACTGGACAGAAGATCCCACTGGACAGACGATCCCACTGGACAGAAGATCCCACTGGACAGAAGATCCCACCATTGCCTCATGCAAAGACATAACATGAGCAGATAAACAAATGAATGCAGCATCATGCTATGGGGATGCTTCTCTGCATCAGGACCTGGAAAGATTGTGAAGATATAGCACAAAACGGTTGCAGTGAAGTACAACAAATATCCAAGCATCCTCCAGGGACCCAAACATAAAGATGGATGTCCAAGTGTGACCCAGTCAAAGCCAGGAACTCTATATGAGAATGTGTAAGTGTGTGAAAATTGATGTTAACGAAAGGTCCCCAACAAACTCGACAGACGTTGAGCAATCTTGCAAAGAATGAGCAACAATTGCTGTTTCCAGATGTGCAAAACAAGAAATTCACACTTTGAATATTCGACGCCACTCCCTAGAAGCAGAATTTCAAGAGTGATGTTGGTAGTTACCTCGTACCACACATTCCAGGACATTGTCATTGCCTGGTAGATGGCTCACATTGAGTCCAATACACTTTCATCTGCCTCTGAGGAAGTAAAACCAATTTTCCCGGCATTTAACTTTTAGCCAGAGACCTAAAGTGCATTTGAAAGAGTTCAGATTCAGTGTCTCCTTAACTCTTTCCATATTATGTTACATTACACCCTAACTCTAAAGTTGACAAAAAATATTGTTTC
Source organism: Dallia pectoralis (assembly GCA_029465975.1). Lineage (NCBI taxonomy): Eukaryota > Metazoa > Chordata > Actinopteri > Esociformes > Umbridae > Dallia > Dallia pectoralis. Next base: position 1,858,413 of record CM055749.1, on the reverse strand, counting down.
CTCATTAATCTACATACAGTACCTCATATTTAAGAAGTTGAGACATTCTTGCTAATTCAAATTGAAACCCTGTAATATTATTATTTTTCTGGTATGACACAAGCTAGCAACACTTTTATTTAGAATAAACACATCCATCTTTTTTATTTTTTATTTAGAATAAACACATCCATCTTTTTTATTTTTTATTTAGAATAAACACATCCATCTTTTTTATTATTTATTTAGAATAAACACATCCATCTTTTATTTAGAAAAAATAAAAGTGTTACAGTCTCCCTTAGGGCTAAGTGTGCCTCTGGATCAGACAGGTATTGGATAGGTTAGCTATCAGCAGGTGAGCTCCATGCCAAACCCTCACGTTATAGTCAACTATGGGCGCTTAAAGAGCTTTATAGATGAGTTATAAGAGAGCTATGTAGTGGAGATGTAAAAGCTTTTATTAGGCTTAGTGTTTATCTGTACAAAATACCTACATCCTTGCCCAAGAGTCACCAGAAAAAGTATTGTTTTTCAATATCCTGTCATGAATACTCAAAGAGACAACGTTGTAGATTCACCCGCAGAGCGTGGCAGGTGTTTATTTAGCCAACTCCGGAGGTAGGAAACGTGGTCACAGGCAGACAATTGTCTACACAGGTAGGCAAACAGGCAGGTAATTGTCATTCGCAGGTAGGCAAACATGCAGGTAAGCAATACAGACAGATAAGGCTAAATCGTAGTCAAGAGTATGTAGAAGATCTAATAATAGTATTGATGGCAGAAGAAGCAAAGCTAGACGACTGGTCACGGAAGATATACTGGTCGGTACTCAGAAGAACGCTATAACTGGTTCACAAAAACCTGCTAGGAAAAACGCTTAGTAGAGCAATACCTCACAAAGTGACAAACAACAATTAAATAAGGAACCGATGACACCAGGTGTCTTGTATTTTTGTCTCTGAGAAATGTAATTATAATAAATGAGAGTAATGCTATTTTTCAGAATGTTGAATGATTGTTTCCTGTATACAAGCAGATAACCAGCAGATAATATAACCAGCAGATGGAGCACTACTAATGAGTTATATAACGCATTCAATCAATATTCCAAATCTGTCACAAACCCACTGCGTAGTGCAGAGGAACCAGGCACAGATCGTGTATAATCTGTTCAAAACTGGTTTATTTTTATACAACATAAAACAAACTAAGAACGGCAAAAACTACTATACTGAGTCTAAATGAAAATGTGGTAAACTAACCCATTTAAAACAACACCAAGAATCGTCCTCAAACACTAACAAAAAATTGGCCAGAGTAACGTGACAATAACCAACACTGTGCACCAAGACCCAGTGACTTTAACAACAAACAAAATCAACAAATCTAAACCAGCTGTACTCATTCTAATCACCCAACATCTGATGCAGGTGCAAACCTCAACCTTACATGTAGAAGTCAACCTTACATCTAGATGTTCTCATTGAGCCAGGAATCGTTACAACATATCATAATTAATAACAAATGTATAAATGTTCATGTATTATTCCTTTATTAAAAATTCTAAACCATTATTCGCATGAAGATGGTTGAAGGAATTCCAAGAAAGTGTAAAGCTGTCATCTAGGCAATGGGTGGCTACTTTTAGGAATCTAAAATATAAATGTATTTTAATTCGCTCAGAGATTTCTTGATTGCTACGTGATATGTGTAAATTTCTAGTAAAAATTACCAAGAATAATCAAATTTCCTTGAATGAGAAGGTGTGTTTAACCAAATTTATTATTTCTGTTTATGACACATCTACTGCATATCAATTTACGTACATAGACCATTTTTTTGTAATGCTCCCTGTAAATAACGCAACATATTTTTCAAATGTATTAATAAATGTATTGTTTTAAAGAAACACAATGTCTATGTATTCCTTGTATTCAAGTAAAATCCACACAGTAGATAACATTTCATTGTTAGTTGACACCTGTTAACAAAGCAAAGGACAAATAGAAATTGATGTCTATTTAAATATTTTTTTAAGTGTGAGGCAATAACACAGGAATGTGATTCGGCAACTGTTGGATGTTGTTTACCTGGTCTACATTTATCTGGTCCTATCTTAGTCAATCACACAAGAATGCCATTCAGCAACTCAGCAGTGATTTAAATGCAAAGCGGTATGTTAACAAACATATGTGGGCCATATGTGTCTTAACAAGTTTAAACACTCAATTATCATTTTTGGCCATCCTCTCTGTTGTTCTACTGTAAATAATTTGTGATCCTGAAGGTAGAGATGGTGCACCAACGCAGTAGGTGACGATATTTGGCCTGATTAGATTTATCATACATCTTTAACTAAGCTATTGTGTTAAAAATAACCTCAATGTGTTGCATGGCATGTCACTGTCGCAGAGTCTCTATCTCATCATTGGCAGAGTACTATCCCATCATTGTCTGAGATATGATCTATAGGGGTTGGAAAAAACAACGGAAACACTAGATGTAAAAGGACCATTGTGTTGAAGTTACTAGGTTATGTTAACAACCACAGTTACAAGTTACATACTCAGTACATACACGTTAATGCATAAGCAGTACATAAGCAGTGTATAAGCAGTACATACGCAGTACATACGCGTCAGTACATAAGCAATGCATAAGCAGTACATCCGCAGTACATACAGTGCATCCAGAAATACCCATAATATCCCACAATATCCCATAATAACCAACACTACCCCACAATAACCCAGAATACCGCACAAATATCCCATCATGACAAAGTGAAAAATCTTGGTTTCATATTTTTGATGAATTTGCTAAAAATATCAAAAACAAAAATATAACATGTTTATAAGTATTCAAAGCCTTTGCTCAATACTTTGTTGAAGCTTCATTGGCAGCAATTACAGTCTCAAGTGTTTTTGAGTAATGCTACATGCTTGGCACAACTATTTTTGGGCAGTTTCTGTTCAACTCAAGCTTTATTTGTATAGAACTTTTATACACAAGGCAACTCAAAGTGTTTTACATTAGACGGAAAAGTTAAATAAAAACAATATTTATATGTTCAAAACTGTTAAAACTGTTCAAAATAATCTCAATACAAAGAACAACTCAAACTGTCCGCAAGATTTAAGTGTATATTGCGTGCTTGAGGAAAATTCCTTTCAAGAATTCAAGCGAAGCGAACACGGACATTAAAAAAACACAAACTTCGATATGAACGTAAGAGCCGCATTAAACCTAACATAGAGCCGCATGCGGCTCGGGAGCCGCGGGTTGGCCAGGCCTGCCCTAGCCATTTAGTCAGGTGTAAACAAACAGCCAATCAGAGACATAGGAAAACTCTAGCCATTTAGTCACGTGTAAACAAACAGCCAATGAGAGACATAGGAAAACCCTAGCCATTTAGTCACGTGTAAACAAACAGCAATGCTTTGAGCTAAATTATTTCACCTGAGTGTATTTGCAAGTGCAGAGACCGAAGAACTGCTGTGATGTGCTCAAATGTCCTAATTTTATTGTGAGCACCAAAAACAATTATCTCTTATATTATTATGCATTGACAGAGCGAGTCGATTGGACCATAATAATTTAATATATGTATATGAGACATATGTACATTTGGGTATTGTCTGCGAAGAGCTGGGAAGCGATATTCTTTTGTGTAAGACTTGTCCCAATGGAAGTCTGTATTTAAAAGTCGATATTTAAACTAATGTAGTACCTTGATAAGGGCAATTTAGAAATAAATGTAGTCCTAACGGGTGCAAAAGAATCAATAATATGACCTAGAAAATCATTTAGAGTAGTTGAAGTCAGGGTTTGTGTCAGAGAATAGGCATCTATAAATAAGTCAGTAGTATTTTAATTGATTAAGCGTTAAACAATAGTAACACTTGTCAGGTAATGTTGTTTTCTAATCAGTAAGACTTCAGTAAGAACACTTTGCCACCCTCACCAGCTGTATGTTATACATGATGATGACGCATTACTAGACAACTGGCTCCCCCTGCAGTGAAAAAGCAGTGTTGCATCTATAAACCGGCCCATTGGATTTCACTTGCCATCTATTTCTAATCAATTTTAATGTTGTAAAATACATAACAAAAATGACAAACAAAACAAACTACAGCGGGAAAAAAAGTATTTAGTCAGCCACCAATAGTGCAAGTTTTCCCACTTAAAAAGATGAGGCCTGTAATTTCCATCATAGGAACACTTCCACTATGAGACAAAATGAGAAAAAAAATCCAGATAATCACATTGTAGGACTTTTAATGATTTTTTTTTCAAATTATGTTGTAAAATAAGTATTTGATCAATAACAAAAGTTTATCTCAATACTTTGTTATAAACCATTTGTTGGCAATGACAGAGGCATAAAAATTGTTTGGCAATGAAGAAAAAAAATGTTGGCATAGCAAGAAAAAATAACGAATACATACATGTTGGTAAAAAAGTCTTAAAGACTGATTGTCTCCACCTATCACTCCCCTTTCACTCGCCATTTCACACACATGCAAGATCTTCCATCCATTTGCTATAATATAATGTGCTATAATACTTTAGCACCAGTGAAGTGCAGTAAATCCCAACAGACAGTGGCAGGACTCTCAGGCATCTATATGAAACTCCCCTGCTCTTTATTGCACACCCAACCTGTCACGGTTACCAGGGTGCAGTATAAAGCCAAAAGCATAGCTTGATCTTTAGTTTGGGGGTTTTAATAATGACCAAAAACAAACACAAAATCCAACAAAACATATAACCACTGTAAATGAAAAAAACATAAGTGCGGATTCAAGCGACTACTAAAATGAACAAGAAACATTCACCTACAATATGTTGTGACATGGAAATATATATAACTATGCCCCAGTGACAAGCTAAACAGAAACAGCTGTGCCATAAAAGAAACCAATCACTGAAACACAGGAAGTGCCCCCCAGTAAACTCCCCGTGTGCAGCAAAGCTCACCACAACCGTGACACAAGCCGTTTCTCAATGTCAAGGAAGGATCCTCAGAAGCCAGAATTTCGAGGATGCTACGTCATCAACATCCGTCGAAGGACTGTTCCAATGTCGAGTATCCTCGGAATTTCAACCAAGAACGAGTCCTTCGTTCAGAATATATGCCATGTACACGAAAGGATGCATATGTGTAGCCTTCGCGCTCTCATATCACCCACAATCCCATGCGCTTCTTTGCCATTTGTGTTGAATGTAATAAATACTTGTGCAGAAAGCACACACATTTCAGAATGTAAGTTAGAGAAAGACTGAAGGGATAATTTTGCTCAATAGGGTAAAAAAAACTTATTTGGGGAAATATTATTACATGGCTTGGTTGAATTCCGGTCCGGTCTGTTATTTCTTGATAGCAGACCGCTGCTAATTATAACACAGCGTTGCCAAGAAAAACTATGGACGCAGTTCAGTTCACTCAGGCAATATAATCGTTTTTAAATATTTTTTTTGTGTGTAAAATAATTTATTTATTTGGTAGGTAGCCATGTAATAAGCGGGATAATGTATAGCGGGCGGTTGTTACAGCAAATACAGGCTTATTTAAGACCTATCCGTCTGTAATTATTTTTTAATTAATGATAGGAGCATTAAGTTAGGTGGCGACACATTAACAGCCTCCTGCGACCCTGACACTGATGCTGCCTCACCATCTCTATCTCAACAAAAATACTGTACATAAGGCAAACCAGTAGCAGTTCCATTTTTCCACCTCCACAGCGCGAAAAAAAATAAAAAGCGGACCTTTTTACTAACGTAATGACGCAATGACGTGCACTTGCTAGCCTGTTCCATTTACGTGTTCTTCGAATCCTAAAGAGGAGCCTCGCCTAGCCTCTGAAGGAAATGACTTGGAAGGAACAGTCCTACCAAGGAAGCATCCTTGACATTGAGAAAGGGCTACTGTCAGGAAGACAGTCTCACTGCCCGCCCAACCAGGAAGTCATTTCTACCACCCGCCCAACCAGGAAGTCATTTCGATGGCACGCCCAACCAGGAAGTCAGTCTGACTGCATGCCCAAACAGGAAGTCAGTACCACTCTCCATCCAACCAGGAAGTCAGTCCGACTGCATGCCCAACCAGGAAGTCAGTGCATGGTCACATGCCCTCTCGAGCGACAACCTCCGTTAACGTTTCTAGGAGCCCAAAATCCTCGATAAGGGTGTTTTGGAGGTCAGGGGTTGCCCAACAACAGATATTCTATTAAAGATGCTTCAACATGCAGGCCCAACTCGTTTGAAGTCTTTCCATACATCTAGCAGCTGCTGAGAACTGCTGAGGATGGTGGTGATAACCGTTCTGTAGTGACAACCATCCTGGACGCCGGCGTACCCCCGAAACAGTTTCCAACTGGGGGGATCTTTAGGACGTATGCCCAGGTGTCTCATACACAGTCCCAGGTACACGTCTTCTATGTAGACGGCTTTAACGTGCCTGGACGCCTCCAAAAGCTTCCTGGGCAGGTCCAGGGAGAATACGTAGCCCAGGCCCAGGGTGTAAGGCGGGTACACGGGTTCAGGAAACGCCTCCAATGGAAGGTACCATTTGGAGTCGGGGTCCCTCAGAACTGCTGCACCAACTGCCACACTGCCAGTCATGAAATTCTGATTCTCAGCCTGATGCTGAAGCAGCATGTTGACCAAGGTGTTAACGTTGAGGAACATGTCCGAGTCGATCTTCATGGCGTAGGAGGCGTTGGGGCATCGAGAGCTCAGCCACTCCATCATCATCATGGTCTTGATGGTCAGGTTCTTGTAGCAGTCTATGAAGTCGCTCTGCAGCAGATCTCTGTGGTCTCTGCTCTCCTCTGACACCTTCACCTGGAGCTGATCTGCCCCTTCACCACTTGGCAGTCCCAGAAGGAAGAACAGACGCACCTCTTTGCCCAGGACCTGCCTCTCAGTGCCCCAAGTACTGCGGATGGCGTCACGTGCCTCCCTGTTGTAGGGCGCCACTGGCACCATCAGAACCAGGAATGGGTTCTCCTCCCCACATTTCTCCGGCTCGTCCAGAATGAAGTGGTACTCGTGCGGGTATTCTACATAGAATTTATCCAGATGCTTGACTGCTACTGCTTTGTGTGGTGTTGGAACTGTGACATGCTTCCAATCTAAAGTGAAGCTTTTAAAGTATTCAAAGAAGAACATAAGAGCCATTACAACCAGGAACAGAAACAGGCTGATGAAGCCCCTACGACACCAGGGCCTTTTCTTGGTCTGGCTCCACTCTGACCCCTGCTGGTTGTCATCAGTACTGCTGAAACACAAGGTTGAGAAAAAACACGATCAGGGAAAAATACGTTAAAACTCGCTAGCGACACCGAAGACCGTTCTGCCAGGTTCTTATGTAGTTAAATCTCTCTGAGAAATAAACAGACATTTCTTCTGTTGTTCTTCGGTTGAGTCATTTGAGAAAGCAGAGGTAAGTATTAAGTCTCACACTTGAGTATCTCACTTTTGCTCATAGAAAACATACACGGCTTGCACTGTGCAAAATATGTTTTATATCCCTCTAGTTTTTACAGATATTTCATATCCTGCGGCTGAAAGACTCCTAAACCCTTTAAATCTGCCAAACACAACCCATTTGAAAAGTTTCAATTTCCGGGAACGGCTGGAACTGTCGAACTGCAGTTAACAAGGCAGAGTTTACTTTACCTTTACCAAAACCAGAACCTTCTGGTAATGACAGAGACATGGATTACCCAGGAAAACACTGCTGCTCCAGCTGCACTCTCACTATTTTGTTTTTGATTTTGCTATTTATTTCTCCTGATGGCACTGAGCTATTTATTTTTCATGGTCATTGATGTGATGGCATGGAGCTATTTATTTCTCCAAAGTGAAGATTTTCTGTCTCGGCTCAACTCTCCATGTCCTCTTTTCACGTTCAGCCCTCTGTAAGGTTCTGATCCAACATAAACGGAGGAAGACAATAGTTCCCATTGACCCATCGTCTTCTCTCTCCTATCCATCTTCACATCTGCTCTGTGAGCTGCTGAAGCCATTTTGTTCTAATCAAAATGTAATCATTAACCCAGAGAAACAGTTTGTCTCTTCTTCACTCATTAACCCTCTCCTTCCTTCTTCATTTTCCAAAGATGACATCCGCACACAATCAGCATTTACCCAACATATAGTGGCCGCAGGGCCCTCACCCACATCCAACTGGACTTATGTGTTTTAAGAAATAATGCTTTTTCACACATCCAAATGAAATACTCCCAGTCTGCTCTCTCGTCAACAGCGTCTACCGTTTGACGTAAAGGTTCGTCATAGTCAACTCCCACCTCAGGAAACCAGCATCTGTCGTCAATGACATGAAACCATAGAGAATGCATTTCCTCTCCAAAACACGCGTACATGCTGTTTTTAATCAACTCTCCTACTGGTTTCACGCTCTCTAAACAGTCAGGTTTTTATATGGATCACTCAAACCAGAACTCTCTCTGTGATCTTGGTCTCCCTCACAACTGACTATAGTTTACCAGATCTAAAACATCAGGGTTCATTCTCTGTTTTCATATTTTCTTTAAATGTGTCACTACTGGTATGTTAACAAAATCATAAAACTTAACTTTTTAATAGATGTGTTTTTGGTTTTGTGGTTACCATGGTTTTACAGTGAGGGGCGAGGCTTCGTGGTTGCCATGAACGAACTGTTCGCTGACTTGGTTGCGGCAGATCCACGTCATGCTATTGGGTAAGGTCGTAGGTCACATGCCAGCGTTACAGACATGTAACTACGGTGTCGTCATCTCTCCGTGATTGACTAGGAAGTTGTAAAACAACATATAAACAAATAACACAAGTTTGGAAAGTGACTATTTTGCAATGTAGTAGAGTTAAGCAGACCGGTCGGGAAACCAGCAAGTGGAATTGTTTTTGCAGATTTTTTATTGTTGTCAACCCACTAAAACACATTAAAAAAATGTAAACCAAGGTTGTAAGGATGACAGATTTGTTTACACATACACATTTTTAAGGAGTTTATGACTATGTTTTTGTCATGTACTTTATCAGAGAAAGCGTAAGGTGGGTTAAGAGTTCAGGTAAGCTAGGGTTTGAGTTCATAGTTCAGGGGGCTGGGGTTAATGGGATTATTTTAATACGTATCGAACAAGGAAAGATGAGGTAACATGAGTTCGTTTCAAAGGGAAGATGAGGTAACATGAGTTAGTTTCAAAGGTAAGATGAGGTAACATGAGTTAGTTTCAAAGGTAAGATGAGGTAACATGAGTTAGTTTCAAAGGTAACGCTACATGAAAACCACATGTGCAACCGTAATTAATAAAAAAACGAAATGCTTACTTGAGGAAAGTTTGTGTACGTTGATTGTCTCCAAGTTATTTCTCCATGTCCTTGATTGACTCAGCTGTCGTCTTGGTAATGATTACAAAGAAGTGGTTAACGGACTAGTGAAAATTAACAGACTAACTTAACAAAGCAAAAAAACATTCATCTTTCCAAATCTATGTAACGCCACAACTGGTGAGACAATGTGACTGTAACCTTACAAGAATGAACGAGTCCGTTTCGATATTTAGTTTCAAGTTCGGTCATATCAACAGGATACACATGGTACTTACACTTCCCTTCTGGGCGAGGAACAACAAGTCTAAACCGCCATCTCAACAGTATCAGTGAACACAACTAGGAGATCAGTGAACACAACTAGATGGTTGTCTTTCATGGACGGGACTTTTATTTTCACCCTAACCCATTTGCCTTATACACCCAAAAATGCTACATGTCAATATTATGAAGTAGTGCCATTATTGCAGCCTTGTCTACTTGAGGGTAGATATGAAGACTGGTTTGTGAGGCTCTTTGTAAACTGGCGCTCTAGATGGTAAAACCATTTTTTTCAAAATAAATGTGTTATTTACCTCAGGCTTTCCGTGTACGTTGGACCTGGTTGCTACATAGTCTGTTATTTATCAGGGAACCCTATTGCCACCACCCCAGAACTGTCACCATAGCATGCAATAGGGTTCCCCTATGGGGGCAATAGGGTTCCCCTATGGGGGCAATAGGGTTTCAAACCGACTCGACACACATCCTGTAATGACAGATCTCGTCAAAAGCTACGCTTGAAGAGAAACGTTTTCCTTTAATTCCTTTGAAATGTTACGAGCAAACCTTTTTCTATTGCAGGTCAAAGCAAAAGCAAAGCAAGTACAGAACCCACAAATAAACGAGAGGGGGGGGTTCTCTCCTTGCTCTGTAAATCATCCTCTAAACGTGCTCCTTACGTCCAGACTGTTGGATGTTATCACCTGTTGAGACCTGCTGGCCTCCTACTCGTCTTTCTGTCTTCTTGATTGTTTGACATTTAGTAACAACCCGTTAACACCACAAGTGAAACTAAAACCTCAGTCCCTATCTCCAACTGTCTTTTGAGCTACACTCACATAACCCCACACTCCCACTCCCTCTCCCTCCAACTCCCTCCCCTCCTCCTCCCTTTCTCCCCTCCTCCCCTCCTCCCCTTGCTCCCTCCCTCCCCCTCATGCTTGTGCACTGTTTGGAACAACTGCTTAGTTTCAGAGGTCTCCAACACACTATAGCTAACGGAGACGTGATTTATGGAAACATATGAGAGGGCGGTCCCAGGTTTATGGTCTCGACACGCATAAGTTTTACATAACTTAGCAGGTTCTCTTCTCTTCCAGTTCAACCAACATGGAAAATGCATAGGAGAATTTCTGATGGAACTTCTGCAAAATAGTCACTGAAGTGGAATGCTCTCTTCATATTTGGCTTGCAATCCGGACTTTCTGGGTGTGTTGCAATACCACAGAGGATTCTGTCCACACATGTTTACAGCCTACTGTAAATTGCACAGGAAATGAATGATAGCTCCTTTGTACACCCTTTCCTGACAAATTTTTCATTTAAAACTATGGGTGACCATTGTTTTTGGTGCTGTTGTTCTAGCTGTGCCGTTTCGTTACCTTAAAACTCTTCTACAATGTATTTGTATCATGTAGTTATTGTTGTGGGTCGTGGTGCAGTTTTGTAAAATGTTAATATACATGAAAAGGTTTGATTGTTAGAAAATATTTGATTGTCAAAAAAAACCATTTAGGTCAGACTCAATGAATCCCTAATAAACATAAGTTTCTTATTCACACTGTAGCATACAGATTTTCTTACTATAAGTACTGTGTGAAATGTGTGTCATTTTTGCACTCATATTTCTAATAAGGGTCAATAACAATAGAATTTGGTCATTATATGATATAAAACAAACATAAAGCGTGATGATATTGCCATCTAACGCTTTTATACAAAATAACTGTGATGCATTTGGCATTGGGTAAAAGCAATACAAAAGATCGTAATTTAACAAAGCTTTTATCTCAATGTACAAAAAACATCTAAATGTTATGTAAATAGCAATATTAGATGGCAATAGATGACATTAAGACTTCATATTTTTATCAGGGTGTAGCCTAACGGTCATTCCAAAACAAAGTTCTCCATCAAACATACGTCAGAAATAAGTTTTTACGAAATACTTTTCTGCGTATTAACGAGTGAAAAATACAATCATCAACAAATATCGAATAATGCATTAAGACATTTTTAGTAATTACCTTTACAAGTGGTTGTCCGACCAAAAAAATGTGTGCACTTCCCGATTGGGATCTAATCGTGTTAGGAAACATTAAAGATGAACCGAAACTAGCTAACAGGGTGGAAAGTCAATTCACGGGATCTACAAGTTACATATCACAATAAAAAGTAAAGCACATTTTACTTTAAGGACAATTAAAGTAAAACTAAACAAAAGGTTGAATTGACATTAGATTATTGCAGCATATGCCTACAAGTACATTTGCAGCCACAATTATTTGTACCGCAGCAGCAATACTCATAAATATACTGGGATTAACACCTGCATTCTTGTCTTAAAGTCAATGTTAATCAGAGTTCTTACCTCATATGTACGTCAAGACCAAGCAGACTCAAAGGTGTCCGGATCAAATTGAACTCATGACTTGTCATCACTGGGCCGAGTGGTTGTCAAAAAACTATCCTCCTCAAAGATCTTGATATATTCACCTGTTTATTTTAAAGTCACAAATTGTAGAAGGGCAATTTGTCGAGAAATAGCTGCCCAGTCCTCTAAACAATCACACTTGAAAAAGATACAATACCAGTTATAGTCTATTGTTTTTATGCCAGATTATTAAACCAGTGATTGGGTCACTGTTCTGGTTATGCGCCACTTTACATGCGGATCACGCACACTTGAGCCACACAACTTTCGGCTTTGAATAACACTGTTTTTAAGACAATATAAAATATAACACACGCAACCAAGTCATAATTATTATTTTGTCGCGGTAATGGTTGAGGACACACGCGCAGAGCTGAAACATAACGGTATTTAATAAAACGTAGGGTACAAACTAAGAAGAACAACACGACAGCAACCGAGGACGCAAAAACAATGAACAACACTGACCGTGGGAAAACAAGAACTTAAAAAGGGCTCCCAATTAGAGGCAACGCAGAGACATTCCTGCTGTCCTGTCCTCACACCACCTCCAGGCCACCATAGAGATGCCTAGAGACATTCCTGCTGTCCTGTCCTCACACCACCTCCAGGCCACCATAGAGATGCCTAGAGACATTTCTGCTGTCCTCTCCTGACAGCACCTCCAGGCCACCATAGAGATGCCTAGAGACATTCCTGCTGTCCTGTCCTGACACCACCTCCAGGCCACCATAGAGAAGCCTAGAGACATTCCTGCTGTCCTGTCCGGACACCACCTCCAGGCCACCATAGAGAAGCCTAGAGACATTCCTGCTGTCCTGTCCTGACACCACCTCCAGGCCACCATAGAGATGCCTAAATAGGCTAACCAATTAGTGCAACATAAGGTAGCTGCCACTAATTGGGGACAGAACATTAAACACATGTAACTAGAGGGCTGCCAAGCCCTGGTAGCCCTCTAGGACAAACATGAAGTGGGCTAGAGGCTTTTTGATTAACTGGAGTCTTTGCCAGGTCTGTACATGATTCCAGTTGACCGCAACCTTGTCTGGTCACTTTTGAGATAAAGTTGTAAGTTTGTACCAAGACATACAGACACAATTGCATGCTCTCACACAGGTTTTCCACACAAACACAATAAATTAATGCCACAACCATAAAAGCAATTCTTTAAACCTTTGTCAGAATGAACAAAATTATATTGGTTAATGTCACATGCATGGTTTAATCTCCGGCCAAATCTTTAGTCTGTGTGCGATTGAATATAGTTTAACAACGCTAAAACAACTATAATGCTAAATTCAATTCAACTAACAACCGTATTCATCTTATAGTAGGTCTGTACAAAATTTTAATTGCATTTACTTCTTAATTCCATACTGACATGATGAAATATGTCAGGAATGCTTCGCTCACAATGACGCCTGTGCACCACCAGGTTGCGCCGTTTCATTGTTAACTAAAATCAGTGCTAGTATTTTTTGAAGATTTGTCAACAGGTTACATCACTTATAATTCCTTCACACAGGCGACCATGTTGTTATAAGTTTTTGTGCTTTTAACATGTTAACTTATGTTGTGAAAGTAGGAAGGATATATCAGATATCTGATATGTATGATGAGCAGGAATTTACAGGAATAATACGAGCTGAGCCCAGAGCTCAAAGTTTATCAAATTGACACAAAGTTATAGAAATAAATGTGTTTTTTCCTATTTGCATAGTAATAACGAAACATTTGCATCCAGTATGGCTCAGATTTTTCCAGTCATAGAATTTGTTTGAATTAGATATTTTGCTTGATGTAAGGTCTAACATTTTATTGATGTTAGACCTTACCATTTAATTTGGCAGAGCAAAGTCAACTGGTACAAGTACCACTCGTACCAGCACCACTTGTACCAGTACCACTCGTACCAGCACCACTTGTACCAGTACCACTCGTACCAGCACCACTTGTACCAGTAACACTCGTACCAACACCACTAATACCAGTACCACTCGTACCAACACCACTAATACCAGTAACACTCGTACCAACACCCCTAATACCAGTACCACTCGTACCAACACCACTAATACCAGTACCAATCGTACCAACACCACTAATACCAGTAACACTCGTACCAGCACCACTAATACCAGTAACACTCGTACCAACACCACTAATACCAGTACCACTCGTACCAACACCACTAATACCAGTACCACTCGTACCAGCACCACTTGTACCAGTACCACTCATACCAACACCACTAATACCAGTACCAATCGTACCAACACCACTAATACCAGTACCAATCGTACCAACACCACTAATACCAGTACCACTCGTACCAACACCACTAATACCAGTACCACTCGTACCAACACCACTAATACCAGTACCAATCGTACCAACACCACTAATACCAGTTCCAATCGTACCAACACCACTAATACCAGTACCAATCGTACCAACACCACTAATACCAGTACCAATCGTACCAACACCACTAATACCAGTAACACTCGTACCAACACCACTAATACCAGTACCACTCGTACCAGCACCACTAATACCAGTTCCAATCGTACCAACACCACTAATACCAGTACCAATCGTACCAACACCACTAATACCAGTACCACTCGTACCAACACCACTAATACCAGTAACACTCGTACCAACACCACTAATACCAGTACCACTCGTACCAGCACCACTAATACCAGTTCCAATCGTACCAACACCACTAATACCAGTACCAATCGTACCAACACCACTAATACCAGTACCACACCACTAATACCAGTAACACTCGTACCAACACCACTAATACCAGTACCACTCCTACCAACACCACTAATACCAGTACCAATCGTACCAACACCACTAATACCAGTACCAATCGTACCAACACCACTAATACCAGTACCACACCACTAATACCAGTACCACTCGTACCAACACCACTAATACCAGTACCAATCGTACCAACACCACTAATACCAGTACCACTCGTACCAACACCACTAATACCAGTACCACTCGTACCAGCACCACTTGTACCAGTACCACTCGTACCAACACCACTAATACCAGTAACACTCGTACCAACACCACTAATACCAGTACCACTCGTACCAACACCACTAATACCAGTACCACTCGTACCAACACCACTAATACCAGTACCAATCGTACCAGCACCACTTGTACCAGTACCAATCGTACCAACACCACTAATACCAGTACCAATCGTACCAACACCACTAATACCAGTACCAATCGTACCAACACCACTAATACCAGTACCACTCGTACCAACACCACTAATACCAGTACCAATCGTACCAACACCACTAATACCAGTACCAATCGTACCAACACCACTAATACCAGTACCAATCGTACCAACACCACTAATACCAGTAACACTCGTACCAACACCACTAATACCAGTACCACTCGTACCAGCACCACTTGTACCAGTACCAATCGTACCAACACCACTAATACCAGTACCAATCGTACCAACACCACTAATACCAGTACCACTCGTACCAACACCACTAATACCAGTACCAATCGTACCAACACCACTAATACCAGTACCAATCGTACCAACACCACTAATACCAGTACCAATCGTACCAACACCACTAATACCAGTACCAATCGTACCAACACCACTAATACCAGTAACACTCGTACCAGCACCACTTGTACCAGTAACACTCGTACCAACACCACTAATACCAGTAACACTCGTACCAACACCACTAATACCAGTACCAATCGTACCAACACCACTAATACCAGTACCAATCGTACCAACACCACTAATACCAGTACCACTCGTACCAACACCACTAATACCAGTAACACTCGTACCAACACCACTAATACCAGTAACACTCGTACCAACACCACTAATACCAGTACCAATCGTACCAACACCCCTAATACCAGTAACACTCGTACCAACACCACTAATACCAGTACCAATCGTACCAACACCACTAATACCAGTAACACTCGTACCAACACCACTAATACCAGTAACACTCGTACCAACACCACTAATACCAGTACCAATCGTACCAACACCCCTAATACCAGTAACACTCGTACCAACACCCCTAATACCAGTAACACTCGTACCAACACCACTAATACCAGTACCACTCGTACCAACACCACTAATACCAGTAACACTCGTACCAACACCACTAATACCAGTAACACTCGTACCAACACCACTAATACCAGTACCAATCGTACCAACACCCCTAATACCAGTAACACTCGTACCAACACCACTAATACCAGTACCAATCGTACCAACACCACTAATACCAGTAACACTCGTACCAACACCACTAATACCAGTAACACTCGTACCAACACCACTAATACCAGTACCAATCGTACCAACACCCCTAATACCAGTAACACTCGTACCAACACCCCTAATACCAGTAACACTCGTACCAACACCACTAATACCAGTACCACTCGTACCAACACCACTAATACCAGTAACACTCGTACCAGCACCATTTGTACCAGTACCACTCGTACCAGCACCATTTGTACCAGTACCACTCGTACCAGGACCATTTGTACCAGTACCAGTCGTACCAGCACCATTTGTACCAGTAACACTCGTAACAGCACCATTCCCTCTAACCCTTCGAGATGTGCGGGTAAATCCCAATATCAGCACTTTCTGAAATACTCAAACCAGCCTGTCTGGCACCAAAATCATGCCACATTCAAAGTCACCTAAATCACCTTTCTTCCCCATTCTGGTACCTGGTTTGAGCTTCAGGTGGTCATCTTAACCATGTCTGCTTACATGGGTCCATAGAAGGAATGCTACAGTTCCAGTTGTTCTCCAGTCTTTGGCATTTTTGTCACTTTCAGTATTGAATATTTGGATGAACCCACAAGGCCAAACTCCACCATATTCCCATCATAGTGGAGGACAATATGGGATGCCTTTAAGTTGAACTGTCGTTGCCCTTTACATTTGGTACGCATTTGAATATTTTTCTTGTGTTTTACAAGCTTTTGTTGTAGTCAAGATCTTTGACCATTCTTACTATGTGTACAGACAAAACAACTCTTAAGGATTGTCTTCTAGTTTACATTCAGTCATGGAGTGACAGAAGTGCCCTAGTGACATTCCAAATGTGACATTCTACCTGGTTAAATAAAGGTTAAAAACAAGCATGTTGATAGACCGGTCAGTAAAGTCCTGTCATTGGCTAAGTTACACGGACCATACATTTTTTCTTGTTTTCAAAATAAAGGCCTATGTATAGTCCGCCCGGCCCTACTATCGCCTAACCACTCATCATCAGGAGCCATCGATAACGTTTCTCACGCGATCATCAGAGGTATAAAAGCAAACGGACTAAAGTGATCACTCCACTATTCCGGTCGAGCTGGAGGGAAGGTGAGCGAGGGCACACAGTCGGTAAATAAGACCTGATCGTTATCACGTGACATGGGTAAGTCTCAATACTTCAAATGTTCACAAGTCAGTAGCCTAGTATATAAGTCTAGTATGTTGCCAACTAGAATTTACATTTTGCTGATGTGGCTTTTTAGTGTTAACAGTGTCTAAAGGCGATATTTTTATCATGTAATTAAAAATATGTACATATATACATTGTAGACGTGAAAAAAGTTTTTTCCAAACGTGTAATGAATTTCAAGGTGTAACTTCATATTTGGAAAGATGCAACTCATTAATTACACTTGCGGATGTAAAATACGCACGCATGGAGTTTTGTCACCAATACCTCGCATGACCAGTCAGAGGTGGTTCCGTACGTTTAACTGCTGTTGCACGCAGAGATGGTAATGAGTGCTTTGATTGGAAGGTTTTTGCTTTTTCTGACCAATGAACGCGTCACGTTTTCACGCAGAACTAGCGTTTAATGATGCAGAGAAACAACACGGCTTCTACTTTCTCAGTTTATGGTAGAATAACACAATCCTTTAATCTAGTTCGTTGAAAGTAAAAAAGCGTTTGTGTGTGTGTATCCTTTTGTTTGAAACAGCTCAGAAGACTGTGCTGATTGTTTATGCCCACCAGAGTGGAGGGTCGTTCAACTCGGCAGCGAAAAACATTGCTGTGGAAGCGTTCACTCTGCAGGGCTACAAAGTGATTGTATCTGATCTGTATGCAATGAACTTCAAGGCCACTGCCACAATGGAGGATATCGCAGGTGTGCACACATGCACACACGCGCGCAGACAAACTAATGCATTTCTGGGATTATGGGTTCAATTAAAAATCAGTTGCTCTATTTACCACACAATAATAATCCAGGGGGACCAGAGAGTGTGTGCCAATTACAGAGGTATCACACTCCTCAGCCTCCCTGGTAAAGTGTACTCCAAAGTGCTGGAAAGGAGGGTTCGGCCAATAGTCGAACCTCAGATTGAAGAGGAACAATGCGGTTTTCGTCCTGGCCGGGGAACCACGGACCAGCTCTTTACTCTCGCAAGCATCCTGGAGGGGGCCTGGGAGTATGCCCATCCAGTCTACATGTGTTTTGTGGATCTGGAGAAGGCGTATGACCGGGTACCCCGGGATCTTTTGTGGGAGGTGCTGCGGGAGTATGGGGTGAGGGGGTCTCTTCTTAGGGCCATCCAATCTCTGTACGCTCAAAGCATGAGCTGTGTCCGTGTCCTCGGCAGTAAGTCGGATTCGTTCCAGGTGGGGGTTGGCCTCCGCCAGGGCTGCGCTTTGTCACCAATCCTGTTTGTAATATTCATGGACAGGATATCAAGGCGTAGTCATGGGGGGGAGGGGTTCCCGTTCGGTGGGCTGATGGTCACATCACTGCTTTTTGCGGATGATGTGGTCCTGATGGCCTCATCGGTCGGTGACCTTCAGCACTCACTGGATCGGTTCGCAGCCGAGTGTGAAGCGGCTGGGATGAGGGTTAGCACCTCTAAATCTGAGGCCATGACTCTCAGCAGGAAACCGGTGGAGTGCCTACTCCGGGTAGGGAATGAGTCCTTACTCCAAGTGAAGGAGTTCAAGTACCTCGGGGTCTTGTTCGCGAGTGAGGGAACAATGGAGCGGGAGATTGGTCGGAGGATCGGAGCAGCGGGGGCGGTGTTGCATTCGCTTCACCGCACCGTTGTGACGAAAAGAGAGCTGAGCCGAAAGGCAAAGCTCTCGATCTACCGGTCAATCTTTGTTCCTACCCTCACCTATGGTCATGAAAGCTGGGTCATGACCGAAAGAACGAGATCGCGGGTACAAGCGGCCGAAATGGGTTTTCTCAGAAAGGTGGCTGGCCTCTCCCTTAGGGATAGGGTGAGAAGCTCAGTCATCCGAGAGGAACTCGGAGTAGAGCCGCTGCGTAGAAAGGAGCCAGTTGAGGTGGTTCGGGCATCTTGTACGAATGCCACCTGGGCGCCTCCCTAGAGAGGTGTTCCAGGCACTTCCAGCTGGGAGGAGACCTCGGGGAAGACCCAGGACTAGGTGGAGAGATTATATCTCCGCACTGGCCTGGGAACGCCTCGGGTTTCCCCAGTCAGAGCTGGCTAATGTTCCCGGGAAAGGGAAGTTTGGGGTCCCCTGCTAGAGCTGCTACCCCCGCGACCCGACCACGGATAAGCGGTTGAAGATGAGATGAGAATAATCCAGCCCTAACCATGACCCTAATTCTAACCCTAAAACCCGATCCCACACTAGATCCCTAACCCTTAAACCCAATCCCACCCTTGATACCGAGCCTAGAAAGGATTTATATACCTAGTCTGAATTTACCAGGAGCAACTAATCTGCTCCTCATGCAGTATACCCAAACCTGTTCAAGACATTGACTGTTGGGTGACAGAACACTAGATTCAGATTGTTTTGGGCAGAACCTGTTACCTCACCCACCTCAACTATAAAGGTGACAATGTTCTCACCAAATGACATGATTCTTATGCATGGAACGGGACAATGGATGGTTGTAGAAGCCAGAATCAGTGATGTTCCCCTGTAGTCAAATCCTGTGGTATCTCCCGAATGATGACAGAGACATCATTAACCTGAGAGATTGTTGGCTGTGAACAGAGCCATGTGTGCTTTCTGTTTCAGATTGGACTTGAACCAGGTCACTAAAAGACATTTGCATTGAAAAAATAATTAACTACCACAATGATATTTCTTTACCCTTAAAATTGGTATCATCACACTCAGACACACACAGACACAGGCTGACATCACTGCTGCACTTTCCCTCTGTCAGGTGACGTGAAGAAGCCGGAGGAGTTTAAGTACGGCGATGAAACCATGCACGCCTGGATGGACGGACGACTCAGCGATGACATCATAGCTGAGCAGCGGAAACTGGAAGAGGCGGAACTTGTCATCTTCCAGGTCAGAGGTCACACACTGTGAACCCCGGCCACCCCTGCCTGTCTGTGTCCATATTCTCCTTTTCTCTCCATCATGTTTTATAACCATCCCTCCTTACTGCTCGTTCTCTCTTTTTCTTTACATTTAAATGTAGATTCACATTAACTTTATATATATATGCATGACGTTTCAGAACAATTAAAGAAACCGCAATATAGCAAGCATCATTAACAATAGAAAATAACTTGTGGGATGTAAACAACAATCTAGAACCGAACATTCCTTCCGTATCTCTTTCAGTTCCCTATGTACTGGTTCAGTGTGCCTGCCATTCTGAAGGGCTGGATTGACAGAGTCCTGACTCAAGGTTTTGCCTTCTCCCTGCAAAACATGTATGACAACGGAAAGTTCAAGGTTTGACCCTTCGACCCCTGTGTGTGCTGGAGTTTCTGTGTCATCTGCAACATTCCAATTCCTGCACTTTGAATAGATGACCTCTTTCCGGTGTCTGTTACTGATATTAATTAATTAGAAATGTTCTAATAAATACTGCTAAATTAGAGGGATGGCTACTGAATATCAGTCTTTCAGCATGTTTTTACTACAATAGCTTACTTGGATCACAGCTTGGCACAATCTAGTAACGCGGGTCAGCACAGTGTCTGCTTGTGAAACATTTGGATCCCCTGCTTTACACTCTAGGTTCTTGTTGCTTTCCATAGGACCAAGAAGAGTTATTTTAAATGTTTTTAGTGTTAGCATAAGTTGTGTCCGTGCTGGCGCATTGAGTGAAGTCTTTCTCTGGTGTTCTTCATGCTCACTATCGCCTTGCAGGACAAGAAAGCCATGCTGTCGTTCAGCACGGGCGCGATGGAGAAGATGTTTCTTCCTGATGGCCTCCACGGGGATATGAATGTCACACTGTGGCCCCTGCAGGTGAGAAAACCCACCTGTGTGTTTTGTGTTCGCGACCCATGTCTGACGGTTGAGTGTAATTCTCCTTACTCCTGCTTTTTCCTTCCAGAACGGCGTGCTCCACTTCTGTGGGTTCCAGGTGTTGGCACCCCAAGTGTTCTACTGCCCGGCGCACTGCCCGCTGGAGGTGCGTACTGCCAGCCTGGAAGGCTGGAGGACCAGGCTGGTGACATTGCTTGATGAACAACCTCTGACCTTTGCCTCTTGCGGGATGTTTGACCTGTCCTTCTCCGGGGGGTTTAAACTTCGACCCGAGGTCTGGGAGGAGCAAAGTGCCTGCCCTCATGGACTGTCCACAGGTCACCACCTGGGGAAACCCCTCCCTCCAAACAACCAGCTGAAGGCTGGAGATAGTAAAGGAGATGCTGTTTGAAAACATAACCTGGGTTTGCAAAGTGACGCTAACTTTAACATCCCGCTGACTTGATCATTTTCATTCTGATGCCCAATGTATCCCAACCAGGACTTTCTGAAAAGTAATAAAGAGGATACCATTTAACAAAAATAAAATAAAAATGTTCACACTTCTGACAATGTCTGAATATTTTAATCCACCACACAAACAATAGTTAATCAATGTTTAAGACAATTAAGAAAAATTAAGATAAATAAACCTGTGTTATGACACCTGTGTTGTGTGGTGGTAAGTGAAAATGATAATGAAAGAGTGAGAGATCTAAGGTATTTATAGGAATCTGATTTGCGCTTCTAGGCCAAAATGACTTGCTCATGAGCCTGATGTATCTAGATTCGTTTAAAGAGAAAAGGGACTGTGTGTTGAAGGGAGGTATGTGCTTCAAGTTGGTTGCCAAAACTCTGCTCAAGTTATTCTGTTAAATGTTGTGTGTGTCATTTCTGAGAATAAAACGAGGGCAAAATCTGACTTGTGGCGCAACATTTGTTTGTCTGAATTGCGACCCATGACAGATCTTTTTCATCCAGCCCCCCACCCACCCCCATGCCTCAGAATGGTACAGTCCCGTGGTGACGTCATCGTCTGGGCAGCGCTTGCTAGGCGGAGTGAGGCTTGTTGTGCTAAATTGTGTTGACGTCCTGTTCAACATTTGTTCCATTGTTTCGAGTTTTTTTGACATACGACATTATAACATATTATTCTGTCACGGTTTGAGTTATTGCACGCAAACCTTCTCGATTTTACTAAGTATCTAGTGAAATCTCTTGAAAACTGCCAACATGAAATGGATGTTCAAAGAGGATCATTCCCTGGGTAAGAGAGAGATCATTAGCTTGTTCCTAGAAATAATAAAATACATTGTCAAACTACTAATAGATGTGTATCTTCTGTGCGTTTTTCTTATTATCGCAATTGTTGCTTGTGGTGGTTTATTGGGCTACTTTACTGACGGCTGTGGCCTACACGGTGGAGTTGTGGATTTATTTGCCTTTTATTACAATAGCATGACGAAATTGATTGTAATTGTATGTTGTCGTTCGTTAACAAACACACTTTTGGGATGTTGAATGTGGGGTTGGTTGGTCGCAAACTGATCGGGTTTTCCTTATTTTTTTACATTGTCATTAACCCAGTGAAAGGTCGGCCTATTTGGGTTGTCGTTTCTATTGACATGGCTACTGATTTTACTGGTATTAAATATATAAATACCAAGTTAAGCACAGAATTATATCTGTTGACGTCTTTTGCCCAGCTGACTATTGTCTGGTGGACATTTGTTGTTTTCATTTTTATTGTATATTTTGACCGTACACTTGTAGTTTTGTCTGTCAGATTGACAGGTTCAGCAGTAGCCTAGGTGAAATATTGACGTTTTTATTCCAGTGAATTGGCAGCTTTAGTCAGCGATTACCCAGAGTGCATCTGGCGTTCACAGCTGCTGCTGCTGCCTGTGGATCTCGGTCAGGACCTCAATAGTCAAACGTTGATCCTTTCGTCACTGATAAGATGTGGAGCTCAGATGGCACCTGCGGCTCTCCAAGTGAATTATATGTGCGTGGTGTCGTGCAGTATTAGGGCATAGTATGTGATTTGAGACACAAGCTGCCGGCCCTGAAATTGCAAGTTTCTCCACTGAGACACTGAACTCTACTGATCTCTTCTGAATCAAAAACACATCACCTGAATAAGGTGCTCTAGAGCAGAGAGACGGAGGGAACACCTGTTCAATTGTGAGGGAGGAGTTAGACGAACCATTTCACGCTACTGTTCTGTTGAGGGTGTAATAACATTTATTTTGTCTACTCCATAGAACATCGGTGTATAGAGTCGGCAAAAATACGCAACAAGTACCCCGATAGGGTTCCGGTGAGTCGCCCGGAATTTCGGGGACGGGGCTTTTTTCAGAGTTTAGGGGCGTGGCATAACATAACACTGCCACCTGTCTTCCTGCTTTCAGGTGATTGTGGAGAAGGTGTCGGGCTCTCAGATCGTGGACATCGACAAGAGGAAGTACTTGGTTCCCTCTGACATCACCGTGGCCCAGTTCATGTGGATCATCCGGAAACGCATCCAGCTGCCCTCGGAGAAGGCCATCTTCCTCTTCGTCGACAAGACCGTGCCCCAGTCCAGGTTGGTATTCGCGACGACTATGTCACGGTGAACCGGGAGAGGTCAAATCAGGAGGCCAATGTTTTCTGTGCTAATCTGACCAGTACTACTGTTGGGTTGTTTTTCATGCACAGATCAATATGGTTAGTCTTTAGTCGCTAGTTTGAGTTTAACTTTTTTCTCTGTTCCTGATTAAGCTGCAAATGCCAAGGAATTTCTGTTAACTGATTCTAAACCTGAAGTTTGGCTTGTGCCAATGCAACCACAGTTCCACCAGATTACACCAGTCACATGGCTGGGTGGCAGACCAATCAGTTGATCCTGTAGACGCTGGCTAAGCAGCGTTACGACTGATTTCTGCATTCGATCCCCATCGTCTACAGTGGCCCGATCTGTGTGATGACATTTGGGTTGAGAGTAGAAAAGCGTGTTGCAGGCATCACTCAGGCAGAGCCTGGCCTGTCTTTTCTGCTGTTATATTATTGACTCACTATAAGCTAATAACCCCAGGTTAAAGTAGTTTACTACAGACGGACTTGTGCATTTAACCGTTTGTCTGCTCTGTCATCCATTGCAGCATCACCATGGGTCAACTATATGACAAGGAGAAGGACGAGGACGGCTTTCTATACGTGGCGTACAGCGGAGAGAACACGTTCGGCATCTAGACCCTCCACCCGCATCAGTCGGCCTTACCTACGACGTACAACCACACCTTGTTTGACTCTGTGACCACACCCACCCAGTCACCGCTGCTCCCGCCCCCGTCCCCACCCCGCCCCTGGGAGACCTACGGAGGATATGTGACCAGGAGAGATTCTGAGTGGTCAGTTGGGTGTCTAGACTGTACCTGCCGTTCTCGTATCAATGCTGTGTACATTAATTTGATTATTATTTGTATGTTCTGTATAGTGCTGAAATTGGGAAGACTGTTTTGTTTAATATATGTGAATAGTTACGCTTGTTTAGGAGGGAGGTGCTTGTTTTTTGTTTTCTGAATTAATATATTGTTTTTTTGAGGTTTTGCTTTCTTCCTTGAAGATTATATTTTAAAGAATTTTAACTATTTGAAAGGTAAGGTAGCTGGATGACCTAACCAATAAAGATAAATACAATAATGTTATCGTTTTCATTGTAGTGTTTTTATTGATTTATATCAGGTTTATTTCTCGTTGGTCCTGCGCGTTTAAATTATCACTGGGTTATATAAATATTGTCCAAGTCCCATCTCTTTTCCACCCTCCTTACTCTGTCCAACAATCTCTGCTCAAAGATTTCCGAGCGTTTAAACCATCTCTGAAGTACACAGAGTGGGCTCCTTGTCTTATGTTATGTGGGATATGTTATGGTAGGGTTGATTCTGCCTGCATTCAGTCTTCTCAGATCTGCTGGGGGATGGATGTTACATTGACGTAACTGACTTAACTTATGGCTGTTATCATCGTAAGAAAGAAGTCCTCGCGTATTTATTTATACTGTCAACCTCATGTTTCAAATCTAGTGATAAGTGCTGCTGATGAATTTAGTTAGAAAATAACAGAATCTCCGGTTGTAGTTCAAAACATTTCTTAATTTGGTCGTCACCCACTAGTTGAGATCGTCCTCTAGATGGCGTTAGTCAGCATTAATGAAGTTAAAGATGGACATTTCAAAAGCATCTAAGTCTGACAGTTATTCTCCACAAAATGACAGTTCTCCAATAAAAAAAAATTGAGCTATGTTATTTGTGAAATTTTATTTATTTGTTAAATTCATAAAAAAATACAATCCTTATAAGCACAGTAGAAAAAAAGCATAGTCACGCCAATTCATCATATACATTTTTTAGGATTTAACATCTCCTACAAGAACATAAATTTACTTACGGTGTGTAAGAAAATATCTAAAAGGCAATTATTATTAGCAAATGTAGTTTTAACACAGTTGTTATTAATAATAATGCTGTTAACATTGTTCTACTTCATAACATAGAAAAAAATCCCAAATAAATGTACCCAGAACTTTTTCATTACAAATGATTACACACCAGTCCTTTTCCATTATAAATGAATACACACCAGTCCTTTTCCATTATAAATGAATACACACCAGTCCTTTTCCATTATAAATGAATACACACCAGTCCTTTTCCATTATAAATCAATACACACCAGTCCTTTTCCATTACAAATGAATACACGGCAGACCTTTTCCATTACAATGAACCTACGTCCCGGCCAGATAGGACACAGTCCTGATAACACTGACTCCCCAAATGGTGCCCAACTTCTGTAGGCTTCTCCACATAATAGGTCAATGGTGCTTGATTGGTTACATTGTGGTTGTCTTAAAGTGTTGGTCGCCTCGACACGATGTCCATGTGACTCTTAACCCAGGCTTGAGATGGGTCAACACAAAATTCCCTCCCCATATTTGTAGTGAAACTGCAAGAGAAACAACATGTTTTTGCTCTGAACATCAGACGTATGAAATTAATGGTGAATCATATCCAACCTAGATGTAACCTGGTTCCATAGTGTTAAGCACAGTCTAGCCTAGATGTAGCCTGGTTCCATAGTGTTTAGTACAGTCTAGTCTAGATGTAGCCTGGTTCCATAGTGTTAAGCACAGTCTAGCCTAGATGTAGCCTGGTTCCATAGTGTTTAGTACAGTCTAGCCTAGATGTAGCCTGTTTCCATAGTGTTTAGTACAGTCTAGCCTAGATGTAGCCTGGTTCCATAGTGTTTAGTACATTCTAGCCTAGATGTAGCCTGGTTCCATAGTGTTAAGTACAGTCTAGCCAAGATGTAGCCTGGTTCCATAGTGTTTAGTACGGTTTAGCCAAGATGTAGCCTGGTTCCATAGTGTTTAGTACATTCTAGCCTAGATGTAGCCTGGTTCCATAGTGTTAAGTACAGTCTAGCCAAGATGTAGCCTGGTTCCATAGTGTTTAGTACATTCTAGCCTAGATGTAGCCTGGTTTTTATAGTGTTAAGTACAGTCTAGCCAAGATGTAGCCTGGTTCCATAGTGTTTAGTACAGTCTAGCCTAGATGTAGCCTGATTCCATAGTGTTTGTACACACAGATGACAACACACACAGATCTACGACCTGGCGAGGCAGAATACTACTTACATCACTGCTGTACGAGGGCATCTGCTAGAGGTTCTTCTGTACGAAGCCACTTGTTTAGCTGGGATCTTATGTATAGTAAACTTTGTACAGCATTTGCCAGCAGTTAGGAACAGCAATGACTGGGGGATGTCTGTAAAAAACAAATGACAGTTCACCAAGATTAACATAAAGATCTTCAAGTTTGCATGGTTGATTATCCACTGAATAATTCACACACAGACATGTTGAACACACAGTCTTACCTGCACTCGTCATATGGCAGGAGCAGAGCAGTGATATGAGAAGTAGAGCAGTCAGGTTCTTCATGGTTCAGAGAAGATTGAGATGCTGAGGCTTGTGATGCTTGAAAGACTGAGATGGTTTCTGAAGTTCTGGGGCTGATAATCAGATCTGTGGTTCTGGTCTCTGATGCTGGAGGTCTAGCTGATGCTCTGGCTGGTTCTGGCTGCGCTCTGTATCTGAGGTCTGGTTTGGGCTGTCTTTTATCTAGATCACCCAGCCACCCACATATAAGGGAATCCACCCACTAGATTCCTTACATTCTAACCACCATTCGTAGAATCTTAATAACCTCATCACTTCCTCACTCTTCTCTGTATTTCAGCTTCCCCATACCATTTCAAGAACTGCTATTTTCTTAAATGTAGAAAACATTTACTGGAGAATGAGGCAGAACCTGTGATAAAATCAAATGCACCAACACAATGGGCCCAGCTGCTGTTCCTTTACGGGAGTCTTGACCTTCTGTTGTTCTCAACAAAACTAACTCCCGCGTTAGCAAATATTGAGGAATTTTAGAGACTTTATTGAATAAATATATATATACACAATGAAAAAATTAAGTAAAAATTGAAGTATATCATTTTAATGATAAACACAATAATGAATAAAAAACATGCAACATATGTGATGACACTTATTTAATTATGTTTTTGTTTGTTCATTAATTTTATTTCACATTTTATACATTTCATGCTGGCTGTCAGATTCAATGATGAATTTCACACACTGTCACTTTTACCCATTTAGTGCATGGTCTTCATTCTGTGACTCTAACCCATCACCATGGCTGCTCTAGATGACTTGAGGGAAATGCGTTCTACCACAGGGGAAATTAAAAAGGCCAACGATGTTACAATATTCTAGATAAAATTAAAGAAAGTGACGAAGAGGTTACATTTAAAAACAACAATGAACCTGCAACTTTATTGGCACTTGAGTGGTTTGTGGTAAAGCTACAGTATTCAGACTCCCACATTAACCACATTGAAAACATGAGCAAAATAGAAGAAGCTGGAAAAATTATGCTACAAATCGATTGTCTACAGTTGACTATGACTATGTCTTTGAAATAATAGCTTACTTTTTAAACACAGACTAGTTTATTCAGGGACATATTTTATCACATTCTAACTACAGACGATTATGAGGTAGGATATGTTGATGAGGTATGAGAGATGAAGTATGAGAAATGTAGTATTAGAGATGAGGAATGAGGAGTGGATGAGGAATGAGGAGTGGATGAGGAATGAGGAGTGGATGAGGAATAAGGAGTGGATGAGGAATAAGGAGTGGATGAGGAATGAGGAGTGGATGAGGAATAAGGAGTGGATGAGGAATGAGGAGTGGATGAGGAATGAGGAGTGGATGAGATATGAGGAGTGGATGAGGAACGAGGAGTGGATGAGGAACGAGGAGTGGATGAGGAATGAGGAGTGGATGAGATATGAGGAGTGGATGAGATATGAGGAGTGGATGAGGAATGAGGAGTGGATGAGATATGAGGAGTGGATGAGATATGAGGAGTGGATGAGGAATGAGGAGTGGATGAGATATGAGGAGTGGATGAGGAGTGGATGAGGAATGAGGAGTGGATGAGATATGAGGAGTGGATGAGGTATGAGGAGTGGATGAGGAATGAGGAGTGGATGAGGTATGAGGAGTGGATGAGGAATGAGGAGTGGATGAGGAATGAGGAGTGGATGAGGAATGAGGAGTGGATGAGGTATGAGGAGTGGATGAGATATGAGGAGTGGATGAGGAGTGGATGAGGAATGAGGAGTGGATGAGATATGAGGAATGGGGAGTGGATGAGGTATGGATGAAGGATGAGGTATGAGGAGTGGATGAGGAATGAGGAGTGGATGAGGTATGGATGAAGGATGAGGTATGAGGAGTGGATGAGGAATGAGGAGTGGATGAGGTATGAGGAGTGGATGAGATATGAGGAGTGGATGAGGAATGAGGAGTGGATGAGGAGTGGATGAGGTATGAGGAGTGGATGAGATATGAGGAATGGGGAGTGGATGAGGTATGGATGAAGGATGAGGTATGAGGAGTGGATGAGGAATGAGGAGTGGATGAGGTATGAGGAGTGGATGAGGAGTGGATGAGGTATGAGGAGTGGGGAGTGGATGAGATATGAGGGATGGGGAGTGGATGAGGTATGGATGAAGGATGAGGTATGAGGAGTGGATGAGATATGAGGAGTGGATGAGGAGTGGATGAGGAATGAGGAGTGGATGAGATATGAGGAATGGGGAGTGGATGAGGTATGGATGAAGGATGAGGTATGAGGAGTGGATGAGGAGTGGATGAGGTATGGATGAAGGATGAGGTATGAGGAGTGGATGAGGAATGAGGAGTGGATGAGGTATGAGGAGTGGATGAGATATGAGGAGTGGATGAGGAATGAGGAGTGGATGAGGAGTGGATGAGGTATGAGGAGTGGATGAGATATGAGGAATGGGGAGTGGATGAGGTATGGATGAAGGATGAGGTATGAGGAGTGGATGAGGAATGAGGAGTGGATGAGGTATGAGGAGTGGATGAGGAGTGGATGAGGTATGAGGAGTGGGGAGTGGATGAGATATGAGGGATGGGGAGTGGATGAGGTATGGATGAAGGATGAGGTATGAGGAGTGGATGAGGAATGAGGAGTGGATGAGGTATGGATGAAGGATGAGGTATGAGGAGTGGATGAGGTATGAGGTATGAGAGAAGAGGTATGCCAAAAGTGTCCAGACACATTAGTCTGCATGTCTGTCGTCCCAGAAGGAAGCCTCTGCTTAAGATGATGCACAAGAAAGCCTCCAAACAGTCAGACTAAGGACATGGATTACTGGAACCAAAATAATCTTATTGGGTTCACATGGGGTCAAGCGTGTGTGGCGGCAACCAGGTGAGGAGTACAAAGTACAGTCAAGCATGGTGGTGGGAGTGTCGTGGTCTGGGGCTGCATGAGTGCTGCCGGCACTGGGGAGCTACAGTTCATTGAGGGAACCATGAATGCCAACATGTACTGTGACATACTGAAGCAGAGCTTGATCCCCTGGCCAAGCATGTCTCCAGACCTAAACCCTATTGAGCATCGGTGGGGCATCCTCAAACGGAAGGTGGAGTAGCGAAAGGTCTCTAACATCCACCAGCTCTGTGATGTGTTAAGTAATTTGGAGGGGACAGCAAATGTGCACCTTAATACAAGCTGTACACTCACTACTACTACATTGTAGCTAAGGGTAATTTCTTCAGTGTTTTCACATGAAAAGATATAATCAAATATTTACAAAAATGTGAGGGGTTTACTCAGTTTTGTGAGATACTGTTTTGAGGAAGGCTATAAAAAAATATCTCACAAAGAATTCGGTGTGCTTCATCATTTTAAAAAAGAAGAAGTTGGAAACCACCAAGTGTCTAAAAGTCAAGAAATACGTAAATACTTCCAACATATCAAGAACATTCTAAAAACGTGTTATATTATAGCATGTCAAAACTTTACATTCCTACAAACATTAGACATTTCTAAATTGTATTTTTATGCACAGCAAATCGTGATAAATTCTCACTGATGGCATCAATATAACACTAGTCTGTAGGTCCACAGACCCCCTCAAATATTTTTAATCCGGCCTTCAACTCAGTTTTTCTTACCCATTTTTCATCATGTTTGTTAATTTTATCAAAGGAACCCATATTTTTTCTGGCATACTTAATATTTTGTATCATAGGATTACGTAAGTAGGTTAACCAGCAATTCTCCATTAAAAGACTTCTGCACATTGCAGAAAATAACAGTTCTTGAAATTGCATAGGGAAGCAGAAATACAAAGAAAAGAAGAGGGGGAACTGATGACAGCATTAAGATTCCATCCAATCCAACAGGTTTGATGGGTGGGTTATCTACATAAAGACCCCCCAAACCAGACCTCAGATACAGAGCGCAGCCAGAACCAGCCAGAGCATCAGCTAGACCTCCAGCATCAGAGACCAGAACCACAGATCTGATTATCAGCCCCAGAACTTCAGAAACCATCTCAGTCTTTCAAGCATCACAAGCCTTAGCATCTCAATCTTCTCTGAACCATGAAGAACCTGACTGCTCTACTTCTCATATCACTGCTCTGCTCCTGCCATATGACGAGTGCAGGTAAGACTGTGTGTTCAACATGTCTGTGAAACATGATCATTTTCAAGATAGAGGTAAAGTTTAAGGATTAACCTACCTTTAGACATATGAATTTCAGGTTTCGGTAAGGGTACCATGTCTGTGTGCATAGCGTGACCACCATATTACCACTGTATGTTGACTGGACTGTGATCTTTGTCTTTACCCAGCTGTTATGGGTATTGAGATGATGATGCAGAGTAACTGCTGCAGACAGTTCTACACCCACAGGATCCCTCTGGAGAGGGTGGTGTCCATTTCAGAGAGCTCTAGAAAATGCTCCCGAAAAGCATTGTTGTAAGTAAACTGACCACTGCAAACTGACATACACCATACAACAAAGTGACACACCATACAGCAAACTGACATACACCGAACAGCAAAGTGACATACACCGAACAGCAAAGTGATATACATTGAAGAGCAAACTGACACACCATACAACAAAGTGACATACAAGGTACAGCAAACTGACATACAGCGAATAGCAAACTGACACACCATACAGCAAAGTGACATACAACGTACAGCAAAGTGACATACAACGTACAGCAAAGTGACATACACCATACAGCAAAATGACATACAACGTACAGCAGTGACATACACCGCACAGCAAAGTAACATATACGTACAGCAAACTGACATAATCTTAATACAAGAATAGTAATTCATGAGACGCAATTAGTGAATGTATAATATAGTCCAATTTAAAAAAGCAAATGTTTGAATATTGTTCTTTCTCTTGTGTTTCTATGTTCAGTCATTTCTGGGCATATTTATCCTAAAGACTTGTTGTGTGTCTATTACAGGGTTAAAACACAAATGAAGAGAACATTATGCCTCGATCGATCTCAGGATTGGGTGATGGATCTCAAGAAGCGGTTCCAAAACATGAAAGACACACGGGTCTAAAATAGCCATTGTTGCCATCTTTATTGAGTATCACCTCACACAGCTCTCCAAGCGACATGTTCCATGAACTCTACATCAATAATATAATTTAATTGTACAGGGAAAAAGTTCACAAATGTTCATTCTCTATTATTGTTTGCATGTTGTTTCTTGGTGTCTTGTGAATGTATGCAAAACACTGCTATTATTGTAATGTCCTTTATTTATATATTGTTTTTCATTTGTCTTGTGATCCAAGCTCTACTTGGCACTAATAGTAAACACCAATAAAAGGGTTTTCTATGCCAGCAAATGAGGAGTGAGAAGACTAATGTGTTGTCATACAGGGACATGATTTTTTTTTTACCCAATGTTATTTAAAACATTTGAAAAATGTGTTATTGTGATGTCTGTTGAAACGTCCATCTAAGAGCTAACTGTGTTCCTGCAGTCCAGGCTGTGAGCTCTAGAGCACATGTACTGCTGCAGCATGGGTTTGAATTATTTCGAATCATCACACTGTAGGCTTTCTAATCACGAGGGGGTACCTCAGAACAAAAAGGTGTTGGTACAGTAACTTTGACTAAGATTAATTGAAAACAGTTGTCTTCTTTGGTTATATTTAAATTATTATTTTTTTACAATGTGTTCTTTAGTCTTTCTTTTCATATGGATCCTGAAATAAAAATAAAATAAAAAACATTTTGCCAAATGTTCAACTTGTGTGCCCTAATTAACTTTACATACATTTACTAAATTAAATGTGAAATAGCAGTTTCATTTTACTAAACAATAGATTTTTTAGATTTTTACATCGGGGTATAATGTGCTCTTATACACTTAGCCAAGAGGAGTTTCAGGAAACGTGGATAACGGAGCACCTTGGAACTGTATAAACACAAATAGCAATAGGCCTACCATAAAGAGCTGGTTGGACTATCATTATATTCTAGAGGCGCTGGCCTGAAACTGTAGAACATGCGCTCACCTCCCAGTGATGACGCGATGCGTAACGTATGTGGTGACGCGATGCGTAACGTCTGTAGTGACGCGGTGCGTAACGGCAGTGGTGACGCGCACTGCGCATGGCGCGCTGGTTGGTTCATCAGCTGTGCCATCGCGTCATATCTTCCAACGCGGTCCGTTATTTCTCGCCCGGCCCAGTCCGGTTATGCCATAGTGAATCCGAAATGAACATTTACAAACCGGCACCACCGGAAACATTTCCGCCGCTCATCCCGGACAAAACAACCCTGAGCAAGGCGTTATGAATTAAATGATTTACCCCGAATTGAGCTGCAACCGTCCGGATACACTGAAAGGTATTTTTAATGTGATATGTATAGTTTGGGTTATTGTGTGGCTTCGCTCCGCCTATATTTCTTATCAAATTTTGTAGATTAAATCAGAGGAAAACAAGACGTGAATACAAACCTGTTATGTATTTGTCTAATCATGTTTTTTGGTCAATAAATACAAATTATTAATAATTATGGTGATTGACATTCGTGCCATTATACCATTATTTCTGGTGCCATAGCACAATGCTTGTATTTCAGTCATACTGTTTTCCTTACATGTGTGTGATCCAACTGATCTGAACTGCAAGAGTGGAGTTTGTCTTGTATAAATGACCCCAGTGTAGACTACATATTTTGTATAAATGGCCACAGCGTAGACTACATACATGACCCCAGTGTAGACTACATATACTATTGTATAAATGACCCCAGTGTAGACTACATATATTATTGTTTAAATGACCCCAGTGTAGACTACATATACTATTGTATAAATGACACCAGTGTAGACTACATATACTGTTTTATTCTTGTTTGAAGTGATCACTAGTTCCATATATGGGATAGCCAGAACTCGTCCAGACCGCCACCCCGAATTCGTTCTTGCCACGTTCATATGTTAGTTGGAAATAGGAAATGCATGGTCTCAGAATAGACGTGACGCTTAAGTCGAAAATGTCTGACTTGCACATTGGTGGTAAAAGGATCGTGCAACAACTAAGCGAGTCGGACATGTTCGAGTTTCATATTTCCGACGAGCACATGAACGTAGTGGTGGCATGTATTCAGCGTTGCGGATTTGAATCGCAGTGTATAAACAAGTCCACTACTGCCAATAAGATTACACAGTGGGACAATTGCGTGCTCGTGTACAGAAGGCCACCCAGCCACTACTGGCTCCTAGTAATCCAATTAAAGTTGTGGCACTGACTACATAAAATACAGATATAAAAACATAACAACTAATATTGTGACAGACCCAAAACCTGGTTCAATGACATCAGCAGAAACACCAAAAACAAGCAGAGACGTTCTACTTCCATCTCGAACACAACCACGTTTTAGGAACCAATGCTTATGGTTTTCATTCAAAATCTAGTTTTCCCTTAACTTAACCATAACCCCCAAACCTAACCATTGCTAATAGCTGCACTGTATACCTTTGTATGAAGAATAATCATAAAATAATATATTTGCCTAATTAGTGATACACGCCTACAGAAGTACCGGTCACAGGTCAACGAGCTGCAGTTCTATAGACTGGAGACCCAATGAAAAACAAACCCGGGGAACACACTAGTCATACCGGAACCAGGAACCAATGTCAAGTGTCACCACTATTATTAGTGATTAACCCGGCAATATAGTAAGAATTTAGGTTTTGTCTCCACATCTAGACTACTACAGGTGCCAATAATTCAGGTGTCATATATATATATATACATATACACATATATATATATATTATTGACCAGTGCCCTCTTGTGGTTGCAGTGGGGCGGGGTTGGACCCGCCGACGTGGAGCAGTTGTCGCAGGGATGGTTTTGGACCCGGGTGAGGACTGCAAGGATCGGACAGATGGCAACGGAGCCGGGGGAAGCAGCAGCGCTAGAGACCTTGCAGAACTAGAGCCCAAGCCAGGACCAGAACCTCCCCATAACCCTAATTACGTCAACACTACCAAACCAGAAGAGACCAGACTAGACCCTCCCAAAACCCAGACAACTACCAATACAACCAACCTTAAACCAGAAGAGCCCAGACCAAACCCTTCCAAAACCACCACCACCACTACAAACAGCCACACCAGACCCATTGCCAAGACCAGCAGTGTCACCAAGCGGGTGTCCAACTGCCACAATGGACCCCATATCCAGCCTCGCGTGCTGCCAACCTATGCCAGCCCTTACCGAAGCCCCAGCGCCAGTGTCGGCTCGTCCGCTGACTCCTCCCATCCCATCTCGCCAACCGACGGAGCCGTTGTTTCCCTCCGACGCGACGTCACCATGGCGACGGCCTCGTCGAGGAACAAGGCATCAGCGAGGCCTCCTCTCCGCCGGCCCCTCAGCCTGGACGTGACCCCGTTAGGCCTCCGGGGTTCAGAGCCGGCACTCGATCGCCGGAACCGGCAGCCCCCGTGGCGCAGCGGCGGTCCCCTGGCGGTCCCCTCACCCCCCACGCGCTCCCTCACCAGCCCCAGCCTGGGTCCGGCGGGCTGGATGCGCCGTAGTGAGAGCACCTGCACTGTCAACACCGCCTCCAGAGGCCTCCAGGCCATCAGGGGGCGCATGCGGCCTGCAACCTCCCTGCCACACATCGGCAGGGGGCTCGGAGGAGGCTCGACACTGCCCTCACCCTCGACGCCGCGGGGCCCTTGCCTTCTCGTGGCCCTCAGGCCAATTAACCTGGAACAAGAGAGGCAGGCCTTCTTCCTGTCCGACTATAAATATGACCCCCAGTTTGAGTATGCAGACCCTGAGCCCAGCACTGTGCTAGAGAAATACAAGGAGGGGTCAGGACTCTTCCTCTCACAGGTTAGTCATTCTGTCAGATGTTAGATGACTTCAGGGCATCATGGGGGTTTAGTATTTATTTGAGGATAACTTGAGGACACATCAATCCTTCGGGCACCGATATCACGGCACTTTCTGACAATAGGTATCCTCCGCTCTCTCTCTCTTTTCATCGCATCTCTGTCTCTGTTTCTTTCTCAAGGCGGTTGGGATCATGGAATGTGTTCTGAGAAAGTTTGGGAACTACGAGAACTTTGAGGAGGTGACAGGAGGACGGATTTTACCCAAGAGTCGAGTCTGGGCTGCAGCACGCAAGTACCTGCAGAAGGAGAACTGTGTGGGAGAGGTGAGCGCCCGTTTGCATCTTCATCTGAGGCCCTGTGTGTTAACCCATAATGATGATGATGACGATGACAGGACCGGTCTGTAACTTATAGTGTCTGTGATAGTGATGCGGGTAATCCTAATGACTTAAAGTATAATGATGTGTGTACACTGTGTAGCTTACGGTGTAGCTAGTATGTCGTGAGGTCAAGTCTGCTTTGGAATCATGAATGACTGTAGTAAGGAAGTGATTTCTACTTTGTCCAGGTGGTGGTTTGTCTCTCAGAGGAGTTGCTGTCCCAGGCGGTAATGATGGTAGAGAGCTGTCGTCCCACTCTGACCATTAACCTGTCCGGAGCGCGACAACACTGGCTGGAGGGCATGCTGAGGCACGAAATCGGTAACTTTTGATCTGTGTTTCCTTCTGCTGTGTCATTTTACACTTCACGGCTGCAGCAGCAAGTGCGCTCCGGAGGCAGCGAGCCAGGCGGTAGAACGAGCCACGATAGAGGCAGGTACCCTGATCACACAGTAGAGGCAGGTACCCTGATCACACAGTAGAGGCAGGTACCCTGATCACACAGTAGAGGCAGGTACCCTGATCACACAGTAGAGGCAGGTACCCTGATCACACAGTAGAGGCAGGTACCCTGATCACACAGTAGAGGCAGGTACCCTGATCACACAGTAGAGGCAGGTACCCTGATCACACAGTAGAGGCAGGTACCCTGATCACACAGTAGAGGCAGGTACCCTGATCACACAGTAGAATGAGTCACAATAGAGGCAGGTACCCTGATCACACAGTAGAGGCAGGTACCCTGATCACACAGTAGAGGCAGGTACCCTGATCACACAGTAGAGGCAGGTACCCTGATCACACAGTAGAGGCAGGTACCCTGATCACACAGTAGAATGAGTCACAATAGAGGCAGGTACCCTGATCACACAGTAGAGGCAGGTACCCTGATCACACAGTAGAGGCAGGTACCCTGATCACACAGTAGAGGCAGGTACCCTGATCACACAGTAGAGGCAGGTACCCTGATCACACAGTAGAGGCAGGTACCCTGATCACACAGTAGAGGCAGGTACCCTGATCACACAGTAGAGGCAGGTACCCTGATCACACAGTAGAGGCAGGTACCCTGATCACACAGTAGAGGCTGGTACCCTGATCACACAGTAGAGGCTGGTACCCTGATCACACAGTAGAGGCAGGTACCCTGATCACACAGTAGAGGCAGGTACCCTGATCACACAGTAGAGGCAGGTACCCTGATCACACAGTAGAGGCAGGTACCCTGATCACACAGTAGAGGCAGGTACCCTGATCACACAGTAGAGGCAGGTACCCTGATCACACAGTAGAGGCAGGTACCCTGATCACACAGTAGAGGCAGGTACCCTGATCACACAGAGGCTGGTACCCTGATCACACAGTAGAGGCCGGTACCCTGATCACACAGTAGAGGCAGGTGATCACACAGTGAGGCAGGTACCCTGATCACACAGTAGAGGCTGGTACCCTGATCACACAGTAGAGGCAGGTACCCTGATCACACAGTAGAGGCTGGTACCCTGATCACACAGTAGAGGCAGGTACCCTGATCACACAGTAGAGGCTGGTACCCTGATCACACAGTAGAGGCAGGTACCCTGATCACACAGTAGAGGCAGGTACCCTGATCACACAGTAGAGGCTGGTACCCTGATCACACAGTAGAGGCAGGTATCCGGATCACATGCATTTACAAGCCCTGTCCAGGAACCAGGTAAGTCTGGTCTGAACCCATCCTGCATCTCCCTCTTAGGAACCCACTACCTTCGCGGGGTGAACAACAACCTCCAGCCGTGGTCCACCCCTGCAGGCAGGAAGCAGTACGGCCTGAAACCGGCCAATCCCACGGAGGAAGGCCTGGCCAGCCTGCACAGCGTGCTGCTACGGAAACAGCCGTACCTGTGGCGCGCTGCTTTGCTCTACTTCACGGTTTACCACGCCTCCAGGATGAGCTTCAGCCAGCTGTTCGACCATATCGCTCAATTCGTCCAGGATCCGGGCGTGAGATGGGAGTACTGCCTGAGGGCCAAAAGGGGGCAGATGGACACCTCCGAACCAGGTGAGGGGGGTTTTGGGTTGTCATTGGGTTGTTGGATAATGATTAATTAAATACACGTTCTGGTGTGGATCTACACACACACACACAATGCCTCGCGATAATGACAGAGCGAAAACATTTTTGAAGACATTTGTTGCAAATTTCTTAAAAATAGAATAAATAAATATCTCATGTATGTGTCTACAGCCCTATGTCAGACACTTTTTTTTAAATTAACGTACACTAAACATAGATGGGTGTATTCTTGTCTTTAGCGGGTTTAATGCAAAACGCAGACATCAGGCATTAGTGATGTTCATGCAGCTTGTTCATTTAAATAGTGATACATCGTTTTTGGTGGGGCGGGGGGTATTTCTACAGATGAATTACAACATACAAATGGGGTAATCAACAGCTGCTTTCTACAAAACCCATGTTTGAGTTGTGTCTCTTTAGACACTTTCTTTCACTGATCAATTTGAAGAGATCATGTTATTGTGTAGCTGTGCATGTGTAGCTGTGCATGTTGCAGTAACACTGTAAATAAAACTTGCAATTCGTTATTAGGATTGTAATGTAGACAACAGATTTGCACTTATCAATAGTCCTTATCATAGAGGCTTTTACATGGCATTACAAATCAATGGTTAATCATACAATCAATACAATTCATTTTCCTTCATTCAAACTATATAGTAAATTCTTTCTATACATTTTGCACCGCAACAGATTGTATCAATAAAGTAGGTGAATGCAATTAAAATACTTTTTGAGTAGCCAGACAATGTTTTAGATGCCCTCCCCAGACATACAGGATACAGAAATGATCTGTTAGCATGAGTAAATGAAAACAAACAGTATTTGTCACTTAGTTGTCCGATTGTTGTTTGTCTTCTATCAGGCTGTTTCAGTAAAGACCAGGTGTATCTGGACGGCATTCTCAGGATTCTACGACATCGAAGAAATATCGATTTTAAAATGTTGACCTCTCTAGGCAAGGTGAGTGGCCATTGCATTACATTGTCCATCACATTGTCCATTACATTGTCCTAAACACAGTCATCAAGCAAAATCATTGGGCTTTACCAGGAGTGGGCCTGTGGTTAGTTAATATACATAAAACCTTGTATTGACGTTATGATAATTACATAATTACATTACTTACATTGCTTGTGTGCTTCAAGGTGTCATTTGAGGATGTGGAAAGGCTCCGGCACGTCGCCGTCCTTCGCCGAACCAGAATCCCTCACTTCATGCAGGACCAGGAGAAATACCTTCAGCACCTGGACCACATCGTCACGGTAAACGAACTGGACGACGCCCAACTCCAAGCACTCCTTCCCTGACTCACCTGCCCTTTGGCTGTGCACTGTGGATAACCTGTTGGACGTTACAGAATGTGCCGATTCAGATCGTTGGGAATCAGACAGAAAATAACCACTGATATTTGGTGATCAGAGGTGGTGGACAGACACCAGCTACTAATTACTGTTTACAGGCGTGGTATGTTGTGTATTTGACTGGTTCCCTCTGGCCTAATCTGGTGATATTACACTCCCGAAGTCTCAATCATCACTGAGGAAAGTTGGAGAATCAAATCTAATGTCTGACAAACATAGAACGTGTGGAACACGCATACAAAGGCTCCATTATATCTAATATGCTCTGATCGTGTTCAGATTGTCTGAATCCTAAATGGAAACCATTTTCTACCGTGAACCATACCGTAACGCGCGTCCACATATCCAGTGAATGTCTCACATACGCATGTCTCTGAGGAACTTTTATACGCGGCCAACTTCCGCCAGCGGCGCGTCATGTTATCGTCCGCACATATTTCCTCCCACCGGAGATGCCTCATCACCATGTGGGTAACACTAACTACAGCCATGGGGTTCATCCAGGAAGCACGCGTCCGGTCGGATTGTGTTTCCCCTGTTTTCCAGCGCGTAATGGCCATTTGGTTTAACTGTTGAGCCCCTGCCTTCCTGGGTACACCTGTAGCACACACCCATATGTTTAAAAAATCTTCGTGGCCATTGACTGTCTTCATGCAACTAAACATTTGAAAGTTATTGTATAATAATTTCTTTTATTTTTAAAAACGAATGTCTATGGTGTTAGCTTTATTTCTCCCTGTTCTGCTGAGCAAATTGTTGAGTCATAGATCGTTGGGTTTTGCTTACAGGTAAAAACAAGAACACCAAGAAGCACTGAGTTCTAATACTGAACCCCCTGGAAACAAGTCGACACAGCTGAGAACGCAAATAACCTAAACAAGTGCCAGTGGACTCAGTCGGACCAGTCTATATATTCAGTATTAAGTAAAAAAAGATTGAACATATAAAATATGTATTTCAATATCTACCACATAATGTTAACGCAATATAGTAAATTATGTATCGGCAACTAGATTGCTGTACATTGAGGCAACAATGTATCCATGTTATTTATTTACCAAGCATTTAATCCTAAAGTTAAATAATACAAATATGTAATTACAATCTCCCAACTAACAATGTCCTTAGTAATTATTAGGACAATAAAATGTTTTGTATATTCAATGTTGGGTTTGAAATCAAAAAATCAGTTTCATGTATATTCTCAGCTTTTATTTAAGGGTATTTGTGTACATGTTCCACCATTTAGAAATTACATCACTTGTTATATACTTTGTCCCCCAATTAGATGTTTTTTTCAAAATGTAACGTATAAGATCAACAAATGCTACATCATCTTTAATGGCCTTTCTTAAAACAAAAGCGTCCCAGGATTAAATAATTCCTGTAAAGACCATATGCCATTTATTTTGCAACACGCTTGTTTTTGTATGGCGAGAGCTTACTGGGTGGGCTGGTAGTATGGATCTCGATACCTTTTCGTGGATGTTTTGCATTCAATATTTATTTTGTTGTTTGAAATACATATTTTTTGGTTAAAATAGTAATAATTTAGTTTGTTCTTTTTGAGACAAATGTAACTCCATATGGTAGACTCTTAATATCAACGAGACAGAACCAAGCACTCATGAATAACTCCTGCAGCCTCGCTTGACAACCCCCCCGGAAAACACCGGTAACTAAAAAGCCAACACGCCTATCCAACAGGC
Organism: Dallia pectoralis; assembly: GCA_029465975.1. NCBI lineage: Eukaryota > Metazoa > Chordata > Actinopteri > Esociformes > Umbridae > Dallia > Dallia pectoralis. The sequence continues at coordinate 1,816,732 of CM055749.1, read as the reverse complement.
AGCCAAAGCCAACCAATCACAGCAGCTTTCTCACTGGGACTTCACGACATAAATCAGCGATTGGCTAGGGGTATTGTGGGTGTGCCTTAGATTAGAACTCACCTGAGTCAGCTTTCACCTGTTATGTTCAGTATATCGCTCACTGTGGAACGCAGCGCTGCTAAAACTAGTTTAACATGTCACTGTTTTACCATTTGTATTGCACGAATGTTGCACAATTTATGTTCTGTGAATAATCTGGGATTTCCGGTTTATTTATTAAAACCACACACTAAATCAGGTGTCAGTTACTTTGTACGATAGATTGTGTATAAGTTATGAGAATTGTTCATTTAAGGTAATTAAGCAGCTGATCACAATCAGTAGCAGTCAATCACCAATTAAAATATAAAAGCCTTTAAACACAGACACAGACACATGAAAAACATTTAAATAAAAATTGTTTATTCTCTTTAATATAGTATTTGTTCTATCCATAGCAGAAAAGAGCCACCAACTCACTCAGTGCTATTATATCTGACCCCAGGCCATCACAGCTCCATACTGACCAACACATCTGACAGCACAACACCAGCGCCAAACTGACCTGGAGTCAGTTCCTGTATCACATCTGACATCAGCTCATTTTAAAACTGGGGGGGATTGAAAGGGTGGGTGACAGGCCAGCAGGGAAGTGGACGGGGGCAGTTCCAGGATGTAATATCCCACCTCGTAGCTTGGATCCAATCGGGGTTGTCTGACTGGGGCCAAGCGACGCAAGAACCCCCGTTGTGCAAGATTTAGGGTTTTATCCAGGTGGGTCGTGTGTTTGTGTGTGTGTGTGTGTGTGTATTTGTGTGTGTGTTACGAGTTGACGTCTTGCTCCGGTATGGCTGTAGACTTGGAGGCAGATCGGTTCTGCCACGAAAGGGTCACAAGTTGAGGTAACAAAGGTTTTCCTGGAGAACATAATAAGGAAGAGGTAAGAGGTGTAAAAACAGGCTTGGAGTTTAATGTTGTTGTTTAAAACATCAGAATGTGCCTATAAATGACCGTAGGGTAGTGTGTGTGTGTGTGTTACCACCTCTCTGTTCATCATGTGTGTGTGTGTGTGTGTGTGTGTGGTACCACCTCTCTGTTCATCATGTGTGTGTGTGTGTGTGTGGTACCACCTCTCTGTTCATCATGTGTGTGTGTGTGTGGTACCACCTCTCTGTTCATCATGTGTGTGTGTGTGTGTGTTACCACCTCTGTGTTCATCATGTGTGTGTGTGTTACCTCCTCTGTGTTCATCATGTGTGTGTGTGGTACCACCTCTCTGTTCATCATGTGTGTGTGTGTGTTACCTCCTCTGTGTTCATCATGTGTGTGTGTGTGTGTTACCTCCTCTCTGTTCATCATGTGTGTCTGTGTGTGTGTTACCTCCTCTGTGTTCATCATGTGTGTGTGTGTTACCTCCTCTCTGTTCATCATGTGTGTCTGTGTGTGTGTTACCTCCTCTCTGTTCATCATGTTGCGTTGGATCCACTTATTGCCTTGCCGTCTGCTTTGGAGATGGACTGTTCCTTAAGCACAGGATCTGAGGGGCAGAGACATCAGGTCAGTCATTATCTCTCCTCTCCACAATGAGCTATGAGCAGACAGACAGACGTGTATCTTACAGAAGTATGGATGCTGCATGGCCTCAGCAGCTGTCAGTCTCTGCTGGTGGTCGTAGCGTAGCAGCTTGTCCAGCAGGTCCAAGGCCTCAGGTGTGACCAGGTGCTGGTTCTCCGTCTGCACAAACTGCTCCCAGCGCTTCCTCGTCTGCCTGGAGGGAAATGGAACACGGAGACTTAAATCGGAAACACGTGAGATCTTACAAGGGCACTTCACCCTCAGGGGACTGGGTGGGTGTCAGGGATTTCCAGGACAGTGTGATGTGATTCACATCATGGACAGCCTGGGCCCAGCTGAGCCCGTTGCAGCGCCTCCTGGTGGTACTTACTGGCCGAGCAGGTCTTTGAAGCGTGTGTCTAGTTCGATGTGGTACTTGTGTAGGTAGCCAAATAGCTCATCCGTACCCAGAACCTTAGCGATGCGGACCAGCTAAGAACACAACATGAAGAGGTTACAAGACACCAAGCCACGCCTGCACAACCCCCCGAAAGGCACCAATACTACCGAAAAAGGCTGAGTAAAACAGTGGATGATTGGCGTTGTATCTCACCTGGTCATAGTTGTCTTGACCGTGGAAAAAAGGCTCTTTCAGGAAGATCATGCTGGCCAGCATGCAACCTAGACTCCACATGTCCAAACTATAGTCGTACATCTGCAAACAGGGACAGCAACATTGGTGTATCCTAACAGAGACAACGCTCACTGCACTTATATCATAACAGGCTAACACGCACATGTCAAAACAGGCTAACACGCACATGTCAAAACAGGCTAACACGCACATGTCAAAACAGGCTAACACGCACATGTCAAAACAGGCTAACACGCACATGTCAAAACAGGCTAACACGCACATGTCAAAACAGGCTAACACGCACATGTCAAAACAGGCTAACACGCACATGTCATAACAGGCTAACACGCACATATCATAACAGGCTAACAGGTTACAAATGTCCAACTGTCTGACACTTATTACATCAGTACAAATAACAGCTAAGCCATTACCAGGAGAGGTATGTTTACATACTTATACAGTGCTTGATGCATGTAAACAAGTAGTGTTTACCTGATAGTCAACTAGTAGCTCTGGTCCTTTAAAATAGCGAGACGCCACCCGGACGTTGTATTCCTGAGCTGGGTGGTAGAACTCAGCCAGACCCCAGTCTATGAGACGGAGCTGGGAGAGAAAGAGTGAAACCTGTTTAACACAGTCAACCATTTGGAAAGTACAGATTGACTGGAATTATAAATCAATACCATTTTGAAAACAGAAAATTAGAAGACAGTGGAATTAAATTAATTAGCAGAACTCTTTCATTGAACATTTATTGTTTTTACATTATTGACTTGAAAAATAATTGCCCCAACCCAATGTAGGTTTGCGGTATTCTGTTCTGCTGCTTAATTACTGCCACCTGGTGGCAAAACACCACTACAGCAGGCCAAATTACAGAACACCTCTAACACAGTGTTTTGGTTCCATAACTTGATCCATTTAACGCCCACCACAGTTGCCACAAAACACAGGACAGTTTTGGGACACACTGACGGGACTTCAGACGCCCTAACTGAACTTCAACATGATGATTAATGCCTACACAGCCATCATCAAGTCCATCCTGACCTCCTCCATCACTGTCTGGTACGCTGCAGCCACTGTTAATGCTAAAGACAGACTGCAACCCATCATCAGCTCTGCAGAGCGGACCAATGGTTGTAAGCTGCTGTCCCTCAACAATCTTCTCCAAGCCAGGTCAGGCGGGGACCAAAGATTGAGGCAGACCCCTCATCTGGGTAACAGACTATTCAGAACTCTCCCTCTGGCAGATGGCTACGGTCTATCAAGGCCAAACATCTCGCCACAAGAACAGCTTCTTCCCCATGGTGGTGAGCCTAAGGAATATTCGTCTTGCACTAAACAGACTTGGTGAATAAACCTGATTCAGATTCTAACGGGACTTGCACCCAAAACCAGTAGAAATTAAAAGCTGCTATAAGAGATGTGGGACACACTGACCAGGAGCCATAATTAAATGGACGGCATGTGTTGACATTAAGCTCACACACACTAAAAACAGAAAAATGAAAAAACAGAACTTGAACTCTTGCTAAATGATGTCAATACATTATTTAGGTTTGGATAACAAAAAATAAAATGGTGTTCGCAAAACAGGAATTTCATACAAAATCAGGAACCGACAAAGCCCATACCAGACAGGGAGAGCTTGATGTTCCTGGTGGTTCCACCGCAAAAAAAATAAAAAGCTGCACAAACACAAACTACAAAGAAATTAACGAGTTGTCTACCTTCCTCATCTGGTGATCGATCATGACATTGTGTGGTTTGACGTCCCTGTGCATAATCCCCATGCTGTGGCAGTAGTCTAGAGCCTGCGGAAGAGAACACATTAGAGCCCGCAGTGGACGGCACATTAGAGCCCGCAGTGGACGGCACATTAGAGCCCGCAGTGGACGGCACATTAGAGCCCGCAGTGGACGGCACATTAGAGCCCGCAGTGGACGGCACATTAGAGCCCGCAGTGGACGGCACATTAGAGCCCGCAGTGGACGGCACATTAGAGCCCGCAGTGGACGGCACATTAGAGCCCGCAGTGGACGGCACATTAGAGCCCGCAGTGGACGGCACATTAGAGCCCGCAGTGGACGGCACATTAGAGCCCGCAGTGGACGGCAGCCCGCAGTGGAGGCACATTAGAGCGGCACATTAGAGCCCGCAGTAGACGGCACATTAGAGCCCGCAGTAGACGGCACATTAGAGCCCGCAGTAGACGGCACATTAGAGCCCGCAGTAGACGGCACATTAGAGCCCGCAGTAGACGGCACATTAGAGCCCGCAGTGGACGGCACATTAGAGCCCGCAGTGGACGGCACATTAGAGCCCGCAGTGGACGGCACATTAGAGCCCGCAGTGGACGGCACATTAGAGCCCGCAGTAGACGGCACATTAGAGCCCGCAGTAGACGGCACATTAGAGCCCGCAGTAGACGGCACATTAGAGCCCGCAGTAGACGGCACATTAGAGCCCGCAGTAGACGGCACATTAGAGCCCGCAGTAGACGGCACATTCGAGCCCGCAGTAGACGGCACATTAGAGCCCAGTAGACAGTAGACGGCACATTAGAGCCCACAGTAGACGGCACATTAGAGCCCGCAGTAGACGGCATTTAGAGCCCGCAGTAGACGGCACATTAGAGCCCGGCAGTAGACGGCACATTAGAGCCCGCAGTAGACGGCACATTAGAGCCCGCAGTAGACGGCACATTCCCACAGCCCATTAGAGCCCAGTAGACGGCACATTAGAGCCCACAGTAGACGGCACATTAGAGCCCGCAGTAGACGGCACATTAGAGCCCGCAGTAGACGGCACATTAGAGCCCGCAGTAGACGGCACATTAGAGCCCACAGTAGACGGCACATTAGAGCCCACAGTAGACGGCACATTAGAGCCCACAGTAGACGGCACATTAGAGCCCACAGTAGACGGCACATTAGAGCCCACAGTAGACGGCACATTAGAGCCCACAGTAGACGGCACATGAGCACTGTGCGGTACAGACTTAACACCCATCCCCAGCCTCCCTGAGAACAGCTGTCAACAGAAACACATTCCACCCCCGGTACCTCAGCCGGGATTCAACAGAACCAGCCTAAACATGGGACAGCCAGCAGATTCCCTTACCTTTAGAAGCTCATACACGTAGAAACGAATATCAAAGTCTGTTAACTTCTGGTAAAGCTCCTGCGAAAGAAGTTAACAAAGGTTAAGCACTTATGAAACGTTTGCTCATCATTTGTTACTAGCGCAATAACACGAGCAACATTAGTTCACGTTACAAACTATTTGATGGAGGGAGATTTATTGTTCCTCTGAACGGGGATCAGTAACTTCACATTAATGGTATTTCGGTAAATATGTCGCATAAGTGTGCGATATTCACCGAGCATAAGTACCTTAAAATCTGTGTTATTGATGCACTCAAAGACAAGCGCTGGCGTTCGAGACTGCAGAGAGAAGATGGGAGAATGCATTGGAGGTCAGTAAAATAATGAAGATGGCAGTTAAGCAGCATTTGTCTGTTGAGGAGATCTAGTCACAAGCGGATATTAAAAACAAAAAGTGCACACCTCTAAATACAAGAAAGTGTTAATCAATTATTTTATCTTAATAATAAAATTGCACACGCAGTTACAATCAAAATATAACCTCAGCTTCTAACCAAGCCCCTCCAAATTGGAGAGAAGCAGAGGGCTGCCAGAATTGGCATCCGGTGATCAATTAAGATCCCAACTGTTATTATTATTATTTTAATTACGTCGGGTTTCAGTTTTGCATTGGTCCCTGGGTGAAGAAATGTTCCAACTGCTTTCTATAATATGGGATATTATTACCCGTGTTCATCTAAAAGGGCTTGACAAGTGTAAGCAAATTGGTAACAGGCAGGTCTTCATATGCCAAACCTGTCAGATCACCAGACCAACAGTCAGGTCTTCCAGAACCATTTTGTAGCACGCCTCGTCAGCGAGCCTCGTTGGGTACATCACTCTTGGTTTATTATTATGGCAGCCCAACAGACTGGTCTTGATTTAGGTGTTTGTTAACCTGTTTTATTCTGTAGAGACACAGCTCTTAATGTTCCCTTCTTCACCGAAAGACGTGATTGATTAATAAAGTTTGAGTGCAACACTACAAACATGTGTGTAATTCCCAGGGTCACCCATTGGCAAAATGTTCTCGTGTGTGAGGATGCTTCCTCTGGTAGAAGTGGAGTTCTCAATCATTAATCTCGTTTTGGATGCAGCGTGGGAAAAATGTTTTTCGAGTGACTTTCAGTAATGAGTGTGGATTTGTTTCATTGTCTCAGATACTGACATACATTGGGCTAAAATATGTGAAGAGCATCTGTTTCAACCAGGCATAGAAGTTATTTCACTAAGGACAGTTGCTGTCCTCAACCATTACATAATAAAATAACATGTTATTGACGCCATTGGCCCTGTGTGTGTTGGTACTGCCTACCACAGGGTCCTTCACTGTGTCCACCAGGCGGATGATGTTGGTTCCACCACGTAGGTTCTCCAGGATCTTGATTTCTCGCTTGATCTTCTTCTTCTTAACAGGCTGGAACCAATAAAGGATCCTTCATTTACGTTCTGTTTTTTACACAACCCCCAAATGTAACAACCAGGAAACATTGTATTCACTAAAACCCAACAAAAACGGACGCAAATAAATCGCACAGAATATCCAGACATGTTAACGCTGTAACACATGTTGCTATAGCGTGCACCAGGGGCGAGGCTAGCCCCTTTTTAGGGGTGCTTCAGCACCTCTAAAACTAGGAGTAAGAAATGTTGTTATTCTAACATTTTTGTTCGTCTTTGAAAAGGTTAAATAATATCCAAAATCTACTCTGTAGTTCGTGGTTTAAAATGTATGTGTTAAGGATGAAAAACACCCCCGCTTAGCAAATGGTGTCGTCCTCTCCTCTTCTACTTGTCCTCTACCTGCACCGCTCAGCACGAACCGCATCCAGCGTGAAACACACTCAGAGTGACAACCCGTTATGTAGTGTTGTCAAATAACTAAGTTGCTCCAAAGCTGTCACACCTTTCACCATATCGATGAGTACTGGAGTCAGTATCCTGAATCACCATGGTACACCTATAATAAGTGTTTATTTTCGGACTATTTAAGTCCAGCGTGTCGCCGCCGCTGTGGAGTAGCACAGGACCTGGGTGGGTGACTCGTCCATAGTCATAAACGGAGACAAGTAACGCCGGTTATAATGTTCTTCTGCAAGACGCATGCAGTTCTGTTTATTAACTGCTAGAGCGTGAAAAAAAAAACAGCAGCGCGACAAATAAACTGCTTACCTGTGTAGTGCGTACCTGTGTAGTGGGTGCCAGGGCCATCTGTGTGATCTAGAGAATTACAGAACGGCCGGGGTACTCTAGGACGGCCGGCCCACCACCCGCCACAAACGCAGTCATCACCTGTTATTTTTTTCTGATTGCAATATCCCTGTTTGGAGTAGTGGGTTACAGCTCTTGGTTGTGGCACCATAGGACCCAAATTCAAATCCCTATACCAGCTGGCTCCACTTTTTGAAATATTTTTTAAACTTTTATTTTCAGCTAAACTTCAACATTTTAATTGTAAAATTCCACATGCAGTAGCTAATATTAAGAAATATGTTGTGTGAACTCTCACAATAAGCTGGTGCTCTGAAATTATTAAAAAAAATCTGGATTTTTGAGTAAGTTGAACCAATGTTAAAACTATTGTTATTTTTCAATAGACATTTTTGTTTTTGTGTGAAAAGTGGGTGGGTGGTGGCAGTGAGGCTCTTTGGGTGCTCAGCACCCCTAAAGCTCTGACCCTAGAATCGCCCCTGGCGTGCACTAATGAATATGACCGTTAATTGAAAGATGTTTTAGGCAGAGGCCACATGTGTATTTGTGGGCCTATTTCCTCTGTTCTATATACTCACTTAAAAACAATACAATAACAATATTCTAGAAACCCACAACCCACCTTGAGAATTTTAACCACTACTTTCTCACTGTTGCTGACATTGATGGCTTCAAAGACCTCGCTGTACTTCCCTCTGCCAAGCTTCCGCACCAACTGGTAGCTGTCCTGATTACTGCGTAAAAAAACACGTCAGAATCATAAGACACCAATGTTAATCGAATGGCATTCACGTCTCCAGAAATGGGTGGCTGAACAGGATAATAAGATTCTCTAACCAACAGGGTTTCCCGAACTCATGTTCCGAATTGCATCAACCCCTTGAGGTTCGGGGGGAACGCATGCACGTCCAATTAGTCGTGACTCGAGCTAGTGAGCCCAAGATCACCACATATTTACTTACCTCCAGCTTGGTACGTGCGCATCGTAGTCCCAATATTCCTTGCTCTTCTGCGTGTTTACATCGGTGTAGACCCGAGCTTTACTGCTGGCGGTAGGAGGAGGCATCGCGATCGTGGACGCCAGGTGCAGATGGGGGTCAGATGGGGTGCAGATGGGGTGCAAATGGGGTCCACCTTCCACAACAATACTCTGCTTGGCGCGAAATTGAAAGGCAGGACACCGACTTTCGGAGAACTTGGTTTCCGTTAACTCCGTGTAAAACGGGTTAACATTGGAGTGTGGTACCTTCCGGGGTGTTGTTTGATCGCAGACGGGTGCCAGATGTCCCCGGTCAGTAGCACTTACAGTACGGATTGTCAGAGTTAAAATCAGCGAGTGTCTGATGCTTCGGAACAGCCGGTTTGGCAATATGTTGGGGTGGACCGCCAGTTTCAGGGAGGCGGCGGGGGAAGGGAGAAAGTGGATGAGGTAGACTAACAAATAGGACAACAGGGGTTCAATGTCGGAACGTTACGGTAACTAAAGGATATCGCGTTAGTTACTCAAACCGATAAATTGGGGTAAAATATATTCACTGGGCCGAGAACACGCTTATAGCATTTGTCATACACCTCTGGGAATGGATAAGCACGATAAGCTAACTAGCCTCACTGCTAACTAGCCGAGTTGGGCCCGTATTCATTACAATACGAACGGAAACCAATACGATAAGCCTCATTAGGCACAATATTAAACAACAAACTCAAGTGGCGATGATTTGTACTCAAAAAGAAAGTAGTTTGATTTAGAAAAGGCGTGAGAGCCTGCTCAATACCTGCACTGTAGAAATGATTGTCGTTAGCTACCCTGAAAGCTAGCCGCGCACTCGGGTAGGAAGTCCAGCGACATGTATCTGAAGGCGCGATGGCACCCTCCCCAGGGCGCAAAGTACGCGAAAGATGCCGGAGAGCCTTACTGGTTTAACCCCACTATATATTTTTCCGCCTGGTAAACGGATTTATCTTAAGTATTCATTATAAGAATACTCCGCCGTTCGAGTTGTAGCTGCAGCGACTCCGTCGCAACCAAAAACATCACCCGGAAGTACTCGTCACCAGTGACCCCCGATACGCAACATTGAAGCTACTATTTTGAGTCATCAAAGCACCACTGTATCCGCTCCTACCTGTAGGGTTTCTGTTTTTAAGAGAGCGGGGATGTTTGAAGATACCGCAGATTTGAAACCTAAGAATTGATTTTTTATATGTACCTATCGATACACAAGACAATATATGTACTGTGTGTCTGAATGTGCGAGATGCTTTCATGTTTTTCACCTCCAGTTAGTACTCATCTAACACAACCGCAGTTATGTAAAAACACCTGTATCGAGGCACGTTTTTTGACATTGTTTCGTTACATTCACATATCTGTATCACCGTAAGGCCTCGACTACTACACTAGCGGTCTGACCTCTTTACAGAGTCCCATTGCAAAGACAGGGTCGGAAACATGATCCAACAAGGACGTGTTTATGGAGAACTTAGTTTATTTTGTTAGTGCAGTGTATATGAACATGATGTACATGTATTCAAAATCGAACGTAGCCTGCACGGAGACCCACAGAGAACGGCGTCACACTCGTACTCGCCCTGTTGACAGAAGGGTTTAGTGGGGAGCCGAGGCAGAAACACTAACCAGGACATATTCGACCAGCGTTGGCATGCAGAAGGCAGTGGTGTAGGCTAGCTGCAGACAAAGTGCTCGACTACCTCATCATACCACTCAGCTCAAACATCTTCTACGTCCCAACGGGCAACCCGTTCCCTTTCAGAGTGCACTCCGGAACCCGAACGGGTATTAAGTGCACCCTAGAATAACAAGGGTTCAAATTGGGACTCAGACACATGGACAATCTCACGGCCAGCCTGTCGGTTGCTTATTCACAATATACATAGTGTGCATACATGTTTTTTTCATACACTACCGTAAACAATATTAAAAACATACAACGTATAAACTTGCATACATAATAACTTTTTTCTCCAGCTCAACATTTAGACTCACTTACATAAAAGCACTCTCCCAAAAGTTACCTAGGGCAATTAAGGAGAAATTCGTGAAATGAAATAGGATTCCAACTAGGCTGGGTTTTCACACACAAACCAATGTCAACTTATCAAAATGGAAGTAATGATAAATGCATTTTAATGTGCCATTTGTCTCGCATGATAACTCCTGCACAACGGTATAACACTGAAATCCAGACGCACATACTTCTTGCTTAAACAATGTCGCAGAACCACTGTCTTTACTCAGCCGGCGCGACACACCGATCCGAGCTGTCGAGGGACTAATTTAAAGAAAACACCATCTCAACCCAACAGAGTAAAAAAACCGGTAGCAGAAGCACTGGTTCAACACAAACGTTTTGCGATCTCCACTACTAAGTTAAACATATTAGCATTTAATATGTACAAACAGTACGTATATGATTCAGAGGTTATGAACATAGTTCCTGTGCATGTTGTAGACAGAGATAGAGCACGTGTTTCTTTTAGGGAGTAGCTCCTAATCCGGGACCAGATCTATTAGTTCAAAGGCTCCATACTCATCAGTACATTTGGGCTCTAAAAACAGGGATTACAGACACAGTAAAGTGCACACAAATAATATTATAATAACTATGACTAAAACGTACTCAAGTGTTGCTGGTCGTATAGCACAAATTAATGCAACCCTGCAAGATAATGTCTAAAAGGCTAGTGGTGACAAGTGCGTCACTAGGTTTTAACAATGGAGAAATAAAGAAAACACTATATGATAAACTAAGCTAGATGAGAATGTAGCTATTCTGCCTGCATCATAAGACATGTAGAAAGAAAAATCTCTGAATCCAAAATTCCTGTCAAATAATGCAAGGAACAAAGAACTAACGGAACTGGAGCCTCAGAATTAAAAGAACCTGACACGGATTAGGAGGAGGGGCCTTCTTTTGATGTCACGAGACACAAGGTATTCCAGAATGTAGTAAATAAGTAAATATTCCCATTGTCACGATAAATGGGTGTATTATGTACAGCTCCATGTATAGCTCAACTCATTATAGTACAAAAATGCAATAGTTAGTCTACCACAGATTTCCAAAAAAGGGACACAAGATATAAACTGTTTACATTTTACAGGGATTTTCTAAGATGATGTCTTTTTTTAAACAAACCTAAGCTACTACATTATAACTGTGATGTTAAAGAATATAAACATATGTCACTTAGTCATGCAGACACATTGAATTCAATGAGGGGCGGGGTTGAATCGGGTAGTGCCATTACCACCACCTAGAATGGAACAAATGCCTGGGCCAATCAGTGTAAATTCATCAATCCCACTACCCCAATTTCACTTATTTTTGTAGTTTTTTAAGCAAGTCTATCATTTGATGTTATGAAATATTTCATGTTATAACAGAAATACATAACCCCGTGCTTTGTCAGACTGTGACATCTGGTAGCCAACCACTGTCTCACATCAGATGTCGTCAATACATACACTGATCAATTTTCAGGGGCCATGTGTAGAACAAAGAATTCATTGTATATTTTAACATTCAAATATGACAACATAATTCCTTGTTTTTTTTTTTTTTTAAATATCACTGCACTCCGACTCACCATGAAATTGCAGAATAACTAACAAACGGATTTATTCTTTTTTTTAATTAATGTTACAGAACAAAGTTCCGTGTATATGTCCTGCACAAATCCTGTGATAGGACATCACTCATAGCAATATGATTCGCTGCTAAATATATTAGCAACACTAGCTAGTGCTACTGTTTTTATCTGACACCAATGACTTGCTCACTTTGTTAAAAAAAGTTACCCTAAAGACCCCAGACACAAAAATAGGAAGGACGTTAATGAAATCAGTAGTTAGCATGTTTCTGCAAGCTATTATTAGACAACTCAAAGTTAAAAATCTGAAATCCATAGCTAGGTAAAATGCTGGGGCTTCCTCACCCAAAAAAACCCATCTACATTGATTTAACAAATCTGTTCCATGATTCAGATTATTTAAAAAAACTGGTTTTAGCGGACCAGCTACTTTCGATCTAGCCCAATTACATTTGGATCAATGCATTCTGACATGAGACAATGGCATCAAACATGAGGATCACAGTCGATTCTGGTCATCAGCAGTTGATGTAACTTTTTTTCTTTCACTGCGCAAGTCCTTGATGGAGGTTGGAACATGGGCACAACTACCCGGTACGTGGGGGAACAAAAGAAGGTTTCGATAACAACTTCATAGTTAGGGGTAGGCAGAGGTACACGATTGTTTATGTAAAAGCAAGGGGGAGGTTTATAAGTGTGTTTTCACGAAATGTAAATAACGTGTGTGAATATATACAAACAAAGCGGTGGTCGGGAGGCTGCTGTGTGTGTCTTGCGGGCATCGTTCCACATCATGGTGTGTGTTCACACGGCACAGGTGCTTTAGTGGCAGCAGGCTGTCTCACTGTATGCACGGGGCGGTCGGATAGCCGCCTCCCTCCGCAGTGTGCTGGACTGTGTGCTCCTGGAGGGCACCCAGGTTCATGAAACGCTCCCCACACCACACACACTTGAACTGGGCTTCCCGCGAGTGCACGACCTGGTGCTTGACCAGGTGCTCCCGCTGTTTGAAGCTCTTGTCGCAACTGGAGCACTTGTACGGCTTCTCGCCGGTGTGGACGCGCCGGTGACGCTGCAGCTCCGAGGAGTACTTGAAGCGCTTCTCGCAGTCGGGGCACTTCAGGGGCTTCTCGCGGGACGGGTCGCACCGGTGGGTCACGAACTCAGACGATGACAGGAAGCGCCGGTTGCACAGGGAACACTTCAGCGGCTTCTCTTGGCAGCTGGAGTTCTGGTGGCGCTGCAGCGTGGACTTCTTCTTGTAGCCCTTGCCGCACACGTCGCACTTGTAGGGTTTCTCCGGCACCGGCGTAGTCGCCGAGCCGGACGCTGACCCGGAGCCGGCGCATTTATGCCGGAGCAACTCCCCGGACTGGCTGAAGCCCTTCTGGCAGGAGGCGCACTTGAACAGGCTCTCCATGCCGTGGACATGCTGGTGGTAGAGCAGGTGGGACGGCTGCAGGAAACCTTTGTCGCACAGGTTGCACTTGAAGGGCCGGTCGGCAGGGTTCTTGTGAGTGCGGCGGTGGCGGACCAGGGCGTACTGTTGCTTGAAGCTCATCTGGCACTCTTCACACTGGAACGGGCGCTCTTCGGAGTGCGTGCGCTCGTGCTGCCGCAGGTCCGACGGCCGCTTGAAGCCTTTGCCGCACGAGCCACAGCGGAACGGCCTGTCAGCGGTCCCGGTGGGCTGGCACTGGTGGTGCAGGAGCTCCGACGACTCCTTGAAGTGCATCTCGCACAGGTTGCACTTGAACAGGTGCTCGCCGGAATGGGCGTACATGTGCCGCACGAGATGTGAACGGTGCTTGAAGCACTTCTCGCAGACAGCACACTTGTAGGGCCGCTCAGAGCTGTGGGTGCGCTGGTGGTGGGCCAGATGGGAGGACTGGCTGAAGCTCTTGTCGCAGGTGTCGCATTTGTAGGGCTTCTCCCCCGTGTGCACCCGCTCATGGCGGGTCAGCTCGGAAAGATGCCGGAAGCTCTTGTGGCAGACTGAGCACTTGTAGGGCCTGTCGGGGCCGGAGGCCTCGAACGCCGTGGGCGCGGAGGCGCCGCATGCCGCCCCGCCACCGCCTGATGTCTCGCCCGTGGACGGGTTGGCGGCGGACGAGGTCGGCGTGTTGTCGCCCGACCCCGGGCGGTAGGTCTTCTCGCAGATGGAGCACTTCATGGGGTTGTTGCCGTTGTTATGGGAGTTGTGGTGCTGCGCCAGCGATGTCAGCAGGGAGAATCCCATTTTGCACACGCCGCACACAAACGGCTTCTGCTCCACCTGCACACACTGGTGCTCCAGCAGGTCGGTGGCCTGGCTGAAGATCTTCATGCACTGGGTGCACTGGAACGACCGGTCCGAGGTGCCCATGCACTGGTGCTCGTGCGGGTTGGCCAGGTGGGATATGTCGTGGCCGCACGCACCGCACTTGTGCCCGCCCTCGCCGCCCGTCTGCAGTGAAGGCTGCTGGGCCGGCACCGTGTGCTGCTGGGCCCCCTGGCCGTGCTGCGGCGGCTGCTGCTGGAGGGAGGCCCCGTCCTGCTGGAGCACGATGCCATACACAGCGCACCCCAGGGCGCTTTCAGAGCCCGGTGGGAGGTTGTGCACCACGGTGGGCGGGGGGGCTACCGGATGCTGTTGCTGCCACGCCTCCGTCATACCGGCGCTGCTGTGGACGTATGGATTCAGTTTCAACTCTGTCCGGGGGAGGCCAGTGAGTATAAAAAAGGTCCCAGCAATGGGGGAAGGGGGGCAGGTGTTGGTTGGGCGGGGGTTGTGGTTACGTTTAATGGGTGTTTTTTTTCTTCAGACTCCTAATGGCCACAGCAGTGGATCTATTAGAACTAGGGGACAAGCCACTAATCGTCCACTAGTTAAGGACCCTAAAGGGGAAAAACGAAGGACAACATTATGAAATTGTATTCTTTACACATGGTATTAATGATGGATTCAAGCTTTAGCAATTCTTTAGTTACAATGCATTGGTATTAGCAAATATTGTATAGCTTAACATGTCAGTCACCCATGTTTCCATTTCGGTTGTATCAATTTCTGGAATTAAATTGCTATAATAATTGGCAATAAGCGTTGGTAGTTGATTATGTGTCGCTTTTTTAGTTTCGTTTCCTATTCCTGTGTGAACAACGGCATCTTCCTTCGAATAGCAACAACATTTCAACGTTAAACACAGCTGTATAGTTAAATAATTATCTGGGTCCAGTCACCAAAACGATTACTACAATACCTGAAATGAAAAGTAACTACTAGGCTAAATACTGGCACGTTAAAATGTTGCCTACGACAATAAATGACAGCTAGTTAATGTGGTGTGCAACCAGAACCTGTTTATTAGATGCATTGGAAAAATACTAAATACTCAGCTAGCCCAAAATGCTACATGGTTGTTAGCCTGTTAGCATGGCTAGTCGGTTAGAAAAAGCTTAATCTTAAAATAATTTCCCGAATTCATAATTGTAAAGGTTAGCTCATGTATACGGATATAAAACGTAGCAGGCAACGAGCAACACAACTGTCGTGAGCAAATATTACTGCCTACCTGCGATATGACCAGCTAGATGGCTAACGGAGCGAATTAATGAGAAAAAATGGACTCGTCGAGGCCCCATCGATGGTCTCTGATTCTGCGGACTCGGTTAGCCCCGCTAGCCCCGCTAGCCCCGGGGCCCCGACCTAGGCCTGCCTGCGCGAGCAATGCACCCTATTTTCAAACGCGTAACGCTGTTTCATGCAGTCATAAAAGCAACATTAAAACAGTCAACACCGATGACAACTTACATCTGGATACGCCTCTGAACCATCACGCCAGACTCTTCTTCTGGAGACAGGATATTAAATATCTGGATGCGGCGAGCGGAGGACTGTGGCGAGTTCAGGGCCACACGCCATCCCCTACTAATGTGTACACCGGAAATCTGCACCGCCAGTCACCCTGCTTGTCGGTAGTACTCCCCTGGGTGTCAGTACAAATGGTAGATGGTCTCATCCTGAGCCCGGTGGGGTTCTGTTCTGTTCCTTCTGCTTAATTACATCACGTTTAGGGGAATGTTAGAATTAAATTCAGAGATGAAATTCTGCACTATGAACATGTCAACACCACTAGGCTATGGAATCTGATGTCAGAACCTGCACAAAACAAAGCACATAATTATTCTGGATGAATGTAGGAGTGACCGGGGTTGTCTGATCTGGTGGTCTCAAATCAGATTTGCACCGTACTGATCTATAAGGGTCAGTTAGAATGATATGTAGGTTCTGACCAAATTCAATTTCCTCTTCCTTTTTTTGTACATCGTAACAACCTTGTCCGGCAACAAACACTATTTATATCTAAAGAATGTTTTATTTAAACAAAAAAAATCATACATATCTAAATTTCCGTACATGAAAAGAGTTTGAATAGGAAATATAGCCATTGACAAGGTTTGAAATACTGACTTTTTTATTGAATAAATAATTGTGTCCTAACTCGGTTTTCATCAACAAATCCTCCATTTGCAGCAATTATAGCTCTTTAGACCGTTGGCATTCCAATTCTAGTTGTTAATTTGTTCGGGTTATTTAAAAAAATGTCAGCCCATGCTACCGAAAGCACCTTCCACAAGTTGGATTGGCTTGGTGGGCACAAGCTGGCCAGCACAGTCACCAGATGTCAACCCAATAGAGGTGTTGTGGGGGTTGTGTGTCATTTTCCTGTTTTAGGAGAAAATGAGCTCCAATCAAGCACCATCCACAGGGTATGGCATGGCATTGCCAAATGGAGTGGTAACCTTCCTTCTTCATGTACCCTTTTACCCTTCACAAATATCCCACGTTCTCACCAGTAAAGCATCCCCAAACCTTCATATTGCCTTCACCATGCTTGACAGATGACGTCAAGCACTCTTCCAGCAACTCTTCATTTGGTGTTTGTCTCACCTGAAGGTCAATCAATCTGTTCAAATTTATTTTATAAAGCTCTCTTTACCCCTTAAAAAGGTGTCCTGTGGTATCTGGCACCAAGACATTAGCAAGTTATCAGGTAAGTTGCTAGGTGGAGCCGCTGTGAACTTGTTGGTCCAGCACATCCCACAGATGCACACCTGTATTGAGATCTGGGGTATTTAAAGGCCAGGACAGCACCTTGAACTCTGTATTATGTTCCTCAAACCGTTCCCCAACAATGCATGCTTTGTAGCTGGGAATATTATTCGGCTGATAGACGCCACTGCCATCTAGTAATACTATTGTCAAGACCAGGTGTACCTGGGCTGCAGGTGGCATTTGGCAAATGTTTGTCCACATGAAAGCCCAGACCCAGGATTTCACAGAAGAACATTGTCCAGAGCATCACTCACTCTCCAGTGACTTGTCTTCCCACAATGCATCTTGGTGCCACCAGTTACTCAGGTCTTTACCCCTGCCCATTACTCCTGCATCCAACACATCCTCACTGTGAGAACTGATCGCGTACCATCTTATCTACCCAGATCCTGTGCCATACTTGGTCAATGTTATTCGCTTCACCTGTTGTGATGCTTCGGCTCATCAGTGTACTGGTTACAGCAACTATTAAATGAACTGGAATATAATGTTAATTATGAATATGGTGTTGTTTCATGTAATACCCTCTTCATAAGAATAAATATTAATCTATAGATATTAGTCTATACTTTATTGTAACATTGAATTTAACAAGACAGCTGCATCATGTCATTGATTAAGTGTTTCCGTGATAAATACAGATTTAATTGCATTTATTTTATGTCGCTTCAGTAATTGCCATCCATCTTTGATCCTCAACCCTAAAATCAACAACACAAGACACATAGAGTTATGGTTCATTTATTTGATAACAGTGGTGGGTTGTGTTTTTTTTTAGGTTTTCATAATCCTTACCAACCACCAGATTACTAAATTCATTGTGCAAAATAACAATGACAAATACAGACAGCAGAACTGATCATTGAATGTTTTGAAAAGAAAGAAAAAATGTTTCACAAATTTTTACCCAGTTTAAATAATTTGATATATTAAAGGTGTTATCTGCAAAAGCATGTTTCAGCAAGAAACCTTGGCCAGGATCCATTCAAAACCACTGTTGCAGTGTTTAAGCAGTGTCTCTGTCAATGCAATCTATTCTGCGAATACCCAATCTCAATTGAAGTTTAAGCATACCTGCTAGTATGATGGTGGTTGTAGCCATTTAGTACTCAAGACCAGTCTGTTAAATTTGACCACTGGAAAAGCTACTGCGAAGAAATTGCAGTGTGATTTTGATTGAATGTAGCCCCTTCAGTCAGAATAGAACAGTGAGTGAGTGTTCCATAAGTTCTTAAAGTGATAACAGGATTCTATATAACTAAAGCAATTAGTAACCAACATGAACAAAAGCATTTCCGGAAAAGCCTATTTTCACGTTACTATAACCTCAGTTACTTACTTTCTAAGGCAGTTTTCTAGTTGATCATTTCTTTTAGCCTCATAAATAAACGCTGCAATCACAGTTCAAAATTTAAATACAAAATAAAACGCATGATAATCAATGAGAAGACCTGGGTTTAAATAGCATTTAAAAATAATGTCAAATGATTTAAACTGTGCATGTTGAAATAGAGCCAACTCTTTTAAAAAACAAGTTAAAAGATTTTGAACAGCATCTAAACCCAGGCCAGTTGTGTGATGACGACAGTCGACCAACAGCGGAACTACAGTCGACCTACAGCGGAACTACAGCGGAACTACAGTGGAACTACAGTCTCCTCACATCATTACCTGGCGATGACGGAAGCATACATACAATATACGCATATATGCAATTCATAGCATCAGTGTCCAACAACATACAGTATGATCCTCACTCCTCACGCTAATCACAATTTTTCAGTCCCTTGTGACAGCACACATTAACGATAAAACATAACTTAAACTCACAATGAGGAAAGCAGAGTTTGTGGGTAGGTACAGTCAGAATTAAAAACAGGGGATAGATATTAGAAACACTGAAATAATATCAGAAAATAAAAGCGATGTCCCTTGGTTAGTGTGGGTTAGATAATTGGGGCGCTAAAGACAGTATGCTGGCCTTGCTACAGAAGTTCTAGCATATAGCTAGCATCTCCATAACAAGTCGACCATGCTAAAACCACTAAAATGACTGCCTGTATGTCTTTATTAGCTCATAAAAATGTGACATTGTACTCTGGAGGGATACTCCACTATATTTTGTTCAGTTATAACAGAATTACCTTTCATGCCCATTCTAAGTTTTACAGCTAGCATCTATCTAGGTAACATGCTGTCACATATAGCGCTTTAGGTTAGCTAGTAGCCAGCATCTATCTAGGTAACATGCTGTCACATATAGTGCTTTAGGTTAGCTAGTAGCCAGCATCTATCTAGGTAACATGCTGTCACATATAGCGCTTCAGGTTAGCTAGTAGCCAGCATCTATCTAGGTAACATGCTGTCACATATAGCGCTTTAGGTTAGCTAGTAGCCAGCATCTCCTCGCTAGCATGCCACAAATTAAAATACATTTGATATAAATCTAGATCCAGATCATTACATTGCTTGTGGTATAGAAACAATGTTTCGAGCTGCATTAATTGAAAATAAAAAATTCACTGATTACTACAGTCGTAGACACGTTAATGAGTCTAGAACCCATTAAAAAAACAATTTGTTTTAACCTCCAACAGAGTACATCGTAATACAGTAAATCTGGAAGGAATAACCACAACGCATTCTACATCAAATTCAAACAGGATTAAAACATTTACACTTTTTCATTTGGGACAAAATCAAATAAATATCCCCCAGTGTTATTTTTTTGTACATACTAAAGAAAGTCATAAAGCGCCATGATAACATAGTTTAAGGTGACCCACTGCTTTACACTAAATACAATGCAGTAGTGCGCACACACACACGCACGCACACAAACACGCACACACACACAGCCACATCAGAATCTTCCACAAGCGGTACAATGGATTCTATTGGTGGTTCAATTGGTGGATCAAAGTCTTAGAGGGGAGGGGCTTATTTTCCCAGAGAACCACGGCTCATGAATACGAGGAACCGCCCTCTCAATAGCAGTACTGCTCTACCACGGCCACGTTCAGACGCCAAACGCTATCCAACCTTGCAGATAGAAAGGCCAAGAATATAAGAGAGATCTACGTAGTGTTATTCTATCCGAACGCGCCCCAACATCTCATCATAA
>CM055749.1:1384497-1795824 GCA_029465975.1 Dallia pectoralis | reverse complement strand
GTGTCTCCTTGACTGGAATGGAACGAGTGAGAACAGACAAAAAAGGAAAGCCACAGCCGAAGCACAGACTAGGGAACGCCACACCTCCCCTGCATGCCTTTAACACAGCCGACCTATGAAAGGGCTGGAGGCGGGGTCAGCAGCGGAGGTCAGAGGGTGAAAACCTAGGTGAAAAAGTGAATGAGAAAAAACGGCGTGAAAGAATGAGAAGCAGGACTGGAGAAGAGGAAGAGAGAGCGACGAAGGTGTGCTTATTACCAGCACGGCGGTGGTTTGCTCCAGCAGGGCAGCCCGACCAGCGCCACAGCCCAGCCCCAGGGGAACTGAGTACTGGGGGGCCACGCCCGCTACCGTGGGGGGGTGGGGGTGGAGGGTGGCCACCATCATGGGCGTACAGGAGCCCTGGGGGGGTTGAGGGGAGGAGGAAGGTTATAAGAAAGAATGTTCTGCTCCTCCAGATTTGAGGTAGACAGAGCGTATTCACTGGCTTTAGACCTGGGAAAGCATGTGTGTGTGTGGTGTGTGGTGTGGTGTGTGTGTGTGTGTGTGTGGTGTGTGTGTGGTGTGTGTGGTGTGTGTGTGGTGTGTGTTTGTGTGTGTAAGAACTACAGCGTTTGGTTTGACTAAACCAGCATTAACAAAGACAGACAAATTCTGATTTGGGCTTTAGGGTTAAACCGATGGGTCCGAATCAGTACCAGTTTGGACCAGCACCAGTTTGGACAGCCGAACGGGCCAGATGAAGATCCAACACAGAGTTCCGACTTGGGGAGTGGAGAAGTTTCACCACGAGCATAACGATAAGACCAGCCAGGAGCCGTGGAGCGCCACGTGTGCCAACCTGAGACCTGGCACCCAAACACCTAGACTGGCAGGGTGACAGGCCGTCATGTTACACACACACACACACCTGTGTTAGCATGCTCGGCTGCAGCTGCAGAGGCTGGTTAGTCTGGGTCTGGTTCACTATTGGGGCGGAGCTGTCCATCCTCACTGGATAACTGGAGCCCTTATTGGACGACTGGAGACCTGCGGGCAGAGGGACAGCCAATCAGTAAACGCTACGGCAAGACCAGTGATGTCAGTTTTCCTCCCCCTCACAAAGAAAATCTAAGCAATTTATAAGCTAATACTGTTGGACATAAATTATTATGTGCATGTCGTAGTTCCAGTGATCACTAGAGATCATGACCTAGCCTTGTTTCTACCCAGTTCTCCAACCCCTAACCTGTATGGTATTCACCTATAGATCATGACCTAGCCTTGTTTCTACCCAGTTCTCCAACACCTACCCTGTATGGTATTCACCTATAGATCATGACCTAGCCTTGTTTCTACCCAGTTCTCCAACACCTACCCTGTATGGTATTCACCTATAGATCATGACCTAGCCTTGTTTCTACCCAGTTCTCCAACACCTAACCTGTATGGTATTCACCTATAGATCATGACCTAGCCTTGTTTCTACCCAGTTCTCCAACCCCTACCCTGTATGGTATTCACCTATAGATCATGACCTAGCCTTGTTTCTACCCAGTTCTCCAACACCTACCCTGTATGTTATTCACCTAGAGATCATGACCTAGCCTTGTTTCTACCCAGTTCTCCAACCCCTACCCTGTATGGTATTCACCTAGAGATCATGACCTAGCCTTGTTTCTACCCAGTTCTCCAACACCTACCCTGTATGGTATTCGGAGGGCAGACGATGAGGGTCTGCTGGAATGGCTCCGTCTGGCAGGCGAGAGCAGTGGGACGAGCCTGGAGAGGGACACTCTGCTGGGCCAGCCCCGGGATGTTGATGGTGGCTTGCTGGTACAGGGCTGGTTGGTAGTTCAGGAGGGGAACAGCTCCCCCTGCTGACGGCACCTGGTTGATTCAGAGAGAATACAGGTTGGTCAGTGGGCTGATTTCAGATGACAGTACACCAATTAATTTTGGATTGGCGGAGCCCAAGGCATGACAGCCAAAGTGTCCAGTCAGTACCAGAGGCTGTGTACCTGGTTATAGAATAGAGTCCAGTCAGTACCACAGGCTGTGTACCTGGTTATAGAATAGAGTCCAGTCAGTACCACAGGCTGTGTACCAGAGGGTGTGTACCTGGTTATAGAATAGAGTCCAGTCAGTACCACAGGCTGTGTACCAGAGGGTGTGTACCTGGTTATAGAATAGAGTCCAGTCAGTACCACAGGCTGTGTACCAGAGGGTGTGTACCTGGTTATAGAATAGAGTCCAGTCAGTACCACAGGCTGTGTACCAGAGGGTGTGTACCTGGTTATATAATAGTGTCCAGTCAGTACCACAGGCTGTGTACCTGGTTATATAATAGAGTCCAGTCAGTACCAGAGGGTGTGTACCTGGTTATAGAACAGAGTCCAGTCAGTACCACAGGCTGTGTACCTGGTTATATAATAGAGTCCAGTCAGTACCAGAGGGTGTGTACCTGGTTATGCTGGTTCAGCTGGCTACTAAAGGTTACGGTGAGGTTGCCGGCTGCGGCACTGGGAACCGTGTTGGTGGAGAAGAGGGTTTTGTTGTTGTCAAACGTTGAACTCCGACGCTTACAGATCTCCATGTTCTGGAAACAAGACTTCACACTAAAGAAGAGAAACAATTGCTCAGTTAATAAAATGTACACACACATTTGACAAGCAGAGGGCAAATACAAAATGTTGGAGCCCAGACCTGGAGACCCTTAAAGCATCGCGGGAATTGAACCTGCAACCCTAACATCTGACATCTAACTGACACCACAAACACACCCAGAACCCCACCCACAAACACCCCAAACCCCACCCACAAACACCCCAAACCCCACCCACAAACACACCAAACCCCACCCACAAACACACCAAACCCCACCCACAAACACACCATACCCCACCCACCCACAAACACACCAAACCCCACCCACAAACACACCAAACCCCACCCACAAACACACCAAACCCCACCCACAAACACTCCAAACCCCACCCACAAACTCACCATACCCCACCCACAAAAGTGTGTACGTACTGGGAGCTGTGAGGGAAGTCAAGTAAGTGGCTCATGGTGACAAATGGGTGGCCCAATGTCTTAGTGGGCGTAATCCTCTTGTCCGCGTCCAATCGGAGCATTCGTTTCAGCAGGTCTATAAACTCCCTCCTATCAGCTTTCTCTGCCAGCATGTCCGTCCCCTCCAGATGGGTCGAGAGGTTGACCTGTATCAGAAACATTTAGGATGTTAAATATCACTCAGTCTAGACATTCAGTTGTATAGTTTAATCTACCTGGTCATGTTGCTACCTGGTCATGTTGCTACCTGGTCATGTTGCTACCTGGTCATGTTGCTACCTGGTCATGTTGCTCCCTGGTCATGTTGCTAACCTGGTCATGTTGCTACCTGGTCATGTTGCTACCTGGTCATGTTGCTCCCTGGTCATGTTGCTAACCTGGTCATGTTGCTACCTGATCATGTTGCTACCTGGTCATGTTGCTACCTGGTCATGTTGCTACCTGGTCATGTTGCTCCCTGGTCATGTTGCTAACCTGGTCATGTTGCTACCTGGTCATGTTGCCTCCTGGTCATGTTGCTACCTGGTCATGTTGCTACCTGGTCATGTTGCTACCTGGTCATGTTGCTACCTGATCATGTTGCTAACCTGGTCATGTTGCTAACCTGGTCATGTTGCCACCTGGTCATGTTGCCTCCTGGTCATGTTGCTACCTGGTCATGTTGTTATCTGGTCATGTTGCTACCTGGTCATGTTGCTCCCTGGTCATGTTGCTACCTGGTCATGTTGCTACCTGGTCATGTTGCTACCTGGTCATGTTGCTACCTGGTCATGTTGCTACCTGGTCATGTTGCTACCTGGTCATGTTGCTACCTGGTCATGTTGCTACCTGGTCATGTTGCTCCCTGGTCATGTTGCTACCTGGTCATGTTGCTACCTGGTCATGTTGCTACCTGGTCATGTTGCTACCTGGTCATGTTGCTACCTGGTCATGTTGCTACCTGGTCATGTTGCCACCTGGGCATGTTGTTTGATATAACTCATTAAATCATGTACAAACCTGCATCATATCATCCAGACAGTTGAATATGTATTTCCTGGCTTCTTTAGACTTGATTCCCATCTCAACTTCATGCTCTGATGGAGTCTATAAATAACAAAAGAAAAGTACATGTCTGTGCCAAAATACTAACAAAATGCTTAAAAAAAACTATAAACACAAAGACACAACAGCAGTGTTTCTAAATCAATTAGCAATTTCAGGGAGGAACCTACAGAGAACCCCAACACTCAGCCTATATTAATCTATTTCTATAAACCTGTGAAGAACCTACGGAGAACCCCAACACTCAGCCTATATTAATCTATTTCTATAACCTGTGAAGAACCTACGGAGAACCCCAACACTCAGCCTATATTAATCTATTTCTATAAACCTGTGAGGACCTACGGAGAACCCCAACACTCAGCCTATATAAAAAAAAAAATCGATAAACCTGGGAGGACCTACAGAGGACCCCAACACTCAGCCTGTATTAATCTATTTCTATAAACCTGTGAGGACCTACGGAGAACCCCAACACTCAGCCTATATTAATCTATTTCTTTAAACCTGTGAGGACCTACAGAGAACCCCAACACTCAGCCTATATTCATCTATTTCTATAAACCTGTGAGGACCTACGGAGAACCCTAACACTCAGCCTATATTAATCTATTTCTATAAACCTGTGAGGACCTACGGAGAACCCCAACACTCAGCCTATATAAAAAAAAATCTATAAACCTGTGAGGACCTACAGAGAACCCCAACACTCAGCCTGTATTAATCTATTTCTATAAACCTGTGAGGACCTACGGAGAACCCCAACACTCAGCCTATATTAATCTATTTCTATAAACCTGTGAGGACCTACAGAGAACCCCAACACTCAGCCTATATTAATCTATTTCTATAAACCTGTGAGGACCTACGGAGAATCCTAACACTCAGCCTATATTAATGTACTTCTATAAACCTGTGAGGACCTACGGAGAACACCAACACTCAGCCTATATTAATCTATTTCTATAAACCTGTGAGGACCTACGGAGAACCCCAACACTCAGCCTATATTAATCTATTTCTATAAACCTGTGAGGACCTACGGAGAACCCCAACACTCAGCCTATATTAATCTATTTCTATAAACATGTGTTTAATACCTTGATCCTCCACAAGGGGTAGCTAGAGTCTGGGCCTCTTCTGAAGAAGCGACTGGTCTTTGTGCCGGCACTCAGCAGGTACTCTGCAGGAAGGCCCTGGGTCTGGGAGATGTAGCGGATCTGCAGAGACAGGACACGTTACAATCCATTTAACAGGAAGTCTCCTGGCTAAATTGATACAACATAAATATCAGTATCTGACCTGGTCGTACTCCGAGGCACCTGGGTAGAGAGGCCAGCCCAGGAAGAGCTCAGCGATGACACAGCCCAGGGACCACATGTCTATGGCCTCACAGAAGGGCAACCCCAGGATGATCTCAGGAGCCCTGGAGGAGTGTGATCAGGACATTATGACATCAGGACATTATGACATCATGACATCAGGACATTATGACATCAGCACATTATGACATCAGGACATTATGACATCAGGACATTATGACATCAGGACATTAAGCTGATCCCAGAAAACCCCTGGACGTGAGAAACCTTCTAGAGGGTTTCCCTTAACCGAGTCACAGTGAACTTCTTTTTTCATCTGAGAAAAAAGCTCCTTAGGTGGAAATGTTCATGACCACATTAGCAGAAGTGTTTTTAACACTGTGACACACTGCAGCGGTTAAAGTCCTAGTAACCACTTGGTGCTAACTTTACCTACCAACTGGAGCTCCCGTGGCGGCAGAAATAAGCACTGGACAAACCTGTAGTATCGCGACTGGAGGTACGTGGAGCAAACTGCCTTGGACACGTGGCTTGCCGAGCCGAAGTCAATGACCTTGACCCTGTATGGATGCCTGAGGGGGTCCACCAGCATGATGTTCTCTGGTTTCAGGTCAGCGTGGATCAGTCCCAGAGACTTCAGCTTCATTAATGCTGTTGCCACCTGGTTAACAGAGGAGAAGCACTGTTGGACTCCACAGCAGACATAAACAGGGACTGTAGAGACTGTGCCAAAGTGGCCACAAGTTCACAAGTTCAAATTCAGAAGTCTTCTTCTGCCTTGATGACAGCTGTGAAGAAGGAGAGGCGAGAGTGACATGTGGAGGAACAGTACACCAGAGAAGGAACCTACATTCTACCATGTACTACCATGTGGAGGTACAGTACACCAGAGAAGGAACCTACATTCTACCATGTACTACCATGTGGAGGTACAGTACACCAGAGAAGGAACCTACATTCTACCATGTACTACCATGTGGAGGTACAGTACAACAGAGAAGGAACCTACATTCTACCATGTACTACCATGTGGAGGAACAGTACACCAGAGAAGGAACCTACATTCTAAACTCTTTGTTGTGTTGAGTGTGAATTGTATTGGTGATCACGACAGACAGCCAATTACAAAGAAATTAAATTACCCAAAGTTACCAAAATGTGGTATGAAATCATAAAGAGCGTTAAAAACCCCAGTGTAATTGAGTGCTAGTCAGGTGTAATAATACAAGTGTAGTGACACGGGCGTAGCAATACTACAGACGTAATACTACAGGATAGGGCAGTACTAAAAGCATATACAGGTGTAATACTAAAGGTGTAATAATACAGGCGTAATACAGGTGTAATACTACAGGTGTAATACTACAGGTGTAATACTACAGGATAGGGGTAGTACTAAAAGCATTGTTATGGAATTTTATGATCACTCAAGAAGTTTATTAACATGTAAGTCCTATAGATGTTGTTTAGGCCAAAAGGCACAGAGGAAAGAATGTTTAGGATAAGTTTCATGATAGGAGACATCTGTCTATTGACCTATTGACCTCTAGAAAGGTCCTGGGAGTGACCCTCGGGTTTTCCTGACAGCTCCATATGTCATGTTTATTATCCTATAGTTTGGTGAGATCTTCTAAGGACCTCGTCTGTTCTCCATCATCTCTGTTTAGGTTGGTGTGTCAATGAGTGTGCGTAACTTCATTCCTTTAAATACCCCTGCAGAAGTTCTTCTCATCAGGTCAGTCTGATCCAGCACAGGTTATTGTCCTGTTGTCTGATGAAGACTTTCCTCAAACCTATTCTTTAAGCTTGCTATAGAGATTGATCTGATCAATGCAAAAGCTTGGACCTGTATTTGAGAAATGGTTTCTTACTTGCAATTAAACCTGTTAAAAGTGTCAAACTGTAACATACTCTCGTGCGTCTTACTTTAAGTTCGAATTCAGCTATTGAAGTCTAAATTTCCACGACACTTGGGGGCATCGTCCGAGATTCTTAACAAAGTAATCCGTATTTTTCCAAAACAGGCTACATATTCTAAAGAGCGATATAATTTTTAATTTTTTTGAAAAATAATAGGCCAGGACTGTCTTTGGAGATAAGTGATACTATACAGAATTTTGAAACTCAAGGACCTACAAATGCTGAATTGGGACAATGTTGGACGACAGTTTGACAACGGTTTTGATAAATTAACAAAATAGGCTCGTTAATTTTGACTTAATTCGTAAGGTTATTGTAAGATTTTAAACTTGGCTTAAAAATGGAAAACAGTACTTCTAATCGGGTATTTGTTGATTTTGGTCTGGTAAAACGTGCACGTCAGGAATTATTAATTTCTGCAGCTCCAATCCTCCTCAACAAATGGGTGAGTGGAGAGCGCCAGACTGGAGCAATATTTACCTGTATGAAGTGTTAATACCTGTGTACAGTAGGAATAAAATGCTGTTCAATATAGGTTATCTGGGTGCGGTGAGACGGCTCGGTTATTCAGGATCTCGCTTAAAGAACTGACGAGTTCATTAACACATATAGGAGACTTCATTATAGGCTAAAATTAGATTTTCGTCTTAAATATCGGTGACAACATGGGTAATTATTTGTGTATTGGTAAACCTTCGGTGGATACTGAACGTTACGTTGTTGGACCGGCTAAAATAATGACAGATAAATACGGAGACTGGACATGCGAACAATTAGACCTGTGGGAGTTATTGGGATTTCCTGCTCATGGCAGTTTTAGTCAGAGACAGATACTGTTGTTGAAAGACAAGTTGGAGGATTTTGAACGGGGTAAAATTAAGGTTTCACGGGGTAATCGGCAGAAAGTAGATTGGAAGGCATATAATAAGTGGAGAGAGCAGACTGATATACGGGCTAAGCGGTGTAGCACGGGGCTTGTTAATCGGTGTGTTCTAGCTTGTCCCAACCAGGTTGATGCTGCCTGTCCTCCTGCTGACCGACCCCCACCCTATCGCGGCGTTACCACAACAGCCCCAGCGGTACCAACTATGCCAACAGCATCGGACCTGATGGAAAACATTCGCGGAGAAGGACTCTACCCATCCGTATTCGGCCTCCACAGAGTTTCACAAGCCGCTGAGAGAACCCAGAGTACTACTGCGGCCTGTCCCAGAGAACAACACAGCATTGATGCCGGGCAATTCCCTATGGTGGAGGTAGCCAACCCAGCTGGTGGAGGAGACACGGATAACCCAGCGACTATACTAGTCTACAGACCGTGGTCACCCGCCGACCTGAGAGACGTGGCTTCTACACTACCTGACCCAGAAACAGAAGGTGGAGAGGAATTTGTCCGTGTGTTTCTACAGATCGTGAATCAATATAGACCGACCTCTGTGGAGATTGAAACAATTTTGATGAAGGCCTTGCAACTAAAATGGGGGAGAGTGAAAAGAAACTGGCCTAGCGAGAGAAACATTATGTTCAATTGGGATGCGCACTCTGACTACCGGAGTGCTGTGGAACAGCTGAGCACTGGACTTATCGCTGCTTTTCCTAAGCGAATGAACTGGGAAAAGATCTCTGATTGTAAACAGACACTGGGCGAGAAAGTTTCAGACTACAGGAATAGACTTGAAAAAGCTTTTGAATTACACAGCGGAATGGGAAAGAGACCGGACGGTGATGAAGAGTCGGCCTGGGAGCAACAGTGTAAAATGAGGTTAGTTGCAGGCCTTCTACCAGACATTAGGAAGCACATTCAAAACCACTGTGTAGACCTGGATGAGGGTCGCATGGAAACCGTCTGGCCGTATTTTAAGCACGCTGAAAGAGTCTACGAGGACCAGCTGTACAAACGGACCGAAGAAAGACGGGAGCGTGAAACGCAAATTCAGATGGCCCAACTGGAGTTCTACAGCAGAGGCTACTCAGGACGGAGACGGAGACGGAGAGCAAGCAGGAGAGGACAATACAGACACCAGGGTGATAATAACTCCAGCCAAAGTCCCAACTCTGATAGCTGTTTCAACTGTGGTGCATTTGGACACTGGGCTCGTGACTGCACTGTGCCGGACACTAGAGACTATTACCATGGGAACAGAGACAGTATAGGAGATGGTGATGTCACAACAGCAGACGACCAAATGGAGCGTCACAGGACCCATGGCTGCCACGGACGGGGTACTGACGGTCAGAGGGGACGGGCAGGAAAACATCAACCCGGTGAGATCAAACCATTATGTGATTCCTGTAATTAATCAATTATGATAGTATTTACAGTAAAAGTAATTTTGTTCGGATGTTTAGTGAAGACTTGTTTATTCTGAGTGTTGAGTTGATATGCAGACGTATGGTTGTGTGAGATTTTCGTTCCACTGGGGAGGAGTACCGGTGTCTTGGCACTATGCTTACGCTTAAAGTTAGGTGTTTAGCGTAGTGTAGCGTACATTGCGTATCGCCTGATAAACGGGGTTTGTCAGGTCCGTGCAGCTCGGGAGCGTGACTGGACCCATGATGGTTGATATCTCATTGTCCCTAGTTTACCGGTTACAACTAGGGACTGCATATATAGCTACTGTCAGGGTAAATTCTCAGTAGAAATCAGCTCATTGTTAGTGAGAGGTCTTGTTTTTCGATGTCCAGGTTCGTTCGTACACGTACGCAAATATCATATTAAAATGACCTAGGTGTGATTCATGCATGATCTGGGGTAAAGCTTCATGAAGTTGGGACAGGGGTCCCAGGCCAAAATTTTGTCGACAAATTTATTTTCTGGTTTTCCTGTGCACGAGGAATTCCTATTTTATTGTATTATTTGTCTTAGGCATTATGTAACATCTGCGCTAATGACATAATTAAGAGTATTTCCGATTATAACTCTGCATGTTTTTACCTGGAATACTATATGTTCCATTTTGTTTGTTTTGTAGGAGGACTACATTATATGTTATAGGGAGATTATATTCTAGTTATATGCTATGGTTATTCGTTTTGTAAAGTTAACTGAAGGACATTTGGATTTGTTCCTATAAATGTTGGCATGATGATATAATGAATGACCATGTGGGTTAAGTGTATTTCTGAAACACACTTTTATTTTTATTATTGGCTTTCGGCTATTTTGAGTAACATGTTTAAGACATTCTGAGTTCTTGATTGTTAAAAGGGCAGAAAGTTAATTGTAACTCTGTGTCTGCCTGTCTAGAGATGGTTTCTGCTAAATTAGGGGTGTTTATGAACTTTTCTTTGACCCTCCCTGGGGTGCTTCTCTGGCTCAAAAGAGGGGGCACACCCAAGTTGCTTATTTAGAAGGGGGGCTGGTTTACTGTGTGATTGTGAGGTGGCTCAGCCCAGAGCTACCAGATGGCTGGTCATAAACCATATTTTTAGTCATGTGTTTTATCTTAGATAAATTTAACAAGTTTGTCTATGACAGTAGTTTGTTTTCTCCATTGTTGATGAACTGAAGGAGAAAACAAAGGGGAAGTGACGTAA
The DNA here is from genome assembly GCA_029465975.1 of Dallia pectoralis. Lineage (NCBI taxonomy): Eukaryota > Metazoa > Chordata > Actinopteri > Esociformes > Umbridae > Dallia > Dallia pectoralis. The sequence goes on along the minus strand of CM055749.1, from coordinate 1,784,944 downwards.
TAAACATATTCAAGAATATAGCATTTGTTAAATTTGGATTTCAGGCAATTGAAGTGTTTAATTTGATAGAATGTCTAAACATTTGAATGATTGAGGCGAATAGCTATTACAAATGTATTTGGCTTAGCAAAATTAAATCTGAGCAGTAAACACAATGTAATTCTATTGTTAAAGATGTTAACTGACACATGGAATGCAATAACTGTTTGCAGGTTGTGTCGCATTAAAAATCAACAGGTTGGACCATGAACAACTGGAGCAGAGCATCTGAGCCCTACCCCCACGCACACACACACACACATATATCAGAAGCTAACTGAATGACTTTAGGTACAGACCACAGAAAAGGTCAAACCAGAACCAAGGAAAACGTGTCATCCAGACCACAATGAAGGCAATTACTAAATTGTGTGAATGTTATTGTACACTTTTCAAGGAAGTTATGGACTGTAAAGAGAAAAAGGTGAACATGTTGCAGATTTCAGAAATTATCTTGAACGTCGGTTTGAGTTGTACAAAGGAAAAACAAGAACATTGAACACACACATATTGCATCTCTGGACTATTAAAGAATGGCCACTGTTTGGCCACACTCATTAAAGACGTTGAAGGAGCCTACCAGAGCTGAGAAGATGGAAAAGGAAAATTTATACACTCACACCATGATTAAAATCTTCATTTCTGATGATCAAAGAGTGCCAACATATTTACTGATGTTTTCTTAATGATTAGTTCCTCACACACTAGATGGAGGACTAGAAATCCAGAATATGAAAATGACACTGTTGAATGTTGCTAAGTACTGTACTGACATTGGATTATTTCAATTGATTGTGTATTATGTTTGGTAAAATTATTTTTCTTAACAGGTTACAGTTTCAGACGTATGACAGTGGTGGGTCCATATATTCCTGATTGGTTATGAGTAATTATTAAGCTTGAGTGAACTAAAATTTAGAGTTGACACTCTTAAATTGTTTAACATGATTAAGGGTTTATAATGTTAAAAAGGGCAGATTGTTATGGAATTTTATGATCACTCAAGAAGTTTATTAACATGTAAGTCCTATAGATGTTGTTTAGGCCAAAAGGCACAGAGGAAAGAATGTTTAGGATAAGTTTCATGATAGGAGACATCTGTCTATTGACCTATTGACCTCTAGAAAGGTCCTGGGGAGTGACCCTCGGGTTTTCCTGACAGCTCCATATGTCATGTTTATTATCCTATAGTTTGGTGAGATCTTCTAAGGACCTCGTCTGTTCTCCATCATCTCTGTTTAGGTTGGTGTGTCAATGAGTGTGCGTAACTTCATTCCTTTAAATACCCCTGCAGAAGTTCTTCTCATCAGGTCAGTCTGATCCAGCACAGGTTATTGTCCTGTTGTCTGATGAAGACTTTCCTCAAACCTATTCTTTAAGCTTGCTATAGAGATTGATCTGATCAATGCAAAAGCTTGGACCTGTATTTGAGAAATGGTTTCTTACTTGCAATTAAACCTGTTAAAAGTGTCAAACTGTAACATACTCTCGTGCGTCTTACTTTAAGTTCGAATTCAGCTATTGAAGTCTAAATTTCCACGACAGCATATACAGGTGTAATAATACAGGTGTAATAATCCAGGTGTAATAATACAGGTGTAATAATACAGGATAGGGCTAGTACTAAAAGCATATACAGGTGTAATAATACAGGATAGGGCTAGTACTAAAAGCATATACAGGTGTAATACAATAGGTGTAATAATACAGGCGTAATACTACAGGTGTAATACTACAGGTGTAAAAATACAGGTGTAATAATACAGGCGTAATACAGGTTTAATACTACAGGTGTAATACTACAGGTGTAATAATACAGGCGTAATAATACAGGCGTAATACAATAGGTGTAATAATACAGGCGTAATACTACAGGTTTAATACTACAGGTGTAATACTACAGGTGTAATAATACAGGCGTAATACTATAGGTATAATAATACAGGTGTAATACTACAGGTGTAATAATACAGGCGTCATACAGGTGTAATAATACAGGCGTAATACAGGTGTAATAATACAGGTGTAACCCATATTCTCACCTGTTGCAGAATGGGCCTGATATGACGTAATGGCAGGGGGCTGAACTTGCTGTGCTTCAGGAAGTCATACAGGTTCTGTTCCAACATCTCAAACACCAGGCAGGTGTGGCCTTTGTGTTGGAAGCATTCGTAAGAACGAACAAAGTTGAACTCATCAGCGTTCTCAGCGCTCAGACGATTTAGGATGCCCACCTGGAACAGACGGGCGGTACACACTTAGACCAAAGATATTTATACTTTATTTAACAGGAAATATGGAGAGGAGGAAGTTCCTGCTGAGAGAGCTTTGGAAACCATGCTACAGCAGTACAACGTATGAAGATCAGATTAATCACCAATCAACCCAACGCCCCTCGTCAGGCCAGTCAACATGCAAACTGAACTCACCTCGATCTGTCCCTGCCGTGCGTATGACGGGTGGTTCTTCAGGATCTTGATGGCCACGATCTCATTTGTACCCCTCTTCCAGCACTTGGCCACCTGGCCGAACGTACCCCTCCCCAGGAACTCCAGCACCTCGTAGCTGCAGGACACCGAGCACAGGATCTCGTGCTGCACAAGCTGGTAGTCCCCCTCACCGTTGGAGCTGGAGCTCTTGGTGGTGGGTGCCGAGTTTGGGATGGACTGGCCCGTGACCCCACCGCCCCCTGCCCGGGTGGAGAACACAGGCGGCGGAGCCGAGAGCTCCTCCAGGATCTGCACGCTGCCGCTCCCGCTCACCTCCTCGTTCTTCCTCTTGTGGCCGTGTCGCCGTATGCCCGTCCCAACCGCGTCGCCGTGCGAGGAGTGCGCAAAGTGGTCGTGGAGGCGCCGCCCACCCGATCCCCTGGGCAAGCTCCCCGTGCTGTCAGCCGCCCGGACCACCACCTGGCCCCGGGACCCAGGGCCGGAGGGGAACACCAAAGCAGAGGGGGCAAAGGAGAAGCCCCCTACGCCCTGCTGGCCCCCCAGGGAGCCGTACGAAGTGTCGGAGGGGGCGTCCCACACGCAGTTCTCTACCTTCATCTTCTTGATGCGACAGAAAGCACTGGAGGAAATGGAGGGAGAGGAGAACACCTGCAGCTGGGATGACATGCCTGGGCGGAGGGGAGGAGTTTGGGGAGGAGGGAATGTATGTGAGATTCAGAATGAGAGAAGGGAGAGAGAAGGGAGAGAGAAGGGAGAGAGAGGGGAGAGAGAGAAGGGAGAGAGAGAAGAAAAGAGGTCCAATCAATGAGACATATTTGGAGGATATTTCACAATTATCTGCTAAACATTGTGTACCTTTTGAAAATCCAATCAAAACATTTATTTAAACAATCAGAACATAAGAAACGACCCATTGAAATCAAACTGTTGCCAACATAGGATGGTGGCTAATTTAGACCACTGAGGAATATGAATATATATATGTATCTCCAGAACTTCTGACATTATTTTAGACCTTATCGACACGGGATGAGACTATATCACCCAGCCCCACACACTCCCAGGGCCACACCCCTCAGGGCCACCCCCCCCAGGGCCACACCCCCCAGGGCCACACCCCCCAGGGCACTGTCACAAACACCTTCAACACTAAAGGCCTCATTATGCTTCTGCGTCAACTCCACGGCGTAGCTACGCCGTCACTCCTACGGCGTCGTGGCCGTTTTATGGTTCTGCGTCGGGTTGCGTTGCATTTCACCGCCAGATGTATAATCTGACCAATCACAGCCCTTGTGGTCTGCGTCACCTCGACGCGTAGTTACAATTTTTTGGAGGTGCACGCCAAGCTACGGCGTAGGGGTCGGAGAGGGGTTCGCGTCGACGCAGAGGGGTCTGCGAGGGTACGCCGTCAATTCGACGCAGAAGCATAAAACAGGCTTAACAAGGAACTGGCCAGGGGCTTGCCCACGAGTATCCGGATCAACCTGTCAGGGTGTCCCTAGCCTCTCCTAGCCACTCCCTGGGACAACAGAATCCCACGGTCCGGCGGATACCACTGACCTCTACAAACACGACAGAGGATGTCCGAAAAGCACATCTGAGAGCCACAACAGCTCCACATACTGTCGACCACACTGACCCGGTATCTGTGCAGAGGAGGACCACAGCTATCCATCCTGACCCCCCGCCTGGTTCAACAAGATCTAACGCGGTCGGTTTGTTTACAAGAGTAACGTTGTTTAGGGTTTTAATATGATCTATCAATATCAACATAGTAAACATAGTCAACAAGAATAAAGGCTTTTTCTCTATTAAACGTACCGACTGTAATATTCCACGTCAAGACCAGAGACTCTGTCGTGAGGCCTAGTCGGCCAAATGTGTAATACACTAATTGATTTGAACATTTGAACGTTTCACCTCAATACCAGTATCACGTTTAATTATTGAATAAAAAGTTGCAGTGCATTACTTCACTACATCCAAATATAATGTGTATAGTTTGCAAGGTAATCGATCAAACCCAGGAAGGAAAACCTGAGCTAGAATAAACCAGCCGGTCATATATATACTGATGGCGTATTATCAAACACAGTTAGTTAGATAGAACATAACCCAAGTTATTAATAGTTAGTTAGTTAGAACAAAACCCAGGTTATTAATCAGTAGTTAGTTCGGTTGAACATAACCCAGGTTATTAATCAGTAGTTAGTTAGGTAGAACATAACCCGGGTTATTAATCAGTAGTTAGTTAGGTAGAACATAACCCAAGTTATTAATAGTTATTTAGTTAGAACATAACCCAAGTTATTAATAGTTATTTAGTTAGAACATAACCCAGGTTATTAATCAGTAGTTAGTTAGCTAGAACATAACCCGGGTTATTAATCAGTAGTTAGTTAGGTAGAACATAACCCAGGTTATTAATCAGTAGTTAGTTAGGTAGAACATAACCCAGGTTATTAATCAGTAGTTAGCTAGGTAGAACATAACCCAGGTTATTAATCAGTAGTTAGTTAGCTAGAACATAACCCAGGTTATTAATCAGTAGTTAGTTAGGTAGAACATAACCCAGGTTATTAATCAGTAGTTAGTTAGCTAGAACATAACCCAGGTTATTAATCAGTAGTTAGTTAGGTAGAACATAACCCAGGTTATTAATCAGTAGTTAGTTAGCTAGAACATAACCCAGGTTATTAATCAGTAGTTAGGTAGGTAGAACATAACCCAGGTTATTAATCAGTAGTTAGCTAGGTAGAACAAAACCCAGGTTATTAATCAGTAGTTAGTTAGCTAGAACATAACCCAGGTTATTAATCAGTAGTTAGTTAGGTAGAACATAACCCAGGTTATTAATCAGTAGTTAGCTAGGTAGAACATAACCCAGGTTATTAATCAGTAGTTAGTTAGCTAGAACATAACCCAGGTTATTAATCAGTAGTTAGTTAGGTAGAACAAAACCCAGGTTATTAATCAGTAGTTAGTTAGCTAGAACATAACCCGGGTTATTAATCAGTAGTTAGGTAGGTAGAACATAACCCAGGTTATTAATCAGTAGTTAGTTAGGTAGAACATAACCCAGGTTATTAATCAGTAGTTAGGTAGGTAGAACATAACCCAGGTTATTAATCAGTAGTTAGTTAGGTAGAACATAACCCAGGTTATTAATCAGTAGTTAGTTAGCTAGAACATAACCCAGGTTATTAATCAGTAGTTAGTTAGGTAGAACATAACCCAGGTTATTAATCAGTAGTTAGCTAGGTAGAACATAACCCAGGTTATTAATCAGTAGTTAGGTAGATAGAACATAACCCAGGTTATTAATCAGTAGTTAGTTAGCTAGAACATAACCCGGGTTATTAATCAGTAGTTAGGTAGGTAGAACATAACCCAGGTTATTAATCAGTAGTTAGTTAGGTAGAACAAAACCCGGGTTATTAATCAGTAGCTAACAAGATACCCACTCGGATGAAACCAAAACGAACTGACAACATAAACAAACCAAATACCTGCTTTATGTCAGTGTAATGTCACAGATCGGTCCAGTGTTCCGTTTAAAACCCACACAGGCTGGTACTAGATGATCCAGAGGGGCTGGTACTAGATGATCCAGAGGGGCTGGTACTAGATGATCCAGAGGGGCTGGTACTAGATGATCCAGAGGGGCTGGTACTAGATGATCCGGATGGGCTGGTACTAGATGATCCAGATGGGCTGGTACTAGATGATCCAGAGGGGCTGGTACTAGATGATCCGGATGGGCTGGTACTAGATGATCCAGAGGGGCTGGTACTAGATGATCCGGATGGGCTGGTACTAGATGATCCAGAGGGGCTGGTACTAGATGATCCGGATGGGCTGGTACTAGATGATCCAGATGGGCTGGTACTAGATGATCCAGATGGGCTGGTACTAGATGATCCAGAGGGGCTGGTACTAGATGATCCGGATGGGCTGGTACTAGATGATCCAGAGGGGCTGGTACTAGATGATCCGGATGGGCTGGTACTAGATGATCCAGAGGGGCTGGTACTAGATGATCCGGATGGGCTGGTACTAGATGATCCAGATGAAGCTAGCAGCGAAAACTAGGCCTTCATTGTTTTCCAACGACAGAGGTAGAGCAGGCTCAAACGTTCTGAGAGCGGTTTCAGTCTAAAACAGTCAAATTGTTTGACTAAAAAGTATATACAAAGTTACATAAAAAATATGTTTTGTTTTCTTTGACCTGAAAACACTTTAAAACGATAAAATCCCAACAGCCAGACTCGCTAGCAGCAGGCTTCTACGACTAGAATTCTGCGAGCAGCATTAACGGTGACGTCACTACCGTATTGTATATGCAGACCTCCAAAATAAAAGCACACATGTCAATACCAGAATCTGGGTTATTATGGGCAGTCTAGTGCCAGAGGAATATTCCTTAGACTCACCGCCCTGGGGGAAAAAGCTGTCCTTGTGGTGAGATGTTTTGGTCTTGATAGACCGTCGCCTGCCAGAGGGAGAGTTGGGAATAGTCTTTTACCTGGATGGGAGGGGTCTGCCTCAATCTTTGCAGCCCGCCTCAGTGACCTGGTTTTAAACAGCTCTTTGAGGGACGGCAGCTTAAGGCCAATGGTTCGCTCCGCAGAAGGAAGATGCGTTGCAGTCTGTCTTCATTCTTGACAGTGACTACAGCGTACCAGACGGTGATGGAGCACGAAGGAGGTCAGGATGGACTCAATGATGGCTGTGTAGGCATTAATCGTCATGGATGTTGACTTTTAATCTGCCGCAAGCAGTACAGTCTTTGTTGTGCTTATTTATAAGAGAGGGGTTGTTCAGCTGCCACTTGAGGTGTTACCCATGAATTCCACTGTGTTGACAGGGGACCCCTTCAGGACTATGGGACAAATGTCAGCTTGGGCTTCTCCTATAGTCCACTCTTATCTCCACTGTCTTTAGAGCATTGAGCTCCAAGTTGTTGAGACTGCACCAGGACACCAGACGGTTGATTTCACCCCTGTAAGCGGTCTCGTCCCCATCAGAGATGAGGGTGGTGTCATGTGCAATCTATATACTGCGCTGTGTATAATTTGTTCTAACAATAATACGTTGTAACCAAAAGCAGATTTATGTTGTTTTATAGAGAAGTGCATTAATGTTTTCGGAATCATATTAATATTAAATTAATTTAAATACACACATTTTACAGACTGGTTTTACAGATTGGTTCTACAGATGTCGTATAACGAAACAACTCGACTGTGTATAGTAACATGGCATTCAAGAAATATCCAGTAGGGTTTGTAGAATCCATAGAACATGTAATTTCATGAGGTAATAGAGATTATTATAATTTCTAATTTAACCCAAGTGCTACAAGGTCTTACATTTTTAGGTAAGATTGAACACCATTTCATGCAGGACCACAAACCGGCGACAGGGTGTTTGACGGCCACAGCTCACTGATGAGCAAGGCTAAAGGCTATCCTGTCTGGTCCATACTGGATGGTTAATGGTTAATTGGTTATGAAAGGAATGTGTCACAACACCCAGAGCATCGCACCCTGCTGGGAATTGGGCTTCCTGGCCGCAGACCCGTCAGTGGAAGAAAGTTCTCTGGTCAAGTTTTCTTTTAGGTCACCAGGACAGCTGTTCAGATGTGTGCCGTTTACCTGGGACAGTGATGGTACCAGGATGCACTGTAGAAAGAGGACATGCCGATGAATGGAGTGTAATTCTCTGGGCAATGTTCTGCTGGTAAACATTGGGTCAGGGCGTTCATGTGGACAACAAGTTGACATGTGCCACCTATCTAAACATTATTGCAGACCTTCCTGGCAATGGTATTTCCTGATGGCAGTGGTCTCTTTCAGCAGGATAATCCCCCCTGCCATATTCCCATCAGCATATTAGGCGGGTGGTCATAATGTATTTATAAAGGCTTTAACATGTTTGCGTTGTGCTGCATGCATACTATTGTGCTGCTAGCAGAACGCTGAACTACTTTTTACCGGAACAACCTACCCCGTCCTTTAACAGCTCCAAACTCAGAATGCCATTTTACCGTAATTACTGTAACAATGTAAACCAGCTTTAATAACCAGTACCAAGCGGGTGAGGAGTTTCGGATTGCTTAGTTAGTTAGTGGTTACAGCGTATGAATAACTAGCTAACATTTCGATGTTGAATATACATTTCCCTCGAGGGAGGAATTAGTGCCAATTGGAACAAAAAATGATGCACTGATGAGTAAATAAATATGACCAGTGACACATCGGGCCAGACCGGATTAGCCTTCCGTGCCTTCCCGCATATATAAGCATTGGGCGTCTAATACCCTGTGGCCGGTGTGTGGTTTGTCTCTCCTCAGAACACTGTAGGTGTCTAATAATGCTGAGCGGTATCACCCCACAAGTCAGGCCGTTTCTCTGATCAGTCTACAGACCGAGTCTACTGACCAGTCTACTGACCCAAACAGACTTGGCGAATAAACCTGATTCTGACTCTGATTCATACCAATTTGGCCCCCAGGTCTTTACTTCTGCCCATTTCATACAGTGTATTAACTGAAAATCACGACATAAACATTGCAATACAGTACCTATTCAGGATTAAACATTGGACACAGTGTATTATTTAAACTTCACAGTTCTTTTGTTCAATTGAGGTTCTAGCCGGCGTTATAATCGAAGTTTCGCATTGCCATTTAAAAATCTCATCACAACATTATAGCCATTCTATTACATAACTTCACCAGGTAAGATCATTTTTATAATAAATAAATACTTTTATTGTACCCATTTAGGAGACACTCTTCACATTCTCATTTAGAGCAATTAGCAGTTAACTTACGGTGGCTATAACCAAGACAAATCGAGAGATTTCCAACTGACCAAGAACAACATATGTCAACAGCAGCCACAGGAACCGGAAGGTCCTCCACCCTGACTATGAACACCGGTGTCCCACAGGGCTGTGTGCTCAGCCCACTCTTGTACTCCCTCTTCACCCATAACTGCGTCACTGCACAAAGCTCCGAAACCATTGTCAAGTTCACAGATGACATCACGGTGGTTGGTCTGATCAGGGACAACGATGAGTCAGCCTACAGAGAAGATGTAAAGCACCTAGTGACTTGGTGTGCAGATAACAACCTGGCCATCAATGCCAAGAAAACCAAAGAACTATGGATTACAGGAAGTCTAAAAGATGTATCCACGCCCCATTGCTCATTGATGGGACCACAGTAAACAAACGTGTGACCTGTTTCAAATTCCTTGGTGTCCACATCACAGACAACCTATCCTGGTCCCTCAACACCACAAACCTGGTCAAAAAGGCACCTGTACTAGTTTAAAAAGGCTTGCCTATCTACCAACATCCTGGTAAACTTTCACCGCTGCATGGTCGAGACCATTCTGACCAACGGTGCAACAGCTTGGTACTACATTTGCTCTGCGGCCGACCGGAAGTCCCTGCAGCGGGTCCCCAGTGCATCATTGGTGCCCAGCTCCCCACCATCAAAACCTCCAGCGCAAGCACTGTCTGCGGAGAGCCCTCTCCCAGATGTCGGTACAAGGCCCAGATGTCAGGAATGGTCAATAGAAAAATATAATATGTAATTGTCTTCCTGGCCAGCAGGTGTCATTACAGTGCATTGAGTTTTAACGCCTTGAGTGAATGAACCCTCAAATGCTTCAAAAAGCCTTGATTTCCCATCACTGTTGTGGGCACTGTGCTTCTCTCACAAGTCTCCTTGTTTAAGCTGGTTGTGTAGAGCTGAACCAGTTGTGTAGTGCTGAACCAGTTGTGTAGAGCTGAACCAGTTGTGTAGAGCTGAACCAGTTGTGTAATGCTGAACCAGTTGTGTAGAGCTGAACCAGTTGTGTAGTGCTGAACCAGTTGTGTAGAACTGAACCAGTTGTGTAGAGCTGAACCAGTTGTGTAGTGCTGAACCAGTTGTGTAGAGCTGAACAAGTTGTGTAGAGCTGAACCAGGTGTGTATAGTGTTGAACCAGTTGTGTAGTGCTGAACCAGTTGTGTTGAGTTGTGCAACTTGATTGTAGTTCAGATTATATATTGTGTTCTGGTATGTATAATATATTGTGTTCTGGTTTGTATAATATATTGTGTTCTGGTATGTATAATATATTGTGTTCTGGTTTGTATAATATATTGTGTTCTGGTATGTATAATATATTGTGTTCTGGTTTGTATAATATATTGTGTTCTGGTATGTATAATATATTGTGTTCTGGTATGTATAATATATTGTGTTCTGGTTTGTATAATATATTGTGTTCTGGTATGTATAATATATTGTGTTCTGGTTTGTATAATATATTGTGTTCTGGTATGTATAATATATTGTGTTCTGGTTTGTATAATATATTGTGTTCTGGTATGTATAATATATTGTGTTCTGGTTTGTATAATATATTGTGTTCTGGTTTGTTTAATATATTGTGTTCTGGTATGTATAATATATTGTGTTCTGGTATGTATAATATATTGTGTTCTGGTTTGTATAATATATTGTGTTCTGGTTTGTATAATATATTGTGTTCTGGTTTGTATAATATATTGTGTTCTGGTTTGTATAATATATTGTGTTCTGGTTTGTATAATATATTGTATTTGGATGGAGTCATCATGGTGGTTTATTACTTTCCAGATCCTTGTTATTGACAGATGTACTCATTAACCTGTTACTTATCCAATCATCCAAACAAGAACTTGGAATTTCAAACTGGTTTTTAATTGTCTTAGCAACCAGTTGATCATTTCGGCATTTTACATTTTTTGTTTTTATATTGACAACCCATGGCCTATACATCACTGTAATTTGACACTATATTTATTTGCATGGTATTTGATGCCAGTAAATACAGGTAATGTGTAAATCGTACTCCGAATACAGCACAGCATTAATATAATACTTCCCTTTATTTACAACATTAAATATTTACATTGTTGCTGGTAATTCACATTATGTTATATTGCATTTTCCAAACTGCATCCAGTGCAGTCATTGTACTCAATAAATTGATCAAAGCTCTACATTTTCGGTATCGAAATAAATTTCGAAATAAATACAAAATAGTTGAGTGTACATTCTGAGACACAATCGTACATGCTGCAAAACATTTAAACATTAAAAAAAGTGCAGTTGTTACTTCACAAAGGAATGTTGTTGATCTCTGATCTTCACCTTCTCATCTATATATTGTTCTCCAGACACTTCTTGCTCCAGGCACTGTGTTCTTTATATCTTTTCTTTATCTTCATTGTTGCTTGTGGTGCCTCTCAGGAATCTCGTTAGTTTGAGCCACAGACAATGCCCAGATGAAGAGCTTAAAGGGAGGAATAGCAGAAAGAGATTTTAAAATCATTCTAAAAATTTAAATTTAAAATATTTAACAGACCGACCTCAGAGACAGAAAGCAGACAGCAGAGAGAGAGAGAGAGAGAGACAGCAGATAGAGAGACAGCAGATAGAGAGACAGCAGATAGAGAGACAGCAGAGAGAGAGAGAGACAGCAGATAGAGAGACAGCAGATAGAGAGACAGCAGAGAGAGAGAGACAGCAGATAGAGAGAGACAGCAGATAGAGAGACAGCAGATAGAGAGAGAGAGACAGCAGATAGAGAGACAGCAGATAGAGAGACAGCAGAGAGAGAGACAGCAGATAGAGATACCGAGAGAGAGAGAGACAGCAGATAGAGAGACAGCAGATAGAGAGACAGCAGAGAGAGAGACAGCAGGTAGAGAGACAGCCGATAGAGAGACAGCAGATAGAGACAGCAGAGAGAGAGAGAGAGACAGCAGAGAGAGAGAGACAGCAGATAGAGAGACAACAGATAGAGAGACAGCAGAGAGAGAGAGACAGCAGAGAGAGAGAGAGACAGCAGAGAGAGAGAGAGACAGCAGAGAGAGAGAGACAGCAGAGAGAGAGAGAGAGACAGCAGAGAGAGAGAGAGACAGCAGATAGAGAGACAGCAGATAGAGAGACAGCAGATAGAGAGACAGCAGATAGAGAGACAGCAGATAGAGAGACAGAGAGAGAGAGACAGCAGATAGAGAGACAGCAAATAGAGAGACAGCAGATAGAGAGACAGCAGATAGAAACAGTAGAAAGATAAATGTATAATACAGAATAAACTAAACAGAATTAGACAACAGTAGCCATTAACAAATTGAACAGAAAGCTCTGTAGAGATCCATTAGAGCAGAGAGTACTCACCATTTATTCTGGGTATTGTTCTGTGTCTGTTTATCTTTCATCTTATTCTCCATTTCCTCCTCGTCCTCATCTTGTCTTTCTGTTATCCTGTCCCAGATGTCTGTGTTTACCCACAGGGATCCAGGGATGGGGAGACTGGCCCTGGTACAGGTGATCCAGCGACACAGCGGGCAGCACACAGTCAGCAGGCCGCCCTGGGGCCTGGATATCGCCTGGAGACACTGCCCACAGAAGGTGTGTTTGCAGTGGAGCACCCGAGGGATCTTCTCACTGCGGGAGTATGGCTGGAGGCAGACGCAACATTCCATGTCTTCAATCGTTAGTTCACTTTCTGGTTGGCTGAGATGTGGATGGATGGATGGACACATGGTGGCAGTCTCTTTGGAGGTTCTCAGTCAAGGAAGTAATGCCTTATGATTTCTGTGGATGTCTGTCTGACAGAGAAAACGCTTTTTGATTCGGTTTCTTGCCAGCCTTCCTTTTTATGCATATGGGGAGGTGCCGGCTGTCGATCATACTTTAAACGCTTTCCATGGAACAAGTAGATCAAGTAAACAAGAAAACCTGAATGACTTCCTTTTAATTCTCGTCAGCAGCTCACCTGCTTGGAAATAGCTCTATTGTGGAATCTTGTGGAATCCTGTTCGTCAGGGCTTTACTGTGAATCCAAGTTTAAATTGTGAATATTTAGATGTCCCCTCTCTCACATTTATCATCAATATGAGCTAAATAGCCATTTTAGTAATCCAGGAAGTGTTTCTGTAGACAACTTCATTTTTCATCCTCTCCCCTTTATTTGATTCGTCCAGTGAACTATACAGGTAGATTATTGATATGGTTTGTGACTCATTAGATGTTTCAGTTTGTATCGCACGCTGTTACTGGAAGGTTTTCCTGTGTTGCTCCAGCTCTTTGCTTCTATGCCCGGTTTGCAAGCCTTGAACTATGACCCATCTCACATAAGCCTCGAACTCTGACCCACTCCTTTTGCACATTGCCTGATTTGCACTACATTTTTTGCTCTATTGCACTGTTGTTTTTCGGTATCCTATTTTTACTATTTTTACTTATTTTTACATTTTTGTACATACTATCCCTCTACCCCCTCATTCCTTGTATGTTCACACATTCAATAGCGAATAAACACTTTTCTGATTCTGATTCTGATTGAGGTGGCCAACACAATTCCTTAGACAAGGCTTGCTGAGGACCAGGACGACCGCACTTTGTCTTTGGTCACGGCTGATGTGAGAAGAGCTTTCTCTTGTGCAACTGGATTCTGGGCTTTCTGACGAGCAGACCACAGGTGGTGAGAATGGGCAACCTCACGTCCTCTGCCCTGAGCCTGAGCATCGGAGACCCGCAGGGTTGCGTACTCAGTCCCCTGCTGTACTCCCGGTTTACGCATGACTGCGTGGCCACACACAGCCCCAACGTCATCTTCACGTTTACTGACGACACCACCATCCTCGATCTTATCTCCAACAATGATGAGACAAAATACAGAGAAGAGGTTAAAGACCTGGCTACATGGTGCCAGGACAACAATATCTCTCTTAACGTCAGGAAAACTAAGGAGATGATCATTAACTTCAGTAAGCGGCAGGGGGGGAACATGCCCCCATACACATCGATGGAGCTTAAGTAAAGAGATTACCTGTCTTCAAGTTCCTCTGTGTGTTCATCAGGGATGACCTCACATGGTCCAGGCAAGCCGACTCGGCAGTGAAAACTTCCCAAAAACTGCCCTATACTTCCTAAGGAGACTCAAGAAGTTTGGCATGTCAAAAAAAAACTGAGCAACTTCTACAGGTGCACTATTGAGAGTATCCTGTCAGGCTGCATTACTTCTTGGTACGGGAGCTGCACCGCTACTGACCGCAAGGTCCTCCAGAGGGTGGTGAAGACAGCAGAGCGCATCATTGGCTGCCACCTCCCTTCTGTGCAAAGCATCTACCAATCACAATGCCTCAAAAAAGCCAGAAACATCATAAAGGACTACAGCCACCTAGGCCATGGCCTGTTCACACTGCTCCCATCTGGTCGTCGTAACCGGAGCATTGGTACACGCACTTCCAGACTTAAAAACTGTTTCTACCCTCAGACCATTAGGCTTCACAATCAGCAACACTGATATACTTATCTAATGTATTCACTATTGTGTATCACTTATCTTATGTATCCACTACTGGCACTAGATAATTTTTATTGCAGTATTTAGGTATTTAAGGTTTGCATACTGTCCATATTCACACTTCATTATGTATATTTTTTAGCTATGTATATTCTGTTGTTATTCTGGATTTTTGTTTTTATAACTACGTAGATGTTGCTTGCCATGTCACAAGAATTTCAATGTTCAGTATGATGCAAGTCATTCGGTACATTTATGATAATAAAAATACTTTGACTTTGAGCTGAGTCTGAATCATTGGTCGTTTCAGTTTGTATTGCACGCTGTTACTGGAAGGTTTTCCCTGTGTTGCTCGAGATCTGTGTGACATTTGTCGTTTAAGTTTGTATTGCACGCTGTTACTGGAAGGTTTTACCTGTGTTGCTCGAGATCTGTGTGACTCATCGTGTGGAATATCTGCATGATGAAAGATTACAGCTTCTGTGAACAGAACATACATGACACGGAAACAATCAATGAGGTTAAATATCAACCTCGTTATTTTATTGGACAGATTGTTTTATTAGTCGTTCAAATGACATATTTACTTTTAATTAACAGTTTAAACGTGACAGTATTCATGTGCACCATATTACAAACATGAATCCAACTGTCTTGTTTTATTTTCAAATTGGTACACATATTTTATATAGTACACAGATCTATACTTTCTGAAAACACAATATTAAAAAACATTTAAAAATACATTGATTTTACATTGATAGAATATCGAATACAAAAACACCATATTAATAAAAACAATATATACTTCATATAATTGTAATCATTACATATTAACTGTATTGTATTATAATAAATTGAGTTCCTATCCAGAGCAAATTACAGTTAGTGCATAGATTTCACTGAGGCATTGTTCACAGGATTATATAATGAATATTTAACTTTTGAAATTATTATAAATAATGTACATTGTTGTAAGTATATTTCAGAAACCTCAAAAACCTACTGCAGTACAGATTCAATATTGAAAGTATAAAGTTCACAATATTCACATTTACATTCACATATATGGGATCCAAATTAAAGACAATGCAAATACGGTTCAACCATTATGGGAACGTTCCATGGTCATTTAACCATTACAGCCTCATCTCATAACAGCATTTGGCTGTATATAACCCTTTCTTCATCAACCATAAACTCCTGAAATATCTGTATGTCTGCCTGTCTCTCTTTCTGTCTGCCTGTCTCTTTCTGCCTGTCTCCCTGTCGGCCATGTGTTTATCTGTTCACTGACATTAAACATAACACTGTCATAGGATGCCACCGTTGCCATAAATCAGTTTTTGAAATATATATTATACTAGATCTGCCCCGCCAGTCTGCCACTGTAAAACTTCCACTGGGGAAACGATGTCACCGCTTGCTTAGTTTCCGGTCCCTGGTGCCTCAGTCGCCGTAGGAAACTCTGCTGCTTGAACCACAGTTTACAAATCCCAGGTGACAAACTAGAAAGGAGTAATGGAGCAGACAGACGATTATTATCTTGTGGTCATTTAATCGACTTTTGAATACTCTCTTATCCTCGGCATCCAAAGAATCAGACGTATGACGGAACAACTTACATTAATTCAGAGTAAGAAAGAGATAATTCAGATTACAGAGAAATAAAAAGTGCAGAGAGACAACAGAGAGGGAGTGAGACCTACAGCTCAGGAGTAGCCAGATATCAGAAGGACACCAGCCATTAACAGATTGAATAATAAAAGTTTGTAGAGTTTTATAACCCATCATCCATCAGAGCAGAGAGTACTCACCATTTATTGTTCTGTGTCTGTTTGTTATTGTTCATCTTATTCTCCACTTCCTCCTTGTGTTCCTCCTCTTCCTGTCTTTCTGTTATCCTGTCCCAGATGTCTGTGTTTACCCACAGGGATCCAGCGATGGGGAGACTGGCCCTGGTACAGGTGATCCAGCGACACAGCGGGCAGCGCACAGTCAGCAGGCCGCTCTGGGGCCTGGACATCGCCTGGAGACACTGCCCACAGAAGGTGTGTTTGCAGTGGAGCACCCGAGGGATCTTCTCACTGCGGGAGTATGGCTGGAGGCAGACGCAACATTCCATGTCTTCAATCGGTAGTTCACTTTCTGGTTGGCTGAGATGTGGATGGATGGATGAACACATGGAGGAGTCTCTTTGGAGGTTCTCAGTCAAGGAATTAATGCCGTAAGAAGTCGGGATGGAGAGGCAGTTTCTGGGCAGGAAATCTACATAAAAAAATCAAGTATTTCAATGAAAACATGTTCAAGCATGAAAATATTGCATTGACAATATCTACTTTTCCACATTTCTTCTGACATTTTTAATTTAAACTACTGTTAAATGAAACGTGAATCTGACAAGAAATCTAGATTGTGTTTTTGCATTTTGATTCCAGCACCTTCACTAACCAATCCAGAGTAGATAAACATAATATCAGCATGTTAAAATTACAGTTACCAAGACCTACAACCAGGTCCATAAATATGTGGACATTGACACATTTTCTGCTCTCTGATGGGTTTGTTTTGATTTTCCAGCCTAATGATGGCTTGCTTCACTGATAGTGACAGCTCTTTGGACTTCATATTGAGAGTTGACAGCAAACATAAATACCACCTTGACATGAACTCCAGACCATTTATCTGCTCCTTGTAAATGAAATAATGAGAGAATAACACACACCTGACCATGGAACAGCTGAGCAGCCAACTGTCCAATTGCTTTTGGTCCCTCGAAAAGTGAGGGGGCACATATAAAATGTGTTGTAATTCCTACATCATCTACCTGATTTGGATGTAAATACCCTCAAATTCAAGCTGAAAGTCTGCACTTAAAACATATCTTGATCATCTTATTTCAAATCCATTGTGGTGTTGTACAAGGCCAAATAGATGAACATTGTGTCAATGTCCAAATATTTATGGACCTGGCTGTATGTTTTCAAATCTCTCAGACTGACACATTTATTCTAAAATAACAATGAATATATAATCAAACAGATTTAATATAAACCCATCATTGCGTTCACATTTAGAATTGCTAGAAAGCTACATAATACTTACTTCACTTGATTTTCCGTCTTAACAAATAACTGTCTGATGATCAAACTTCATCTGTGGATTATGTGAGTGAACACATACAGTCACACTGTTAGCTCTCTACTACTAAAGCATCAGTTGTTATTATGACCTACCTTATAAGAGGAGGCGGTTATGTTCGGTGGAACTCGTAAAATCTTACCACCACGTGAATAATTTACGCTCATTAAAATCTTGGCCCGGGCTGTTATATGGCAGCTGTCTAAAACAATGCACATCCTGTTTAGTTCATGGTTATTAGACATAGATCAGCCAGAAGAGAACTGGTCACCCCTCAGAGCCTAGTTCCTCCCCAGGTTTCTTCCTACATTCGACCCATCAGTTGGTTTGGCCTAACATAGTTGCCCCAGACCACACATCATAGTTGACCACACATCATAGTTGCCCCAGATCACACATCATTTGATTTTATTCAGAAATCTATCAGAATTGTCTTTTATCTGAAATGGCCTGCTGGTGTAATTATTTTCTGGAAGAGGTTTGCATGAAAAGCAGTTCAGTTCTAAGGACATTCTAAAGAAGTAGGAGCATTCCATGGAAATAGTTATCAAATGGTTATAAAACTATGTCTTATCTCTCCTTTGATTGTCCGAAACACCAATAAATTAGACATTAAACAACACATTGATTTTTTTACTATGTACTGTCTAGAGAACATTGTCAGAATATTCCATGAACGTTCATATAACCTACTGAAAAACATGAAATGGGAACCATTATGATCATACAGGGATTTGGCCAACAAACAGCTCCTGTCTTACACATTAATATTTCTCCAACCTGCAGTTACAAAGGGCAATGGTTACAGTGAGTGATACAATACATGATAAACCATATCAAGACGATAACACGCCACCACACACCAACACTAAATATTAGCAATTAATGGTTAAGACATGAACTGATATGACAGATGCCAAATGACTGTTTATACAAACCAAAACCCAGGAGCTAGCTACAGAGCTTATGCTAGCCCAATGACATCGTCAGTACAAATAGTCCAGCGCAATAGATTTAGATTAGATTCAACTTCATTGTCATTTGAGAGTACAAGTACAATACAACTAAATGCAGTTCGTGTCCCACCAAAAGTGCAGTGCAAAAAGATAAAGAGTTCAGTGTGAGGATGTGCAATTGACATGGATAAGTAAATGTGCGGGTACTCAGTTCAACATTGTATCAAATTGCAGATGTGCAGAGGGCAATACAAGCGGAGACATCTGTGCTAAAGGGGTAAACAGATAGCACAAATGATATGCTACAGTGAATATAAAAAGTCTACAAACCACAATGCCAGGTTTTTGCAATGTGAAAAAATGAGACAAAGATAAATCATGTCAGAACTTTTTCCACCTTTAATGTGTAACTATAACATTTAAAATTAAATTGAAAAACAAACTGAAATCTTCTAGAGGGGAAATAAAAATCTCACAATACCCTGGTTGCATAAGTGTGCACACCCTCTTATAACTGGGGACGTGACTGTGTCCAGAATGAACCAATCACATTCAAACTCATGTTAAATAGAAGTCATTACACGCCTGCCATAATTTATAGTGATTAATCACAAATAAACATCAGTTGTTCCAGGATTTTTCCTGACATTTTCTTAGTTGCAAAAGCCATGGTCTGCAGAGAGCTTCCAAACCATCAGAGCTTCCAAACCATCAGGGGGACCTTATTGTTTTGGGATTTCCGTTCTTATACGTGCGGGAGACAGAAAACGAAAGCCCAGGAAGGAGACAGACAGAGAGACCGACCGAAAGAACAAAGGGAACCAGTTTGCCCTTGAGGGTAAACAGTTTATGCTCCTTCGGCTTTCCTTATTAGGCTTGTCGGATTTTAAAAAAACAATTCCACCATGCTCTTACTCTGAAATTTCATCAGAAAGGCGTGAATGGGAGGTTGTGGAATGGTTGGTGAATAGTTTTCAGATAATACGTGCGTCCAAATACAATAAACAACTGAATCCTATCCAATAAAACTTGACCTCGGTTCACTGAATGTCAATAAAATCACACGCAGACACACAGCAAAAACAACAAACAAACATTTGTTTCTAAAATGTCCTGCAAAGCAGGGTGTTTATTCACAAGAACTATGAAAACATAGAACTCCACACACATGAGATAATTGAGCGAGGAAATTGGGCATTACGCCGTATATCTCACCGACACAAATGAGCTGTATCTAAGTTCCCTGGCACCTGACTGTAGATGTTCTGCTACCTCACATGACAAGATGGCTTCACAGTAGAACAGTCTGTGCTAAATGCAGAACAGCCAACCAGTGCTCCGGTCTGTAGTCCCATCAACCAAACCTACTGCCCCCCCGCCTTTATTAGTCCAGACCGGGACTACATAGAAAATGCCTCTGTAGTCCCATCAAACCTGCCCAAACCAGGTCCAGGAGAACCACTGCCACAGAGGCTCCCTCTACAAACCTAATTCAGGACAACTGAATATCTCATTGTTTGGAATCAGGTTGGAAACAACTGACAAATGTATCAGACCCCGATCTCCAGAACCCCGATCTCCAGAGCCCCGATCTCCAGTGCCCCGATCTCCAGTGCCCCGATCTCCAGTGCCCCGATCTCCAGTGCCCCGATCTCCAGAGCCCCGATCTCCAGAGCCCCGATCTGCAGAACCCAGGCAGGGATGCCCTGCCAACCAGAGGACTCCTTGGCAGTGGAGAACTCTATTAACCAGAGTCTTTGAAACCTACATATGGCCAATTTCAGATTCATAGGGGGACATCTGAGCTGCCTTCTGCACCACAAGGCCATCACCCAGGGCTACAATCAATAAGAAATGAGAGGAAATAAACGAATGAGAAAAAAGATCTAAACATTTACATAGAAGCAATGATATATACAGAAACGGGAACTACGTAGACGTGTGTAGTTGTCCTGATAGCTTCTTATTGTGTCCATGTGCCTGTTTCTTAACAGACACAGAATGTTGTGTTGTAGCTATACTGGTCAGATCTAACACGTATTGGTCTCTTAATCAACGTGCCACACTGGACTACTTGGCTCTTGAGTTGACTGTCAACACTATTTCTGAGGAACGATGCAACTTGGATCCTTGCCTAAAACGACACGTGTTCAATTCCAGGTGAGTGCACTTCCATAGGAGCGCGCCGTCATGGAAAAACCCTTGCCGTTTTAGACAAGGAGACGATTTTCCAAACAAAAGCGTTTCATCCTCCCTCTGAACATATATGAGTCACAGAAAGACAGACGTGTTGAACAACTGGTATGAAACAGAAAGCTAAATATCTGGGTCAGGTAGGTACATGTGTAACAACCTGGCAATAAAGAGAGCATTCTGAGGAAGACCAAACTAAGATAAGATCAATGTTTGTCCCAAATTGCACACAACTGCTGCCCAGAGCTCTGTTACCTGGTAGGGCACTACCAGCGCACACACACGCACGCACACGCGCACACACATTCCTATCAAAGTGAGGAGCGGAACATTTGTACCATTGCAGAAAACAAATTGACCCTAAACTCTAGCTTGAACTCAATCCTCAGCACAATTACAGGCTGAACATCCTAAACCCTAAAAGTCAACACTAAACAAAGTTAGGCCTGCACACTGAAACCGCTCCTCACTTCATAGGAATTTAATACACACAAACTGGAAGTACTAACAGATTCTTCTCGGACAGTGAAGGGGGTTGAGTCTTAACAGAACAGGCTTTGGTGTCATTGTTTTCACTTAACTATAAGCCGGAATTAAAAAGACATCGCATGACAAAACACTTTTACTTAGTCGACTGAAAAACACAAGGACAGAAGACTCCTAGAGGGAGGAGTCTGTCTTACCTGTCCCAAAGGAAACAGGACAGAAAGCTCCTGGGGGGAGGAGTCTGTCTTACCTGTCCCAAAGGAAACAGGACAGAAAGCTCCTGGGGGGAGGAGTCTGTCTTACCTGTCCCAAAGGAAACAGGACAGAAAGCTCCTGGGGGGAGGAGTCTGTCTTACCTGTCCCAAAGGAAACAGGACAGAAAGCTCCTGGGGGGAGGAGTCTGTCTTACCTGTCCCAAAGGAAACAGGACAGAAAGCTCCTGGGGGGAGGAGTCTGTCTTACCTGTCCCAAAGGAAACAGGACAGAAAGCTCCTGGGGGGAGGAGTCTGTCTTACCTGTCCCAAAGGAAACAGGACAGAAAGCTCCTGGGGGGAGGAGTCTGTCTTACCTGTCCCAAAGGAAACAGGACAGAAAGCTCCTGGGGGGAGGAGTCTGTCTTACCTGTCCCAAAGGAAACAGGACAGAAAGCTCCTGGGGGGAGGAGTCTGTCTTACCTGTCCCAATGGAAACAGGACAGAAAGCTCCTGGGGGGAGGAGTCTGTCTTACCTGTCCCAAAGGAAACGGGACAGAAAGCTCCTGCGGGGAGGAGTCTGTCTTACCTGTCCCAAAGGAAACAGGACAAAAGGATACATACTCCAGACCATAGATTCCAAAACTGGTTCGTTTACATGATTCTACCAACACAGCCGCACGACATAAATGTATCTAGCATTCGAAGAGAAAATGCCAACACTGCAAATTCCAAAATATACACACAGAACAAGTGTACTTAACATTTTGTAAGCCTGGGTCCACCCAAAACCACATTGATGTACAATAAAACATACCTTCCTTCCATGTCTGCCCTTTACAACCCATAAGCCAAGCAGTTTCTGGTGCACACCTGAACCGTACCACTGAACCATGGCAGGTCCTAACCTATTGATTCCTGCTTCTCCATTCAACCAAGTGGGTGGATCTGAATTTCGTTCATCCAAAGTCCAAAAGGGGAGCAGGAATGGGACCTCCCCCCTTTCATAGTGTATTTAAATGTTTACTCTGCCTTCTGGCCTGTGGGGCCATTGTCCCTCTTCCTCCTCCTCTTCCTCTCACTCCTGGGCTATGCTTCGCAGCACATACTTCACAGTGTACGCGAACGCTGCAAATCCCACAATAACAAACAAGTTGGCCAAGGCCCCGCCCAGCAGTCCGTGGTTTCGATTGGCCTGCTGGAATCCGGGGGCGGGGTTTCCAAGGTCTATAGGGGCGTGGCCGCCGTTGAGTGCGGGAATTCCGTAGTTGCCGTGGTGAGGATCACCATCAGGGACCACATCAGGGAGTGGGAGGGGCCGGGCACTCAATTCCTCCTGGGCTTTTTGTTTCTGCTTGATCTCCTGCAGGAGACGGACAGAGACAGGGTGGTTAGGGTTTACCAATAACAAGAGAGGGAAGAGGGTGGTAAATAGGAGTGTGGAGCAGAGGTGGAGAGAGGAGAGAAGGAACAGATAGAGAAAAGAGAAGAATGAAGAGGAGGTATTCATGTATTTATAAGTATTCAAACCCGTAGCCACGACACAGATTGAGCTCAGATGCATTCTTTGTTTTTAATTATCCTCATGATGTGTAGAATTTCAAATACACCCTGAAATTTAGTTGAATTAAAATCATTCTAAAAGGCACACACCTCTATACATAAGGTTCCAAACTTCACAGAACACTGAGAATAGCCGAACCAATGCCCGAACATCAACCTTATTGAATGACGTTCCCCATCCAATCTGACAGAGATTGAGACTGTTTCCAAGGAAGAATGGGAAAACTTCCCAAATCCAGGTTTTCAAAGTTAAAGGTAGTGCCAGATCCGAGAAGACTCACAACTGTCAAATTTCTACAAACGTGTTTCAGCATTTTCATTATCGGGTATTGCGTGCACATTGACGTTGAAATAAATGTAATCAGTTCTGAACTTGAATGAGGAAGACAGGATGGCTAGAATATGAAGAAAACTAAACAGCCCTAGAATCTGTGTGTTCTCTGAGATAGTTGAGAAGAAAGTGGAACAGAAGAAAAAGGTAAGAGCTAATTACCTATGGTCTACTACAACTCCTGCAGCTATTACTAATAATAAATATGATTAGTCAAGCCAATTTCTTGTTATGCTCACACATACTGGGCATTCATAAATGTACCAGGTTACGTCACACTCACATCAACAGCATCAGGAAACAGGTCACAGAAAACCTTGTCCTTTAGGTTGAAAGCCAAGCTCTGCGCTGACAGTTGTCGTTTCTGAAAAATAAAACAAGAAACATTATTTCTATTTATCAAAACAAATGTAATTCATAACACACCTCTTTTCTACTGAACAGGTAGGCGATACTATCTTTAGAAGGCCTTAGAGGCTGTTGTGATACATCTGGAATAAAACAGGAAGGAAAAGCAGCGGTTCAGGTAAGTATGGGTGTAAAGACCAGCCAATGAGAGCATTCAGAAGATGACTAAACTCAGATAAAAGGAATGGTCCGGTTCTTCGGTAGAGGGGTACAAGAGTCTGGTGTTTTGGTACAAGAGTCTGGTGTTTTGGTTCAGGGGTACAGGAGTACAAGAGTCTGGTGTTTTGGTACAGGGGTACAGGAGTACAAGAGTCTGGTGTCTCGGTAGAGGGGTACAGGACTCTGGGTTAATAAAGATCTCCCTTTTATTGAAGGGAGTACTCACGGTGTAGTCAGAGGTTTCAATGCTGCCCAGAGTTGGTCCTTTCTCCACCATGAAGCTGAGAAGACCAGTCAAAATAGTGGAAACGGACCACGCTGGGTTCCACGTGTCTGGGTGGAAATCAGTGATGGAAAGACATAACCTGGGGGAAAGATACAGTGCCACACTCAGAACAGGGAACAAGAGACTTTTTGTTTAGTTTGAATGGAACATGAGTTGCATGGCTCAAGTCCAAATGTCCACTGGAGTTGAATTTTATTCATCTGCTTGCCACCCTATGGTAGTCTCTTTAGTTCATCTGACAATGATGGACACTCAAAGCCAACTGGTTTGGGGCGATGACCTGGTTTGGGGCGATGACCTGGTTTGGGGCGATGACCTGGTTTGGGGCGATGACCTGGTTTGGGGCGATGACCTGGTTTGGGGCGATGACCTGGTTTGGGGCGATGACCTGGTTTGGGGCGATGACCTGATTTGGGGCGTTGACCTGGTTTGGGGCGTTGACCTGGTTTGGGGCGTTGACCTGGTTTGGGGCGTTGACCTGGTTTCTGGTTTGGGGCGTTGACTTGGTTTGAGGCGATGACCTGGTTTGGGGCGATGACCTGGTTTGGGGCGATGACCTGGTTTCTGGTTTGTGGCGATGACCTGGTTTCTGATTTGGGGCGATGACCTGAATTGGGGCGATGACCTGGTTTCTGGTTTGGGGTGATGACCTGGTTTGGGGCGATGACCTGGTTTGGGGCGATGACCTGGATTCACAGCAACAGTTAGGGGAACAGATACTGTGCCACACACTTGTCCCAAATAACTGGTCTGTTGATCAGCTCAGCAGTGACATCAATAATTTAGCAACAGATCAGATTGTGCTGAATGAGTGAAGACTGCCAGACCGTCTGGTCATCTGCTCTTAACCTCTAATAGGATGAGGAGGGGATAAGGAAAGAGGATGAGATCTTATCATAGTTCAAATCACTACAGTTAGGACATCCATTTAGAAATCCATAATGCTAACGAGATAAATCAACCAATATAATATAATATACCAGATACGGCCAATATCAATACCTGTTATTCATATGGCCAATATCAATACCTTAATCGTTAATCAAATACCACATATGGCCTATACATGTCAATACTGATGTTCTGTCTGGGTGCTGTAGCATGAAACGTACGTTAAAATGTACTTAGATATGGTATCGAACTTCATAAACAAGACTGCAACAGAGAAACATATAATAACGATAAAAAATCTAAAGTAAAGCAAAGAAATATTTTTCAAATTACTGAAACGAATTGGAGGCCTGTTTAGACACAGGCACAATTGTTGTCAAATAATTTAACTGATGGCCAACTAGAATAATGTTTCTACTGGTCATACCTGGTATTACACTTAAATCTGCCGTTCGGGGTGATCATATAGATGCTGGGTGGCTTAAACGGGAACTCCCGAGGAAATATTAGTTTGCCATGATAATATCCACCTGTGGAATAAAGAACGAAGACATTAATACCACTACAACATAATGTGCAGAACTATGGGTTGATTATCCGGATCTGTGTTTACAAAAAACATTCTAATAGTCAAGTTTCTCATTTTAATTCCTAAATACTGTAGTGAATCCTCTGAGAGCATTAAAGGAATACCCCTACTCTGATACTGTAGTATGTGTGCTGTGTGAATTTACCTTCATATGGAGTTTTCTCAGGACCTCGAACAACATAGTGCCTAGAGATTGAAGACAGAATGAAACAAAGTAAGCGAAATTGAAAAGCCACCACATGACAGACCAGCCTTACCTTTTACACCAGTCTAATGGAAGAGAGACCAGCCTTACCATTTACACCAGTCTAATGGAAGGGAGACCAGCCTTACCATTTACACCAGTCTAATGGAAGAGAGACCAGTCTTACCATTTACACCAGTCTAAAGAGAGACCAGGCTTACCATTCAAGGATGTTAGATGGTAGAGGTTCTGCACAGATGTAAGGCACAGGGTCTTTCTTAATCCTGAGGTAGTCCTGTTTTAGTCTCTGAGTTGCTGTAGTTGGCGCTCTCTTATTCACGTTGCTGTTCATCTACAGGCCAAAGTCGACACACATATGCAAAGCAAATTACAACAACACATTGGAATATACAGTGTGTGTGTGTGTGTGTGTGCTCGGAGGGGGAAGGCTGCGTGATGGGGCTGGAAAAAGTAACTTAATTCAAATTCGGAACCATTATTATTTGGTAAGTACGGTTACATCCACCCAGAATAGTTCTCCAGTTACCAGGTCTATAAACAGAGATATATACAATGACAGAGCGACCAGAATTCCATGTTATTGCTGTAGACAGTTACTTTGTTTACAAACATTGTATATTTTGGGTTCCTGATGGAGTATAATCTTTTAACTACGTTCATGAGTTTATACGTCAGAACAAATGGGACATTCCGTAATTCCAAAATCCCAAATGGGAAGAAGTGGCCACAGACTGGCCCACACAATAAACCCCCAATATGGTGACAGAGGTTCTCCACTAGACTGACACCAGCTTGTTGTCATAAGTGGGGTGCCCACACAATACACCCCCAATATGGTGACAGAGGTTCTCCACTAGACTGACACCGGCTTGTTGTGATAAATGGGATACCCACAGATGCTCACGCATGGCGATGTTAAAATGTGCTTCATAAAAAGACAATTAATTCGACATTTGAGTTAGCCGCAATTACTGATTATGTGAGTAAACAGGATTTAATAGGTACTGTAGCTGACATTTGTCTCTGAATTCCTATCAACACATTACTGGTACTTTGAACTGTCACGTAGATAATGAAGTTACGCACCATTAACAATAAGGGCAGGAAGGCAATGTCTGTTATTATCTAAGTAACTATCTTAATTATTCTGGAAACGCGAGCCAAATACATAAAAGGTAGCTACGACGAAATCTATAGAAACATTTGCAATGTCTCTATTGTAGCTAACTAATCCCGTACATGCTAATCCTGTACATGCTAATGTAATGTTGCTAACATTGTAATCTCTGACCTGCGGCTCCAAAACACAACCAACTTAGCTAGCTAGCAATGTGTCGTTTTAAACCAACACTATTATTCCCAATTTCTGAGAACGTAACATTCACCTGACTCGCGAAAACACATTGATCATTTTGTATTATTTATTAGTTGACCTTACTACCTACTCAGATGCCAACGTCAACCAAAGTCAATTTATTTAACTACAAGTCTAGCTAACTGACTGAAATTGACAGGAAGAGACTGCTAATGTTAAGTGCCGCTGCTAGCTAGGCTGGGTATATGCTAATTAGCATTAGCCTAAACGAGTAACCGAACATATCATTATAAGAGAAACAAGCCCATACAAAAAGCTGACTACCTCTTTAGAGAACACGGTGAATGTATGTCTCCGCGGAAAGACCCGATGGTGAGCTTTCGTTTTTGTTCACAAATCCTGAAATGTA
Source organism: Dallia pectoralis (assembly GCA_029465975.1). Taxonomy (NCBI): domain Eukaryota; kingdom Metazoa; phylum Chordata; class Actinopteri; order Esociformes; family Umbridae; genus Dallia; species Dallia pectoralis. The sequence continues at coordinate 1,756,970 of CM055749.1, read as the reverse complement.
GAAAGTATACCAGTGACGCTAGTTGCGTTTCGGTTCTATGTACGGACCGGGGGGGTTCAATCCAACATGGCGGCTCTACAGTACACTACACTAGGCCGAACTCGTGATGCACATGCATTGTGCGCACATTGTTCAACTGGTAAGTTTAGTAGTTATATCTGTCTGTCTTTGAATGTATTTCACGGCAACCATATACATAAGACAAACAAATGCAATCCTAATTATAGCAACACTTCTCCTTTTAAATAAACAGAATGCGAACTTTATGCAATAAACTGTGCCCTTTGTGTAGCATATAAAAATATTATGTAATATTTCAATATATATGCGCTGTTGATGATTCTTCGACTTCACTATACCCTTCCTGCCCAAATATGGAAGATCTTTGTTATCTTTGTATTAAGGACAAATTTGAAAACTTGGCTGGCGGCTTATTCTACTACTTTGGAATTCTGAAGGAGCTCAAAAACATTTTGCAAGAAAATTGTCTAGACTCTAGGGTATCACAATTGCATGAATTCAAGTTGCAGCTCAATTTTGATGGACTACCTCTTTTTAAGAGCTCTTCATACACTTAGAATTTTAAAAGGATATGCCAAGAAGCCTTTTATGATCGCTTTGTTTAGTGGTTCCTCAAAACCAACTTATTTGCAGGAGTATTTGAAAGACTTAGAGTTAAAAATCATGAGTGGTGGGTTTCTTTTTATGTGTAAAACATTTTTCTTAAATGTGAGTTCAGTAATATGTGATGCCCCAGCTAGAGCATGTATAAAATATGTTAAGTCGCACCCTGGATATAATGGTTGTGATAAATGCTACCAAAGGGGTGTCTACACAGGCCATCGTATGACATTCCCAGAGGTCAATGCAAGATGTAGAACCAACGAATGCTTTAAACTTTTAGTTGACGAGGAACATCACCATAACCAGTCCCCTCTTTCAGATACAAATATTGACATGGTAACAGGCTTTCCTTACCGACCACATGCATTTAGTTTGTTTGGGGGTCATTAAACGGCTGTTAGATAAGTGGATGGACAAAAGGGGTCCCCAGAGTTGTGGAATTTCTTTCTGTCAAGTGTGCTCTGTCTCGGAAGGGCTTGTTTTCCTAAACAGATACATTCCAATTGAGTTTGCCAGAAAACCTTGGCCCCTTGCTGACAGATGAAGATGGAAAGCAACTGAGCTGCATCAATTTTTACTCTACACCGGCCCACTTGTTCTTACAGATGAGCTGCAGCCACAGGTGTTTGACAACTTTATGCTTCTCTCTGTGGGTGTTTACCTTTTAGCGGATCCCCAAATATTGTTTGACAATGAATGACCGAGCCAGTACTGGTTTCATTTGTCACGCATTTCAGTCGACTGTATTGTCAGGAATTCATTGTTTATACTATTTATGGCCTTCTACATCTAAGTGATTGTTAAAATACATGGTAACTCAGATCTCATATGTGTCTTTCCTTTTGAGAATTTCCTGGGGAAACTAAAAAGAATGGGTAGGAAGCCACACAATCCTTTGACTCAAGTTATCGGCCGACTGACAGAAATGGAAAGTTCAAATTCCAATCATGAAGACAATGACGAGCATCAAGTAATATCTTTGAGGAAGCCACACCAGGAGGGGCCTATTCCACAGTGTTTTAACGGATCAGTTCAAGGAGGTTTGGATTGATGGATTGGTTGTCGGAACATCAGTGACAGATTGCTGTGTCAGCATTAACAATGCAGTTCTATCCGCCTTGAATGTCATTCCTACAGAAGGCAAAGTCTACATTGTGTTTAAAGACATCATTGGATGTCCAACATTCTCATATATGTCGCAGAGTGTGACTGCAAGTTAAAGACATACATATGCAATTATGCCTTATGCATACGGCCTGTGCATTTCAATCAATAATAAATCATTCCAATCAAACGTAGAATATTAAACATGCATTTTTATTTCTGTAGCTTTTTTCCTTGTTGTCCATGACCAGACATATGTAAACAACCCACAATAGCATCATTTCAACTGAATTTCTTTGCGAGTTTCTTTCTTTGTTTCTTTATACCCAGCTGGACACACCTTTGCCAGGGAGGGGGAGAGACACACCCCCTAAGTCAGAGACACACCCCCTCAGCCAGTTAGACACAACCCTTAAGTCAAAGACACACCCCCTCTTTCAAACCAAAAGCTTTAATGGACAGCCCCGACCACAGTAACCTGCAAATCGGCAGGAGGGACCTCACAACCCGGGACACGTCTGTATTAGGCTGCAAATACTCTTGTACGGTACATTTAAATATGTAAATGTAATATCACATTAAGTTGTAATCTACCATAGGTGTATACCCTACAGTAACAGATAAACTCATACACCTGGATTGATTAATTAATCTACCATAGGTGTATACCCTACAGTAACAGATAAACTCATACACCTGGATTGATTAATTAATCTACCATAGGTGTATACCCTACAGTAACAGATAAACTCATACACCTGGATTGATTAATTAATCTACCATAGGTGTATACCCTACAGTAACAGATAAACTCATACACCTGGATTGATTAATTAATCTACCATAGGTGTATACCCTACAGTAACAGATAAACTCATACACCTGGATTGGAGTTGTGAAATAAACACATATCCATTATTATCCATGTCTTCACACTATTTAAATGAGAGCACTTATTTTCAATAAATAATCATATCACAATATAATTTCTACTCTGCAATTTACCAAAATTAAGACCAAATAAAATATTTAAAAAATAATATAATTAATTAAACAGTTCAAAATAAACAGGAAGCATCCGTTTATATCCTGACCTGAAAAGCAGAAAGTAAGGCAAAGTCTAAAAGAATCCAGTGTTTATTTGTAGAACCCAATCAGGCATTTCTTTCACGTCTGCTATGTCAGGCTCCTGCTGGAGATGGGTTGGTCTTTCTGTACCTCCACTTCTAATCTCCCCAAACCTCCTTATGACGTCATTGTGGGCGGCTTTATTCAGTCAGTGAAGCGTGGCTCCTCTTTAGCTCCTTGGGCTACTGGGATACCTTGAGATAGAACTCCCGAATGATGTGATCTGTTGTGTAACCTGCAACAGGGGACATTACCATCACAACGGGGCACCATTAAACCTTTGTGGCTTCGCTCTCCAACCACTTGAGTCGCTCTGGTCCCGGGTGTTAGAGAGCCTTGGATCAGAGCTACCCTGGAATAAAACTAAGACCAGAGAGGCATTTAACTGATTGAGGTCGAACCTAGAGGACTAATAATGCTCTCGGACTCTCCTTTTGAATAAGCGAATTGTGACATTTGCCAAATTAACTGGAAATGAAATGTCATTGAACCGATTCCTGGTGTTAAACTAACCCCTACAGGTTCGTGTTAAACTAACCCCTACAGGTTCGTGTTAAACTAACCCCTACAGGTTCGTGTTGGACTCACCCCTACAGGTTTGTGCTAAACTAACCGGTACAGATTCGTGTTGAACTCACCCATACAGGTTCGTGTTAAACTAACCCCTACAGGTTGATTACACACATTTAGAAAATAAATAAAATCATATTACAGTGAATCCTCTTACAGGGATATGCATTGTGTCTTTGGCCAATTTTACCAACATCTGTCAGTATTTAGGAAAGCATACAAAACAGAAATAATCAAAGATGTATATTAGCAACCATCCAAATGACCCTTGCAAAGCAAATGTGTGTGTGTGTGTGTGTGTGAGCGCGCATGGAGGAAAACACCTTTAGAACAGTAATGTAGGATCCCTAAAACGAATACACCAGCAGGACAGAAACACCACACCCAAAGGTCAGATAGACCATGATGCATCACTCACTCTATCCAGAACACTTTCCTTGCGCTTTACCTTCTTCGTCTCCATGGCGTCGCTTGTAGCTGCGGAAGCAACAATGGCATATTATCAGTTTGTAAACTCAGTGTCACCGTGTGTGGGAGACGGAATAGAGCAGGGTTACAAAAAAAGGTAGTCATCTCTGGAATAAGTAGAAGCACAGTATTTCTGGCTCTTTAGTCTAATTACCGTAACGTCTCTAAATGAATGTTCAAGGGCACGAACCCTGCCGAATCAGTGAGTCTCCGCTTACAACGTTCCAGCCACAGCGTAGAAATAAGAAATGACAACAGGAGTCAGAAATCAGAGAAGCAGTCAAGCAAAGCAAGAAGTTCATCAAGGAGTTATTATGTTTATTGTCTTTATGCATGTTGTGTTTTTTATGCATTGTCTCAGTGTTTCTAAAGACAAGGAACGGAAATTGTATCACAAAGATATCCAAATTGAGCGATATTGATACAAGGATGTTGAAGGAAGAAGTACAGAACGAGCTAACAATTCTCCAAAGATATAGACAGATAAATATCTGGAAGAAGAGAGAATCAAAGGATGGAATACACAAACAGACACACAAACAGGCTGACAGACTGACATACAGGGTTTCATGATGGAATGCCTAGAGCAGAGCAGGCAGTTGAGGTCAAGATTAAATGCAAAAAGCGTTTATATTTACAGCATGTCTGTTTGTTTGTTTAGAAGTGACCCATAACATGTCCAAACAATCCAAACTACCTAAAGTCTGGTTCTGCTCACACCCTTTACAATTGGTTACAGTAGTCTGATTGGTCCCAGAAACTGATGGTCTGGGCCAGAAATTGATGAGTTGAGTCTGATTGGTCATAGAAACTGATGGGTTGGGCCAGAGATTGATGGGTTCAGTCTGATTGGTCCTAGAAACTGATGGGTTGGGCCAGAGCACGAACACATCTGGGTAAAGCACAGTTTTGAACCTATTTAATTGCCATTGATTCTCTGATTAGTAACAAGTCAAACCAATTGCTGATTACTTCGGTTACTTCTTCTGTACAGCCATTATTTTGACATCACCACTTCAATGTATTGCTAGCACTAATATATTCATCATTCCCACATCAATTTCACTTTGATTCCAAAATAAATATGGACAGTTATTGCAGAACACCAGATGCTGCCATACTATAGATAATAATTTGTGGTTCGATCTTTTCACTGAAACACTGACAGACACGGTTTCTACAACTCATAGCCAAACAAACCACATCCTATTATACTATTATACGTTATCCAATGGATGTTAACAACACACTGACACCAAAAACCCGCTCTACCACTCTTTTCATTTCCAAAGTCTTTGGCAACAGAAAAAAATTATATATTTAAATAAAAAATGTAAATGTCATGCCGACAAAACAAACTGTGGACGGCATGCTAGTCAACAGCAGTTTAGCTTTATGCTTTGGTAGAAAAATAAGAAATAAAACTAACAAAGCATTGAAGCCTTTGATGCAATTCATAGGTGGACTTAGAGATACGTTTCATATGTTCATCACAGACAGGAAGTCGTTTTAATGACATCCAATATGAGGTCACCATTCTCAGAATGCAGACAGCATTCTAGGATGTCCCAAAACAAATGACAGAACACAAATATACTACTTACATTCTAGAATGAGCTGGTCACAACCACAAAACATGCAAAGTATAAAGAGCTTTGAGCAAATGTTATGTTAGCTTTGAGCTGCCAATTTAGAATTCAGCTGGTTGTGATTTTTCTCCAGACTGAACCACTGATCGAACCACTGACCGAACCACTGACCGAACCAATGACCGAACCAATGACCGAACCACTGACAGAACCACTGACAGAACCACTGACTGAACCACTGACTGAACCACTGACTGAACCAATGACAGAACCACTGACAGAACCACTGACCGAACCAATGACCGAACAACTGACAGAACAAATGACCGAACCACTGACCGAACCACTGACCGAACCATCAGGGCTATGGTTTTGATCATAGTCAACTTGATGAAGATATCTTAATCAGTAAACAGAGAAATTATGCAAACAAATATGCAATTATAACATAGAATCACGGTATCGCCATCATTTTTATAAATAAAACACTTTATCTTTCAGATTTTTAAATAAAAAACTATGATTTCTATCTCTGGGTCTGTGGGAATTTAAAAAAGCCAGGGTGTTTATATTTGCTGGATTGTAACGGGAAACAGTGATTTAAACCCCTGTTTATAGACCAAACCAAACAGATTAAAAAGGACAAATGGTCAGAAGAAATGTTCAGTCCTCTGGATTCAACAAAGGGTTTAAACATTTTAGTTACTCTCCCTAAATTATTGGAAATTTGCAATTCTATTTCAACATAAATTAAAATACACAACAAGTTAACAAGACATAGTTCAATGTAAAGACAGCAATTAACCAAAGTAAAATCAAACGATAACGCTACAGATCTGGAAAAGTGCCCCAGTTGTATTTCTTTGTACATAAATGTGTCATGATAATTACATTACAGAATCAATTTGAAAACATTCACACTCATTCTCTTGTTCATTGTCTTGTACACTCAATCACTCACTCTCGCAGAATATCAACAAAGTAAGCGTTTGTCTATCTCCTTATTTTCATCACAGTTTTTTTTTCATCCTCCCTTCTCCATTATTCACCCTTCTTATATACACAGTAAACCATGACAGCCCTAACCCCGTCACAAACCAACCATGCTGACCTAGCCGATAACAGACAGACAACACACATACTGGCTTGTACATCTAACCAATAGGTGTTGTGCCTTGGCCTGTACATCTAACCAATAGGCATTGTACATCTTGCCTCTGGCTATAATATCCCTCTGAAGGACAGAGAACTTCCTTATCAGACCAGCTTTAACAGCGATACAGATATATACTGTAAACATATTGTTTAGATACAGTTAGTTAGGGAAATTCGAAAAAGTATGAAATCGAACGAAACTGCCGTGCATAGACGTTTCGGATTATGGTAGTCACCAAATGCACTCTAAATAATGACATCACAATGGGCCAGTTAGAATATAGAGTTCTCTGACACTGGAACACTGTTAAACCAGTAATGCTCTTAAGAACTGTAACATTCTAGAATAGAACCATTTAAATAGAATACTTGTGTGAAGACTCCTCAAAAGGAAAGCATGACCCAGAAAGCTTAGGTCCTTCCTGGTTGGAGTGTGAGGGAGAGGTTACCTAGCAGTGACAACAGAGTTTAAAGAACAGCTAGCAACACTGTGTTTCACTGTGAGTTGGAAACATGGTGTACCGGTAGATGCAGTTAAATAAACACGTGAGGGTTGGCAAGTAGAGAAGAATGTGTTTGCCAATAGGAAAGTGTTAAAATCACACCAGCGCCCTACAATGCTCTCAGTAAAAGTTGCCCCAAGAGACAGATCCAGGATCAGCTTCACTCTCCACCGCAGGGGGCTGGTGGCAGACGTATTTCGGTGGAAAGTTAAAGTAATGACTGTGTGATAACATTTGCTGTCCTCTTAAACACAGGCATCTGTGCTCTCTACACATCACAGCCCACCAACTAGAATAACATAAACTGACTCCAGAGTTCCTCCATGGGCAACTTCCTCCCACCTTAAATGATACAAACTGTGTCCACACACCAAACCGCATCCTATTCTGTATGTGGTACCCCACTTTTGATTTGTGCACAACATAGCGAATAGGGATTCAGTCTGTGTGATCTGCCTCAGTGGCGCCCCCTAGCAGTAGTCTATGGTGAGGCAGATGAACTCCTGAATACATTTCCTGTACTGCTGTTCAGTAGGGGAACTGCTGGGGTATTGACCTGGTTGTCCCAGGGGACCGTCTGCCTCACGCATCTCCTCGTTCATCCTCGCCAACCGTAACCTGGGAGAAAGACCAGGCGAAAACACCAATCAGAGAACCGTTTGTTGATTGTAACAGTGTGGCTAGAGCCAGGCTGGTCAGGCCTGAGGATGTGTGTGTGTGTGTTTGACTCACAGTGTAACGATGTCTGCGTTGGCTGCCTGGACAGCCATGCTCAGAGGGTCGTGACCTTCCTCGTCCACCTCCGTCTGACACGCCCCTCTCTTCAGAAACAAACACACCTGACTAGGAGAGACAGATTAATTAAATAACAGTGAATTCATCTGCCAACACACAGATAGATTAATGATTATTCAGATATAACAGATGAATACAAGCACAAGGGTCAAGAGTCATGAGGTCATGAGGTCAGGTTCTTACCCAGTGTGTCCTAGGAAGGTGGCGTGGTGCAGTGGTCAGGGGTCATGTTCTTACCCAGTGTGTCCCAGGAAGGTGGCGTGGTGCAGTGGTCATGGGGTCAGGGGTCATGTTCTTACCCAGTGTGTCCCAGGAAGGTGGCGTGGTGCAGTGGTCCTCTCCCTCTCATGTCTCTCTGGTTCACATCAGCACCGTTCTGCAGCAGAAACTCACACGCTATCAAAGACCCCTGAGGAAGTAGCGAAGGTAGAGGACAGTGGGGAACGGGAAGTAGAGGAAATAGAGAAAGTGGGGAACGAGAAGTAGAGAAGGGAGAGGACAGTGGGAAACAGGAAGTCGAGAAGGGAGAGGACAGTGGGATACAGGAAGTAGAGGAGGGAGAGGACAGTGGGATACAGGAAGTAGAGGAGGGAGAGGACAGTGGGGAACAGGAAGTAGAGGTGGTAGAGGAGATTGGGGAACAGACAGATGGGGTGAGATATGGACATTAACACATTAACAGTCCATTTCACACCACTAGCTGCCTAGTCACGCATCACTGTGTGTGTGTGTGTGTGTGTGTGTGTGTGTGTGTGTGTGTGTGTGTGACACGCGGGGGCGTTTACTTACTCCTGCCACAGCCTGTATGAGCGGCGTTTGTCCCTCCTCCTCTTCACAGGCACAATGGAGGTCCGCCCCATGTGCCAGAGCCTCAGCCATGAGTGGCAGGTTGTGTAGCCGCGACGACCGATATAGCAACACCCCCGCCGAGATGAGCCCGCGTGTGGGGAGGGGCTCCTCTGGGTCTGACCCCGCCTCCTGCTCTATCTCCGCCTCTCCACTGGACTCCTCCCCTTCTGACTCTCTCTCACATTCTATTGGGGCACGAGGGAATGGGAGGGTGACATGGTAAGAAAGGGGCAAAGAGAGAGGAAGAGAAAGTGGCAGGGAGGAAGAACGGATAGAGGGATGGTAAGAGAAGATGAGGGAAGAGGAGACAGAGACAGGGAGGAACTAAAACAAGAATTTACCTCAGCAATCATTTATTGAGGACAGTTAGACTGGCTAGCATAGTTTGGCTAATCATGGTATAATGGCCAACAACTAAAGCTTCAACTTACTGTATTGAATCTGTATATTCTGACACACACACACACACACACACACAAACAGACAGCCACACATATACACACACACACATTTCCACTCACCCTCCTCTGCAACGCTGTCGACCACTGAGCCAAACGCGAGGATGTCTGTGCTTCCATCTGTGCTGCCCCCCAGACCACTGTCACTGCTTAGACCTGCAGGGCCAACCAGCGCCAAGCCACGGACACGTTAGTCACCCCAGCGCTCACTCCCAAAGGCCCCAAAACACTCCTACTCCCAAAGGCCCCCAACCACTCATACTCCCAAAGGCCCCCAACCACTCATACTCCCAAAGGCCCCCAACCACTCATACTCCCAAAGGCCCCAAACAACTCCTACTCCCAAAGGCCCCCAACCACTCATAGTAAAAGAAAAGTCTGACCCAAAAACATACATTCTGTGTGTGTGTCAGATGAACGGGTTGCTAATGTGATAACTACTGCCAAACTTACTGCGAGGGCCATTGCCGGTATCAAAGTAGGAGAAAAGGTTGTCCATCTCATCGGGACAGAACAGAGAATCACGACGGAGTTTCGCTGCAGCAGCTGAAGTCAGGAGACAGAGAAGAGAAATATCATCAAACCAGTCTCTATTATCTGAATATCACATGAATATCGGTCTGTCCAGTCACCTGCTGAAAGGTTTCCTAGCTGGGTCATGCCATGGTCATGGCGGTATTTCCGGCGGGTTTTTGGTGCTCCTCGCCTTGCGCTGTTGTTGCGCTGGCACTTCTTTGCGCTCCAGGGGCGGGACTTCCTGTCTCCCTCTACCAATGAGTCGCTGCTGCTCATCTTCTTCAGGAATCGCTTCTCCACGTACTTTGCCTTAATCCACGCCTCCTTCTCCTGCCTGTGAAGAAAATAAGGAACAGATGCTAACCTCTGAAACAGCATCTAATGCTATCCAACATAATGTCAGACATCCCTTGTTGGTTCCAGCTAGAACCTTCACTGTTTCCAGTCAGAACCTCCTCACAAAACAGTTGTCTGACAGATTGAGATGATTCCAGTACTCACCTAGGACTGGATGGTCCAGGTTTCTTCACTCCCATCTCTTCACAGCACCCTTCATAGATCTGGTTGATCACATGATTACCCAGCTCACACATCAACTGCAAAGCACAAAGATGGTGACAAGAGATTAGACAATGTTCTGTATTTACAATTCACTCTGGCTCTTAATCTTAAATACTTCTTAATCTGTTTTGGATTGACAACTCTCTTAGCAAAAATAGTAGAGCGAAGCTGTCACAAAGCAACTGCAGATGCTTTATCCTCAGAAACTTTAAAGAGAGAGCGAGCTCTTTGTTCCAGTTTTAATAGTAACGCACCCACACACGTCTACAAACCCAAAAACAGAGTTATTTCTAAAACACAAAGATGCATTTTCCTACTGATTACTCGCATCTGCCACTGATGGTATTGTTTTGCGCAAAAGTCCACGAGAGGGACCACTATGGTGACCAAAGTACTGACCCCAGGAAGTGAAACCCAGAGGTGGGCGAGACGTACCTTGAGAAGCTCAGGTTCCCAAGAGTCCAGCGTTAGCGATCGTACCTTGGAGCAGTGGACCCCAAGACTCCTGGAGAACAGAGAGAGAACAGGTCAAACCCGGGAGGAAAAGGGGGCTGTGGGTAGTGTAGTTCATTAACCCATGTAAGCAGAGGGGACTGTGGGTAGTGTAGTTCATTAACCCATGTAAGCAGAGGGGACTGTGGGTAGTGTAGTTCATTAACCCATGTAAGCAGGGGGGGACTGTGGGTAGTGTAGTTCTTTAACCCATGTAAGCAGAGGGGACTGTGGGTAGTGTAGTTCTTTAACCCATGTAAGCAGGGGGACTGTGGGTAGTGTAGTTCATTAACCCATGTAAGCAGGGGGACTGTGGGTAGTGTAGTTCATTAACCCATGTAAGCAGAGGGGACTGTGGGTAGTGTAGTTCATTAACCCATGTAAGCAGAGGGGACTGTGGGTAGTGTAGTTCTTTAACCCATGTAAGCAGAGGGGACTGTGGGTAGTGTAGTTCTTTAACCCATGTAAGCAGAGGGGACTGTGGGTAGTGTAGTTCTTTAACCCATGTAAGCAGAGGGGACTGTGGGTAGTGTAGTTCTTTAACCCATGTAAGCAGAGAGGACTGTGGGTAGTGTAGTTCTTTAACCCATGTAAGCAGAGAGGACTGTGGGTAGTGTAGTTCTTTAACCTGTGTATTCCAGAGCACTCGATGCAGAGCAGTACTCCAAGGTTGATGGAGGCCCAGCAGGGAGCAGCCTGAGAGCAGTCACAGCACAGCTCATTCCCTGGCAAGGTCTGCACCCGCTGGAGGACACTCTCCCCCCTGCCCTCCCCCATCCTCCCTCCCCGGGGCTCGCTGGTCGAGTCTATACTGCTGGTGGAGGGGGAGGCGGTCCGGTCCAGACGCTATGGAAACGAGCAGAGGCCACAGCTATAGAACGACGGTCCGGAAAGTCCTGGAAAGTAACTCCTCCATACTGAGATTCAGATCACTGAAGGATTTAATGGTTTGGGCCTTTTTTACATGCAAAACTACTTTACCTTTATCGTGTAATAGGGTTGTGGATTAGGGTCAGGATTAGGGTCGTGGATTAGGGTAGTGGATTAGGGTAGTGGAGGATTAGTGTTGTGGATTAGAGTCAGGATAATGTAGTGGAGGATTAGAGTCAGGATAATGTAGTGGAGGATTAGAGTCAGGATAATGTAGTGGATGATTGGAGTCAGGATTAGAGTCATGATAATGTAGTGGATGATTAGAGTCAGGATAATGTAGTGAAGGATTAGAGTCAGGATTAGAGTCAGGATAATGTAGTGGATGATTAGAATCAGGATAATGTAGTGGATGATTAGAATCAGGATAATGTAGTGGATTATTAGAGTCAGGATAATGTAGTGAAGGATTAGAGTCAGGATTAGAGTCAGGATAATGTAGTGGATGATTAGAGTCAGGATTAGAGTCAGGATAACGTAGTGGATTATTAGAATCAGGATAATGTAGTGGATGATTAGAATCAGGATAATGTAGTGGATGATTAGAGTCAGGATAATGTAGTAGATGATTAGAGTCAGGATAATGTAGTGGATGATTAGAGTCAGGATTAGAGTCAGGATAATGTAGTAGATGATTAGAGTCAGGATAATGTAGTGAAGGATTAGAGTCAGGATAATGTAGTGAAGGATTAGAGTCAGGATTATAGTCAGGATAATGTAGTAGATGATTAGAGTCAGGATAATGTAGTGAAGGATTAGAGTCAGGATAATGTAGTGAAGGATTAGAGTCAGGATTAGAGTCAGGATAATGTAGTGGAGGATTAGACTCAGGATTAGAGTCAGGATACTGTAGTGGATGATTAGAGTCAGGATTAGAGTCAGTACCTCAATATAGTAGTTGTCAGATATCTCTCTGTATGCGGAGGCAATAGAGGCCTGTACTGCTTGGATCCAGGACTGACGAAGCTTCTCTGACTCGGCCTGCAGCATACAGCTCCTATATGGACACAGGGGAGGTGAGGAGGATGTGCACACACACACACACACGCAAAGAAAACACACAAACACGCAAAGAAAACACACACACGCAAAGAAAACACACACACACACACACACACACTTACTTGGATGGGGACACCACCTCAAAGCAGAACCTCCTTTCTCCGTCCTCGCAGGGTTTGACTGAACACAGCCTCAGGTCCTCCACCACCACTGTCAGGGCATCCTATTGGCAGAGCGGGTTGTCAATCAAAACAACTTCCCAAAACACAACTTCATTTCGCAGACAGAGTGACTCTTAAAACAGTCTCCTTGGTTCATAGACTGGCCTGTTCGCACATCAGCTGGTGCCATCACATCACATTGTGATCAGGCTGATTGGACAACAACAACGAGGTCCCAGGTCCCAAATACGGCCCTACCTTGAGTCTCTTCTGATAGACCAGCTGGCTGTTCTGTATGGAGAACCATCGCCGGTTCCAGGTCTTGAAGGCGTTGGAGGCTCTCTTGAACAGGTACCCCTCCATCACCACACCGTTCGGGGCGTCCACGTTGAAATCCTCCTTGTTGTCATCATAGGAGAAGTCCTGGTGACAGAGACAGAGGTCGCTGGGGTTAGAGGTCAGCCCGGAGGGTCACATTCTCACAGGAGATGGATATGATGGGGACACTTTATGGATGTCAGTTCTGAAATTCAGCGCCCTCTGCAGGGCAGTGTTCATCTGAAATATAAAGTCTCAATTCTTCCTTGAATCTCCCAGACGGTTTATTGCCCTTCTACTGTCATCAGTTTTCAGAAGTTAGAAATGCAGCATGGGACTTTTTTAACACAGGTCACGTTAGGTCAGCATCAGGTTCAGTGACCTATGACCTAATGATTTGTAGATAAGATGGCGGGAAACGGGACAGGGAACCCTAAACCAATCAGTGATAGAACAATCAGACAGAAACAAACGGGAGAGATAGCAGCTAATAGGTGGAAATGGGCAATAAATTACTCACAGATACTGACCAATGGATGATGTGTGATGTGATGGATGATGTGATGGATGATGTGTGATGTGATGGATGATGCGTTGGATGATGTGTGATGTGATGGATGATGTGTGATGTGATGGATGATGTGTGATGTGATGGATGATGTGTGATGTGATGGATGATGTTTTGGATGATGTGATGGATGATGTGTGATGTGATGGATGATGTGATGGATGATGTGTGATGTGATGGATGATGTGTGATGTGATGGATGATGTGATGGATGATGTGTGATGTGATGGATGATGTGTGTGATGTGATGGATGATGTGTGATGTGATGGATGATGTGTGATGTGATGGATGATGTGTGATGTGATGGATGATGTGTGATGTGATGGATGATGTGAGATGGATAATGAGACATACTTTCATCAGCAGACTGAACAGTTAAACATCTAGTTTCTATCATGTTGCTATTGACTGCGATAAAGCACCCACAGCAATGGACAACAACTGGAATAAATATTACAGCATATGCATCTTAAAAAAAACATATCTGCATATTAAGTTCAAGAAACAGGTGACGTGTAATAAACAAAAGAGTGGAAAAATGGACTGGCAAATAAATGACTCAAAGGTGGTTGAAGCCAGTCAATAAAATATCTGGGATTGAACCAATCAGCATGCAATAACATATCTGGGTTTGAACCAATCAGCATGCAATAACATATCTGGGTTTGAACCAATCAGCATGCAATAACATATCTGGGTTTGAACCAATCAGCATGCAATAACATATCTGGGTTTTAACAATCAGCATGCAATAACTTTTCTGGGTTTGAACCAATCATCATGCAGGTTAAACCCCTGTGAGTTTGGTTCACAGCATCAGTTTCTGGTGACACGAGCCATATGTTGGTGAATTAACAATAACCTCCAGGACAGGATCTCATATCTCCTGCCTCCTTTGTCCAACACTGAGGAAAAGGATTGGGTCCAACTCAATTTTATTGATGAAACTAAGCAGGTCATCTGAGGAGGACTGTGTCTGGGGGGCCGGGGGTGTTGCTCGTGGAGAGGAAGGTGGGGGCGGGTCCAGTGGTAAATCACATGCAGTGTTTTTGGTGTGAGGCTGTGAGCCAAGGTGCCACATGGCATATGGTATATATTCAATTATACACATCCATGCAGATGCAAAGGCCTCCACACACACACACACACACACACACGCACACGCACACGCACACACACACGCACACACGCACACACGCACACACGCACACACGCACACACGCACACACGCACACACACACACACACACGCACACGCACACACGCACACACACACACACACACACACACGCACACGCACACACGCACACGCACACGCACACGCACACACGCACACACACACACACTCCCATAGATAAAACACATTGCTAGTTCAATATTCCTCTGTCTAAATAATGACCCATATGGTTTCTACAGAGAACTCCGTTTCTTTCCTATAACCTATAATGTTGCCACAGAGCAGACCGACTGACTTAAAGAGTAATATTTCAGGGGAAAAGGTCAAAGTTCACAGGACCACTGATAAGCGATTGAGGTTATTGAGGTATAAATACTTAAGTAAAATAGTAACATACTTTAAAATGACTTTAGGAATTAGAATAGATTCATGCAATTAAATGTTTACTGTGTCCATCTTATTAATAAATTAAATTAAAAGTTGGACAGTCGTGAATGATTAACAATTACAAAAACGATGATTTGATTATTTCGTTTTGCATATTTTTGCCTTCGGGAAATGTGTTTAATGTGGTTTTGAAGGCTGGGACAGTTTAACACACCTGTACTACACTTCCAATGTCACGTACAGTACAATATCTATTTTAATGAATATTACAGTGTGAAGGACAGATCCTATAGTTAATATTACAGTGTAATGGATATATACAGTTTGACATCTTTACAGCGTTTTAGAGTTACAAATACAGTGCTAATTATCTAATTATAAAACATTCTATTCATTCTAAACATTCCTATGTTATTCATCATTTTGGACCAGTCTCTTTACTCCAAGTTCCTCTGGAAGATCCTTTAGGCGATTCCAATATTAAACGTCCCTAAACTAGTTATTGTCTATGGGAATTAGATGAATTACAGTAGTTACCACCTGGCCTCCACTATAATAATAATAATAATAGTTAAATCAAATCTCACCAGAGTAGAACCCAGGCTTCTGAATATCTTCATCTTCAGGAGTTTACAATCCAACAGCATTTAACACGTTAACAACATACTCTTTAAAAACACGTCGCCGTTAAATGTCAGAAGGTGTGACTAGAGGTTATAATAATTAAATAATAAATAATGAATAGGAAGCCTTAAGTTTTAAGCGCAGTCGGAGCGGTGGATAAGCGGACCGCACCGGAACCCACGCAGATCAGGATGTCCACAGTGTGCTCGTGCAGGCGTGTGCTCGTGCATTGCGTGTATAGGCGCGTGGTCAGGTAGTTTACGCGCACAGACTCCATTAACATACAGCTGACACTTTATTCGCACCGGGTTGACCCTCATCTGGTACCGAGGAGCACCAGCATTAGTTCCCCCTGACGCACGGGTCACTATTAACCTGAGGATAAACACCCCCCTCCCAGTCCACTGGCCCACGACGTCACTACATTAACCTGAGGATTAACACCCCCCCTCAGCCCAGGAAGAACGACTTCCATCTGCCGATCAGTCCACGCGAACCATAGTTGCCTAATCAAGCAGACGTTACGACTCGCAGCGCGCATCTATTGGTCTATACACCAAATCACACGCGCGCAAGGCTCCTACCCACAAACCATCACAGCCGCTCCACTTCCCGGTTCCCACCCTAAATCACCCCTCTGCTTTGGACAGGGTCACGGAAGAATGCAGTGGGAGTTATTGTCTTTAACCTACATAACATGTATCACAGCAACCTATTACACGCACACACAGCAAATCTAACACCGTATTTACTTACCTGGCAAATAAACAAAATACACACAAAACGTTTTGGGAAGTAAACAATTTCAATATTACGTTTTGGTCGAAGATCAGGAAAAAATGCTAAATATGCAGAAGTGTGAGAGGGGGTAGAGGGAGAGGAGAAAGAGGAGGGAGAGGGGGGGAAAGAGAGAGGTAAGGGAAGTGAGAGAGGAGAGGGGGTGGAGTGAGAGGGGAGAGGAGGGAGAGGTGGGAGAGGTGAAAGAGGAGGGGGGGATAGAGAGGTAAGGGAAGTGAGAGGAGAGGAGGGAGTTATCCCAAGGGAGCCCCTAAGTACCAAGCAGATAAAACAGAACAAAGAAAGAAAGAAAGCGAGACTAAAGAGAACGCAAGGTGGATGTGTGTCGAGGGAAGAAGGGAGACAGACGGAGAGACTGTATATCAGTCAGAGAATGAAGTGACAGCGAATGGAGGGAGGGGGAGAAAAGAGAAAGAGAAGCGACAGATTGCAGAGGTGTCTGATAGATAAATCCTAGAGGGACTGTGGCTGTTAGTGAGATTGGTATCTCATCACGAGTATCCCAGTGTGTCTTGGGTAACTGGAGAGCCAAAACAGGTTCTCTCTTCACACACAGACAATCACGGTTCTGGTTGTGTGAAGGTATGACAGGTGGAGTCATTCAGGTAATACTACACCCACACACCTGTCCACACCCACACACCTGTCCACCCGACCCCCCAACACAGACCAACTACGCCCAAAACAAGCTGAGGTTTGATTTCCGCCAATATCAGTTGGTGCCATGGTGACATGTTGCTCAGACGGTCAGATGGTTGAAACAATACAGTGTTCTGTTTTATTGTCTCATTCTCTCCCTCTGTTTTATTCTCTCATTCTCTCCCTCTGTTTTATTGTCTCATTCTCACCCTCTGTTTTATTCTCTCATTCTCTCCCTCTGTTTTATTGTCTCATTCTCTCCCTCTGTTTTATTCTCTCACTCTCTCCCTCTGTTTTGTTCTCTCATTCTCTCCCTCTGTTTTATTCTCTCATTCTCTCCCTCTGTTTTATTCTCTCATCAAATTAGGACCCTCCAAAGTGCCTAGATGTACAGGCTTAAATTAGTGTCCGTTCCCTGTAGAGTGTAAATGTCAGAGATTCCCTGAATAGGCTGTTGTGTTTAAAACCTGTTAGGGTGTTTTAATGCTGTGCTGTCTAGACACAATGGAAAAAGAAACTACCTAGAAAACCAGACGCTACTCATTGTTTACCTGGACCCAAAAAAACAAACAGATGTGTAGACGTGTGTCTGTGTAGATGTAGCTCTATGTCCAATTCTAATAGGATCACAGATCAAACACAAGTAAAGCTCCATGTACAGTTCTGATGACATTATGACGTCAAGGAAAGGAAACTTCACGTACCTGCATCAGAGTCTGGGAAGAGGGCGTTGGACGAAATGAGTCGGCAGAAGTGAGAAGAGGAGAAATAAAAAGTCAAGAGTTTAAAGGTCACATACATTTTAATGGGTGATGTTACAAGGAACATTCAACTGACTGATTGGCTATTAGACGGATTATTTGTGTGTTATCGTCAGCCCATGGCAGTGTAAATATCCCAACACCATTCAATGGTACATCTAATCTAGGTTCTACCAATCAGAGCAGAAGAAGAGAAAGCTTTAAACCCAAACAAAAGATCAAGACGTTGAAACCGATTTCATCTCATCGTTCTTGATCAGTCTAAAGCACTGAGAAGGTGTCATTATCACAATGTTTTGATGAAAGAATCCAATTGGATTTGTCCTGAAGAGACCTTGTGTGGTAAAGATGCAGAGCTGACAGAGGTGTTTGAAGTGATCTGGATTCAGATGGTTTAATGAAGATGTTTGATGTGAATAAAGAACAGCCTGTCACATTAAGGCAGACGGGGAATCTGTGATATGCAACAAAATATCGAAAACATGCAATGCATTATATTTAATAGTACACTTCAGAGATTTGTCTGTCTGTGTTTCTTCACCCTGTGTTGAATAGTAGCATGTTGGTGTTCCAGATCTCTCTTCTCCATGGCAGAATCAATGACCAGCTGATCCAACTGTAGATGAGATTAACACCATACACAGCCATTAGACACACACACACACACACACACACACACACACACACACACACACACACACACACACACACACACACACACACACACACACACACACACACACACACACACACACACACACACACACACACACACACACACACACACACACACACACACACACACACACACACACACACACACACACACACACACACACACACACACACACACACACACACACACACACACACACACACACACACACACACACACACACACACACACACACACACACACTCCACAACTGGACCATTTTACTAACTGATTGTTGTGCCCAAACCAGTTAGTCAGCTGACCAAAGGATCTGAACCAGTCGGTCAACTGACCAAGGGGGTCAGAACCAGCCTGTAAGCCAACCCAAGTGGCCAAATCTTCATGACTCAAATGTGTTTCACCTCTGCGGCCAGTTTCTTCATGTAGGGATCAATCTCATCCAGGATATTATAGCCCTGCTGGAACATGCTGTACTGAGCTCGCATGAAGGACAGCATCTGAGAGAAAATAAGAGAGAGAGAGAGAAGAGAGAAAGAGGAGAGAGAGGAGAGGGAGAGGAGAGAGGGGAAGAGAGAGGGAGAGGAGAGAGGGAGAGAGCGGGGAGAGAGAGGGGGAGAGAGGGGGAGAGAGGGGGAGAGAGGGGGAGAGAGGGGGAGAGAGGAGAGAGGGGGAGAGAGAGAGGGGGAGAGAGGGGGAGAGAGGGGAGGAGAGAGGGAGAGAGAGGGAGAGGAGAGAGAGGGAGAGGAGAGAGGGAGAGGAGAGAGAGGGAGAGAGCGGGAGAGAGAGGGGGGAGAGGGGGAGAGAGGGGGAGAGAGAGGGGGAGAGAGGGGGAGAGAGGGGGGAGAGAGGGGGAGAGAGGGGGGGAGAGAGGGGAGAGAGGGGGAGAGAGGGGGAGAGAGGGGGAGAGAGGGGGAGAGAGGGGAGAGGGGGAGAGAGGGGGAGAGAGGGGGAGAGAGGGAGAGAGAGGGAGAGAGGAGAGAGAGAGGGAGGAGAGAGAGGGAGAGCGGGAGAGAGAGGGGAGAGAGAGGGGGAGAGAGAGGGGGAGAGAGAGGGGGAGAGAGGGGGAGAGAGGGGGAGAGAGGGGGAGAGAGGGGGAGAGAGGGGGAGAGAGAGGGAGAGAGAGGGGGAGAGAGGGGGGAGAGGGGGAGAGAGAGAGGGAGAGAGAGGGGAGAGAGAGAGGGAGAGAGCGGGAGAGAGAGGGGGAGAGAGAGGGAGAGAGAGGGGAGAGAGAGGGGAGAGAGAGGGAGAGAGGGGGAGAGAGAGGGGAGAGAGAGGGAGAGGAGAGAGGGGAGAGAGAGGGGAGAGAGGGGGGAGAGAGAGGGGAGAGAAAGAAAGGAGAGAGGGGATAGAGCCATGATCCACTTAGATCACATCTGTCTTAATTAGCGGATAAATTAGTCGGGAAACGATCTGGCATGACATCATTCAACCACGGTACTCACTGCATCCAGGATCTCAAACTTCTTCTTGGCCTGAAGCACGTTGATCTGAGAAAAGGAAGACAGTGCATTTTGTTCGGCGTATTATAAGGATAAGGAGGATGGTACAGGTAACACAGCCAATAAGGAGTATGGTACAGGTAACACAGCCAATGAGGAGGATGGTACAGGTAACACAGCCAATGAGGAGTATGGTACAGGTAACACAGCCAATGAGGAGGATGGTACAGGTAACACAGCCAATGAGGAGGATGGTACAGGTAACACAGCCAATAAGGAGTATGGTACAGGTAACACAGCCAATAAGGAGGATGATACAGGTAACACAGCCAATAAGGAGGATGATACAGGTAACACAGCCAATAAGGAGTATGGTACAGGTAACACAGCCAATAAGGAGGATGATACAGGTAACACAGCCAATAAGGAGGATGGTACAGGTAACACAGCCAATGAGGAGGATGATACAGGTAACACAGCCAATAAGGAGGATGGTACAGGTAACACAGCCAATAAGGAGGATGGTACAGGTAACACAGCCAATAAGGAGGATGATACAGGTAACACAGCCAATAAGGAGGATGGTACAGGTAACACAGCCAATGAGGAGGATGGTACAGGTAACACAGCCAATGAGGAGGATGGTACAGGTAACACAGCCAATAAGGAGTATGGTACAGGTAACACAGCCAATAAGGAGGATGATACAGGTAACACAGCCAATAAGGAGGATGGTACAGGTAACACAGCCAATGAGGAGGATGGTACAGGTAACACAGCCAATAAGGAGTATGGTACAGGTAACACAGCCAATAAGGAGGATGATACAGGTAACACAGCCAATAAGGAGGATGGTACAGGTAACACAGCCAATGAGGAGGATGGTACAGGTAACACAGCCAATAAGGAGGATGGTACAGGTAACACAGCCAATGAAGAGGATGGTACAGGTAACACAGCCAATGAGGAGGATGGTACAGGTAACACAGCCAATGAGGAGGATGGTACAGGTAACACAGCCAATAAGGAGTATGGTACAGGTAACACAGCCAATAAGGAGGATGATACAGGTAACACAGCCAATAAGGAGGATGGTACAGGTAACACAGCCAATGAGGAGGATGGTACAGGTAACACAGCCAATAAGGAGGATGGTACAGGTAACACAGCCAATGAAGAGGATGGTACAGGTAACACAGCCAATGAGGAGGATGGTACAGGTAACACAGCCAATAAGGAGGATGGTACAGGTAACACAGCCAATAAGGAGGATGATACAGGTAACACAGCCAATAAGGAGGATGGTACAGGTAACACAGCCAATGAGGAGGATGGTACAGGTAACACAGCCAATGAGGAGGATGGTACAGGTAACACAGCCAATGAGGAGGATGGTACAGGTAACACAGCCAATAAGGAGTATGGTACAGGTAACACAGCCAATAAGGAGGATGATACAGGTAACACAGCCAATAAGGAGGATGATACAGGTAACACAGCCAATAAGGAGTATGGTACAGGTAACACAGCCAATAAGGAGGATGATACAGGTAACACAGCCAATAAGGAGGATGGTACAGGTAACACAGCCAATGAGGAGGATGATACAGGTAACACAGCCAATAAGGAGGATGGTACAGGTAACACAGCCAATAAGGAGGATGGTACAGGTAACACAGCCAATAAGGAGGATGATACAGGTAACACAGCCAATAAGGAGGATGGTACAGGTAACACAGCCAATGAGGAGGATGGTACAGGTAACACAGCCAATAAGGAGTATGGTACAGGTAACACAGCCAATAAGGAGGATGATACAGGTAACACAGCCAATAAGGAGGATGGTACAGGTAACACAGCCAATGAGGAGGATGGTACAGGTAACACAGCCAATAAGGAGTATGGTACAGGTAACACAGCCAATAAGGAGGATGATACAGGTAACACAGCCAATAAGGAGGATGGTACAGGTAACACAGCCAATGAGGAGGATGGTACAGGTAACACAGCCAATAAGGAGGATGGTACAGGTAACACAGCCAATGAAGAGGATGGTACAGGTAACACAGCCAATGAGGAGGATGGTACAGGTAACACAGCCAATAAGGAGGATGGTACAGGTAACACAGCCAATAAGGAGGATGATACAGGTAACACAGCCAATAAGGAGGATGGTACAGGTAACACAGCCAATGAGGAGGATGGTACAGGTAACACAGCCAATAAGGAGGATGGTACAGGTAACACAGCCAATGAAGAGGATGGTACAGGTAACACAGCCAATGAGGAGGATGGTACAGGTAACACAGCCAATGAGGAGGATGGTACAGGTAACACAGCCAATGAGGAAGATGGTACAGGTAATACAGCCAATGAGGAAGATGATACAGGTAATACAGCCAATGAGGAGGATGGTACAGGTAACACAGCCAATGAGGAGGATGGTACAGGTAACACAGCCAATAAGGAGGATGGTACAGGTAACACAGCCAATGAAGAGGATGGTACAGGTAACACAGCCAATGAGGAGGATGGTACAGGTAACACAGCCAATGAGGAGGATGGTACAGGTAACACAGCCAATGAGGAAGATGATACAGGTAATACAGCCAATGAGGAAGATGATACAGGTAATACAGCCAATGAGGAGGTTGGTACAGGTAACACAGCCAATGAGGAGGATGGTACTGGAAACACAGCCAATGAGGAAGATGGTACAGGTAACACAGCCAATGAGGAGGATGGTACAGGTAATACAGCCAATGAGGAGGATGGTACAGGTAACACAGCCAATGAGGAGGATGGTACAGGTAACACAGCCAATGAGGAAGATGGTACAGGTAACACAGCCAATAAGGAGAATGGTACAGGTAACACAGCCAATGAGGAGGATGGTACAGGTAATACAGCCAATGACAGCCTTGCTTTGTGGGCGTGTTTGTAAGTGTTTGCACATTAGAATATGTTAATGAGCGCGTGTCACCTGCAGAACGTAGTCAAGCGCCAGGTGTCTGAAGCACTTCCTGGTCAGAGTGAGAGAGGACGTAGCTTCCTCCACCTCGTGAGGTTTGTTCCGGGGTGCCTGGGCGTTCTTTACCTGGGCAATCTCCATGTCTTCCCTCACACGGTCAAAATGCTTCTTAGTCTCTTTGAACTTACGCACGTCCCTGCAGAGGGAACAGCAGAAGTGGTCTTGTTCTTTCAACCCATTACATTTACAAGTCTTACCTCTTCATTTTCATGGGAGGACAAAGTTTCTCACACAAGTGGTAGAAGAAAAAAGACAGAAATGAAAATGACAGAAATTAAATGACAGACAAGGTTCTTACTCTTTGATAAAGGTGTGGAGCTGCTGTTTAACAGATCTCTGGGCCTGGTCAAAAAGGATCTGCGAACAGAGAGAGAGAGTTGAAGTGAGTGATTACAGCACACCCGGCTAGGTCCCTCTGCACTCCTGTACTCCACCACTAGATGGCGACATGAATATACCGGCCAGTACTTTAGCACGAGAGCAGAACACTTTCCAGAGCCACACCCAACGCTTCCTTTGTAAACCCAGAGCGGAATAAATCAAAACCAGAGTGTGAGATTGGTGTGACCTGAGATGCTCTGGGGTATAAATATGAAAGTGAATTACTGCATGCATGTAAAAAGTTGCACATACGAGGACAACGTTTTGCCTGTAAGAAAGACAAAAAGACACATTATTTTTGTGGTACTTAAATGTGCAGTCTTTGACTTTGTGGATACATTTTTTAGGTAGTTTTGTTACATATTCATGTGTGCCTTATTTACAAGTAGAAATACAATCATAATTAATTGATTAATTAATGCTATTCCATGTTTGGAAGTGAGTGTTTTATATGACACACACACAAACACACACACTTTTGGCACATTCATAACCATACAATTATCAGGGACCGGTTCAGCCTTGATACATCCGAGGCCAAAAATCCCCAAATCCCAGAATGCATCATTAATTCATCATCATCTCTATCTTTAAGAATACAGACAGATTTAACTGCATTTCTGGGCATGAAACCCCCTGTTCTTAACTGTATTTGAAACATTGAACACAAGAAAAAAAAATGAAAAGCAATTGATCATATTGTGTTGTAGCCAATATAATAGACACACAAACACACACACCCCCCAAACACACACAGACACACACACCCACGCACACGGTAGCCTACATTCAGGTAGGATAACACATACAGTGTAGTTAAGTGGAGTACAGTGTGTGTGTACAGTGTAGTTGAACTGCATGCCCTGAAAACTGACATAAATGATCCTATATCTGACCTCATCCTATACGATATTAATGACCAAACCTAAATGATCCTATATCTGACCTCATCCTATACGATATTAATGATCCAATAGGTTCATGTTAAACAACCACTCCATCTGACTGTGTGCCGGTTTCAATGCGTTTTGCGCTAACCATCTCCAGACCGGGTGTGGCTGTGTTCGGCTATACACCCAGCTATATATTTCACATTCACAAATCACAAGGGATTTAGTCTTAATCCAAACCTGACTCTAGTTAAAAACGAAAGTATGTTAATGTCTAGAGTTAGTCACTCATACCAATGAGGTAATGAAAGAACCAACATATATTGATAGAGTTTCCCTGTGTTTGCTTTATGTTTGGCTTTTCATTTAGTTTCAATCTGACCCCCCTTGCCCCCTCACCCTCTACCATCACCAAAATGTCCTCATAAAAACGTATTTTACCAAAACATAATGGCTTTATGTAATAATCCTTGTTCATGGATGATTTTCATTTTCTAAACATAGTCTCTCCGAAGCCAAACAGAACAGGTTCCCAGAATTAATATAGGTAGAGTACTTATAATTATCAGGGAGTATGAGGTATGTGAAGAGAGAGAATGGGGTTGATAGAGACAGGCTGGCACAGAGAGACAGGCTGGCACAGAGAGACAGGCTGGCACAGAGAGACAGGCTGGCACAGAGAGACAGGCTGGCACAGAGAGACAGGCTGGCACAGAGAGACATGCTGGCACAGAGAGTGAGACTGGCACATAGAGTGAGACTGGCACATAGAGTGAGACTGGCACAGAGAGTGAGACTGGCACAGAGAGTGAGACTGGCACAGAGAGTGAGACTGGCACAGAGAGTGAGACTGGCACAGAGAGTGAGACTGGCACAGAGAGTGAGACTGGCACAGAGAGTGAGACTGGCACAGAGAGTGTGTGTGTTTTACCATGTGGTAGTTGACGATCTCCTGGAGTCGGTCCCCACACTTCTCTAGACACTCCTAGAATCACAAATACACCAATGAACACGGTGTACTAGGATAAACGTGTGTGTGTGTGTGTGTGTGTGAGACATTCAATGTATCTTCATCTCTAATTAGCACCGATAGAGAACATAATGAATCTGATGTCCATATGACACATTCCTCAAGTACATCCATTTCTATGATGGGACAGACTCACTTTTTATTTGATTACCTCCGCCATTTCTCATTTAGTGGTGTGCGCAGAGTTTCAGACTACTATCTGATCTCATTTCTGCAGGACCATTGAACCTGGCAATGTGTTGTTGTTGTGTTTCAACAGGCTTCTAAAAATGTCCCAGCTGATTTTTCCCCAACAAAACGTTTTATCACAGTCACACCTCAGGACAGACACTCATTCGGATATACCCTGGAACGTTATGGATCTGTCTTATCCCAGCTGTGCAAACCGTCTGATCCCGCGCTTTTTAAACAGTTAGGATAAACAGGCTCTGGGTTTTTATGTTGGACTCTTATAGGGTTTCCCTATTTTCATCGGGTTCTGGTTCTGAACTAGTGTGCTACCGAGGGAGTACAGTAGGAGTTTAGACCCAGTCTGTGTTTATAATATATTATCTCAGGAGGAATAAAGGAGGTCTAGCAGAGGCCCACTGGGCGGGAAAATACTGTTTATATTCCTGACTTTGTCATCGTTAAAGAAAGGAAACGTTCAGGAATTTAACAAGGAGAAAATGACGAATGATGTGCCTCGTTCCGACATCCACCGCCTCCTCCTCCTCTCTCCACCTCCTCTCCATTTCCTCCTCCTCTCTCCACCTCCTCTCCATTTCCTCCTCCTCACTCCACCTCCTCTCCATTTCCTCCTCCTCTCTATTTCCTCTTAATGTAAATCCACAATCCACACATTTATGTTTTATATTTTACAGAGAACAAAAGGTACATAACAATAAAAACCGTGTACTAATGTTAAGGCCAGATAGAGGTGTACTAATGTTAAGGCCAGATAGAGGTGTACTAATGTTAAGGCCAGATAGAGGTGTACTAATGTTAAGGCCAGATAGAGGTGTACTAATGTTAAGGCCAGATAGAGGTGTACTAATGTTAAGGCCAGATAGAGGTGTACTAATGTTAAGGCCAGATAGAGGTGTACTAATGTTAAGGCCAGATAGAGGTGTACTAATGTTAAGGCCAGATAGAGGTGTACTAATGTTAAGGCCAGATAGAGGTGTACTAATGTTAAGGCCAGATAGAGGTGTACTAATGTTAAGGCCAGATAGAGGTGTACTAATGTTAAGGCCAGATAGAAGTAAACTCACTGAGATCATCTCCTCCTTCTTGCACTGTTGGGACAGGTCTTTGATGCCGTTGACAAACAGCTTGTTGGCGCTGACGTACGCCCGGCCAGCCTCGATCATACCACTACACAACTTCACAAGCTGGAGAGAGGGAGAGATAGAGGGAGAGAGAGAGGGAGAGAGAGGTGAAGAGAGAGGTGAAGAGAGAGGCGAAGAGAGAGGCGAAGAGAGAGGCGAAGAGAGAGGCGAAGAGAGAGGCGAAGAGAGAGGCGAAGAGAGAGGCGAAGAGATAAATGTAGAGGGAGAGAGGAAGAGAGAGAGGAAGAGAGAGGGATAAAGAGGAAAAGAGATAGATGTAGAGGGAGAGAGTGATAGAGAGAGAGAGTGATGGGGGAGACAGACACTAAATATTCATTGCATTTGGAGGACATTAGCACAGCTTGGACCACATTGGCAGCGAGAAGCCAGAAACAACCTCCACCTTCCTTCCTAACTGCCAATAAAATCACTCAGAGCGACACTCTGTCATTACAACTCCTCACAGATGTGTGTGTGTGTGTGTCTGTGTGGGCGCCGGTCGTTCTCTCTACTGCTCTTCAATTATCTCGCCCGTGGTGCGGAGGTTCTCATGGACTTTGACGTCGCAGAGTTTAACTGATTAGCCCGGGCGCATCCCTATGACATCATTGGCCAGGTGAAACGGTTTAAACAGTAGCCCAACAGCGGACGCCACTGTGACATCTACGTTCACGTCGATGCAGTGCCATCTTAGTTAGTTGCGTCCGGTCCTGCTGGACACGTTAACGTGCACCATTACACACTTCTAAAAGCCCCTGAAATATTAATGTGTGACGAACGACGACCTCGTTCAAAAGAGCCACTCCCACTGATGGTGAGGTCTCTGTAAGAGCCCAAAGAGAGGAGTCAGGGGTCAAGGATCAGGGAAAATAATCCCCTGGTGCTGTCATAGTTCAGTTGGGGTCAGAACAGCAGAAGGCTAACCAATTGGTTTTCACCTGATTCACGGCCACATCATCAGAATTAGCTAGATTGTAAAAATCTATTTAGAAAGTTTTCATTCAAAGACTGGTTGGTTTTTACAGAAGGCTCTCATTGTGATTATATTAAGGGTAAAACTTAGGTTAAACAGAATATGAAAAGATTAACTCAATTTCTGAGAGATTGGCTGTGTCAACTGTTGATTAGCAATGACCTAATTAAAGCTGCAGTCTGCGATCTGGGAACCTTTAACGTCCTTTGATACGTACATCTTTAATCTGTAATTACTCCCGGAAACAGAAACAGACATGGTTTGTTAATCATGTTAAAGTAAACTCCCGTGTTTAATCAGAGGAGCAAGAGAGAATACTGTGTGTGTACATCTCGTTTGTGTGTGTGTGTGTGTATATCTTGTGTGTGTGTGTGTGTGTGTGTGTATATCGTGTGTGTGTGTGTGTATATCTTGTGTGTGTGTGTGTATATCTTGTGTGTGTGTGTGTGTATATCTTGTGTGTGTGTGTGCGCATGTGTGTGTGTGTGTGTGTGCGTAAGTCTGGTGAGCTTTAGACAGATTGCCAGTGATCTCACTATGGGCACTTCCATCCAGCCTTTTATCTTAACCACCCTCTGACTGAGAGGCACCTTCAGAGTGCCCTGATCACATTAAATACGACCATGAATCTTGACGAGGATAGCCCACATGCACTCTCATGGCTAAATGCTAGCATGGCCTCTCTTCAGATTACGTCAACATGGCTAGCGCTACGGCTAACAATTCTTTCCATTGATTCATGTTGTGGTGGTTTTACATTTGTTTATGCAAGCCGAGGTAATGCAATCAATTCTCCTAGCATTAGCGCAGCGTCCGTTCAGATGATGTCATGTAACATTACAGTAAACCTCGCTGGCAACATGCAGTTCAGGCCTAGCCACCGCTACAGCTAACAATTAGCGTATGATCCCTTTGATGTGCTGTGAACGACGGATTAGCGTATTAGCGGTTCAGTAAACAGCCCTAGGAAACTGTAGCTCACCGCTGTGTGCGTTTCGGTGTTTTTCTATTTCCTAGCAGCAGAGTGAAATGTTTACTGTTTTAGTAACAGACCTTTTGCGGTTATCTTGGTTTGAATCACCTTTAGAATGGGTTGGCCTTCTCCTACAGCAACTTTAAGAGAATGTGAGAGCCATGAAGACAGAAAGAGAGACCAAACCACTGTGTCCAGACGAGCTAATAAATCATATTAAATATGACCCGGGCGGGAAACTGGTGAGACAACAGATGCTGTCGGAAATACAATCATCTGGTTGTTTCAGTAAGTTCTACAGTATTCAAGGTTTCATAATGGCCTACTCTAAACGTAGCAGATACAGATACAACATCTGTACGAGAACACGGGATGTTCATGTAATGTGGGGTACACAGATGTTCATGCATTCTGGGGTACACAGATGTTCATGTATTCTGGGGTACACGGTTCTCATTGACTCACCTTGTCTAGTTTAGCTTCTATCTCCACCACATCGGTCTCCACCTCATCGATACCCGCCCTGTGGAAGAAGACATCAGACGGAGAGGTTAGTGTGTGTGGATCTGAGGGGAGGGGAGGAGAACGGAGGAAAAAGTAGCACTAAGCATCACACACATAACAAACACATACTTTATGAGGAACAGTTGGTTGTCCAAGGTGGCATATAAAGGCCAGGAGGACTGAGGGGTCAAACTGAGAAAGGGGTCAAACTGAAAAAGGTGTCAAACTGACATTGTGGGCAAACTGAGATAAGGGTCAAATTGGGAAAGGGGTCAAATGCTGGGCTACTCACCAAACAGCAATTGTCCAAATATTGTTTAGCACATTGCGTACAATAACAACAGACATCTCTAAAGAAAGACTTGTCCCTTGTTGGAAAGTTGGAGCATGGCAGGTCTAGTGATGTCAATCAGTCTAGTCTTCTGATTGGTCAGTTTAGTGGTTTTATTGGTTGGACTAGTATCCCCAGAGCAGAATGAATACCAGCCAGGAGAAACACAGCAGGTTAAAGCAGGGAGAGTCGGAGCAGAAAGGTGAGAGTTCACACTGTTGCACTTTAAATTTAGCTCAGGGCTAGCTGGCTTGCTAGCGGGTATTGTTATTCCATTTGTACACATAGAGGGTCCTGGTTCCTTTACATTTGGAGGGTCCTGGTTCCTTTACATTTGGAGGGTCCTGGTTCCTTTACGTTTGGAGGGTCCTGGTTCCTTTACATTTGGAGGGTCCTGGTTCCTTTACATTTGGAGGGTCCTGGTTCCTTTACGTTTGGAGGGTCCTGGTTCCTTTACATTTGGAGGGTCCTGGTTCCTTTACATTTGGAGGGTCCTGGTTCCTTTACATTTGGAGGGTCCTTGTTCCTTTACATTTGGAGGGTCCTTGTTCCTTTACATTTGGAGGGTCCTGGTTCCTTTACATTTGGAGGGTCCTGGTTCCTTTACATTTGGAGGGTCCTTGTTCCTTTACATTTGGAGGGTCCTGGTTCCTTTACGTTTGGAGGGTCCTGGTTCCTTTACATTTGGAGGGTCCTGGTTCCTTTACATTTGGAGGGTCCTTGTTCCTTTACATTTGGAGGGTCCTTGTTCCTTTACATTTCGAGGGTCCTTGTTCCTTCACGTTCTAAGAAAAAAGTGCCTCTAAACGTAAAGAAATGTATCTGATTCTAAAGGAAGAAGCATTCTCAGATCAAAAAGACCTCAATTCGATTCATTTAATTTCAACTGTGGTTGCTAATGTAGATTTCTTATTTTCTACTTGTTTTGCCAATGCTAATACATTTCCCATGCCCATATTCTCCGTGCCATTTAAATTGAGAGAGAAACAGGAAAAGATATGAGTGTGTACAGACGCCTTAGACAGTTGGGTCAGAGACCAGACCTGAGACCACCCATAAAGACCAGCTGTCTGGCAGCTTTAACTGACAACACGGTCTGTAGCTGATGAAAACCAATCCATTTAATACACATTCAGAAAAAAAGGGAATAAAAGAGAATGAGAAGAGAGAATTTTATACTGAAATATATTAGTATATGAGTATTAGTAATTCTACAGTTTTTGTTTTATCTCAACTTTTAAATTTTTACATTTTTAGCCATTGGCTCATTGTGATCCTGGAGAGCCCATAGCTAGTATCTCCAGTGGTCTGCGTGTTCATGTGTGTTTATGTGAAAGGTACCGGACGCTGTAACATACTGTACAACCAAAACAACCTCCTGACAGCATCAGGTGCATCTAGGGACAAAGACAGGTGTTACACACACACACACACACACACACACACACACACACACACCCAGTTATTTAATTATTTTGCCACCACCCAGACACACACTTCTGAACACCCCCCCCCCCCACACTGATACACTGAATCTTAAGTAGGCAGCTCCATAGCAACGATTCAGTGACCCCAATAACCATAGCAACAGGCGTAAGCATTACTCACACATTCATTTTTTTCTCCTCTGGACACTTTCTCTTTGTCAGTAATTTGATCTGTCCCTCCTCCTCCTCCTCCTCCTCCTCCTCCTCCTCCTCCTCCTCCTCCTCCCCTCCTCCTCCTCCTCCTCCTCCTCCTCCTCCTCCTCCTCCTCCTCCTCCCCCTCCTCCTCCTCCTCCTCCTCCTCCTCCTCCTCCTCCTCCTCCTCCTCCTCCTCCTCCTCCTCCTCCTCCTCCTCCGATGGGTGCCACAGGTGCATTGTGCTGTGTGTGTGAGTGGATACTGTGACTGGATACTATCCAGCCAATCAAACTGACACTCATTACTCCAAATCGATCCATTTCCACAGCCAAAACAAGCCTATTTACTGTTTGAGCCTGTCATTAGCCACACAGAGGCTTTCATTGCTTTAACAAACACCCCATCACAGCGAACAACGACAGCGACCAGCGACCACGAACAACGACAGCGAACAACGACAGCTAACATCACCCCGACACATTCTGACTCCTTAAATGGAGCTATTGACTGATTAACTGTTAATTAGACAACCCGTGGACACTGAGCTACTCTTATGATCATTCTGTTTTATTTAAATACGATTTTAGTATTCCAGCACATGCATGCACGTTTATTTATATAGCGCAATTCATACATGGAAGCAATTCAATGTGCTTTACAAAGGTAAAAAGAAAAAATATATAAAATGCATGCATTTTATATTCATAGCAACCTGTTAACTGGAATTGTGTACATTTCACATCTATGTTCTTATCGTGTACATTTCACACATAACATCTTATGTAACTGTTAACATTACAGGTTTTCATTAATGCCAAGTATTCGAATAAAACCAATAAAAGGTAAATTGAAAATGTATAGGACATGGAAAAAGAAAGAACAGTTAATTGCTCAGTTATATGCTCGTGAAAAGAGGAATGTTTTTAACCTGGCTTTAAAAAATTATACTTTTGGGGCACATCTAAGATTAAGAACCAGAGTGATGTGTTCTGTTCTCTTAGTTTTTGTTAACATTCTAGCAGCAGCATTCTGAATGAGCTGCAGCTGTTTTACAGTCTTTTTGGGAAGTCCAGTTAAGAGCCCATTACAGTAGTCAACCCTACTGGAGATAAATGCATGGATAAGCCTCTCTTGGTCTTTTTTTGACACCAGATCCTTGATTCTGGCTATATTTTTAAGATGATAAAATGCTGTTTTGGTGACCGCTTTGATATGACTGGTGAACTATTCAATATTGTTGAAATGTTGAATTGTTCCGCGTGAATTCTTTCTTTTGTTCAGACAGTACAGAACTGCGAAATGCAGCTGCATAACATCTGTGAAGGAACTGGATGTTTCCTTCACAGCACCTCCAAGGGAGCCATTTCTCAAGGTCACTACAACTCTCTGCAATTCTCAGGTCAGGTGGAAAGAACGTAACTGGCAATCTATTCTGTCAGAAGAGGTATCCCAGTCAGGGCTGTTTGTTAACATCACATGCCACAGATCTGTACATTCCAGCTAGCACAAACCAAAAACCCTCCAGCTAAAATTCAGAATGAACAACTCAACCTCAGAAGCTGTTCATTGAACGCTAAAAGCAAGCCAATGAGGCAACTATCAGAGGAAAGCACGCTGTATTGTGCCAGGCAAGAAGAACAACCTGACGACTTATCGCGGGACTTTTTTATTTCCAGGCCCGACATTTCTCCCCCAGGGTTTTGGGTGTGTTTCGTTCAAGGGTGTGGGGGTAAAGAGGAGAGAACGAATGAGACGCCAGCTCTGGTTTG
Source organism: Dallia pectoralis (assembly GCA_029465975.1). Lineage (NCBI taxonomy): Eukaryota > Metazoa > Chordata > Actinopteri > Esociformes > Umbridae > Dallia > Dallia pectoralis. The sequence continues at coordinate 1,723,863 of CM055749.1, read as the reverse complement.
GGCAGCCGCTCTGTTCTGTGAAAATATATGAAACAGAGCAGCTCTCATTCATTTTCACATCCTGGTTGCAGTGGGTTTATTGTTCTGTAGTAGAAGTCTCAAATAAAGACGCAGCATCCGTAGAGACCCGGCAGACTGGAGGAATGTGATGGAAAGAAAAATTATGTAAATGGATCTGGATTACGGAGTATGCTAAATAACACTAATGTAACTGCTACAGAAGAATGGAGGAACAGCAGGAGACAAATGCAGAAGGCAAGCTCAGTCTTCTCCCTAGTGCTGGTTCCCATAACCATGTTCACATGATGCTTCTGTGTAATGGTGTCGGCCGGGGTCAGGGGTCATATGTCAATGACGGTTCAGAGGTCATGGGCCAGGGTGGGCTAACTTCCGGGCAGAAAGACAAGAAAGTGAGAGGGAAATTGAATTAAAAATGAAGAAAGGGAGAGTGTGTAAGAGAGAAAGACGGCGAGGTCTAAAACCCAGGGTCCATGTTTCAATGGACTGACTGTGCGATTACTCACGCTAGCTAACACAGACGGACAGAGCCTGAGAAACATCCGCTAGAAATCCCCAGACTCTTCTAGAACAGAGAGAGACACACTCTCTAAACACCACGTCCACGGTCGCCGGAGATTTCCAGAATGTCAGAACGCCGTGACGACAGCTGAGCATTCCGAGAGTTCCGGTTGGCGCTCCCATCATCAGACATATTCCAGGGATCTTCACAGCTCAACGTCCAGCCCAGTCTGTCTGTGTTTTTGGCTCTCAGTGAATAAAGGAAGAGAACAGAATGATTCCCATAGCTTGAGTCACTCACTCTGATTCAATCAGGCTGATTTACCAGGGTTAATTCAATAGGTTTGACTCTACCAGAACTGGCTCAATGCAGATCTGTCTAAATATTAGAATACCATAACTAAACCTCTCATGTCTAAGGATAGTTAGCAAGTTAGCATCTGGACAGTTACAGAACGGTTAAAAGGCCAAATCCCTGAGCTGGAAAAGTTGAAAATTCTGTAATTGAGCCAGGCAGTTATGCCTTATTGCTCCCATGTTGTCGCTGTGAATGAGAATGTGTTTTCAGTTATACAAATCTAGTGAAATTAAGGGTCAAAAACTGCTAGCAGGCCTGACTCATAGGATGACATCAGAACAATGAAATGGTCACATGGCAACAAGCCTGGGGTACCTTTTTCTAGATGCAATTCAAACATGGGAAACTATTGGCCAAAACCAAACTTCTGTAGATGTCTGTTTCTGTAAAGAAGTCAGCTAATTTGGACCAAGTATTGGCCTCAGAAAGACTAGAAGTAAGAAACTGACTGGCTGTCCTGATTTCAAAGACTTTAATTCTGATGCACCATAAAGCAATGGAATAATAGATAATGGATGGGCTGAAATTCATTAACATGCCCGTCCGTCCGTCTGTCAGTCTGCTCGTCTGTCTGTCAGTCTGCTCGTCTGTCTGTCAGTCTGCTCGTCTGTCTGTCAGTCTGCTCGTCTGTCTGTCAGTCTGCTCGTCTGTCTGTCAGTCTGCTCGTCTGTCTGTCAGTCTGCTCGTCTGTCTGTCTGCTTGCCCGTCTGTTTGTCTGTCCCAGCTCCAGAATAAAGGACAGGGTCCAGAAGCCCAGGCTTCAGAATAAAGGCCTGGGTCCAGAAGCCGAATGATAAAGTTTCTGCTTACATAACTTCCCAGCACAATAATCTATTTATGTCTTACATTTTGGGGCTTGCGTTGGCAGGCTGAGGAAAACATCCTGGAGGTGTGTGTGTAAACTGGACATTCTTTATTCATACGTCAACTTCCTGCCTGTGACGTGATCACTCACATATGGGTTGACAGCCAGGGGTACAGCAACAGAAAGGGGGGAGGGAAAGGGAGAGGGGGGAGGGAGAGAGGGGTCAAATAAAATAAACATGATCAAGACAAAGATGTTAGTTATAATAATAAAGAAAATTAAATGACGCATAGAAGAGAGGTGAAAGAGGGAGACAGAGAAGGAGAAAACTAAGGCGAGGGAGAGAATTAGAGACGAGAGGAAGAGAATGGGCTGGGACAAATATAAACCAGCTGCCAATGGGATCACAGATGTGAGACTCAACACACTGAACACACACACACACACACACATTTTTTTAATTTTATGTAACCAGGTAGGCCGATTGAGAACAAATTCTCATTTGCAACGGCGACCTGGCCAAGATAAAGAGAAAAAATGTGCAAGTATACAGATAATACAGGATGAGGTATTAGCAGGTCAGTTGAGCAGCATCAATATGGCAATAACAATTATAAAAATACAATGAGTGACGACAGTATCTACACACACATGCACCACACACACATGCACGCACACATAGAGTGTGTTTCAGGGAGGAGCCATCAGACAGCTGATCTGACCAATCACAGTGAGAGCTCCCAATTGATGCCCCCATTACTCATGCCCAGCAGGATGGAATGAATGGCCAGCATGAATGTAATCAGGGCTAGCAAGCACACATCCTACTGCTCTAGAACCAGTTCTACCATCCACAACTAGACAGCCAGGGCTAGCAAGCACACATCCTACTGCTCTAGAACCAGTTCTACCATCTACGACTAGACAGCCAGGGCTAGCAAGCACACATCCTACTGCTCTAGAACCAGTTCTACCATCTACGACTAGACAGCCAGGGCTAGCAAGCACACATCCTACTGCTCTAGAACCAGTTCTACCATCCACAACTAGACAGCCAGGGCTAGCAAGCACACATCCTACTGCTCTAGAACCAGTTCTACCATCTACGACTAGACAGCCAGGGCTAGCAAGCACACATCCTACTGCTCTAGAACCAGTTCTACCATCTACGACTAGACAGCCAGGGCTAGCAAGCACACATCCTACTGCTCTAGAACCAGTTCTACCATCCACAACTAGACAGCCAGGGCTAGCAAGCACACATCCTACTGCTCTAGAACCAGTTCTACCATCTACAACTAGACAGCCAGCGCTAGCAAGCACACATCCTACTGCTCTAGAACCAGTTCTACCATCCACAACTAGACAGCCAGGGCTAGCAAGCACACATCCTACTGCTCTAGAACCAGTTCTACCATCCACAACTAGACAGCCAGGGCTAGCAAGCACACATCCTACTGCTCTAGAACCAGTTCTACCATCTACGACTAGATGGCCAGGGCTAGCAAGCACACATCCTACTGCTCTAGAACCAGTTCTACCATCTACGACTAGACAGCCAGGGCTAGCAAGCACACATCCTACTGCTCTAGAACCAGTTCTACCATCTACAACTAGACAGCCAGGGCTAGCAAGCACACATCCTACTGCTCTAGAACCAGTTCTACCATCCACAACTAGACAGCCAGGGCTAGCAAGCACACATCCTACTGCTCTAGAACCAGTTCTACCATCCACAACTAGACAGCCAGGGCTAGCAAGCACACATCCTACTGCTCTAGAACCAGTTCTACCATCTACGACTAGACGGCCAGGGCTAGCAAGCACACATCCTACTGCTCTAGAACCAGTTCTACCATCTACGACTAGACAGCCAGGGCTAGCAAGCACACATCCTACTGCTCTAGAACCAGTTCTACCATCTACAACTAGACAGCCAGGGCTAGCAAGCACACATCCTACTGCTCTAGAACCAGTTCTACCATCTACAACTAGACAGCCAGGGCTAGCAAGCACACATCCTACTGCTCTAGAACCAGTTCTACCATCTACAACTAGACAGCCAGGGCTAGTAAGCACACATCCTACTGCTCTAGAACCAGTTCTACCATCTACGACTAGACGGCCAGGGCTAGCAAGCACACATCCTACTGCTCTAGAACCAGTTCTACCATCCACAACTAGACAGCCAGGGCTAGCAAGCACACATCCTACTGCTCTAGAACCAGTTCTACCATCTACAACTAGACAGCCAGCGCTAGCAAGCACACATCCTACTGCTCTAGAACCAGTTCTACCATCCACAACTAGACAGCCAGGGCTAGCAAGCACACATCCTACTGCTCTAGAACCAGTTCTACCATCTACGACTAGACAGCCAGGGCTAGCAAGCACACATCCTACTGCTCTAGAACCAGTTCTACCATCTACAACTAGACAGCCAGGGCTAGCAAGCACACATCCTACTGCTCTAGAACCAGTTCTACCATCTACAACTAGACAGCCAGGGCTAGTAAGCACACATCCTACTGCTCTAGAACCAGTTCTACCATCTACGACTAGACGGCCAGGGCTAGCAAGCACACATCCTACTGCTCTAGAACCAGTTCTACCATCCACAACTAGACAGCCAGGGCTAGCAAGCACACATCCTACTGCTCTAGAACCAGTTCTACCATCTACAACTAGACAGCCAGCGCTAGCAAGCACACATCCTACTGCTCTAGAACCAGTTCTACCATCCACAACTAGACAGCCAGGGCTAGCAAGCACACATCCTACTGCTCTAGAACCAGTTCTACCATCCACAACTAGACAGCCAGGGCTAGTAAGCACACATCCTACTGCTCTAGAACCAGTTCTACCATCTACGACTAGATGGCCAGGGCTAGCAAGCACACATCCTACTGCTCTAGAACCAGTTCTACCATCTACGACTAGACAGCCAGGGCTAGCAAGCACACATCCTACTGCTCTAGAACCAGTTCTACCATCTACAACTAGACAGCCAGGGCTAGCAAGCACACATCCTACTGCTCTAGAACCAGTTCTACCATCTACAACTAGACAGCCAGGGCTAGCAAGCACACATCCTACTGCTCTAGAACCAGTTCTACCATCTACGACTAGATGGCCAGGGCTAGCAAGCACACATCCTACTGCTCTAGAACCAGTTCTACCATCCACAACTAGACAGCCAGGGCTAGCAAGCACACATCCTACTGCTCTAGAACCAGTTCTACCATCTACGACTAGATGGCCAGGGCTAGCAAGCACACATCCTACTGCTCTAGAACCAGTTCTACCATCTACGACTAGACAGCCAGGGCTAGCAAGCACACATCCTACTGCTCTAGAACCAGTTCCACCATCTACAACTAGACAGCCAGGGCTAGCAAGCACACATCCTACTGCTCTAGAACCAGTTCTACCATCTACAACTAGACAGCCAGGGCTAGTAAGCACACATCCTACTGCTCTAGAACCAGTTCTACCATCTACGACTAGATGGCCAGGGCTAGCAAGCACACATCCTACTGCTCTAGAACCAGTTCTACCATCCCAACTAGACAGCCAGGGCTAGCAAGCACACATCCTACTGCTCTAGAACCAGTTCTACCATCTACGACTAGATGGCCAGGGCTAGCAAGCACACATCCTACTGCTCTAGAACCAGTTCTACCATCTATGACTAGACAGCCAGGGCTAGCAAGCACACATCCTACTGCTCTAGAACCAGTTCTACCATCTACAACTAGACAGCCAGGGCTAGCAAGCACACATCCTACTGCTCTAGAACCAGTTCTACCATCTACAACTAGACAGCCAGGGCTAGTAAGCACACATCCTACTGCTCTAGAACCAGTTCTACCATCTACGACTAGATGGCCAGGGCTAGCAAGCACACATCCTACTGCTCTAGAACCAGTTCTACCATCTACGACTAGACAGCCAGGGCTAGCAAGCACACATCCTACTCGTCTCTGCAGGCCATCTAAAGGCCTTAAGGCTCAGGCAGGGTGTTTGTAAAAGAACTTTGTCACAAATGTCTTTATAAAAAAGGGCTTTACTAAAATACATGTGATTGATTTGAAGGTTGCTGCCGTGCATTCCTCCAGTCTATTGTCCACTTAGTCACGCTCATGTTCCCGCCGATTAATTAACGGTCAGGCGACACCTACAAAGGCGCTTCCTGTGGAGTTTTTTTATTGGGTTAAAAGAAATGAAGCCGTCGACACACCTACTGACACATCAGCATTAATGATGTCTCAGTCATCTGCTCATCTTTCACCTGCTACATATATACGTCCTCGTAAACCCTAACCCGATACCTGGTGAGAAACTATACACACAGTTCACAGAGAGGCTATGCCTGAGGCTCACTGATGTGGATCTACCCAGTATCACAGCACCAATCAGAACATGTTTCCGTGCTCTGTCAAACGGCTCGGAAGACCTCAACGTCTGTCAGCGGGGGGTGGAGAACCAAACCAACATGACAAACCAGTCCTCGTGGTTCCAGGACGAATGCGCCGCGAGAGGAGTCTGTGAGACAGACTAAACACACCAAGACCAACTGAACAGAAGACTGAGACAGTCTAATAACACCAAGACCAAGTGTGAACAGAAGACTTTTCACCTGCTTCTGAAGTCTGTCACGTTGCCCACAATGTTGTTAACTGAGTCATTGGCTACGTTCTGAGAGATGCCCACAAACACTTGAGGGAAAGCACAGGCCTCCAGTCAGCCATGCTGTTCAACTGGAGCAAAGGTCACGACTTGACAAATATCACAACTTGGCACTGAGGCTTTCCTGTCTGTTGATTGATCAGGTTAGTGTGAGTACATTCTGATTGGTCATGTTTCTGTGAGAGTACATTCTGATTGGTCGACATCAAGATATTGCACACACTTGCATCTAAACCATTCAATACCATTGGCCAACTACAGCAGAATAACCAGAATGTAGGGGACCACTTTAGACACACTATACCGTAGAACTATAATATGAAGCTCTGATAGGAAACCTCCCATCAACATGTTGTGTCTGGGTTTCTAATATCTACTGACTTTCATCATGGCCGCTCACACACAGTCACATCAGGACCATCCAGGCTGAAACGGACCTGCACTCAATAATCTGCGTTCCAGGAAAACCGTTCTGGATGCCGTCTCGTTCGCCTGACTGACTGGGGGGGAATGCTCAATCCTAATCCCCATAATGCTCTGCTTCTCTGCATCCCGAGAACATGGATGTGTCCACGGTTAATCTCATGGTACATATCTTAGAATACCAGGGGCAAAGCGAAAGGCCTCCGAGTCTAAAAATAGCGGTGGTCAGAGCCTGTCAGATTAATGTTATGGATAAAACCATAAAGCCACACAGCCAGGCACCAACATGCATACATAAATACACCCTGAAGGCAAGTAGAACAGCCTGGTGAAGACACATGTGTGTACATGATTGACATGGGACGGCCTGGGAACCAAAACGTGAGACAATGCGACATTCCTGAGTATGTGTGCGGTTGTGATTGAATGGGATGAGATTCCAGGTTGGACGGAAAACATACAGTATTACAATCCTAGATCAGTATCTCCACTCTGATGATTATATCATCCTAGATCAGTATCTCCACTCTGATGATTATGTCATCCTAGATCAGTATCTCCACTCTGATGATTATATCATCCTAGATCAGTATCTCCACTCTGATGATTATGTCATCCTAGATCAGTATCTCCACTCTGATGATTATATCATCCTATATCAGTATCTCCACTCTGATGATTATGTCATCCTAGATCAGTATCTCCACTCTGATGATTATGTCATCCTATATCAGTATCTCCACTCTGATGATTATATCATCCTATATCAGTATCTCCACTCTGATGATTATATCATCCTAGATCAGTATCTCCACTCTGATGATTATATCATCCTAGATCAGTATCTCCACTCTGATGATTATATTATCCTAGATCAGTATCTCCACTCTGATGATTATATCATCCTAGATCAGTATCTCCACTCTGATGATTATATCATCCTAGATCAGTATCTCCACTCTGATGATTATATCATCCTAGATCAGTATCTCCACTCTGATGATTATATCATCCTAGATCAGTATCTCCACTCTGATGATTATATCATCCTAGATCAGTATCTCCACTCTGATGATTATGTCATCCTATATCAGTATCTCCACTCTGATGATTATATCATCCTAGATCAGTATCTCCACTCTGATGATTATGTCATCCTAGATCAGTATCTCCACTCTGATGATTATATCATCCTAGATCAGTATCTCCACCCTGAGGGACTTTGTATACCTGGGTCCTGTTCATCCCTACAGTAAAACAACTGGCTCTATTGACGCTGGAGCAATCAGGCATGTGTCTCTCTCCACCCATCTTTCTCTCTATTTGTCTCTTTCTACCTCGCTCCATTTGTCTCTCTCGATGTGTCTTCCTCCACCCCTCTCTCTCACTCTCTATTTCTCTCTCTCTCTTCGTGTCTCTCTCTACCCCTCTCTTTCTCTATTTCTCTCTCTCCACCTCTCTCTCGCTCTGTGTCTCTCTCCATCACTCTCTCCCTCTCTCTTTCTCTATTTCTCTCTCTCCACCTCTCTCTCTCTCTCGCTCTGTGTCTCTCTCCATCACTCTCTCTCTCTCTCTCTCTCTCCACCTCTCTCTCTCTCTGTGTCTCTCTCCATGTCTCTCTTTAATTCTGTCCATACGCTCTCTCCCTCTCTCCCTCTCTCCCTCTGCTCAGCTCTCAGGTTTTAAGTGTTTTTTTGGCATTGGAAATACATGCCTGCATTGCCAAATCGAGTTGAATAAACAATACAATGCTAAAGAAAACATATAAACACTTAGAAATGTTTTAAACGTATGAATCCATAACTCATCTCCCAGCTCTGTTTCTGCATCTACTCACACTCTCGTTGTCTAATTAAACACACTTAAAGGATGAGTAAGAAAACATTCCATGTCGGGAAATAAAAACACACACTGATGGATGAGCCATGTTGTTCTTCGCTTTTGTCTCCTGGTAAAATGATGTTGAACAAAAAAAGCATTGTTAGTTGTCTGTATCTGTGTGTGTGTGTGTGTGTGTGTGTGTGTGTTGTTATGGTTACCACCATACAGTCTTTACAGAAACATTCTCTTTCCCTTTCCTTTACACTACTTTAAACCTGAGATGAATAGGCCCTGCTTTAAACCAGCTCACTACCAAGAGAATAGAGACGACCTGCAAATCAGGGACGACCGTTTATTGTGCAATAATGGGTGTATTCATTAACTGGAGACATAATAACGTCCACCTCTGAAAGCATTTACAGGAATGACAAACCAGGTTTTGGGTCTGTAGCTTCCCTAAAACTGAGATGATAGACTGTCTACAGCTGGGATGATAGTCTGTCTACAGCTGGGATGATAGTCTGTCTACAACTGGGATGATAGTCTGTCTACAACTGGGATGATAGTCTGTCTACAGCTGGGATGACAGTCTGTCTACAACTGGGATGATAGTCTGTCTACAGCTGGGATGACAGTCTGTCTACAACTGGGATGATAGTCTGTCTACAACTGGGATGATAGTCTGTCTACAACTGGGATGATAGTCTGTCTACAGCTGGGATGATAGTCTGTCTACAGCTGGGATGATAGTCTGTCTACAGCTGGGATGATAGTCTGTCTACAACTGTGTGTGTGTGTATGTGTGTGAGTAAATGTGTGTGTGTGTGTGTGTGTAAACATAAAAACACACACAAGCAAAGACCTTCCATTTCTTCGTAATTTCACCGAGCACCAGTAACAGCGAGGTTCCATTATCCAGAATCCTTATCCTACCACAAAGATGAAGAGGACCCAATGAAATGAGTGTATTCACTCTAGGATTCTGACATTAATTGGCCTCTGAAGCTAAGCAGGATGGGAGACGAGATAAATAAATCCCTTTGAATAGTAATTCACTATCCTATGCCCTGCCACTGCAAGTAAAAAGCTGGGCCTGCTGGCACTGTGTGTGTGTGTGTGTGTGTGTGTGTGTGTGTGTGTGTGTGTGTGTGTGTGTGTGTGTGTGTGTGTGTGTGTGTGTGTGTGAGTGAGAGTGAGAGTGAGAGTGTGAGCGTGTATGTATGTATGCGTGTGAGAAGAGCGTGTGTGTGTGAGAGAGAGTTTGTGTGTGTCGACGTGAGAGCGCGTGTGTGTGTGTGTTGGTGTGAGACAAAACATCCCCAAACATCCTTCATTCATGGAAACCGGAGTAACAGTCTATTAGAGATGTGAAAGAAAAGAGAAAGAAAACACGAAAGACTGAATGAACATAGAGAAGGTCTGAGGACAGGTTCTGACACAGTGTGTGAGTGTGTGTGTGTGTGTGTGTGTGAGTCACATGGGAGTGGGTGTGTCTTGCATCACCCAGGCCTGGCAGGAGCTGAAGGCATCACACTGATGACCTAATCTACAAACGTCTCTATGACGAGTCAAAACACATCTGGGAATCAGCAGATTAGCTGCATTAAGGGTCGAACAGGAAATGATAAATGTTTACCCCTCTGGGAATCAAACCCACCACGCTGGCATGGTTTGGTGAGAGAGGGGATGAGAGAGGGGGAGGGGATGAGAGAGGGAGGGGATGAGAGAGGGGGAGGGGATGAGAGGGGGGACGAGAGAGGGGGAGGGGATGAGAGAGGGGGAGGGGATGAGAGGGCGGTAGGGGATGAGAGAGGGGAGGGGATGAGAGAGGGATGAGAGAGGGGTAGAGGATAAGAGAGGGGGAGGGGATGAGAGAGGGATGAGAGAGGGGGAGGGGATAAGAGAGGGGGAGGGGATGAGAGAGGGGGAGGGGATGAGAGAGGGGAGGGGATGAGAGAGGGGAGGGGATGAGACGGGGGGATGAGAGAGGGGGATGAGAGAGGGGATGAGAGAGGGGATGAGGGAGGGGATGAGGGAGGGGATGAGGGAGCGGTAGGGGATGAGAGAGCGGTAGGGGATGAGAGAGGGGGAGGGGATGAGAGAGGGAGAGGATGAGAGAGGGGGAGGGGATGAGAGAGGGAGGGAATGAGAGAGGGGGAGGGGACGAGAGAGGGAGGGGATGAGAGGGGGGTCAGAGAGGGGGAGGGGATGAGAGAGGGGGAGGGGATGAGAGAGGGGGAGGGGGGATGAGAGGGGGAGGGGATAAGAGAGGGGGAGGGGATGAGAGAGGGGGAGGGGATGAGAGAGGGGGAGGGGATGAGAGAGGGGGAGGGGATGAGACGGGGGATGAGAGAGGGGGATGAGACGGGGGGATGAGAGAGGGGGGATGAGAGAGGGGGAGGGGATGAGAGAGGGGGGGGGTGAGAGAGGGAGAGAGTGTCAGAGACGGTTGCCATGGGAAACTGGAGATAGAATTACAGTATTGACCCTCATCAGTCCCAATTACAGTATTGATCTACATTTGTCGTTTAACTGAACAGATGCAAATGGGCTTAAAGGCTGGACAGAAACCAACCACCACCCGACTCCTCAACATCACCTGCATCCTACGTCTAAATCTCTCAGCTATGTGGATAAGCTGCTCCTCATCATCATATGGATGTGGGCGGAAGGATGGTCTCGCAAAGAGCAGAGGATTATGGGTAATGACGCAGACGTGACGGGACATGCGTGGGATGTGTTCCACACGGCACATGTACCCATGTATTTCTCCGTGTGCAGAGCCCATCACATGGAACGTCTGGTTCTAGAAATCAGGTTGAATAAATCAATTAAATCAAGGTGGATAGGAAACAAATACAATAGTACACAGATTAAACAGTTTTTACTTACAGATACACTTACCATTAACCAGTGTATCAGAACAAAACCAGGGAAAAAACTACGCCAGTTGCTCTGAGGAAGTAGCACAGTGTTTTAATATCTGTTTTAACATCTATGCTGTTCTGTTTATTAGAACCAGATACCTGTTGGCATGTCTATGTTCCCACCAGTTCTAACCAACACACCGGCGTGATACCCGTCACATCCCCGATGTGATACCCGACACAGTTCCGGTGTGATACCCGTCACATCCCCGGCGTGATACCCGTCACAGTGTGATACATGATGTAGGGGTCGCCACCCCCTCTCCAGCTCCATCACCATGGCCACCAGATAAATCACACCTCCTTAGCATATATCTGCTCACTCAGTACAGATACCTCAGGAACATGAATCACATGAATCACACGAATCACACGAATCACACGAATCACATGACACCCGCCTCGTGACCATGAGCCGAAGCAGTACATTACAAACAGATGCTCCACGGAGGTCGCGACCTTCCATCAGTCCCTCCCCCCTTCACAGCCTTATATCGACATGAGGATTCAGGGCAGGACATCCGACATGCCAACGTGCGGGTTCCACGGTAACCATGGATACACGGTAACCGGCATGACATACACAGGCACACACAGCCAGTCAGGGGAGTGTTGCACTGTGGGTGATGGAGGGAAGACCCTTTCCAGGAGCTCTCTCCATCGTTCTGTCTCTCTCCTGCTCTCTCTCTCTCTCCATCATTCTGTCTCTCTCTCACTCCTCCTTTCTGTCTCACTCCTTTGTCGAACCTTAAATCATGTTTTTTTATTTTGAGAATACGTTTTTATTTTTGTTAACATGTCAGTTCAATCTCAGGTTCTACTGTGGTGTAGCAATGCCTGTATTCGATTGTGGTTGTGGTCTGTCTGTGGGTTCTGCTGTGGTACTGTTCTGTCGGTGGGTTCTGCTGTGGTACTGTTCTGTCGGTGGGTTCTGCTGTGGCACTGTTCTGTCTCAGGTTCTGCGGTGGTTCTGCTCTGTCTCTGGTTTTGCTGTGGTACCTTTGCACAGCCCTTCCTCTGCAGGAAGCCTGGATTTCCTGTGTCTAATCTTCTCAATGCCAAGGCTGTGCTTAGAGCCTGGAGTCCGTCAGAGTCTAAGGTTCTGGACCAGAAACCATGTTTAATTAGTTGCCATGGTAAATTATCGTCAGTGCATTTGGCATTGTGTAGGTTCTTATAATTAAACATTGCTTCTCAAGGCCTACGTAATGAGGAGAGGAACTCTATTTTATACGCAATTCCAAAACTACCCTGTGAGTTTTTATTGTCAGTGGATATTGACCTAATTCAGCCTAGCATTCATTGTCTGTAGGGTTTCCGCTGGAGAAGTAAGAGAATCTTCCAGAACTCTGCTTGTAGGGTTTCAATTGGCTGTTTGTCCCTTCGACGGAAATCTTGTTTTGCAGGTTTAACTATTTAATTTGTCTCAAGCGTACAACACTGCCTTTTGTGCTTTCCTCTGTTTATTCACTGACTCATTTAGGTTTCCAGTTTAGCTTATTTTTAAACCTCAATAATTGTAGTGTGTGCAGTTTCCGATGTTTTGTACCAATTGAAAATGTTAGACTAATTTCCTGAGAACTCAAAACTCTGGAATTGTAGATTTATTTGTCTTTTTAGGATTTACTGCCAGACTGGTCTCAACCTCAGTCTCATCAACTCCATTCGTCTCCACCTCTTGCTTTTAAGTTGACATTGTAAATATCTGTCAACTGTTTTTCCTTCAAAACAACCATCCTAGACAAAATATTTGTTGAAAATCCATTAAATCACTGTCCCTATTATCTAGTTTGATAAACAATTATGTTCATGATTTGGGGGTCAAGAAAATAGCTGCTTTCTCACTGCAGAGTAGCGACCACATAGACAGTGATGTAACTAACAAAGAGACAGAACACACACACTAATAATCCAAACGCAGTAATTCAGGAAAAGTGGTCCATATCACACACCAATCACAGGTAACCATGGTGATGAGGGGGGATGGTGAGTGAGGTTGGTGAGGGGTGGTGGTGATGGTGCCAAACGCTGGTTTGACGTGCTCCATCAGAGGGTGGTGTGAAAATAACTCCACCCTGTATCCTAAACAGTGCGCCTTTATAGTGCACTTCTCCAACCAGGGCCCAGAGCACTGTAGAGGGAACGACGATCCAATTGAACCGGAGACGGGAAAACCATCAGACAGACACGACATCAGTGCTGACATGTCCTACTCAACTCCAAGATCACTTATGTGAAGCGGGAATTAATTACAGTAGAGTGTTTCCAGCGAGTCGTGCCGCTGGCCCAGAGTGTTTCCAGCGAGTCGGGCCGCTGGCCCAGAGTGTTTCCAGCGAGTCGGGCCGCTGGCCCAGAGTGTTTCCAGCGAGTCGGGCCGCTGGCCCAGAGTGTTTCCAGCGAGTCGGGCCGCTGGCCCAGAGACCAGCTGGGCAGAGGGGAACTGTATTTAGCAGCGGGCCAATGTTTATAGAGGGTCAGATGGCACGGGTCAGATGGCACGGGTCAGATGGCACGGACGCCAGTAGAACCACTATTGGACTAATGAGCACAGAACAACAACACAGCCCACAATAACAGTCATGTTGTGGTTAGACTGACAGAGAAGATGCCTCAGGCGTTTTCATTTATTTCTATTTCCTTTAAAGGACCCCGCCAGTTCTGTCAGAGCTCTGTGGACTCCCCGTCTCTCCTCCTGCTCCTCTAGATGACCTGAGGACTACCGGTCTCTCCTCCTGCTCCTCTAGATGACCTGAGGACTACCGGTCTCTCCTCCTGCTCCTCTAGATGACCTGTGGACTCCCCGTCTCTCCTCCTGCTCCTCTAGATGACCTGAGGACTACCTGTCTCTCCTCCTCTTGATGGGGGAAACATCCTAGTCCAACCAAAACTGTTTCCATGTTTAAGGAGACACAGCCAAGATAATGAAAAGCTGTACATGTGTCTCAGTTTCACCAAAACCCAAGCTAACTATCTACCGGTTTCATCGTCTAGGTCAGATGAAGAGCCCTTTTCCTTTGAGAGTTACAACTTCTAACACACACACACACACACACACACACACACACACACACACACACACTTGTTGTCATTAACAAGGTGAGACTGTTTGACAGCTTGATAAGATGGATTAGGACTGTCTTTATGGAATTGGTGTTCAGAATGTCAGACACAGACAGACAGACAGACAGACACGAAGAAGCGCACACACGCACGCGCACTCACTCACACACGCACACACACAATGATCCCACGATAACCGTGTGAGGCGAGACATAAGGGCAGACAGACAAAACTAGCATGAATAGCAATAACCTCTTGTCTTCCATTTCATGACACCAGATTATAAACCATTTGTTCACAACTGGTTGTCGTTTATTTATAGCTTGTGGTGACACCAACCCTGACCGACCTAAATAACCGCAGGAATCATGTAGATAATAAAGGCACCGCCTCTCCCAGTCAGACCCAGATGAGGACATCAGCGTGTCCAGGCGTGTTCATTCTGGGTTCAATTACCGCAACTACAGATCAATTGAAAACACATGTTGTGTCCAATTGGGATGTGGTTCTTTCTGTTTCATTCCTTCCATCATGTTCTTGTGCAATAGTATTCTGAACTGCTGCTCTTTATTGATGAAGTAGAGGACTGGATGAACGACTAGCTGAAAGAGATGCATTGAGCACAAAGCGCACTATTATCACCAGTGTGACATTTTGTAATAATGCAGAACAGCCCACAACAAACCAGATATCCGCTCCATGTGCCAGTGAAATATTAACAAACAATATGAAAATATAGCATATAATACCAAATATAATCAGCTATTAATTCACCGGTATCACATGTAATGCGGGATGTGCGCACACCAACCAGCTTTGCGCATTTCACGCTCCGGGTGTCGGTTCAACCGTACCTGAATCGGGGAGAATCTTTAATACATTCTTCAAAGTCCACTGTCATCTTGGCGTTTTTCCTTTATTCCTTTATTTGGTAAATGTCATTGCCCGGGGCTGATGGCGTTATAAATAACCGGTAGGTCGGATAAAACCTGGACTGCCGCGGTATTCCCAGTTCTGCTACTTCAGACACCGCGAACAGACTGGAGTCTGAATGGATGTCACATTACTACGGCGCGCTAAGCGTGAGATCTGGTCTGAGATCTGCTGAAGAGGCGTGCCAGCACCAGCGTGGACGACACACCCCTCTGTCAATGCAGTGACGACATCATAAAGCGACACACTCGTTTGACATTACATTGATACACGCTATTGTGTTGGTCCCATGTTTCTTCATATATGTATATCTATGATGTTTCTTGAACTAAAATTATATAAATGGACGGAAATGTTCCCTCAACACAAAAATCTATCTCAGATGTTGTGAACACATTCATTTTACATCCCTATTTACCTTTTGCCAAAATGTATCTAGCTACTTGACAGCTGTGGTGTATTAAGCAGCTGGTGAACTAATTCATTAATCACATCTTAAAGCACACAATAATACAATTTAAATATGCATACTCAACCACAGAAATATACCAAAGGATCTCTAAGGTCCCAAACAAATTGTTCTCCAATCTCATGAAAACTATAGGAAAAGGCTGTGGTTTTGGTTGATCCAGAAGTCTAAGCCTCTACCTCCAGTGCTTCACATGTCCTGCTCCAAGGTATATAATATAACAAAGATAATTTCTGTTCCCAGCACTCATTTGATAAAGTGCAATGTATTTTGAGTATATTTATTGCAGCCATCTTTTTTACAAGAACCAACATTCTTTGACTGTGTATCCAAATTGCATAACTCTGACCTGACCTGAGATCTTATCTAGATCAATCACCGATTGCCAGCTCAATTTCAAATTCTCAGGTAGATCACATAGATGTTCGTGTCTGATTAAAGTTTCAACCCATTACTTGCTATAGCTCTTGCAATATAAATAATATATTGATCATGACTAAACTAGTATGTTATTATGTAGAAACACCACTTGAAGGCCCATCAAGGCCTCTCACTCTACATTCATGTCTTCTGTTTGTCCAACACTGTCTGTTAATACATGTGACACGTTCTTGGCTGGCGGAGATTCCATGTCCTCAGATGTTCTCACCCTCCCTGATAGTATTAGTGTGAGTCCCTGATCCTGTGGAACGTGAGTCAGTGTGAGTCCCTGATCCTGTGGAACGTGAGTCAGTGTGAGTCTCTGATCCTGTGGAACGTGAGTCAGTGTGAGTCTCTGATCATGTGGAACGTGAGTCAGTGTGAGTCCCTGATCCTGTGGAACGTGAGTCAGTGTGAGTCTCTGATCCTGTGGAACGTGAGTCAGTGTGAGTCTCTGATCCTGTGGAACGTGAGTCAGTGTGAGTCTCTGATCCTGTGGAACGTGAGTCAGTGTGAGTCTCTGATCATGTGGAACGTGAGTCAGTGTGAGTCTCTGATCCTCTGGAACGTGAGTCAGTGTGAGTCTCTGATCCTGTGGAACGTGAGTCAGTGTGAGTCCCTGATCCTGTGGAACGTGAGTCAGTGTGAGTCCCTGATCCTGTGGAACGTGAGTCAGTGTGAGTCTCTGATCCTGTGGAACGTGAGTCAGTGTGAGTCTCTGATCCTGTGGAACGTGAGTCAGTGTCTCTGATCCTGTGGAACGTGAGTCAGTGTGAGTCTCTGATCATGTGGAACGTGAGTCAGTGTGAGTCTCTGATCATGTGGAACGTGAGTCAGTGTGAGTCTCTGATCCTCTGGAACGTGAGTCAGTGTGAGTCTCTGATCCTGTGGAACGTGAGTCAGCGTGAGTCTCTGATTCTGTGGAACGTGAGTCAGTGTGAGTCTCTGATCCTGTGGAACGTGAGTCAGTGTGAGTCTCTGATCCTGTGGAACGTGAGTCAGTGTGAGTCTCTGATCCTGTGGAACGTGAGTCAGCGTGAGTCTCTGATCCTGTGGAACGTGGGCCTTTATATCCTCCAGAAGGTTCTGCAGATGCACAGACAAGTCAGTCATGTACTGTTCACCTTGCAGCCGATCAGTGAGCTCTGTGATCTCCTTCAGGTGACCAACACACTGCTGCCGTAACACCTCCAGGGAGCTGATCACCACCTTTTTTGCTCGCTGCTCGGACCAAGATGTGTGCCGCTGGTCACCGCCGGACTCCCTGGTGCTCTTGGTTTTAAACATGACATTCCTGATGTCACTGACGGTGGGGAAAAAGCGCCGGCGCCACGGTGGAGGCGGCTGCTCACCAGGGAACAGTTCCTCCACCACGAAGGCGTGTAGATGGCGCTTAACTTCAGCCACCTTACGCACGCCGGAAACCGTCAGCTGCTCTATCTTCTGTCTCACTCTGATGTCTACAGCCTCACGAACGTGTGCTTCCTGTTGGGTAAATTTAACGGGTAAATGGGAGCGACATGGCTCATCGTCAACTGTTTTATCCCTATAAAAATATACTGCATTATTAGTTAGTCGTATATTTACCTCTCCAACGACTGCATGCGAGCAATGCTCAGAGAGAGCAGGGAACCTGACACAGTAGATGACCTCCGACCTCACTGATCTTGGCATTTCACCGAGCGCCTTCTTCAGAGCCCGGGAAGCCTCGGTTTTTGAGCGGACCGTACTCTCCTCAATCTAGACATGAAATAAAATGTTGGATAAAACTGCAGTGCAGTGGGGTTCTGTTTTGGGGTTGTCGGCCTGATTCTAAAAATTTCATAAATTTTTTATTTTTTTGCTAAACGTAAATTGATTACGTTAAATTGATTGCCAAGACATTTAAATCCTTTCTTTAAATATACCTTAAAATCGGGAAAGCGAATGATGTGGGCTATGTTTATCATCGCCTTGCAGTCCACTTTTTTGGTATTTATCAGCAGTTTTCGTCTTTTCACAACGACAGGGACTTCAAGCTAGAGAAGACGACAAAACATAACAAATTGAAATTATATTGTGATCATCTGGACACCCAACACTCGTTTCAGTGGAGGATAAATTAACACCCTACAACCAATTACAAAATCTTTTGACATTTCAAGTAAGGACACCCTCATGAAATGCAGTCGTTAATTATAATGGGACGGTATGAACACTTTATTGTTAACGCTGCTAAATAATTTGAGATAATAATTGCTAAAACTTGTATTGTGCAAAATCACAGCTTTGAGTTTCTGAACTTACTGCCTTCTTGTTCATTTCAGCGGCATATTTCTCTTTGGCTCTAGTTTTTCTGTCTTTCCCTAAGTGACATTCATAGGTCTTTGTACCCACAACTTGAAAGGGAACACCATTAAAGGAGGGGATACTTTTATTCTCCCAACTCAGTTTCTTTCCTTCCAAAGGCAGTGCATCTGTGAAAGGTCAAGAAATATCACATGTTAGTAGAGATCCGTGATTGACGTATCAATTAAGGCAATGGACTCCATAGCTGAGACAGATACTTAGATGTGTGGCAAGTAGCTTTCTAGTTATCTTAAAAAAGAAGACCGCATACAGTACCCTTCTTCCCAAAACTTTTGTCCTTACTCAATATCACGAATTTTTGAGACGTTGCCAATTCTTGCTCCCGGATGTGTTTTGTAACTTGGTCGTCAAACCTAAATTCTAGATAAGACATTTCGAAAATGCAGCGTTTCACGCAAACAATGAAGCCTATTGAAAGCTATTTTTAATCAATGCCCTCCTCGTCTGTCCTCCTCATCTGTCCTCAACCGGAGGAACAAAAACAAACCATCTGTGCGACCTCTATACCAAGCCACGTTTATGTTCCCATAGGAGGTTGGATTTTACCAGCTATGACTTTATTAATTACACCTGGATGCATTCAGTGGCTTAGAAACGTGGATTATGTCTAATGGTAAGAATACGACTACATCATAAACTGTAAATACTGCAATTAAACGAAAGGTTTTTATAGTTTCTAAATTGCATCCCATTATATTACTTTTGATATTTTTATAAAAGAGAACATGATTTCCCCAATCCTAAGTGGTACATTTATAGTTCCCACTGGGATTCAAGAGCACCAATCAAACGCCTCATCTGATTGGTTGCAATGGGTTGCTAGTAATAATAGCTGTTCGTTTAGAAACCCGTTTCATATCTGAATAAAAGGTCGATCTATTCTTTAAAACGTATATGCATACAATAGGAAGGTTTGTTCCCAAATCAAAAACATGTTCTAATATGCTGTAGTTTGTGAATAAATAGGTCTCTGTGATGTTTATACAGGTCAGTTCTACACAGGCGGATAATGAACACACTTGTAGTCATGCACTCGGGTCTAGTCGCATGTAAAGTTTCTTTTAATACATTGGACATTTTTTGTCTAATTTAAACAACCTCCGTCAAATATTTCCGAGATAAATTTCAACATGCAGACAATTAGGCTAGAGTTTATTAAATCCAATGGCCATGTTCATTAACAGGTCAACATAATTAGGGGTTTGACACTAACCAATAATAGTGATTAATTATCATGATCAGTGAGACTGCCCGTTATCTCATTTTCTTCCAATACATCGGTACAAAGTACAGGTACGTAGGTTAAGGCTACTTCTGAAAATGATAAGAAATTATTCTGTTCAAATGTTCCATTTTGCTATATTGTGGTCCTTTTTCTTGTAGCGGCGTAATGAAGGCGCCTGCGCACCAAGCAGTTAAGGGGGTCCAGAACTATCTGGAGGTTAGTTCTGCCTGAAACAAAAACAAGAAATCAAACACATCTTCACCAAGTGTGTTTACACGGTTTTGACATGGTGTGACTTACACGACACACTAAACATCAGACCTGATGGTGAGATCGACCTTTAGTCTCTCGCATCTTTGAAGCTATTCTGCATTGTTAATGAACCCATCTTCATGTTCTAATACTTCACAAATCATACCCAAGCAAAGGTCATGTTGTCTGGTTAAGTGTAATGAATAAAAGTGAAGAAGAATTTCTCACACACACACACACACACACACACGATGCCTTCGTTAGTCACGGTCAAGGGTCATATTTGGGGAGTTTCTTAGCTTTGCTGGTTGGTCCCGGTGACGGATCTTAGCTTTTGGGTTTCCAAGCAACGCTCATTATCTCACCTGGGGTTACGATGGAAGAATGACTTCTGTTTTGATCTGATGTGACAGATGTGATCAGATCTGATGTGACTGAGATGTAGGGACAGACAGTTGTAGGAGGGAGAGTGAGACAGAGAGAGCAGGGAGAGGAGGGGAGAGAGAAGGAGGGGGACGGGGAGAGAGAAGGAGAGGTAGAGTAAAGAGGGGGAGAGAGTTAAAGTGATAGTGAAAGATGGAGGTGGAGAGAGAGAGGGGGATATAAGCCCAAACTAGGTTTAATTGACTCTAAATATAGCCATTTGCATGAAAAACGACTAATTTGAATTTGAAACAGTGAAAGATGCCTCGGGGTAGACAGAGGAGACGGGAGAAAGAAGGTAAGAAATAAAGGAAGGGAAGAAGAGAATGAGCGTCGAGAACGAGTGGAGAAACACGCGTGGGATTCATCGGTTTAGATGTTGCTACACAAACACACACGCAGGATAAAATATATAAGTCATCATTTGATATGATTATTTATCCTGGTTTATTTTCTCCAGAGGTATTTTTTATCTTACAGATGTTCTCTATATAAAATTCTTACTGTTAATTCTCTTCTGTTTACTCACAAGAGCTGCCAGTTTATTCTTAATTTGTGAGGATCTATATTGTAGTAATTAGAATCTTATTGACTGTTCAGTTTCCTTGAACATTTAAAAATCACAAGAACCTAGAAATCCATTAGAATTAGTTGCCGGAAATCAATGGGCTTTTATTCAGTGCTGGTCATTAGGATTCTTTTAGAATAGTATGTACAGTTTGTCTCCGTCTGGAAAGTAGGTTTATATGTCAAAGAATGTAGTTTGTTGATTGCCAATATACTGCGTGTAAAATAGGACACAGGATCATTAAGTGTGGAGGCCAGGTTTATATTATTCAATGTGAGCAGTTTTACAGAACTGGGAACTCTATATTTAATAAACTAATTATCACAACTTGTTGGGATGGAAAACCTTGTTTTAGAGCGTTTTACTCTCTTTCTCTCCATCTCCCTATTTCTTCCCATCCCTCTCCTCTTCCTCCATCAGGATGCTGTGCGGAAGTTAAAGCCTGTTAACTCAATCTCCCTTTACATCTCCAGGTGAGTGTATATTTACATTTCCGTAGCAGATCTTATCTCGTGTCATTCATATGAATCAGTAGGGTTAATTGTCTTGTAACTGGGGACTGAAGAACGGATATTTCTCCGCCTCTAGCCGAACAGACACCGGCGTCCATGCCCTTGGGAACTCCGCCCACTTTGATCTCCAGCGCCAGAATGGCAAGCCCCCATTGGACGAGCAGGTTCTAGTGGAAGCTCTGAACTTCCATCTGCGGCCAGAAACTATCAGGTTTTTTCATCCTTTAATTCATTTAATTTTTATTTCACCAGGTTAGCTGATTGAGAAACAAAATGTGTATCTATGTCAGTTTTGTGTGTGGGTTTTTGCCATATCTGCAATATCCCTTATTTAAGTATTATAGTATATATGTATTGAAGTATACAAAGCATTTAACACAGTATTTCACACAGCATTTGTGTGTGGGGTTTTTCTCTGCAGTATTCCTGATTCTACACAGTATTTAACGGAGTATTTTTACGCTGCATTTATCACAGAATTTAACAGAGTATTTAACACAGTATTTGTGTGTGGGGTTTTTCTCTGCAGTATTCCTGATTCTACACAGTATTTAACGGAGTATTTAAAACAGTATTTGTGTGTGGGGTTTTTCTCTGCAGTATTCCTGATTCTACACAGTATTTAACAGAGTATTTAAAACAGTATTTGTGTGTGGGGTTTTTCTCTGCAGTATTCCTGATTCTACACAGTATTTAACAGAGTATTTAACACAGTATTTGTGTGTGGGGTTTTTCTCTGCAGTATTCCTGATTCTACACAGTATTTAACAGAGTATTTAACACAGTATTTGTGTGTGGGGTTTTTCTCTGCAGTATTCCTGATTCTACACAGTATTTAACGGAGTATTTAACACAGTATTTGTGTGTGGGGTTTTTCTCTGCAGTATTCCTGATTCTACACAGTATTTAACAGAGTATTTAACACAGTATTTGTGTGTGGGGTTTTTCTCTGCAGTATTCTTTGCCGCATCTTTTATGTAAAACTCACAGTCCTCAGTCATGAGCTAAATATAGAAACCTACTGTATGTGGGAGTTTATAAACCCTTTGAAATTGGGAATGATTTCCTCTTTCCCTCTTCCTCTACACTTCTCTTTTTCTCCCTCTGTCATCTCTATCTCATCGCTGTTTCTTTGCATCTTTTTATCTTTCTCTCCCTCTCTACTCCTGATCTCTCTCTTCATCGCTCTCCTCAGATCAGTTATAAGCCTTTTTTCCAGACTGACATTTAGCCTGGCTGGAAGAAACAGAGTTGGAGGCAGAGAAAAAGATGAAGCGAGACAGAAAGCGGAGAGACTGTGTCAAATAATCTCCAATCTCCTGTCAGAGCGTTAATCCAGAAAGCTTTGGAAATGTTTGACAGGAGTCTGTTACTAGCTTGTTTAAAGACACCTCTGACAGGAGTTAATAGAGTCTGTTACTAGCTTGTTTAAAGACACCTCTGACAGGAGTTAATAGAGTCTGTTACTAGCTTGTTTAAAGACACCTCTGACAGGAGTAACCTGGGAACCAGGGTTGTCTGACCTCACTGACTGATTGCATAATGCCTCTTCAGTGTTTGGCAGATGTGTAATGGAATCCCCTACAGTTTGGTGTGTTTGGTGTACTCATAACACAGTGGTGGAGCTGGCTCAGGGTCAGTGGTGGCTCAGGGTCAGTGGTGGTGGAGCTGGCTCAGGGTCAGTGGTGGCTCAGGGTCAGTGGTGGTGGAGCTGGCTCAGGGTCAGTGGTGGCTCAGGGTCAGTGGTGGTGGAGCTGGCTCAGGGTCAGTGGTGGTGGAGCTGGCTCAGGGTCAGTGGTGGTGGAGCTGGCTCAGGGTCAGTGGTGGTGGAGCTGGCTCAGGGTCAGTGGTGGTGGAGCTGGCTCAGGGTCAGTGGTGGTGGAGCTGGCTCAGGGTCAGTGGTGGTGGAGCTGGCTCAGGGTCAGTGGTGGTGGAGCTGGCTCAGGGTCAGTGGTGGCTCAGGGTCAGTGGTGGTGGAGCTGGCTCAGGGTCAGTGGTGGTGGAGCTGGCTCAGGGTCAGTGGTGGTGGAGCTGGCTCAGGGTCAGTGGTGGTGGAGCTGGCTCAGGGTCAGTGGTGGTGGAGCTGGCTCAGGGTCAGTGGTGGTGGAGCTGGCTCAGGGTCAGTGGTGGTGGAGCTGGCTCAGGTGTTTATTTCACCAGGTGAATTATTTCATCCCTCAGAGTAACCTGTGCATACCGCGTGCCTGGAGGGTTCCACGCCCGTTTCCAGGCTGTTTCACGGACATACGTCTACAGGCTAGCCACAGGGGTCCACCATCACTCCAGCATACCGCTGACAGACGACAAGCTGTCCTGGGGAATACGCCACATGTGAGTTACCATGTCACCTGTCTTCTGTGTGTTTGTACAGGGTGTGTGTACAGAGGGTATGTGTACTTACGTGTGTACGGGGAGTGTGTGTGTGTGTGTGTGTGTGTGTGTGTGTGTGTGTGTGTGTGTGTGTGTGTGTGTGTGTGTGTGTGTGTGTGTGTGTGTGTGTGTGTGTGTGTGTGTGTGTGTGTGTGTGTGTGTGTGTGTGTGTGTGTGTGTGTGTGTGTGTGTGTGTGTGTGTGTGTACAGGGTGTGTGTCTACTTTGGGCAGAACTTTCTGTACGTAGGGGGGCAACTCTAAATCACACCTATACAAACTCACACACACACATTTACACACATTCACACACACACACATTTACACACATTCACACACACACAGATTCACACACAGATTCACACACACATTCACATACACACACACATTCACACAGATCACCCACACATACAGATCAATACTGACATGTGGTAAAACATGAATAATAAATGTCAGTGACTCACTGGTGACCAGAGGAGCAGCAGTCAGTTACAGGAGGTCCCATGGGACAGAAAAAGCCAAGAGTGAAGGAGGGAGTGGAGGTGAAGGGTGAGGGTGCAAGTGGAGAGGGGGAGGGAGGGTGCGAGTGAAGGGGGAGGGTGCGAGTGAAGGGGAGGGAGGGAGAGTGCGAGTGGGGGGGAGGGGGAAGTAGACCAAGGTAAGCTACAGGCGGGCAGAAGCTAAAATACACCCACATGTTTCTCTTCTCTCTCTCTCTTCTCTGTCTCTCTCTGTCTGTCTGTCTCAGGCTCCCACACACTTACATTCAGCAGTTTTTACTCTTTCTCTGTCCATCCTTTATTTCTCTCTCCCCCTCACTCCTTCCATCGCACACATCAGAATCAAACTGCAGTAATAGTTCAAAACGTGCAGCATTCCGTTAACACTTCAAACCCTTTCAAATGATTGATACATTTACTGCCATGTCCACGTGGGGAAAAACAGACTTGTACACAAAGTAACCTTTAACCTTTACCCTTAAAAATGTGCCCTCTGCTCCTCCCGACAGTGACCTTGATATTGGTGCAATGCGCGATGCTGCCGCCCTGCTGGTGGGAACGCATAACTTCAGCTCGTTTAGAGCCCTGAACTCAGAAACCCCACACAAGGACCCAGTGAAGACTCTGGACCAAGCTAGCCTGGAACCCGGAGATGCCTTTGTACGCAGACACTTTCACAGGTGACCTAACCTGACCCTTCAGTTTTAAGCGCTGTAGTCAACTTGATAGGTATGGTGTTATTAGCGATCAGTCATCCATTATCAGTCATCCATTATCAGTCATCCATTATCAGTCATCCATTATCAGTCATCCATTATCAGTCATCCATTATCAGTCATCCGTTATCAGTCATCCGTTATCAGTCATCCGTTATCAGTCATCCGTTATCAGTCATCCGTCATCAGTCATCCGTTATCAGTCATCCGTTATCAGTCATCCGTCATCAGTCACCCGTCATCCATTATCAGTCATCCGTTATCAGTCATCCATTATCAGTCATCCGTCATCCATTATCAGTCATCCGTCATCAGTCACCCGTCATCCATTATCAGTCATCCGTTATCAGTCATCCGTTATCAGTCATCCGTCACCCGTCATCCATTATCAGTCATCCGTTATCAGTCATCCATTATCAGTCATCCGTCATCCATTATCAGTCATCCGTCATCAGTCACCCGTCATCCATTATCAGTCATCCGTTATCAGTCATCCGTTATCAGTCATCCGTCATCAGTCATCCGTTATCAGTCATCCGTTATCAGTCATCCGTCATCAGTCACCCGTCATCCATTATCAGTCATCCGTCATCAGTCATCCATTATCAGTCATCCGTTATCAGTCATCCATTATCAGTCATCCGTCATCAGTCATTATTCATGTGACAATAAAATCGTTAATCACAATTAATCATCACCTAAAATGTCATAATCGTGAATTGGTGAATAGAGATTTACTGGATTTACTGTCTGCAAGGGGGTTGTTCCTGTGTGGAATCCCACATATGAATTATTAACCACCAAAATATAGATGCTGCTAGTCGCCATAGAGACACACAGATGCTGCTAGTCGCCATAGAGACACACAGAGGATTTCTCTCAGTTTGGCTTGCAGTCCCTCTTTATTTCTGCTCTACCTTTCTCTCTCCTCTACCTTCCTCTATCACTTCTCTTGTATTTCCCTTTCATCTTGTTTCTCCATTCGTCCTCCTCCTTAACTCTCTTCCTGTTCTCTCTCCTTTCCCATCGCACTCTTCTCCTTATCTATCAGTTGAAGTTGTCTCCTCTACAGGCTGGGAGGAGGCCAGCTAAGCTCACTGTACATATTTTATGAATGTCTCTATAATAAGTAACAGGGCTGTGAATAATAAAAAACCCAAATGTTTCTCCACCATTTTGATATGGTTCTGGTTTGTGGGTTTTGGTTTGTGGGTTCTGGTTTGCGGGTTCTGGGTTGCGGGTTCTGGGTTGCGGGTTCTGGGTTGCGGGTTCTGAGTTGTGTATGTGTGTTGCGGCCGGTGAATTTGGGGACCACAGGCGTTCCAGAAGGGAACGGCATCTAGAATGTCCCAGAAAGTACCTTACGAATGTTCTAGAATCCTGTTTTTTGTATTAGTTGTGAACTCTGAAGCCGCCACACAAGGAGGTCAGTCCAGTTCAAGCCAGTCCAGATCAGTTCAGTCTAGTTTTAGTCAGTCAAACAAATGCTTTCTCTTCCTGTTTCTGTTCTTATGAAGGTGAGAAATAGTTTGTTCCTACGTTCCAGTTATGTTTGTCATTGTCCAGTATTCAAGCCACACACAACCATGTGCACACACGTACACACACACACATATATATACACACACACACACACAAACTGCAGGCTGTGTTCAACCCTTCTAATATCTGTCTGTGTCATGTTTTGATGCACAGCTGTTGTGATGCAACTGTGGAAAATGTGCAAAGAGAAAGAGAGAGACAGGGGAACGTACTGTATAAAGGAAAAATGTGGGGTGTTACATTTTTCTAAAACCAACCAAATAAAACACTTCAACATGTGGGAACAAAGAAATCAACCCAAATTAAACCAGGTGGTATTGTACAATAGGTTCTCAACCTTTTCCTCGGACCCCCAGACGCTGTTTGTATCTGATTTATTCCGGAGTCTGCACACCTGTTTCAACTTGTCATGTGTTCATCATTTTTTTGGTAATTTATTAGCTTTTTATAAGAGCTAGGTTAAACAATACACAGTTTAGTAGTAAGCAAACAAGCAAGTTTATTTATATAGCACATACGTAGAAGCAATTCAGTGTGCTATACAAATATTTTTTGTACATTTTATAAAGTATTCAAAATTTCAAATCAATTTCAAAATCGAAAAAGTCAGGTCTGGAAAGATCCATAGAAAGAACAATAAAATCGAGAGGGCGACCAATGACATCCATTAAGGAACAACCAATCAACAACGCTTAAGATGCAAGCTTTTATAATCTCTACACAGAGGAAAGTACAACTGAAGGTGTTGCTGTGTCTGAATCTCTCATTCATGTAAAGCAGTGTGCCGTCAGCTTCACAGGCGAGACCGCCTTAAAGGAGTCCAGTGGTTTGGGTCGTTGTGTGTGTGCGCGTGTGTGTGTGCGTGGGCATGCGTGTGTGCGTGTGGGTTGTAATCAGCCAGTAACATCATGCACACGTCTGACTGGTGCCAGCGCTGTATCGTCTGTGGTGAATACGATGCCTCCCAGTGGCTGTTAGACGTATTACGGTTCAGTGACTTAAGTTTTAACTGAAGTTGTCTACTCATGTCTCCACTCTTTAGAAAGTAACATTCTGTCTATTGTTTTCTCTCTGTTACTCTAATGTGGGTCAATGCGTGATCACATTTTTTCATGTAGTTATTTTGCTTGTCCTCTTGTAGGGAAATTCAGTTCTGGGAGCTCACCTTCAGAAGCAGATCCTTCCTTTACAAACAGGTACGTTGTTTTCTGCCATGATTTTGGAGCGCCACCTGGTGGCCCACATTTATATGCATGTGTCCCAGAGTGTTACTCTTGGCTTACAGGTCCGGCGGATGACCGGGGCTTTGGTTGCGGTTGGCCAGGGAAAGATGTCAGTTTCTGGAGTTAAGGAACTACTAGAGGCCCAGGACTCTCTGGCCTACCCACAGAACATAATAGCCCCCCCAGACGGACTCTTTCTCATCAGGGTGGACTACGACCGCTTTGGTGACGGTCTCCAACCAACCAGCTGCTCCTGAATCTCTCCCGACCCTTCACCTTTTGCTCTAACCCGGTCATGTGTTCAGATTTGTGCCGTCTGGAAGGTATAAGGGGTGCCTACGATCCTCCCACAGCAGGAAGTGGAACCAAACTGGTGGTGGGTGCGACCGTTAGCAAACGCTCTCTGGTCCCTAAGCTCATAGAATTGGGTTCCATCCCAGAGAAGGGCCAGGTGAACTGTCCGCAGAGGACCCTGAACTGTTGGCGTCAGTTTGAAATATATATATATATATATATATTGGTTGTTTTACTACAAAATAAATACTATGTTTGTTTTGCAAGATATTTTCTGTGCACATCTTTGCGCACACACACACACACAAGTTCTTATAAGAACAGGAAGGTTCACCCGAGTATAAACATGAAGAGACACACACAGGATTATGTCTGCCGTAGCGCATGTGAGGAAACAACACGTACGCATTCCCAGAACTTACCGTGGGAGATTAGTGCACAATGTAGGGAATAGGGTACCATATTACTCTGGTTAGAAGTAGTGCACTATGTAGGGAATAGGGTGCAATATTACTCTGGTTAGAAGTAGTGCACTATGTAGGGAATAGGGTACCATATTACTCTGGTTAGAAGTAGTGCACTATGTAGGGAATAGGGTGCAATATTACTCTGGTTAGAAGTAGTGCACTATGTAGGGAATAGGGTACCATATTACTCTGGTTAGAAGTAGTGCACTATGTAGGGAATAGGGTGCCATATTACTCTGGTTAGAAGTAGTGCACTATGTTGGGAATAGGGTGCCATATTACTCTGGTTAGATGTAGGGAATAGTGTGCCATATTACTCTGGTTAGACGTAGTGCACTATGTAGGGAATAGTGTACAATATTACTCAGGTTATAAGTAGTGCACTATGTGGGGAATAGGGTGCCATATTACTCTGATTAAAAGTAGTACACTATGTAGAGAATAGGGTGCCATATTACTCTGATTAGAAGTAGTGCACTATGTAGAGAATAGGGTGCCATATTACTCTGATTAGAAGTAGTGCACTATGTAGGGAATAGGGTCCCATATTACTCTGATTAGAAGTAGTGCACTATGTGGGGAATAGTGTACAATATTACTCAGGTTAGAAGTTGTGCACTATGTAGGTAAGGCCAACTCCAGCCTGGTCATGTGGTGGGTAAAGTGTTGTTCTGGGTGACTGAGTGAATGTGGGGAACAGCCTATAATCCTTTTTTGTACTGGGGGCATGTTAAGGCCTATTTTGAAAAAAAAATATTGTGGCGAGAGGTTTTGGTCTTGATAGACCTCAACCTTCTGCCAGAGAGGAGAGTTTTGAATCGTCTATTTCCAGGACGAGAGGAATGAGCCTCAATCTTTGCTGCCTACCTCAGCATTCTGTAGGTGTGTAGGTACCTCAGCATTCTGTAGGTACCTCAGCATTATGTAGGTGTGTAGGTACCTCAGCATTCTGTAGGTACCTCAGCATTATGTAGGTGTGTAGGTACCTCAGTATTCTGTATGTGTGTAGGTACCTCAGTATTCTGTAGGTGTGTAGGTACCTCAGCATTATGTAGGTGTGTAGGTACCTCAGCATTCTGTATGTGTGTAGGTACCTCAGCATTCTGTAGGTGTGTAGGTACCTCAGCATCTCTGTAGGTGTAGGTGTGTACGTATCTCAGTATTCTGTAGGTGTGTAGGTACCTCAGCATTCTGTAGGTGTGTAGGTACCTCAGCATTCTGTAGGTGTGTAGGTACCTCAGCATTCTGTAGGTGTGTAGGTACCTCAGCATTCTGTAGGTGTGTAGGTACCTCAGCATTCTGTAGGTGTGTAGGTACCTCAGCATTCTGTAGGTGTGTAGGTACCTCAGCATTCTGTAGGTGTGTAGGTACCTCAGCATTCTGTAGGTGTGTAGGTACCTCAGCATTCTGTAGGTGTGTAGGTACCTCAGCATTCTGTAGGTGTGTAGGTACCTCAGCATTCTGTAGGTGTGTAGGTACCTCAGCATTCTGTAGGTGTGTAGGTACCTCAGCATTCTGTAGGTGTGTAGGTACCTCAGCATTCTGTAGGTGTGTAGGTACCTCAGCATTCTGTAGGTGTGTAGGTACCTCAGCATTCTGTAGGTGTGTAGGTACCTCAGCATTCTGTAGGTGTGTAGGTACCTCAGCATTCTGTAGGTGTGTAGGTACCTCAGCATTCTGTAGGTGTGTAGGTACCTCAGCATTCTGTAGGTGTGTAGGTACCTCAGCATTCTGTAGGTGTGTAGGTACCTCAGCATTCTGTAGGTGTGTAGGTACCTCAGTATTCTGTAGGTGTGTAGGTACCTCAGCATTCTGTAGGTGTGTAGGTACCTCAGCATTCTGTAGGTGTGTAGGTACCTCAGCATTCTGTAGGTGTGTAGGTACCTCAGCATTCTGTAGGTGTGTAGGTACCTCAGCATTATGTAGGTGTGTAGGTACCTCAGCATTCTGTAGGTGTGTAGGTACCTCAGCATTCTGTAGGTGTGTAGGTACCTCAGCATTCTGTAGGTGTGTAGGTACCTCAGCATTCTGTAGGTGTGTAGGTACCTCAGCATTCTGTAGGTGTGTAGGTACCTCAGCATTCTGTAGGTGTGTAGGTACCTCAGCATTCTGTAGGTGTGTAGGTACCTCAGCATTCTGTAGGTGTGTAGGTACCTCAGCATTCTGTAGGTGTGTAGGTACCTCAGCATTCTGTAGGTGTGTAGGTACCTCAGCATTCTGTAGGTGTGTAGGTACCTCAGCATTCTGTAGGTGTGTAGGTACCTCAGCATTCTGTAGGTGTGTAGGTACCTCAGCATTCTGTAGGTGTGTAGGTACCTCAGCATTCTGTAGGTGTGTAGGTACCTCAGCATTCTGTAGGTGTGTAGGTACCTCAGCATTCTGTAGGTACCTCAGCATTCTGTAGGTACCTCAGCATTCTGTATGTACCTCAGTATTCTGTAGGTGTGTAGGTACCTCAGCATTCTGTAGGTGTGTAGGTACCTCAGCATTCTGTAGGTGTGTAGGTACCTCAGCATTCTGTAGGTGTGTAGGTTGCATAGAGACGGCAGGTTGCAGCTAATGACCCATGTCAGGTCTTCTCGCATGTTGACAGGGCACCTGGTATATTTTCAGGTCACCTGGTGTAATATCAGGTCACCTGGTGTATTGTCAGGTCACCTGGTGGGTTGTCAGATCACCTGGTATATTGTTTTTTAAATGCTCTGCTTCTTTCTGTGTTTCTGACTGGTTTTTAAAGGCTCTGCTTCTTTCTGTGTTTCTGATTGGTTTTTAAAGGCTTTGCTTCTTTCTGGCTGGTTTTTAAAGGCTTTGCTTCTTTCTGTGTTTCTGACTGGTTTTTAAAGGCTCTGCTTCTTTCTGTGTTTCTGACTGTTTTTTAAAGGCTTTGCTTCTTTCTGTCTTTCTGACTGGTTTTTAGAGGGTAATGGTTAAGGGTAATTTTTGTATAGTTCTCAGAATTGAAAGGCAACCACTTTTCCACAAACTGGTTAGGGTTATGTTGTTTGTTCTGGGTGTATTATTTTGTGTGTGTGTGTGTCTGATTGGTCCAGTATGCTTTATTAAACAGACTCAACCAATCAGTGAGCAGCTCACAGATGTTATGAATTCCAATCCATTCTTTGAAAACTTACAGTTCAGGTTTATAAAAATACTCCGCCCCAAAACCTGTTTGGGCTGAAGTTTAGTTCAGTGCAATCTTTTCACAGTGCCAGTGAGATGTACACGTTTAAGATACATCACTGGTACTGGATTCTAAAAGCAGAATCAAATTGCAGCTGACCTTTTATTTATAGGAGAGGAAATATTTGAAGAGAGTGAAAGGGAATTTCAAGTAACATTACAGAGACACGTTACAGATAAACGGAGTGAGAAAATGGCTTGCAGTTCATCTCTCCCAAAGGAGGATCTCTCCTGTCCTGTGTGTTGTGACATCTTCACAGATCCTGTTCTCTTGTCATGCAGCCACAGCTTCTGCAAAATCTGTCTGGATTTAACCTGGAAAGGGAAGGAAAAGCAGCAATGTCCAGTTTGTCGGACAGTATGTCAAACGGATCCTCACCCAAACCTCGCTCTAAAAAACCTGTGTGAGCCCTTCAAACAGAGTCAGAGAAATAGGAAATGTCAGACAGTCGAGTCTGAGGTGTTGTGCAGTCTTCACAGTGAGAAACTCTTCTGTCTGAAGGATGAAGAGGCGATCTGTTTGGTTTGTCGGGATTCTAAAACTCATAAATATCATGACTGCATTCCTGTGGATGAAGCCGCAAAACGACATATGGTAAAATAAATATAATATAACAGTCATTCTGTTTAAACTGATCATTGTGGAATGGTTTGAAAAATTCTGCAGTGAGCTTGGATATGATATTTATATATGATATATCTGCTGACTATATACATTAAATAAGGTTAAATTAAATATATATATATGTATATACATGAATCATCAAAGTGCCAGATTAACAGTTGACAACTGATTAATGAAGATGCATGCGATATATTAATTTTTATGTATTCATGTATTCATCATTGGGATAAAAACCCCTGGAGGTGAACTGGAAGTTCCAAAGACCTTTTGAACACCCAGATGTGAAACATTACGTGGGATGTAATGTTTGAATTGATGCCAGTAATCAGGTTGCTATGAATATAAAATGCAATTCTCAATAAGGTTCTTTATAATAACAGGAGGAACTCAGAAACGACCTGAAGCCCTTACAGGAGAAGATAAAGATCTTTAAGGAAGTTCAACAGTTATTTGACCAATCAGCTAAACACATTAAGGTGGGTTAGTTTACATACACAGTATTCAGTTATTTGACCAATCAGCTAAACACATTAAGGTGGGTTAGTTTACATACACAGTATTCAGTTATTTGACCAATCAGCTAAACACATTAAGGTGGGTTAGTTTACATACACAGTATTCAGACCCTGTGATCCACATTGTTTTCTGTTATTATTTTACAGCCTTATTTTAAATCTCTGGAAGTCACCTGGAATGATTTTCCAGAAGTAAAATACTAAAGAGCCCAATAATTAAATAATTACAGCATTGATGAATGTGTTTTTGTTATTATTTTATTTTCCTTTAATTATACAGAGTCAAAGTCCAATGTCTCTGTTTACAGAAATCACAACACATACAACCATAAAAACATAGTTACACAAAACAATTGCAATCAACAAAAATACGACCATTAAAAATAGCTTTACATTTTTCAATAGAAACCAAGGAAACATGTTTAAGCTTTTTTTGGAACTCATTCCACGAAACAACGAATTGTTGTTTCACCTGTCAACAATTCTATTAACTGACACATTGAGTAGCTTCTCGTTCATTTAAAAAACATGTCAAAAGATTTATCCAGTGGTTGTGGAAAAGATTAAACTATGTTTCAGAAGGGAAGTGCGTGCCCACTGCAACTCTGGACAGGTTGAAACAGTGCCACAAAAAATGTGCACTATAATCAAAGCTAAAGGTTATCTAACAAAATATTAGAATGTGCAACTTTTTTTGGGCCGGGCTGTGTACTGAATACATTACTTCACCTGTCAACAGAAACAGGCTGAACAAACAAAGACTCAGATTATCGAGGACTTCGAGAAGCTTCAGCAATTTCTACGAGAGGAAGAAGAGGCCAAGATAGCTGCATTGGATGAGGAAGAGAAGCAGAAGAGTCAGATGATGAATGAGAAATTTAAGGAGATAAGCAAAGAGATATCAATCCTTTCAGGCAAAATCTGGTCCATAGAAGAGCAAATGAAAACTGAAGACATCATATTCCTGCAGGTAAGAACTTATCTTCTCTCTAATTGTAAGACTCATGAACATAATTTAGAGATAAATATTTTTCAGTTTTTTTTTCTCCAGAATTTCAAGGCCACCAAGGAAATGTAAGTAATCTACTTCCTGTGTTTATTCTCTGTGGTTCTGAATCATGCACACCAGCAAAACAGACTTTTGACTGTTCTTCCAGAGCCCAGTGCACTCTGCCATTCCCACAGGTGGGACCAGGTGAGTTGATCAACGTGGTCAAACACCTGGGCAACCTGCAGTTTAGAGTCTGGGAGAAGATGCAGGAGCTCTGCAAACACAGTGAGTACTCATTCAGAGACAGCATGGTTTCCTTTGTTTAAATAAGGTTTACATTTAATTGAACTGAAACCAGTTTGTGTTTGATTATTGTAATATGGATGCATTCTTTTGTAAAATGTGTTTTAAAGCTCCAGTGATTCTGGACCCCAGCACGGCAAATGCGTGGCTCTCTCTGTCCGATAATCTGACCAGCGTGAGAAACACACACAAACAGAAACTCCCTGACAACCCGGAGAGATTCACAAAGCATACAGTTGTTCTGGCCTCAGAAGGGTTCAGCTCAGGGAAACCCAGCTGGGAGGTGGAGGTGGGGGACCATCCTAGGTGGAGTCTGGGCGTGGCTTATGTGTCTACTGACAGGAAAGGGGAGGTGTTTGCATCGCCAACGTCTGGAATCTGGGCTATTATGCACATTAGTGTGAGTGAGTATACAAATGTAATAGGAGAGAAACTCACTATGAAAAGGAGTCCCGAGAAGATCAGAGTGCAGCTGGACTACGAGAAGGGAGAGATATCCTTCTACGACTCAGAAGACACAACGCTTATCTACACTTACAAAGATACATTTACTGATAAGCTCTACCCATATTTCTGTATTGGACCCGCTGGTGATGCCAAAAGCCCAGATATACAGATCTGCCACTCAGAAGTGTCTCTGACAGTGATGGCATCTCAGTTAGCCTCTAAGCCAGCAAGACGCTTTTCATATTGGTACCTTTGGGGTGGAAATGCCTAATCAAAAGCAAGATTAAGGTCAATGTCTGAGGATTTTATTTTAGTTTTATACTCAGCTACCGGAAATACGTAAATTACAAGTTACATAAACATTAATATGTTTCATGGATTTATGTTGAACTCAGTCATGCTAATATTATATAATTTGGGTTTGGTGTCATTTCTTGTCTGAGAGGAAAAAAGTGGGGTAAACTTTAGTTTCAAGCTTCATGCAAGAGCAATTAGTTTGTAGAGCTTGAACACAGGGTAATTCAAAATGCTTTACATGAGGAAAAAATAGCAAGAATATAAATAAATGTAGTATAAAAGACAAAGCATATAAAAAACATTACATTATTGGTGACTAAGAGATTATTGAAAGATTAGTATATTTTTATCATATTACAAGGGGATTAAGGTTAATCGGATTAGTATTTCTCAGTTTTGTGTTTTTAATGCATAATTGTTTCTGTCAGAAAGTTTTTGTTTTTTGATTGGAGGTGTAAACATTCAACAGACACTGTATCATATGCTTTCATTCTAAAGTGCGTATTCCAGACAGTTCATTCATGGAGAGCACCTGATGTTAAACATGTTAAACCCCCACACTGACTAACGGTAGAAGTTTGAATCCACTAGAAGGCCATGGTAGATTATGGAGCAGTGAGGAGAGATATTACAACCCAGCTTTTCTTTTTTACTTTGGTGCACTGGATGTATATAAAAATGGGTTTTCCTCTATGCAATTTTCATAAAATAAAAGCTGACAATCAAGACTTGAATCGTATAGCTATTCAAACTAGAGTTAGAGTACAGTACAAAAAAGTTTTACTCTTCTGGGGGTTTTACTCTTCTGGGGGTTCCATAACATGCATCTACAATATTGTATGAATATGCGTCTTCTCTGTGTTTTCAATTTGTTTGTATTTATCTTACAAATATGCAAGACTTACTTCTGTAAGAATATGAAAAACCTTGTGACAAAACCAACGCAGATTTTCAATATTAACCTGTAATCTGTAGGCTGCAGATTTAGATTGAGTCCTAGGTCTCTGATGGCAAATATAAACTAATATTCAAATCCTGGCGTGTTAACTGAGAGAGGCGCACCCAAGAAGATAGGAAGCTGTGATATTAATAGGATTATTAGGAATCACCTCTGTGCATTGGTCATGTGTGTGCCTATATAATACACATGTGTAGTGATGATATTAATAGGAATCACCTCTGTGCATTCGTCATGTAGTGATAGATTAATTACACCCCAATCCACACGGGGGCAGTGAATGCGTTTCCATTTCCTAGACTGCTGATAAATCACATTGAACGAATGAAACCCCAGTGCATTTAGCTCGTTAGTTAGCTATCATTGACTTGGCTATATTTACATTATAAAGACCTTGATCAAGGCGAGCCACTGTTCCCTATATTGGGTGGACCGACATAACTTATCTTTACTTTATTTAGGGGTGTCGGGAGACACTATTACCTGAATTATTGCACAGTTTGGCCATGTTGGCTGAAGTTAGTAGTTGGTTGTACACAGAATAACTCGCTAATACAGCTAGATACCTTATCTGGTATCTGTATGTAATGTGACTGTTTTGTAGTTTATTAGTGAGCTTATTTGCACTTATTAAAGGATCATGACTCTTCCGGCTTTCCAGAACACCAGTGTGTTTTACCGGAGGATCCTGTCACAGTTCCCACAGGACATCAGTCTGGCATTTGCTTATGGATCTGGGGTGTTCAAACAAGACGGAACCAGTCAAAGTCAAATGGCGGTAGGTCAACGTTTATTCAGTAGCACATTTGTGCAAAATGGATGATGGAATATACACACGGATTCTTAGAATAAGAGACGATTACGATCCAGCCATTAATTAAGTAAATACAGTAACTAACTAACTCGAGCTTCTGGTTCGTCACGCAGAAAAACATGCTGGACTTTGTGTTGGTGGTGGACGACCCAGTAACCTGGCATACTATGAACCTGATCCAGAACAGAAAACATTACTCATTATTAAAGGTCCTGGGTCCGAGGAAGATCAGCCGGATTCAGGAGCATGGGGCTGGAGTTTACTACAACACTTTAGTACCGGTGGATGGGAAGGTGAGTGTGTGCTTCCAGATGAATACTTCACACCACATGTGTGTCATATCCGTCTAATAAACTCTTGATCCTGAGACATCGCGACCTGTCAACTTAACATCCTGGGCGTTACGCCAAGACCCAAACCTCTGGATGGGCCGCACTTTAGTCCGTTGTTGTTTTTACTGCAAATAACAGTTTTCCTTACTCAAAAGTGTTCTGAGGGCAGAAAGAAATGTGATTGGTTCAGTCGAACATCCAATCAAAATACTCATATAATGATGTCATTATATGAGTATTTGATGAAGCTCTCTGTGTATTAGACGCCACAGCTTACTGAAAAGCATAGCAAAGCCTCGAAAGGCTAATTGTGTGTTATATGTACAACAATGTAATAAAGTGCCATTATTTATCTTCTTTCTTCCTCCCTCTCTAACCAGATCATTAAGTATGGGGTAATTGGTACTGACTCTCTCATTGATGACCTTCTCCACTGGAAGACCATGTATGTGGCAGGCAGACTGCACAAACCGGTCAGTGACCCAAAGAACCACACCAGACCTATAATGTCTTGGTCGAACTATCCCATTATGGCTTTAACCCACCCAGATGTTGTCATTTAAATGGTTAAATGGTCTACGTATTGTCGCCTACTATATTTACATGCAGTTATACTTTGGAACCATGTGGGGGCAGTGGCTGTTTATTTAGTGACTATTAGTCCGGCTGGAACAAGGAACTTGTGTGATTTCACCCCACTGGGGGTGTGGCTGATTGTTGGCGTAGTTGTTGACATGGTGGCTGATGTTCTCTCTTCTAGGTTAAGATCTTGTCTCAGGATGAGAACGGGAAGCTGAGAGCGGCATTGGTGGGCAACCTGAAGAGCGCTGTCACCGCCTCCTTCCTGATGCTGCCGGAAAGCTTCTCCGAGGAGGACCTCTTCCTGCAGATAGCCGGCCTCTCCTACGCTGGTGACCATGGTTACATCACTCTGCTAGGGTGTCCTACCCATGCTACCGCCCCATGCTACACCACAGAATACTGCTCCATGCTCCTGCCCCATGCTACACCACAGAATACTGCCCCATGCTACACCACAGAATACTGCCCCATGCTACACCACAGAATACTGCCCCATGCTCCACCACAGAATACTGCTCCATGCTCCTGCCCCATGCTACACCACAGAATACTGCCCCATGCTACACCACAGAATACTGCCCCATGCTACACCACAGAATACTGCCCCATGCTCCTGCCCCATGCTACACCACAGAATACTGCCCCATGCTCCACCACAGAATACTGCTCCATGCTCCTGCCCCATGCTACACCACAGAATACTGCCCCATGCTCCACCACAGAATACTGCTCCATGCTCCTGCCCCATGCTACACCACAGAATACTGCCCCATGCTCCACCACAGAATACTGCTCCATGCTCCTGCCCCATGCTACACCACAGAATATGCCCCATGCTACACCACAGAATACTGCCCCATGCTACACCACAGAATACTGCCCCATGCTCCACCACAGAATACTGCTCCATGCTCCTGCCCCATGCTACACCACAGAATACTGCCCCATGCTCCACCACAGAATACTGCTCCATGCTCCTGCCCCATGCTACACCACAGAATACTGCCCCATGCTACACCACAGAATACTGCCCCATGCTCCACCACAGAATACTGCTCCATGCTCCTGCCCCATGCTACACCACAGAATACTGCCCCATGCTACACCACAGAATACTGCCCCATGCTCCACCACAGAATACTGCTCCATGCTCCTGCCCCATGCTACACCACAGAATACTGCCCCATGCTACACCACAGAATACTGCCCCATGCTACACCACATAATACTGCCCCATGCTCCACCACAGAATACTGCCCCATGCTCCTGCCCCATGCTCCTGCTCCATGCTCCTGCCCCATGCTACACCACAGAATACTGCCCCTGCTAGCTGTGCCTGGTTCACATTTCATTCTACTTTCACTAGTGAGCAACTAAACAAACTAAGAATGGAAACCTATTTCAACCCCACATTGAAATGGTATCCACAAGTTCACCTGACTGCAGGGAATTAAATCAAACTGTCTCTTAGCCAAACTCTCAAACTATCCCTTTAATCAGTTGTATTTGACCATACATCAATATCAATGATATGTTACTAAATCTAGCACTCAGGATTTAAATGCTAATTCTCTATACGAAACTAAAGTTGTGAGAGCACTTCAAACCTCCCATTCATTCCCCAATTGTCGTTGGTTAAACTGTCCTTTGTCCCGCCCCCCAAGGGGATTTCAGGATGGTTATTGGAGAAGACAGGTCTAAGGTAGCTAACATCGTCAAGGACAACGGGCAACATTTCCGTATCCTGTACAACAATATTCTACAGGAGTGCCCTCAGGTGGTGTACAAGCCTCAACATGGGAAGTTGGAGGTAGGGTGTGGTTTTTGGTCGTTAGGGTAAGGTGTGGGTTTTGGTTGTTACGGGAAGTTGGAGGTTAGGTGTGTGTTTGGGTTTTAGAAAGTGTTTTTATGTTTACAGTGTTTTTGAAATGTATTCATACTACTTCATCAGCTCCACATGTTATAATGGATTACATAGCAGCAAATAGCTTTGTCTTCTTGGGAATGCCTTTACAATTTTAAATTACATTTTCAATGGGGTTAAAGTCTGGGTTTTTACCTGGCCCCTCAAGGACTTTGCAGACTTGTCCTGAAGTCACTCCAGCAATGACTGCTGAAAATGAAAGCTTCACCCCTGTCTGAGGTTCTAGTCGCTCTGAATCTGGTCTACTCCAGTGACTTCCCTGTATTTTGCTCCATCCATCTTTCCTTCAGTGCTGACTACTACTCCAGTCCCTGCAACTGAAAATCATCCCCAAAGCATGATGGTCCCACTTTCATGTCATGCTCCCACCGTCTTTATTTATGATTGATGGAGGCCACTGTGTTCTTGGGGATCTTCAATGCATCAGATGTGTTTTGGTTCCTTTCCCAGATCTGTGCCTCAACACAAGCTTTCCTCACAACTCTATGGATACATCTGTATAAAATTATAAGGACAGATGTGTGATTTGTTAATAATGTCCAGTCAGTACAATTCATCGCTGATGGACTATCTTGTTGTTGTAGAAACATCTTAACAATGTTTCATGCAAACAGGAAGCACTTGAGCGTCACAGCAAATGCTGTAAATACTAACGTCAATGTGATTTTTTATTTTTTTTCATTGACTTCAAAAATTAAACCACTAATTTTGCTCAGTCATTTTCCCAGTCGTTGTCATGTGTAAATAACTGAGGAGATGAAATTTAAACCATGTTACGATAAGTCTTCCACAAAATGTGGGAAAGGTGTCTCGACATTCTGAATGCAGTGCATAATGTGTGTGTGTGTGTTGTAGCTAAATCATTTATGTTTTACTTGGTGTGTTTATGTTCTAGGTAGATAAAAGTCCAGAGGGTCAGTTTGTCCAGCTGATGGCGCTTCCCAGGACATTGCAGCAGAGAATAACTGGGCTTGTGGACCCCCCTGGGAAGAACCGAGACGTGGAGGAGATCCTACTGCAGGTGGCCCAGGATCCTGACTGTGGTTCTGTGGTTCAACAAGGTACTTCATTCAGCGACTGATACACAGATGTGCAACACCTATCACCCTGGAAACTACATCTATTCTTCAACAACTTCTGGAAATCTGCAACACAAAAGGATTTAGGATTCATGTTGTGAAATTGTGTATAGAAATGGTCTTCGATCCCCAGTGAAATTTTCTAAATCCCTTTATCGTCAAACTTTTACGTACTTTATTTTTAACAAGCGGGACGCACTAATACAGTACAGTAACAGTTCACAGCCAGTTACACCGGAAATTACAACAAGGGTTGCCAGATCCAGCAGACAGTGTCACTTAGTGACCAAAATGTAAATAAATTACAAGAAAGTAAGACTCTAGGTCCATTATATTATATTTCTAGAGAGTTCACAATGACTTGTATTAAATCTGACCTCGTCTGTATGTTCATGCAGGTATATCTTCTATAGTTAAGACGTCCAGCATAACTCAGACCGTCAAAGGAATCGCCACAGCTGGTAAAAAAAAAAATCTGTTAATTCACCTGTTAATTATCGCCTGAAATGTGGACTGATCTGAGGACTGATCTGAGGATCCCAGCTGACGTGTTCTCCGTCAACAGGAGTCTGGAAGTCCGTGTCCTATAGTGCTAAGAAGCTGCAGAAGATGTGGAAGGGCTGGAGAAGGAAGACGCCTTGATTATGTCAGTCCACCTTTTGCTCAAAGGAACCGCTGATTAAATAACAACCCGCCACCCCGGGACCAGAACCCTAGGATCCATGTATTTACAAATACAGAACCCCAGAACAACGGAACACTAGATCCAGCGGGCTTTCCTATCGACTACATTTTGTTTTCATCTGATGTTATTTTAAGTGGATTTTCTAATGAATCGACGGCGTACGCCGGCACCCAGCCACTCTACACACCCCAGGAACCTGCACATCTTAGACATTAGTTGTCTTTGCTACATCATATTACTATGGCAACTGGTCAGGAGCTCTGCCAGGGTTAATCTGTCCACCAGGGTTAATCTGCCTTTACTTGGATGCCACTGTTGTAAAAACAAAAGAGTACAACATTTTAAGGACGAGTGTCACTTGACATTTGTTACATGGAGTTTCCTCATCTGACTGCTTTGTGTTGTTGTTTTATAAATCATCACTGTTATGGGATCTTCAATTGTCTCTCTGGTCACAAACCCTCACAGCTTTTAATACAGATGTCCTAACAAGATGACTGTGCTTTTGGCTTTTATATGATGTTTGTCAGCGCTACATTCACACAGAACAGTCACACACATGGTTATGTGGGCAGCTAGATGGGCTTTCAATGTTTTCAGTCTATGTGATAGACTGTGTTTATTACTTAGTGAGTGAGATCTTAAGAGTCCATATCTGCTGACTCACTCGGTTAGTGCGTTTCTCTTTTAAGACACATAAAGACAAACACTGTGGTAGCAATATAGAATGTAATCTACTTCAGTTCATTGTAAAGTGCCATCGGCCTGTCTTGC
The DNA here is from genome assembly GCA_029465975.1 of Dallia pectoralis. Taxonomy (NCBI): domain Eukaryota; kingdom Metazoa; phylum Chordata; class Actinopteri; order Esociformes; family Umbridae; genus Dallia; species Dallia pectoralis. Next base: position 1,681,494 of record CM055749.1, on the reverse strand, counting down.
GATCGAAAACTGCTTTGCAGCTATTTTCCCGTGTTGTACCTGCAGAGGATGTGATGCAATGTATCGTAATTATACTAATTTATGCTGATATCATTTCGCACAGTTCGACCAATGGGATCTCAGCACTTTCACCACCTGCTAGGAACTGAATTCTATCATTCCAAACATTCTTCCCGTTTCCTCGTTCGTTTGCAGTGAACTTCTCGAGTTGGTCCGATCATTTCCCCCCTCGGCTCTATTCGGTCGCCAAAACACTCAGGTTATTTCTGCGGATTTAATCTAATTAAGGATTTGCCTTTAGGATTGTGATCGGAGCGCAAATAACTGAGAAGTTTCCAAAGTGGCGCTCGAAGTAAAGGGGGTATGTATATCTGTAGTGTGTGTATCTGTAGTGTGTGTAGATCTGTTGTGTGTGTATGTAGATCTGTACTGTGTGTGTGTGTGTGTGTATATATATATATATATATATTTGTGTGTGTATCTGGGACTTCCCTGTAACACACAAATAGTTTCATGGTGAAACGTAGAATCGCGTTCCCATGCTGGATATTATTATTATCTGGAATAGTTATCATGAAAGCATATTGTCACAAATTAAATCAGTGAAGGACACACATATTCCATGTTAACTGAAATATAAGTATTTGGGTTGTGAATATTTCACGTTAGTTATGGTGCATAATTATATCCTCCTGCGTTTCCTCTGTTTTTTATTTATGGAAGTCGTTGTAAAAGTTGTTTACGAGAAACGTCAGGTTTTGTCGCCAAAAACTATTTTCCGAAAGTCTCTCCCTCAATAAGAACCACTGGGAGAGAGAAAGGTATCCACGGAATGTTAAGTGTGGGAATCGAGGGGAGACGAGCACGGTGGAAGTGCGTGTTAGAGGGGATTTATCCAATGTTTCATTTATCAGTGCAGATCTGGCAGGGAGTTGGGTTAGTGGTTAGTGGTTAGTGGTTACAAATGACACCTTCTGCAAGACACGAGACTCCAATAAATCTAATGTAGGTCCTTCGAGCATGTTCTTCCCCAGTCTGCCTGGCCTGCATTATGCATGCATACACTCACCATCAATAGTAACTAGAGTTCTGTTAAATATACATCTGATGGATACCAAATTGTACTACTCCAGGTTGTTGTGAAGAATGGAGACGCCTCTGGATGTCCTGTCACGAGCAGCGTCGTTAGTGCACGCTGATGATGAGAAACGTAAGTGTCCTCTTACAATATCAGGCAAGACCTGTTTTCTGTTGTTTGTCTCTGAGCTACTCTCTCTCACCACTGCGACCGTTTGTGGGAAGTGCTCTTTATGTGTGTCTAGGCAAATGCGGATTCCCACAAACTGCCATCAGGTGGGTGGTCAGCACTGCTGGTCGCCATACTCCTCTAACCTCCTCAGGTCATTATAGGCTACCAAAGGTCCGGTAACGGGACCAACATCATGTTGTTGTGGGTGTAGTGTGGCACTTGAGTGTTTGCCCTGCCTCATTCGTCTAGGAAGGCTTTAATATACTTTATGTTCCACTGTCCCCTTCCGTGATCTTAGCACATAGCATCACCTAACCCATAGTCCCTAGTTCAAGCCTAAAACCTGCTCTCACTCCTTATGGCCGTCTGAACATAATTGTGCTTGAATTTTGTCTGGTAAGAACATTCTTTCCTAGATTAGGCAGCAGCCAATCCTTCTCAGCTGGTATGCAGACCAGCCACACAACACACAATCTAGCAAGGCTCTGTTATAAAAGGAGCTGCTTAGCAGATCGTTGTCTTTTATTTGTATTTAATAAACTCTACAGGGGTCTTCTCATTTCCGGTTTGTTCAGGATGTTTTTTGTATACAGAGTCAATGTAATCATCCCACTGCGTTTCAGTAGGAGTACAGATCTAGAATCAGGTGCCTCTGTGTCGGAGTATACGTACAGATCTAGGATCAGGTGCCTCTGTGTCGGAGTATACGTACAGATCTAGGATCAGGTAGCTTTCTGTAGGAGTATACGTACTAATCTAGGATCTGTTCTTAGAGAACTAGATCTGAGAACTACTGATCTAGAATCTGTTCCCCCTGCAGCTCAGAGAACTACTGATCTAGGAACACAATAAATATGACCGGGGTCCCAGATCACAGATCCACACTTTAATTCTGTCGATATAGAACTTGAGATGTTCTATCAGACTGACGGATCCAGTGATGTACCTGGTTTCCTGTCAGGTCATTCTGTGTTTGAGAGGGTGTGTGTTTGACGGGACGGGTCATACGGCCAGTCTTCTGTCTGATGTTGAGAGAGCCTGGTGAGTGTGTGGTCGCTCTCTCTCTCTCTCACCCTGGTCGCTCTCTCTCTCTCTCTCTCTCCCTGGTCGCTCTCTCTCTCTCCCTGGTCGCTCTCTCTCTCTCCCTGGTCGCTCTCTCTCTCTCCCTGGTCGCTCTCTCTCTCTCCCTGGTCGCTCTCTCTCTCTCCCTGGTCGCTCTCTCTCTCTCCCTGGTCGCTCTCTCTCTCTCCCTGGTCGCTCTCTCTCTCTCCCTGGTCGCTCTCTCTCTCTCCCTGGTCGCTCTCTCTCTCTCCCTGGTCGCTCTCTCTCTCCCTGGTCGCTCTCTCTCTCTCCCTGGTCGCTCTCTCTCTCCCTGGTCGCTCTCTCTCGCTCTTGCTCTCGCTCTCTCTCGCTCTTGCTCTCGCTCTCTCTCGCTCTTGCTTCGCTCTCTCTCGCTCTTGCTCTCGCTCTCTCTCGCTCTTGCTCTCGCTCTCTCTCGCTCTTGTTCTCGCTCTCTCTCGCTCTTGTCTCGCTCTCTCTCGCTCTTGCTCTCGCTCTCTCTCGCTCTTGCTCTCGCTCTCTCTCGCTCTTGCTCTCGCTCTCTCGCTCTCGCTCTCTCTCTCTCCCTGGTCGCTCTCTCTCTCTCCCTGGTCGCTCGCTCTCGCTCTCGCTCTTTCTCTCTCTCTCTCGCTCTCTCTCTCTCGCTCCTCTCGCTGGTCGCTCTCTCTCTCTCCCTGGTCGCTCTCTCTCTCTCTCCCTGGTCGCTCTCTCTCTGGTCTCTCCCTGGTCGCTCTCTCTCGCTCTCTCGCTCTCTCTCGCTCTCTTTCGCTCTCTCTCGCTCTCTCTCTCGCTCTCTCTTCGCTCTCTTCGCTCTCTTCGCTTTCTTTCGCTCTCTTCGCTCTCTTCGCTTCTTCGCTTTCTCTCGCTCTCTTCGCTCTCTTCGCTCTCTTCGCTCTCTCTCGCTCTCTCGCTCTCTTCGCTCTCTCTCGCTCTTCTTCGCTCTCTCTCGCTCTCTCTCGCTCTCTCTCGCTCTCTCTCGCTCTCTCTCGCTCTCTCTCGCTCTCTCGCTCTCTGGTCGCTCTCTCTCGCTCTCTGGTCGCTCTCTCTCGCTCTCTGGTCGCTCTCTCTCGCTCTCTGGTCGCTCTCTCTCGCTCTCTGGTCGCTCTCTCTCGCTCTCTGGTCGCTCTCTCTCGCTCTCTGGTCGCTCTCTCTCGCTCTCTGGTCGCTCTCTCTCGCTCTCTGGTCGCTCTCTCTCGCTCTCTGGTCGCTCTCTCTCTCTCTCTCTCTCTCTCTCTCTCTCTCTCTCTCTGGTCTCTCTCTCTCTCTCTCTCTCTGTCGCTCTCTCTCTCTCTCTCTCTCTCTGGTCGCTCTCTCTCTCTCTCTCTCTGGTCGCTCTCTCTCTCTCTCTCCCTGGTCGCTCTCTCTCTCCCTGGTCTCTCTCCCTGGTCGCTCTCTCTCTCTCTCTCCCTGGTCTCTCTCTCTCTCTCTCTCTCCCTGGTCGCTCTCTCTCTCTCTCTCTCTCTGGTCTCTCTCCCTGGTCTCTCTCCCTGGTCTCTCTCCCTGGTCTCTCTCTGGTCTCTCTCCCTGGTCTCTCTCCCTGGTCTCTCTCTCTCTCGGTCTCTCTCTCGGTCTCTCTCTCGGTCTCTCTCTCGGTCTCTCTCTCGGTCTCTCTCTCGGTCTCTCTCTCTCTCGGTCTCTCTCTCGGTCTCTCTCTCTCTCGGTCTCTCTCTCTCTCGGTCTCTCTCTCGGTCTCTCTCTCGGTCTCTCTCGGTCTCTCTCTCTCGGTCTCTCTCTCTCGGTCTCTCTCTCTCGGTCTCTCTCTCTCGGTCTCTCTCTCTCGGTCTCTCTCTCTCTGGTCTCTCTCTCTCTGGTCTCTCTCTCTCTGGTCTCTCTCTCTCTGGTCTCTCTCTCTCTGGTCTCTCTCTCTCTGGTCTCTCTCTCTCTGGTCTCTCTCTCTCTGGTCTCTCTCTCTCTCTGGTCTCTCTCTCTCTGGTCTCTCTCTCTCTGGTCTCTCTCTCTCTGGTCTCTCTGGTCTCTCTGGTCTCTCTCTCTCTGGTCTCTCTGGTCTCTCTGGTCTCTCTGGTCTCTCTGGTCTCTCTGGTCTCTCTGGTCTCTCTGGTCTCTCTCTCTGGTCTCTCTGGTCTCTCTCTCTGGTCTCTCTGGTCTCTCTCTCTGGTCTCTCTCTCTGGTCGCTCTCCCTGGTCTCTCTCTCTGGTCTCCTGGTCTCTCTCTCTCTCTCCCTGGTCGCTCTCTCTCTCTCCCTGGTCGCTCTCTCTCTCTCCCTGGTCGCTCTCTCTCTCTCCCTGGTCTTCCTCCCCGGTGTGTGTCTCTCCCCCCTCTGGTCTTTTATTTTAATTAAATGCTAAATCTCCACAGTCTAGGAGGGCTGTTGCAGTACTTTATTCCACTGCCAAACGGCCTCTTGAACAAATGGTGCTCTTTTTGGAAGTATCCCAAATTTCGCAGTCTGCTGTTTTTTAGTGCCCTACTTATATCAGGGCTCGGGTCAGAACTAGGGGACAGTAGGGATCATTGCTTAATTTGTTTAGTGTCCTCAGTAAGACGAGTATGGGGGTATGGGAGTGGAGGAGCCTATTGAGTGCCCTCTCTGGCCCCCCTGCTGGCTTTTGTTTTCTCCCTGGGCTGATGATGTCACCCGGTGTTGCGGTAGTGCGACGCCTCCTTTGTCCCGACACAATACAGTCGACCTGTTTCCACAATAGCCTGCGTCCTCAGCCAGCGCCAACAGCCCAGGCTCTGGAAGCCCCGCCTTCTCGTTTGCATTTATGACAAACCTTTGGAATGCTCCCACCATCTAGAACATTCAGCAGTGGGGAGGCAGCCTGTCTGAACAGCAGCTATTACCACAGCACGCTACACTTCTCTCCACTGCTGTGAAATTAACTGCTCTCAATCATGGCTCCCGGTAGAGCGTCTCCCCGGTTTGTGGCCCCCTGTAGAGCCCCCTGTGTTGGATCCAGTTCTGCCACCTGCCCTGTCACCAAGACCCAAACAGGAAGCCCTTCCAAGGGGTTTCCCCTCTCCTTCTCCCTGTCTTTCTCTTTTTCCTGGCTCTCTATCCTGTTCTCTCTCTCCTGTTTATAAACCAATATGTTTTTCAAAATATGATTAGTAAAAGGTTCATTTTCCACAACTCATCGCCGGATGTGGGACCTCCCTCACAAACACACACACACTCACTTTGAAACCGTAGCAGCAGCTAATTCACATCTCTGGTCTGCTTGTGAGGAATTTCATGAATGCCTGGATTTCCCTCCCGATTCGCGATATATTGTGAGAGCTACAGGAATGCCACGCTGTCTCATGGAGTTGTGTGGATGTTTTGCATACATGATGCCTTGCCACTTAGTCTTATTACACGGTTGTGGTAATTTGGGTTCCTTCCAGGTCGTCATCAGAGTGTTGTGGAGATCTGTTCTGAGGGGTGGTTTCCACCAAGGTCTCCTCCCACAGGGCTAGTTGTCATGGAGATCTCTCCAGGGTGTCAGGATGCTTGTCATTCCTTCTGATGAGGTAGCCACAGCTAGAAAACACCAGGGTAACGTCTGGGTAAAATGTTGAGTGATCTCTGTTTGTTTTTTAGTCTGACACCCCTGGGTCTGTGTGTGTGTGTGTGTGTGAGCAGGCTAGTCATCTGCAATAGCAGTGCCTTGATGTCATCAGCTGATCATTAACACAAACCAGAACTGCTACCTGATGTACAAGCGCATGACAGCAAGAATGTCTGTTGATTGGTTTGTTATCTCCATAGAAATGGGTGGGGCATGGCATGAGGTCTGTCTATGCAATGTCATCAGAGGGAAAAACACTTCCAGACAGTTTTTATAAACAAAGCCATGCTTGCTTAATTGAAAAGTTTGTCAGATCTGGACGGTAGACAACAATTTATTCTGTTGGATGGGTTTAGGGTTGGGTTTAGGGATGGGGTTAGAGTTCACCTGTGTCAGGTGAGTTTGAAGGCTGCTGCTAACCTTAATCACACACCCACACACTGATCTGTGTGGAGCAGAGGTTATTGTACGAGGTTATTGTACAGCTGTTAAACTGTGTCTTACAAACGCATCAGTAACTGTCTTGCTAACAGGCTAGCAACATCACCCCAACAAGGGAATATCAGGTTACTTATCCACAAAAACAGATGTCAGGTGAACAGGTGATCACGTGAAGAAGAGCAGGCAGGCAGGCACACGTTTTTATTTTTATTTAACCCTGGTTAAGTGTTGCTTCATGTTAGTTTGATACTGAGTGCGTTTCACATCCAAGGAGTTCCTCAAATATAAACACTCACTGATTCCTCCTGAGACCTAGCTGACATTTTGTTGTGTGTGTGTGTGTGTGTGTGTGTGTGTGTGTGTGTGTGTGTGTGTGTGTGTGTGTGTGTGTGTGTGTGTGTGTGTGGCAGGTGAGGGCGGCGCAAACGCTTGTGGTGTTTGTTTAGATCCTTGGGAATTATATCACAGTTCCTCAGGTGTTTGGTTCTTCTGGTGTTTGGTTCCTCAGGTGATCAGAGGTAGGTCCTGTATGTCCTGTAGGTCCTGGTCTGTCTCTCCGTCTCTGTGCATCAGTCTCATTCTTAATGCTTCTCCTGTCTAGTCAGAAACGCCTGGTTAACACGGTGTTAGGAGTCTTCTCCTTCAACAGTGCGTCGGGTGTAAAACCAACCTGCTCCTTCATACAGCTGATCAGCTGATACTTGGTACAAAGCAGACAAAGCACCAGGTGACACTGGAGTCCAAACCTCCAATTATCAGGCACACCTTCAAGGCTTAAGTTTCTCCACTAATCAGTGGGTATGAGGGAGGGGTGGTGAGGGAGGGGTGGTGAGGGGGTGGTAGTGGGTGAGGCAGGGAGGGGTGAGGCAGGCTGGAGGTAATGCAGGAATCTGTTCTACCGGTCTGTTCAGCCGTTCCCTCCAACTCACTGTTTGATACATGTCCTCTGTTCTATCATATCAATATCAAAACGTCGAGTTCAAACTTGTGATGTCCTGGTTACCTGAAATATGATAGTGATTCTACCTTTACATACTGTAAAGAAACATGTTACACCTCCTGCAGCGCAAATTGAGATAAAGACGTTGTCATACATTACTCGTAGATGTCTTCTGGTCATTTGTGCTTGTATTTATGCTGGTATCCTGGTATTAATCGTACTCATTTAGCCCATTTTATATACTGTCGGCTTTGAGGAGCCGGATGATCATATAGTTCTTCACCGCTAGAGGTCAGTACTGTAACACTGTATTTGTGTAACTACATTATGAGGTACTGTGTGTTGACCAGTTGTACTGTGTGTTGACCAACCGTTTCTCTATTTACTCCGGGTTAAAATAACTGCCAGATAAAGTTATAACTGTCAGATAAAGTGACTGGTATTGGAATAGTTTTTCCAAATAACCGAAGGTGTTGAACGTGCGAAGCGGAGGCCACTGCCACTGTTTGGATAACAGCTCTATTAGAAAACTAAGTTACTATATTAACACGGGTATATAATCACTAATATTCAAATTATTGTAATGCATAGTGAAGTATCTAGGACTTTGAGTGACACTTATCAGGCCCAATAATAAAACAATAATATACTGTTTTCAGCTGTAACCATGGTAATGTTATGGAGCTCCCGTACACTATTTTCGTAAAGACAGCTTTGTTTTCTGTCTGCCAAATGTGACTTGTGGTTTTTGCTCTCACTCGCTCCTTCTATCCCCCCCTACTATTGTAACGCTGCTCTTGAGCGCAAAAAAATCCCTGACACTTGAGGCGCTCCCGGGATTTGGTGCGCATGCACAGTGGCACGAGCCTGCTCCAATGCGAGGGGTTCGGTTCATATCGAGGGGTTCGGCTCATACCGAGGGGCGTGCGTTCGGCTCATACCGAGGGGCGGGGGTTCGGCTCATACCGAGGGGCGTGCGTTCGGTTCATACTGAGGGGCGTGCGTTCGGTTCATACGGAGCATAGTCTGCGCGTCAACTCGACTTTACAGCGGGCTGTAAAGGTTAGGGAGAACTGTTGCTGCGGTTTATATCCGAAACATTTATTTTCATAGAATATCGGCAAGTATTTTACAAACGACTTCCGTGCGTGTTCGGTAACCTGCTTTTAAACTAGTTTTTTTCACCGTGAGTCGAGTATTTTAAGTGAAGGCTGGGCCTTTAGCTGCTGTGTGTGAGTCGACTCGTCCACGTTAAATCTGACTCCGGTTGTGTCCTAATTATTCCTCGACTCGGTTAAATGCTTCTTACAAAAATGGATCTGTTGAACTATCAGTTTTTGGACAAAATGAACAACAACATTGGCATACTCTGCTACGAAGGTAAACACGGTAATCACCTGATATTGAATGTTTGTTAACTTTGTTTATGAGAGTAATACCTTAAACAACACGTGAATACTCTGTAATAACATATAACACGTTACTGAATACTCTGTAATAACATATGATACGTTACTGAATACTCTGTAATAACATATAACACGTTACTGAATACTCTGTAATAACACGTTACTGAATACTCTGTAATAACACGTTACTGAATACTCTGTAATAACACGTTACTGAATACTCTGTAATAACATATGATACGTTATTGAATACTCTGTAATAACATATGATACGTTATTGAATACTCTGTAATAACATATAACACGTTACTGAATACTCTGTAATAACATATGATACGTTACTGAATACTCTGTAATAACATATAACACGTTACTGAATACTCTGTAATAACATATGATACGTTATTGAATACTCTGTAATAACATATAATACGTTACTGAATACTCTGTAATAACACGTTACTGAATACTCTGTAATAACATATAATACGTTACTGAATACTCTGTAATAACATATAACACGTTACTGAATACTCTGTAATAACATATGATACGTTATTGAATACTCTGTAATAACATATAATACGTTACTGAATACTCTGTAATAACACGTTACTGAATACTCTGTAATAACATATAACACGTTACTGATTACTCTGTAATTACACGTTACTGAATACTCTGTAATAACATATAACACGTTACTGATTTCTCTGTAATTACACGTTACTGAATACTCTGTGGCGTTTTCCCATGTATGAAAGTTTGAATGTTATTTTCTATATAAACGTGCTTATAATGTAAAATGTGTCTCTTGTAAACGGATTAAACACAGTTATTATTATTAGTCGTATTGTTTTATTAGGAAAATCAAACGACCTAGATAAACTTTCGTGAGTGGGAATATATTTTCTCTTCCAATATGTTTAGTACTTTGTGGCGAACGCATCTGACGTCACATCACTCGTATGTTTTTGTTTGAGTTGATTTCTTCTTTCTCCTAAGATATTACATCTTAATAATAAAAAATGATTACTCACTAGTCATTCTCCCCCATGCATGTATAATTAAAGTTATGACATGACAGTTTTTGTGCTCTAACTTTTTTTAAAGACAAGTTTTTCCTATAACATGATTTTAATTGTCATTATGTGACGCCAGTGTTTCAGTGGGTTAGTGTCGTAAACATTTTAGTAGCTGCTCTTCTGTAGAGCCTCGTACAGTAGTGAATGCATGCATTTCTGAACTGCTTTATTTTAAGTCTGAGAATCTCAACCCAAACAAACTAAACTGTAACTTACTAATTGTATACATGTTGTTAATCTCTGATGTGTTTTCTTCTGAAATTACATTTAAGGATTGGTGCGTGCGTGCGTGCGTCTCCATTTGCCAGGTCAGGGTTGACGCGGAACAATTCCAGACGTTGATAGTGATCTGTTCTGATTTGCTGGACCATTAGATGCATCACAGACAAAATCCTCTCATTTACTTTTTTGTGTTAATTTCTCGTCCAGTGTTCACCTTCACCCCGTGTGTTTGGGAATATCTCCTGTACCCTGTCTGGTGTAACCCATCAGCCATTTTATTGGGCTGCAGGTTGGATACTTAAGTGTGATCCTGAAGGCTGTCACTGGTTTCGGTTCTTTGGTTCAGGTTGCTAGGCAACCGTGAGCTGTCGGTTTTCTGATTCCATGAATGGTTCTGTCGGGAATGCCTGTGCCCAGGTCACATGACCCCGGCGCCTTGGGGTCTGCGTTGTTGTGGCATAAATACATGTTTGGGAAGTCTTTCCAGTTTCCTAGCGTGAGCGGTGCTTGGTTTGGTGTTTCAAAAGCCCCTGAACTACAACTTCTTGCCCTCTGACCCTGAGGTAGGCTAAAGCCAACCCTGAAAGCAGGACAATGTTTCAGATACTATTTGAACCCTGGCAGGAGGACTGCAGTGTCAGGGGAGCCATTGATGGATGGGTCGGTCATCAACTAGCAGATAGTCCTCCTGTTACCACACTTTAATGGCTGACAGACGTTCTTCCAAGCCAACTCACTTTTGCTTTGTTTCTCTCTCTCTCTCTCCTTTTCTGCCTTTCTTTGACCGTTCTCTCCATCTCAGTCTTTATCCCTCAGTCTCTCTGATCTAGTCTGTTTTGGAGAATTAAAAGCTTAGCCAGCGACTGATCTGTCCTTTCTTTGATGCTGGGAGCTTTTACAACCTACCTGTGAGATGTTATACGATATCACTAGCAGCTCTTATCTGATCAATGCAATGTTAACATTAATAATTACACAGCAAACACACTGTGTTTGTCATTTTGACAGTTACTTTGAACCTTCCACAAATCTATCTCGGTTATTACAAAGTCGCCTTCAATACCAGGACTGGTCTGACTCTCTTGTACAGCGGACGAAAAGGACAAAAAACGTTATCTTTTTCAGCCTAAATGAAAGCATTTTCAGATGTTATTGTCCAGTCAGAACATCAGAGGGATGGTTAAAAAAATCCATTATCTGGAAACTAATTACTTTGCGCCAACCATATAAACCAAGCAATACGTTTTTTTATCAAGCATTAATTATTATAATGATTTAACCAGTTCTATAGACATGATATCCAGTGCTGAAAAGTTCTCAGGACAAATCAGCAGGCACTGTCAAGATGCCAGAATGTCCAACCAGGTCTGGATTGGCTGGAATACTCAGCTCATTCCACTGTTGGAATGCTGTGAATCCCTGAGTCAGCAGCCTGTTGGATGGCCTGTGTCAGATCCCCTGACAGTTTAGCTACATCAGCAGTCTGGGGACAGAAGAAAGAATCAGATCTCAGCCAGCATGGCAGTGCTGTTTTTACATACTGTGTGTGTGTGTGTTCCCTGTAGGGGTGTAGTCCCCAATAGGGTGTAGTTCTCAGTCCTCTCTCCGTGTGCTGAGTGGTAATCATGGCTCAATAGGAATGCAGATGACAGCCTTCGGAATTGCCCCTGGGTGTTTTGAGCTGTGTTTTGGCATTTGCCCCTGGGTGTTTTAGCATGGGCCTCTGGGTGTTTTGTCATTTGCCTCTGGGTGTTTTGAGAGGTGTTGTGGTCAGCCAGCCCAACAGGGGACCGAAGGTGCAGAGGCTGGAGCAGAGAGGCCATAGTGATGTAGCCCAGAGATGAGAACCACATATTAGGACAGGGAACCAACATTCACTATGCAGAACCTTGCATTTTTATCTTGCTGGCACCAGAGTTTAATCGTGCCTCCTTTTGTTTTCTGGGTCCTTGGTACAACCCGCCAGGCCATCTGCAGGTAGTTCTGATTTAACTACAGGAGCTGCTGTATATCCTACAGCATATTATCCTGAACATTAATGGTTAATACATTACATCCACATCTAGTATACATGTTACTTTATATTGTACAGTGTTCTGACCACGTTACTGCCCCCGTGTGGACGGATCCCTAGACGGGCAGAACGCAAAGCTTCAACAGTTTCTGACAGTTCGAGCGCTGATCTGCGGTCAGTCTGTCACGATCTCTGTCGTCCGGGCTGTTTGGTCAGTCACGTAACTTGGAGACAGGATAGAAATACACCGTCCGTCTGAACCCGGGAGCTCCTGTGCCGAGTCCAGCTCCAGCCGGGTGGCAGAGGCCTGGCAGCTCAGCTATTTTGGATGCAGCTTTGAAGAAGAGAGCACATGTTCTGTGGTCTATTCTAGCGTGGGACGTCACCAGTTAGTAAAGATAGGTGTTTAGCTAATAGGTGTTTAGCTAATAGGTTTTTGGCTAATAGGTGTTTAGCTAATAGGTGTTTGGCTAATAGGTGTTTGGCTAATAGGTGTTTGGCTAATAGGTGTTTGGCTAATAGGTGTTTGGCTAATAGGTGTTTGGCTAATAGGTGTTTGGCTAATATGTGTTTGGCTAATAGGTGTTTGGCTAATAGGTGTTTGGCTAATAGGTGTTTGGCTAATAGGTGTTTGGATAATAGGTGTTTGGCTAATAGGTGTTTGGCTAATAGGTGTTTGGCTAATAGGTGTTTGGCTAATATGTGTTTGGCTAATATGTGTTTGGCTAATATGTGTTTGGCTAATAGGTGTTTGGCTAATAGGTGTTTGGCTAATAGGTGTTTGGCTAATAGGTGTTTGGCTAATAGGTGTTTGGTTAATAGGTGTTTGGCTAATAGGTGTTTGGATAATAGGTGTTTGGCTAATAGGTGTTTGGCTAATAGGTGTTTGGCTAATAGGTGTTTGGCTAATAGGTGTTTGGCTAATAGGTGTTTGGCTAATAGGTGTTTGGCTAATAGGTGTTTGGCTAATAGGTGTTTGGCTAATAGGTGTTTGGCTAATAGGTGTTTGGCTAATAGGTGTTTGGCTAATAGGTGTTTGGCTAATAGGTGTTTGGCTAATAGGTGTTTGGCTAATAGGTGTTTGGCTAATAGGTGTTTGGCTAATAGGTGTTTGGCTAATAGGTGTTTGGCTAATAGGTGTTTGGCTAATAGGTGTTTGGCTAATAGGTGTTTGGCTAATAGGTGTTTGGCTAATAGGTGTTTGGCTAATAGGTGTTTGGCTAATAGGTGTTTGGCTAATAGGTGTTTGGCTAATAGGTGTTTGGCTAATAGGTGTTTGGCTAATAGGTGTTCGGCTAATAGGTGTTCGGCTAATAGGTGTTCAGCTGGGCCGGCTCCCCGGGTTCCTGTCTGGTGCCTGGTTGTCTTTCTGTTCAGAGGAACTTTTTTCATTTGGTAAATCTGTGTTTTCACTGTGTTTACCCGGCTGGAGCATGTAAACAAAAATGGATAAACACAGAGAGAAATAACGATCATAAAGTCAACATTCCCCGGACACGTGTGGACACAAATGCACAAGCCGTTTCACAATATTATTAGCTGCATGGTGTGCGACACTGTAAATAGCTGAAGTAGAAACTGGATGCCCTCTGGAAACAGAACACACATCTTACTGCTTGGATTGCCCCAAACTGAGCAGGTTTTTTAAAATCTTTCTTCTGTCTCTCTGTCAATGCCGTCTGTCTCTCTCTCCTCTCTCTCCTCTGCATCTGTCTCTGTAACTCTACAGTGCCGTGACTTGGTTCTAATTTGCTACATTGTTCTTGTGCCTGGTTGTGGCTGGCTCTCTGGTGTCATTGTGAACTATGGTTCCTCCGTGTTCCTGCCTTAGTCTGCCTACATGGAAAATGCTGACTGTCAATTACTGCTGAACAGGAAAAACTTTATGTTTTCGGAAGAGAGGAAGAACACCCATGGAGTTTTTTGGCCCTGTTTCTGATCCTCTCTCCGCTATACCCCGTGTCTGCCTGTCTGCCTGTCTGCCTGTCTGCCTGTCTGGGGTCCGCGTTTGGTGCAGTTGGTATCTCAGTTGTAGGGTGCATGCTTTGTGTCTATGATGTCCTGGCTTCAATCCCCAGCTTCTCCCCAGGTCACTGTTGCAAATTAGAATTTGTTCTCAATCGGCCTACCTGGTTGAATAAAATAACATTTTAAAAAGTATGCTCAGACAGTAAGCTTCAGCGCTGTGTCCCTGTGTTGTAATTTGTCTACTGTATAACATGGTGTTTTTGTTGAGTTTTGTTTTGAGTGTGTATGTTTTGGTTGAATATCAACGTAACGGTCCCATTACAGTCCTATCTGACCATCCCCCCCCCCCCCACACACATAAACAATGATTTAGTCTCGGTTGCCATGGAGTCTGCTCAGACTTGCAAAAACATAACATGTCAGGAGAAGGACAAATACTCATGTGTATTCGGAATTATCCATTTCTCCCCACATGCATATAGGTTTATAGTGAAACATGTTATGTGGTTTCTTCATTCTGACACATGCATATAGGTTTATAGTGAAACATGTAAATGTGGTTTCTTCATTCTGACACATGCATATAGGTTTATAGTGAAACATGTAAATGTGGTTCTTCATTCTGACACATGCATATAGGTTTATAGTGAAACATGTAAATGTGGTTCTTCATTCTGACACATGCTTATAGTCTGACACAGGTTTATAGTCCGAATATATAGTTTACTGTCCGAATGGCGGCGGTGTGTTTTGTCAACACATACATTGGGTTTCCAGCCATCCCTGTGTTTTCAGGGCGTCCATGAAAATCCTGGCTGTTATCTGCTCGTCACAGGGTGGTGTCATGTCAACTGGACACAGTTAGAAGCCTCTCAGGATAGAGGCAGTGCAAAGTTGGACTGACCCAGTGGAAATTCCCCAAGCATTTAACTGTAGTGATTCTGCCTTCCCCCTCCCACGCAGTGAACTCTCTGCCCTGCTGTAGTCCTGGAGTTGTGAAGAAACACAAACCACACACGTTCCTATTAACTAGTTTGTTGTTTAAAAATGTTGGCATATTTCCTGCAATCCGGCCTCACCAGGACATTTGCTTCGACGCTCAGCAGCAGGATGTTTCACAGTAAATAAGACATTTGTCAAAAACAAAGCTACTCCACTATACTGTAATAATTATTACAGCACAGCTGCTCCACCTTACTGTAATAATTATTACAGCACATGTACTGGAACATCATTCTCCTGGTTCATGGAGTGTTCATGTATTTTGTTCAATACATTTTTGGGGTTGTATTTCCAAATACATTCAGACCAGTTCAGTGGTTGTTGGTGTTTTTAATGTGTGTGCTGTGATCTGTGTGCTGTGATATGTGATATGTGATATGTGATCTGTGTGCTGTGATATGTGATCTGTGTCCTGTGATCTGTGTCCTGTGATCTGTGTTCTGTGATATGTGTTCTGTGATCTGTGTGCTATGATATGTGATCTGTGTGCTGTGATCTGTGTCCTGTGATCTGTGTGCTATGATATGTGATCTGTGATCTGTGTTCTGTGATATGTGATCTGTGATCTGTGATCTGTGTGCTATGACATGTGATCTGTGATCTGTGTGCTATGACATGTGATCTGTGATCTGTGTCCTGTGATCTGTGTCCTGTGATATGTGATCTGTGATCTGTGTGCTATGACATGTGATCTGTGATCTGTGTTCTGTGTTCTGTGATATGTGATCTGTGATCTGTGTGCTATGACATGTGATCTGTGATCTGTGTTCTGTGTGCTATGATATGTGATCTGTGTGCTATGATATGTGATCTGTGTGCTGTGGTCTGTGTGCTATGATATGTGATCTGTGTGCTATGATATGTGATCTGTGTGCTATGATATGTGATCTGTGTGCTATGATATGTGATCTGTGTGCTGTGATCTGTGTGCTATGACATGTGATCTGTGTGCTGTGATCTGACAAGGCGTCCTAACTCCCCAATGCGCCCCTGTTGTTCTGTATGTCCAGGCGAGGCAGCGCTGCGAGGTGATCCCAGAATGCACCAGTCTCTGTCGTCGTCCGGCATCACCAATCACAGCCACCGGACCGGGCCTCCTCCCATCAGCCCCAACAAAAGACGACTGAGCCACAGCCTCGGTGCCGGGCTGGACCAACATGACAACGGCCCGGACCAAGACTGTGACAACGAACACGTGGCCAAGATGAGGTTGTTTGCTGCTAAGCTGTAAGTTGATGTGGAAGGAGGTGTCCAGGGGGGACTGGAAGGAGGTGTCCAGGGGGGACTGGGAGGAGGTGTCCAGGGGGGACTGGGAGGAGGTGTCCAGGGGGGACTGGGAGGAGGTGTCCAGGGGGACTGGGAGGAGGTGTCCAGGGGGGACTGGGAGGAGGTGTCCAGGGGGACTGGGAGGAGGTGTCCAGGGGGACTGGGAGGAGGTGTCCAGGGGGGACTGGGAGGAGGCGAGAGTTAGGCGCGAGTTGCTGGTCGGAGGCTTGGCTCATAAAACCACAGACCTGGCTATTTATTGATGAATAACTCACTGTGGTGTTAAGTACAGCACAACACATACACTCACAGAGTAGAGCTACCAAGGTCTATGGCCAGTGCACCCACCTGCATGGGGGAGGCGGGGGGGCGATCATGATGGATGAGAAAAACAACTTTATGCAAAAATTAGATCCCGTTTTTGGTGACTTTAAAATTCTTTGGCAAAGATGTTACTTTCCTGGTAATTAGTTGGTTATTATGGTTATGTCTTCTTCCTCAATGTATTTATGCAAAAGTATGTCAGTAACTGACTGTATACTTGGTTTAACTCTACTCTCCACCCAGACAGGTGTTGTTTTTAGTTAGGAAGTGTATTTTTAATTTCTGGTATTGATGCAGCATTACTATGGAGTTGTGTGTGTGTGTGTGTGTGTGTGTGTGTCTGCGCGTGTGTGTGTCTGCGCGTGTTTAAGTGTTGGACTCCACCTGAGGAATACTGGGGTCATAGGTCACTTAGGTCCTTAGCTCTTTCTTACTTTTTCTTTCAGTTTTTTTGTCTTTCTGTCTTGTCTTTCTTACTCCAGTTTCTATAATGGCGCCAGCACAGCCCTGGGGGATGGGGGTTGGGACATGTGAAAACAAGATACTTTTGTCACAACCCCACAACCAGGAAGTGTGGCTAATATTTCCCTTACAGTGAGTTTAGCCGCGAGGTCATTCGATACCCAGTGCGTATAAAGACTTGTTGAACAGTAGAAGACTGCACTGTGTTGTTTGTTGCAGTCCCAGTCTGAAGTCAGGCAGCGGGGCCATTTTCTCCTCTTCAAAACAAAGACCCCTTATCCTGTCAGGAGGGGGGGGGGCTGTGGGGCAGATTTGCTACAGCAGAGACGGACCAAATGGAAAGCAACACATGGCTTGCTCATAAATAATGTAGATTGACCACACTGTAGTAAATATAAAAATCAATTGGTAATATTCTTAGGCAGCACTATGACTTTGTAAAACGGCCACGTCCTGTTTTATTGTTGTCGCCTTCACAGTTGCCCAGCTCATTAGATAGCTAAGGGAAAGGCGTGGTTCAGTTGATCACTTTCACTTGGCATCCTTTGTATGTTTTCCATGACCGTCTTGGTTGATCTTAGCTACGATTTGTGGTCAGATCTCGACCGTACTGGGAGGGCTCTGTTGAAACCTCTGTTTCTTCTGGGAACCCTCATTGCTTGGTGTTCTCATGGTCAGTAGACACAGCAGAGGGACACGGCTCAGGCGGACAGAAATCCAACTTCAATGTTGTTTTACACTAGGCTCTTCTTTCTGACGTGTGTGTGTGTGTGTGTGTGTTTGAGCACTTTGATGTTTGTTTTGGTTCCCTGTTATGTTAATATTCTGCCCTGTGTTTCCAGAGACTTTATTACTCTGCTGTATTGTTTATGTTCACATTTGATTCAATATGATATTTTCATTGCAGGAAGAATTCTTCTGTGCTTAATCTTAAATACATTTGGTTCTCTGAGTGTGTAATCGTTTGTTTTGAGGGCTTCTATAGGGGTTCTAGCCAATCTTAACGATTCACAGATGGCATTACATTTACTATAAAGATACGCTAATCAATCTATTGAGTTCAGTGTAGTCTACTTATGAGTTTTATTGAGGTTATGAGTGTAGTCCATAAAGTTTAATACATTGAAATTACCGTTTTATCTACAGTTTAAGGTTAATGTTGTCTTTATGGTTCATTCCTGACGTCATTTGTGATGCCAGGCATTAGTAGTTTCCTGGTATTTTTTGGGATGTCCGTTTCTGATTCCTAACTGGCCTTAACTGCAGCACCTCATGGCCAGTTTGTCCAAATATCATGACGTGTTTGACTCACCAACGCCTTCAAATCACATCCTGGTTTAATTAGGAAGTGTTATCCTGAAGTGTTATCCGGCATGTACGCTCTGGTAGGTGATTATCTTCTCTAGCCACCAACCACAGTGAAGCCCGCTCGGCCGGGTCAACCACAAGGGGTCGCCAGAGTGAGATGGGACAATTCCTGTATGACTCCACCCAGGGGCACTTCAGACTACCTGGATGTGATGACGCCACTCTACTGCTTTAGTTTGGGATGCCAGACGCCATTCATTTATACACGGTTCCTACGTCTCGATTCTCTTCATGAACTTTCTCCAGTCTGATTGACTCCAGATGTTTCCTGTGTCTCTCAAGAGAAACACTGGGATGATGTGACGCACACTGGAACCAGTCAGGCAGCCAGCCAGCCAGTCAAGTTCGGGGTTGTCTCAAACCAAGAGACCAAAAGAAAATGTGAAAAAAACAGTGTGTTTCATTGCCCTATTAAATACTGAATGAAGTCCTGGAGCTAAGAGTTTTTGTATAGTGCAATTAACTGCTAGATCTCCCAATAACTTACAGATTCTATTCGAGTAACAGTTACATGTCAATGCTTTTATCTTCTGTGGGGATTCAATACTGGCCTTATGTTTCATATGCAGTCGGTTTTTAAGGACTTCTGACACTACTTTTTTCAAATGTTGTCCACCCCATGTTCTTTCCTCAGATGTAGTCCACCCTATGTTCTTTCCTCAAATGTAGTCCACCCTATGTTCTTTCCTCAAATGTAGTCCACCCTATGTTCTTTCCTCAAATGTAGTCCACCCTATGTTCTTTCCTCAAATGTAGTCCACCCTATGTTCTTTCCTCAAATGTAGTCCACCCTATGTTCTTTCCTCAGATGTAGTCCACCCTATGTTCTTTCCTCAGATGTAGTCCACCCTATGTTCTTTCCTCAAATGTAGTCCACCCTATGTTCTTTCCTCAAATGTAGTCCACCCTATGTTCTTTCCTCAAATGTAGTCCACCCTATGTTCTTTCCTCAAATGTAGTCCACCCCATGTTCTTTCCTCAAATGTAGTCCACCCTATGTTCTTTCCTCAGATGTAGTCCACCCTATGTTCTTTCCTCAAACGGTTTCTCCTCAGCTCTCTCCTTGCGGTTTCTCTCCTCTGCTCTTGCTGTTCCTCTTCTTTGGCGTGTGCTGTTTTAGTTTGCTGGGTAGCGGTTACCCAAGGGAGAAGCAGAGACCGAACATGTTGAGACAGATCCTAAATGGGAGGGAGGGAGAGAGGGAGAGAGGCTGGATTGTCTGACACATGCACACCCTTCTCAGCCAGCTGTAAAACACACCACTATAGTAATGCTGTCATATCACATGGACTTTTAGTAGTGGACGAGCCAGAATCTTAATATAGTGTTAATATAAAGTACAGAGCTAAATAAGTTTAAATTTTTTATTTTTACCTAATGTCCTTCCTTGGCTTGAATAATCCAAACATTGAATTTCTTGGCCTAAAAAACACTGAGGTAATGGTAAATCATGGTGGCGGCAGCATCATGTTATGTTTTTTTTTTTATCAGCAGGATTGAGGGCAAGATGGATGGATCCACGAATCTGTGAATTCTTCTGCTTCAGCAGTATCAGTTTGCAAATTTTCCGAATTTTTTATTCCATTTAACCGTGCCCCCACTGGTCCACAAGCATTTTTATATTCTGTTGAAAAAGCTTTCCACTGGCGTTCCTAGTGCCCTTCCCTCGTGCCCTTCCATCCTCTCTACCTTTCCTCGTGCCCTTTCATCCTTGTTCCCTTCCCTAGTGCCCTTCCATCCTCCTACTTGTCTGGTTTAGACTGAAGCCAAGGAGGGCAGTGTGACTGTGTACACGGCACATTGACGACATGTTTTTGTTATATTATTTTAGCGGAGACTATCGTAGCACCAAAGACCCCCGGGATCGTAGCCGCAGTCCTGTGGAGAGAGCTGCTGCCCCTTCTATGGGTCTCCATGGTAACCACCACCTGTACGCACCCCCTCATCACCACCTGCCCAGCTTTGCCATGGACCAGCCGCTGGCCTTGACCAAGAACAACATGGACGGCACACGTACTCTGACCATCTCCCCCACCACCAGCCCTGTGGAACGGCAACAGGTAGACTCTATGGTCCTTTATCCAGCTCTCAACCTCAATGATCTGCCAGAACTTGACCTATCCCTGATGCCCAAACCAAACCTCTGCTCCGTCACGGTCCAGTTGTACCCTGAACCCCGGGTCTCAAGAAAGACCTCAACCTAAATATCACACACACACACGTTCAGAACCAAACCACCTGTAAAGTTTGCGTCTGTGTGTTTTGTCTAGAATCGTCCGTCAGTGATCACGTGCGCACCAGCTAACAACCGTAACTGCCACCTGTCCCACTGCCCGGTTACACAAAACGGCTGTTCCAACAACCTGTCCCACTGCCCGGCTTCGCACAACGGCTGTTCCAACAACTTGCCTAGCAACTCCAGCCGAAGACCTCCCAGTAACTGTAAGTAACGTACTGTCCTTAGACTACAATTAGAGCCTGAATCACAGGCGAGTGGCCAACCACAGCAGGTTACCATGCCTTTACAACAGTGTGTGTTCTGACTATTCTGGAGAGAACTGTCAGATGGCTCTTTAGTAGTTCATTGTGTGTAGGCCAGTAGGGGCTCTGGAACCGGAGAAGCTACGTCACAGAGGTGTCCCACAAAAGGCTTTGGCATGGACTTCCTAAACCAGGCACCATGTGTGTTCTCCGGGGAATAATCCACCGCATGGAGTGAGTGGCTAACACCGTGCCTGTGGAAGACTGCACTACATCCTGAGATGACTGTCCCTTTGTAACCAGGCTATAAATTAGCATATTGGCCGTGAGGCAGTAATTAATGTCCGCTGAAGTAGCTAGCAAGAATACTAGCTCACTACACTAGTTGCCTAGCTTATAATTTTTGTGTTTTGTTACCTTCAGTGTGTGAGGTTTTTTTGTTTGTGGAAAAACTTCAGTGTTGTTCTTAACTCTGTCACACACACACACACACACACTTTGTTTAGCTTATATTACTCCTTCTCTCCTGCAGCCAACATCGTGAGTGTGGACCCGTTCATCGAGGAGCACTTCCGTCGCAGCCTGGGCAGGAACTACAAGGAGCCAGAACCCGTCACCAATTCTGTGTCCATCACCGGATCTGTAGACGACCACTTCACCAAGGCCTTAGGAGAGACCTGGCTACAGATCAAAGCCAAAGGAAGCTCCTCCTCCTCCCCTGACTCCTCCCCAAACAGTCACATGGTCAACCACAACCACTCCCCAACTGTCATGTCTTGAACGTAAAGGCTATGTTAGCGCCAACCAGCTAAACTCCACCCCTGTCCCCGCCCTCTTCCTAGCTCACTGTAAGGCAACACATGGCTGGTTGCTCTGCCCTCCTGCAGAGCTATTGGGTTCGTTTTTGTTTTGCTCCAGTCCTGCACTAACACCATGATCGCCTGGGGCACTAACTGGCTAGTTGAGCGAGGCCTGTGTTCACATGGCAGGTTCTGTTTCCTGTTGCCACGTGTTTAGTTACATTATCCGCTCATGCATACAACCCAGGTTTCTTTATTCAGTAGAGTTATACCCTGCTTTGCCAGTGAGCTCTCCATCCATGAGGACAGACTGGCGTCCCTGGTGGAAGACTACTCTGCATGACAACCCCGCCCAGAACCAAGCTAGTATTTTGGCTAGAAACTACATAGAACCATGTGGATCAACAATTAGCCCAGAGTTGTGCTTGTAGCTATAGAACCATGTAGAAAGAGAGCTTCCTTTTGTCTATTCCCCCTGTTGTCATTTGTATTTAGTAGGTTGTCAAATTGCTCTGTTTGTGTGTTTTTGGATGTCTGGAACTTTTATGAGAGAACAGTTTGTTTATTTGTATATGGTGATTTTTATATGGACACCACCGGGAGACACACCAACCAATCACAGGTCTTTGTTACCAAAGAGAACTCTGATGCAACGCTGACATCCTGTTTCACGACGTACTATGTTTTCCCTTCCATCTATCTCCTCTTCTGGATATCATGTTCTCCTCGTCTTTATCCAGTTGTGCTGTGTCAGTGTGTACACATGAAAGGAGAAGGCCAGCTCAGATTTGCACTAATAATGAGGAACCAGGGTTGCGTGGCAACCTCCCAATGGATACACAAAACCGTTTCATGTGATTCGACAGCACAACATTTCGTTGACGTGGAGGACGAGTGGGAAACAAGACAGACGTTTAATCAGTGTGTTACTTCAAAACACTTCGTCTCACGTTGCGCAGAAATTGCTGTTTGATGTTTTTCATGTCCCTCGTGAGGCTTTTTGCTTCTGATATTTTTGGTTTTGAATG
The DNA here is from genome assembly GCA_029465975.1 of Dallia pectoralis. NCBI lineage: Eukaryota > Metazoa > Chordata > Actinopteri > Esociformes > Umbridae > Dallia > Dallia pectoralis. Next base: position 1,658,864 of record CM055749.1, on the reverse strand, counting down.
GATAGCTCCATCTTCTGTAGCGCTGTGGTTGGGAAAGTACATTATACAGTTAAATGGTTGAAAGGGTGAAACAAGGTAGTGCTAACAGAATAAGGCAGACGCATGTTTGTTATTGAATAGCTGGGGTCTATTAATGTTTTTTTTACATTTCAATCTTAATACTAGCCTTTTACTCTTCAAGACTTCAGTTTAGTGTTGATTGTTGTTTAGTTTGAATATTCGTAGGTTTCATCTCCTGCTGGTTCAGTTGTACTCCATAATTTTGTATTCTTCTGTAATATTCTCTCTGGGAGCAGCCAGCTAGTGACACAGAGGGCAGTCTCTAGACAGGCGTACAACATAATTATCCATATGTTCACTTGGATTATAATCTATTACGTTTCTATGTTAATCTTGCGTTACGTCACTGATAATCCCTGGTACAGGTTGCTGCATTGTATTGGCTGACTAAACCGTGTGGTAACACAACCAGTCCAGACGATCGACCGCTGTTGCCAGCGTTAGCTAGTGGCTACCATGCGTTAGCTAGTGGCTACCATGCGTTAGCTAGTGGCTACCATGCGTTAGCTAGTGGCTACCATGCGTTAGCTAGTGGCTACCATGCGTTAGCTAGTGGCTACCATGCGTTAGCTAGTGGCTACCATGCGTTAGCTAGTGGCTACCATGCGTTACCAACTCTACTGTAGCCAGCGTTAGCTAGTGGCTACCATGCGTTAGTTACTCTACTGTAGCCCGCGTTAGCTAGTGGCAACCATGCGTTAGCTACTCTACTGTAGCCCGCGTTAGCTAGTGGCAACCATGCGTTAGCTACTCTACTGTAGCCCGCGTTAGCTAGTGGCAACCATGCGTTAGCTACTCTACTGTAGCCAGCGTTAGCTAGTGGCTACCATGCGTTAGCTACTCTACTGTAGCCAGCGTTAGCTAGTGGCTACCATGCGTTAGCTACTCTACTGTGCCCGCATTAGCTAGTGGCTACCATGCGTATGCTACTCTACTGTAGGTAGACTGCTGCAGCATGTGACACAACCTGTACCAAGGCAGCATACATTCCCTCTGGTAGGACACCGTGTACAGGTTTTCCTTCCAATAGGAAACCATGTGCAGGTTTTTCACTAACCAAACATGAATTGGAGTTAATTTGGGTTGTGTAATTCCAGAAACTTTCCTAAAATGTCTGGATTTTGCGACCATTTTAGTTTGAAAAAAGAAACACTGGAAATCCTCTGACAAACCCGAATAGCTAGTAAAGTCACGAATTATGGGGAAGTTATAGAAACGTGCAACCCTTGTTGTGATTGGTAACCATATAGGGAGAGAAAATGCTCTAGTATCAAAAAACACTATCCACAAATCAAAAGACATTTATACAGCTTAACATGCTCTTACATTCCATCATCCATAAAATATTCATGTTCTGAACGACACACTATTGGCCAACCTTTCAACGCCACAGGATGCTTTACCCCAGACTTCTCTGGCTGAAAAGAGTTCACCATGTAGGAAATCGACTGTTATATATGACTGATGATGTTAGATCCTGTAACCTTTAATGTCAAAGCCAAGATCCAGTTGCCAGCCATTTACATAACGTATCAGAGTATAGATTGAAACAAAACATAAAACACAATAGTCAGTTACATAGCACGCCTACACGGATGAATGGTTGTTTTTATGTTATGTAAACGTTATTTCTTAATACGTGAGTAAATGCATGTTTTTTAGGTCATTAATGTGAACATAATAACGAGGGCTAAGTGCCCCGCCATGATTTATTTGATAAACATTTCACTCCATTATTAGGTAAGGAGAACGTTACACTTCTGGGAACTTCTCAAACATTCCCAGGTTTTCTAGAGGGGGAGATAATTCCAAAAGGGAATACGCAGGTTATCTAGAATCCTGCAATGAGGATTTCTCGAAAACTTGGATGCTTTGTGAAAGTTTATGGAATTTTGCAATCTTAACTTGGAGGCTCTAATGCGTTCTGCTTGGGTAACATATTTCCCTACAAGCTGTAGGAATATCACTTAAAAAAATGTTTTATTACTATAAGACCATCGTTACGCTGTGCGTAGCGAATGTACAAAAAATCGTAGGTATTTTGAGGATCAATTAATTTGTTAATGACATGTAGCTATTTAATTTACCCTCTTTGTCTTTTATTGTAATCATTCATTTTATTTTTATGTAACAAAAAGTTGATCTTTTTTGTGTCTGTTAGATTTGTTATTGTAAGAGGTTAAAGTGCAGGAACACAGTTGTAATCTGAAAACACTGCGTTGACGGTAGCCACATGTGCATAAGGGCAGTTGTAATTTTGAAGTGGGGGCCTCAACAAACCATCTCATGTGCACTAAGGCATTGAATTGGTAGTCTACATCCGGAAACCACCACATTTCTCACCTGTTTTTAGTGCCCTTTTTTAACCCGTATTTCATAGGGATTCCTATACAGCTCCGGTAAAAGGGCACTTCAGGAAATAGTGCCATTTGGGGCAGACGTCCAGTGCTTTTATTTTACTGTTTATGTCAACAAATGGCCTCTTGAGACAGTTGAACAAAACCCAGTTAGGCATCGACAGACGGGATGGAAACACTGCTCTATATAATTGAGCAAGACTGGCCGTGTGCTTCCAAATTAACGACTTAAACGTCTTAAATTACTTTTCTGAGTTTAAAACAAGGGCACTACATGTAGAGAGAGGTGTGATATCTGATGCATTCAGTGAGTAAAACTTAACACCCTTCACTTGGAGGCTGCGTCAACATTGTAAAATGTGGTTAGTACTATGCTGTAGTACTATATAGTACTGTGTATTGTACCCTCCAAATGGTTTGTAAATCCATATTAAACATTAGTACTATGCTGTAGTACTATATATAGTACTGTGTATTGTACTCTCCAAATGGTTTGTAAATCCATATTAAACATTAGTACTATGCTGTAGTACTATATAGTACTGTGTATTGTACTCTCCAAATGGTTTGTAAATCCATTTTTTTGTGGCCTTTCTCCAACTAAAAAGGTTTTGGCAGGCCACCTTTTTTGTACGTAAGTAGCCTCAATGAACAATAAAGTGCTCTTAAACCACACGTTCTGTCTCGCTGTTTATGTCTCTGATTCGCTATTACGGCATATTGAAAAAAAAACATTATCAGGATACTTCAGGATTTCTGTATTTCCTAATTCCCCAGACTCAGTCATGCATACAATTTGTATTGTATGTCTGCAGTTTGACAGAAATTGTAGCTAGCACATTTTACACTTCTGGAATCTGAGTAAAAACGAGCTCCTCTTCCAGTGGGGAACTCCAGCATCTAAAACCTCAAGCCAGGTGGCTCGTGGTTTTAAATTGTGTTTTTATTGTTAGAGGCAGACATATTAAGCAATACATATATTATGGGTAATTAGATGTAATGGGTTATTAAAGCCAGGAGGTTGGAATCCTGAATGCTAATTGGCAAAAGTGCAAATTTGACTGCTATTTTCACCTTTGTGTTCTGTGAATTTGTCATCTTGACCAGGTCGCCGTTGCAAATTAGAATTTGTTCTCAATCGGCACACCTGGTTAAATAAAGTTAAAAAAGCCTTACTGCTCTTATAAACCGAATACTGATACAATAAGATGTATTTGGTGTCATTCCCATGGTACATAATCTCATATCTGTGCTATCAGCCAATCAACAACATGTGTTTTATAATCTCATTAACACACTCCAGACTGTTAGTTGGGCATTACCCATACACCTCAGCAGTACCTAAACACTGTTAGTTGCCTGGCATTACCCATACACCTCAGCAGTACCTAAACACTGTTAGTTGCCTGGCATTACCCATACACCTCAGCAGTACCTAAACACTGTTAGTTGCCTGGCATTACCCATACACCTCAGCAGTACCTAAACACTGTTAGTTGGGCATTACCCATACACCTCAGCACTGCCTAAACACTGTTAGTTGGGCATTACCCATACACCTCAGCAGTACCTAAACACTGTTAGTTGGGCATTACCCATACACCTCAGCAGTACCTAAACACTGTTAGTTGCCTGGCATTACCCATACACCTCAGCACTGCCTAAACACTGTTAGTTGGGCATTACCCATACACCTCAGCAGTACCTAAACACTGTTAGTTGGGCATTACCCATACACCTCAGCAGTACCTAAACACTGTTAGTTGGGCATTACCCATACACCTCAGCAGTACCTAAACACTGTTAGTTGCCTGGCATTACCCATACACCTCAGCAGTACCTAAACACTGTTAGTTGCCTGGCATTACCCATACACCTCAGCAGTACCTAAACACTGTTAGTTGCCTGGCATTACCCATACACCTCAGCAGTACCTAAACACTGTTAGTTGGGCATTACCCATACACCTCAGCACTACCTAAACACTGTTAGTTGGGCATTACCCATACACCTCAGCAGTACCTAAACACTGCCTAAACACTGGCGCAACACGTTTGGTGCTGAGTCACTAAAGCCTGTTGGTTTACTAGTCCTCAATAAATAAAGAAAAAAAATGATCACACCACCGAGGAAGAAATGTTTCAAATTTATCAAGTTACCACAGCGAGCTTCAGATGTACACAACTATGTATGTGACTTTCATATATATTTATAGATGTTACCAAAGGTATGGGGACATGCAGATCTTTCCATGACAACTGACCACCCAGTCTCTAAAATCATGATATCCTGTATAACAATCCCATTCTGTCCATATACAAGTATATTGCACAATGTAAGCTTTAATAATTTGTGTAATAAAGTAATTTGTTTGTAAATGACCAAAATGTACACTGAAAAGCAGGTAAACATTTTAACAATCCATAAGCAGATAATCAAACACCCTGTTCATATATACAAATAATAAACAGGACATCAACATTGGTTACAGATTTATTGATTCTTCGTATTAGTTATAATGAGTGACAGTTCTAAAGTAGAAGGCTTCTCCTACTACAGCAATGAACTGGTCGAACATCCTTATCAGGTAGTGAAGAAACATACATATCGGATGCTGAGTGTAGTTAATGAAACCATATCAGTGGCATACAGAACAAACACATAACAGTTTAAAACAGGTGACAAGCTCATTATGTTGGTGGCAGAACTCTGACCAGTAAGAAAAGGCATGTTGGAACACTGTAGAATCTCCTTGGTACACTGTGTTACGCTCCATTCTAGCACGCCACTGCTTCCCATCTCCATCTCAGATGCTCTCATCATCGCTCATATCCCAGATCTGAAACCAAGAAAAGAAACACACACAGTGAAGATCTAATCAGATGGACTGCTCAGTGAGGGAAGCCTGATGGAGTTACCTCCCATTTCAGAGATCTAATCAGATGGACTGCTCAGTGAGGACAGCCTGATGGAGTTACCTCCCATTTCAGAGATCTAATCAGATGGACTGCTCAGTGAGGGAAGTCTGATGGAGTTACCTCCCATTTCAGAGATCTAATCAGATGGACTGCTCAGTGAGGGAAGCCTGATGGAGTTACCTCCCATTTCAGAGATCTAATCAGATGGACTGCTCAGTGAGGGCAACCTGATGGAGTTACCTCCCATTTCAGAGATCTAATCAGATGGACTGCTCAGTGAGAGAAGCCTGATGGAGTTACCTCCCATTTCAGAGATCTAATCAGATGGACTGCTCAGTGAGGGCAACCTGATGGAGTTACCTCCTATTTCAGAGGGACTGTTCTCACAGTCGTCGCCAAGGTTACAGCTCTGTTCAAGGAAGTAACAGTGAGCTGTGACAGACACACAGAATAAAGGTTGACTAGCTACATTCTCTGCCTAATGTTCGTATTTCCACATCACCATTTTTGTAGACGTTTGCATAATTTTGTTAAGTGGTCATAGCAAATGCAGACAATTTGGGCACTTTTGAATTTCAAAAAGACGTGAATTGAATCTTGATAAAGTGACGTTGTCACGTTGATAGTGTGTCTACGATGTACTGTAACAATATTCCCATGCCAGAGATCAAACATTTTTACTTTGTCATAGACAGAAGGTAAAAGTCTTGTGTTGAATTAGTCCGTTAGCCCAGGGCATAGATATACAATAAGTGTGAAACCTTACCCCATGGTTAGGTTAACACAGGCTACACTGCCTTCGTACAATACAGTGCGAAAAGGCACACAGACTGGGACAGTAAAGAGACTAGAGGATTTATGAACTCAACACATTCCTAACCTTTTTCTTTCAGATTGAACCAATTATGCTACACTAATCTAAACCCTATCGCTACTTCTAACTCTAGCCTTAACAATGCCCAACTTAACACTAGCGTAACCATTACTCACTTGTTTCTGATTTAACCACAATTTGTGGGGACATTACTGTCCAGTTAAGTAAACAACACACAAACCATTTGGCATTATGCATTGCACGTGAGACCTGAGAAAATATAAATCTTCCAAGATCTGAACATTTAAATGTGAATTAGAGCGGCAGACTGTGCCCACAAACGTCAATCCTAAACACTGTGTTTGACTGGGAGATGGGCCAGACCCGCCTTCTTCCTGACAGTCTATTGGCAAAAACAGTGAAAAACAGAAAGAGGACAGGAAAGTAATGCCTACCAGCCGACAAACATGGCTTCACATACTACTTGACTTAATTTCAAATGTTAAAATCGTTCTTCAACAAGCTTGCGTGCTGCTTCGAAACCAACAGAACATTCCCAAAAGCTAGACCCACCACTAGCCCAGCAGTACGGGCAAGGTAAACAGCATTTTAAAAGCAGTCGTCAGGTTTCAGATCATTTGAACCCAATTTTGGTAGCTAGCGGCTGGAGGCCGCCTGCCCCAGAGCCACACAGAGAAGAGTTTTTATGCCTGTGGGTTTGGCATGAGGGCCCTGACTTGTTTGTCAAGAGGTAGTCTGCAAGAGAGGCTATAATTATACACATCGTTATTCCAATTACAGCCTATGAAGTGGATCTTTAAAAGAAACTATCTGTAATTAGTATATATATATTTGGAATTTGAAACTAATAACATATACCTGTTGATTCTTAAACAACATTACAATACATCACAAATACATCACAAATACATGCATCTGTTTTGGGCTGCCGAACACTTTATCTCTTGATTGACAGTGTGGTAAGGCATGGCATATATAACGACAGGGCAAGGATTTTCTGCTATAGAACCCTTTGGGCGGGTCGCCTAAACAGTTTCTTCGGGCCGCCCAAGGAGGAAGTGCTGAAAATACATTGAAATCTACCCATTAATTTGTTAAGAGAATATTTGTGCATTTTGAAAAGGAATACAGAAGGAGCATAGTTGGCCGTCTTGTTGTGATGGGAAGTTTGATCGTTACAACCTTAAATCAACTACTTAATTATTTATTGTACCATGCGTCCAATTATGTGTTACAAACATGATTTTTTTTGCTGTTGTACGCAGCTCTGAGCTGGAGGTAAAGAAAGCTTTCAGCCATTCAAACAACGAAACATCAAAATGAACATAAAAATATTTTTTTACTTAAGCAAAGGCCCGGTGCTTGTTTCCATCAACATTAAACATGACATCAGTAATCTAAATAACTATATTCATTATGCTATTTTCATAACATTTTGTTACCACAATAATTATATAGGATTATTGCTACATCTGAAATGCTGACGGTTAATGCAATGTTTATGTATATATAGATGTACATATTTTTTTAAGTTTTGGGTAATTTGCTTTAAAATAACAAAAATGCCCTTGGGAGAATGCCAATAAACTGTTTTAAAATATTACTATGATAGGGCCTGTAATATTATTAAGGTGGGGAGGGGCGGCCTGTAATATTATTAAGAGGGAGGGGCCTGTAATATTATTAAGGTGGGGAGGGGCGGCCTGTAATATTATTAAGAGGGAGGGGCCTGTAATATTATTAAGGTGGGGAGGGGCGGCCTGTAATATTATTAAGAGGGAGGGGCCTGTAATATTATTAAGAGGGAAGGGCCTGTAATATTATTAAGAGGGAAGGGCCTGTAATATTATTAAGAGGGAAGGGCCTGTAATATTATTAAGAGGGAGGGGCCTGTAATATTATTAAGAGAGAGGGGCCTGTAATATTATTAAGAGGGAGGGGCCTGTAATATTATTAAGAGGGAAGGGCCTGTAATATTATTAAGAGGGAGGGGCCTGTAATATTATTACACAGGTGGTCTAACATCACCTCTTTATACAGGGAGTATTTGCTCCATATTCTATAATCTGCTTGGGTGAACTGTGTGTTCCAAAGCTTGACAAACAACGAATGCCGCTTTGTTTTGACGCTTGTCATTATATCCTAGAAATATCCATTTGTCTTTTTGGGATTGGCTGGAAACACGACCCGAATGAGCACGAGGGTTCGTTTACAACCGGTTCTGACCGACGCTGTGTATGACCTGTAATCTGCTTAGTGTGGTTCTGCTTCATCAGCACTTTAATGCCCACAATGCATCATACAATTAATTTCCTGCTTGTTGACTGACTGATTGTTCTTCATAATGTTGAAAACACTTTCAGATGGCGTTTCTCAGTGGCCAGTTCACAGTTATGGGTTTTTAGAACCGCCCACGTTCCGGTTGAGGTGCCAGGACCGTTCTATGTATGTACTCTGGAGGCGTCATTCTGTAATTGCGTTGTGGTTCTGAGACACTGGCATTTTAGTCATGAGCTATAGCAGACACTCTTACCCAGAGTGATTCACACTCACAGATCATTCCTTTCATACACAGTAGCCTGCAATCCAGAACATAAAACTAGAACTAAAATGTCACCTTACAATAACCTATGTTTAAAAAAATAACACACAGAACGAAATCGACCAATTGTCATTATTAAATAATATTCAGCAAGGAGTACATCTGCTGAGGGAAAAAGACATCTCTGAAGAGAGAGGAAGTTTAAATAAAAGAAGAAATAAAGGACGTGTGTGAGGAGAAGAGGAAATAAAGGAAGAAATAAATGCTTTCATATTTACTAGTTTAGATTTACTAGTGAAGTAAAGACTTCTGTCTCGGCAGCCTCTACTAGAAGTCAGTGTGAAGCCTTGTTCACATTACGTGTGTCACTACAGTGTATGTCTATTCAGCAATCTCCTGCTACTGCTTGGACAGGTGTATAGTTTTAAGTGCATGGATTACAGCCGATCTCCGGTTAGAGAACCCATTTATTTTTGGAGATCACAAGATAGGCAGTCTTCTTATTACAACACAGACATAAGTGCATTGTAATGTATGAATTACAATGAATGTGAATACTATGAGAGAACATGTCAGTAGCATGAGCACTTCCGTAAGGCGCTGTAGCTATATAGACAAGGAGGAGGAACACACAGTAAATGTATTTCAAACATGGTCTCCTCAATGTTTCTCTGTTGCTGCTCAGTAAACATCAAAAGAACAGCAAGTGGAAACGCTTTGAAATTGACTAATTGGTGCTCAGTCAGTGTGTGTGTGTGTGTGTGTGTGTGTGTCAGTGTGTAGACTTTTGTAACCTGAATAGATAGTTTGGAGAGTTGCCAATACTTGACCAGAAACCCATTCAACTGATGTCAATAGAGGAGAAGGTTGAAATAATCTTCTTTAATCCAGGTTGCCATAGTTTCCAAACCCGTTCTTAGAAGCTGGGATCTTATTTATTTCCTCAACATCTATGATGTCAAAAGCCCAATTTGTTGGAGAGAAGATCAGATGTGTGAAGCCTGTGTGAACGGCACCAATCTAATGTGTGAGATTCTGATTATATTCAGGCCTGGTCGAAACAGCCTGCAGTACCACACCATAAATAGGCTTATCAGTCCTGGAAGTCCGCACTGTCCCTTGGCCACTGTCTCTAAACTCTCTAATCTCTGTCAACATCTTTGCCGGCCCTCTGACTAGGCCAAGGCCATGGCACGGATAACATCAACTGGACAAGAACAAGGCCAGGTTACGTTCATCGCTGTCGCGACCAGTCTGATCCTTTGATAATCTACCGCGAGCAGAAACAGGCCTGAATTGGAATCAAGGCTGAGCCAGAGGATCGACTGCCGTAACCAATTCCAGCAAGAATACTGTACCTTCAGCATAACTTCCTCTTCCCCGGAGATCAGGATGCTGAGATGGCACTCAGGTTCAGTTTGGGCTGGCCAGAACCTGGACCGTCTAATATCTAACGAGCAGCCACACAGAAGAGTGAGGTGGATCTCTTTGGGCTGGCCTGAACCTGGACCGTCTAACATCTAACGAGGACATCTAAAGAGAACAGTGGCCAGTAACACCACACTGCTTTGATGAATTACCCATAGTTATATATTCCACAAACGGAAGCTCCTAAACTCCATCTGTTTCGCTTGTATCATGATTAAAGATGTACAATGCATAAAACGAAAACAGTGAGCCTTTTATCATCGAGAAAAAAACGGAAAGTGTTAGCAGCAGTTGAACTGGGGACCACACAGAGACGTTCGCTTGCCTGGCACCCGACCATCGTCTACTTACAAGTGAAACCAGCGGAGGATCAGCGAAATGCACTTGACCACCTGGAAGCCATTAGGGCCGACCACATAGACACTGTTTAACAGAAAGTCATTAACATGTACACAACCATCGTAATACTAGTGAATGCATACTAAAAGGTCAATGCCAGCTAATTATAATACGTTCACATCAATGCAGAATCCTTACTATCTGTGTCAGATCAAACGGAGAGAACGGAGAGAATGGGACAGAAAAAACTCATTGTAAAGCTACTGCCCCTGATTTGCAACACCCAGAAATCTACTTCAAAGAGTTCTCCAAAAGGCCCTGGGTTCCATAAACACAGAACCACCACAGGTCTAGATGACAGCAAATCAAAATGTTCCTGCCTACGGCCAATTATAAGATGCAATGCTGAAGCTGCAACATACATAAAAACACTTTAGTCCCTTTAATTATTCCTTAACATGTGACAGTTGCCTCCATAGTTGTTGTTTTTCTTGGAATTAAATACAAAACAGCTGTTAATGCATTAATATGCTGCTGTCAGTTTTAACTACAATATACACCACTTGCAACAAATAAAATGCTCAGTATAAGGGCAATTGTTATATTGATGTTGAATCAAGGGATCATCTGATATGGGTCTGTTCAGTGTCTGTATATGTCTAGAATCACGTTCAGAATTGGCTATTGGGTCATTGTATCTCTATTGAGATGAACATCCTAGGTGACCAAAAAAATCATGTCAATCACTAGATTTGATTCCAACTGAACACACCTCAGCAGAATTATGGTAAAAAGGGTAACGTCACCCGGGTACCGCCACCCATAACAGCCACCCAAGTAAATGATTCACCCAGACCAAAGCTAAAGCCTGTAGATGTGTCTCTGATATAATGTGGTTTGGTTTAGGACAAAATGCTTGGTTTTCTCTGCCAAGCCACACAGTTTAATTAGCTGAATTGCTAAAACAGGATTTATCTTAAGTACATTACATGTGTAACCAAATACACATATTGATGAGTCAAAACATCATGAAGACATATGAGGTGAATAACATTATAGTCTTCTAACAAGGGCACATGTCACGGTGTGGGTACATTAGATGGTATGCAAACCATGGTACAAGGCCATTAGAAGTATTAATCCTTAAAGAAAATGTATTTTCCACTTTATTTTTCAGATGGGGATACTGCACACACCCACACACACACACCACCACCACCACCACCACCACCACCACCAATTAAGTGAGGCATGTGTGGAGTGTGTAGTACTTTTGATGTTTTATCATGTTCTTAGCCCAAGTCCCATGAGGGAACAGAGTGAGCTGGCCGAAGGTAAACCCGGAGTGCTGTTCAGAGAAAAGCAGTGTGTGTGTGTGTGGGGGGCTGAATGAGTTAAGTGTGTGTCTTAGGCTGGAACAGAAGAATAGCAGGAAGGATGCCTTCATTCCCACACACAGCCAGCACTATGTCATTTCCAGGTGGATGAATGGACGTTACTGTGTGCTGCGCCCTCAGTACAAAGCCCTTGTTCAGAACATTAAAACACTCCCCACTACTGATATAAAAGCAGCAGGCTGATGTACATATTAATACGAGGACAGAGGAGTGGAGTAGGAGGTGGTGGGAGGAGGTGCAGTGAAAACAGGGATATAGGAGTAGGAGGTGGTGGGAGGGATGGGAGGAGGTGCAGTGAAAACAGAGATATAGGAGTAGGAGGTGGTTGTTAGAGGGAAGGGAGGAGGTGCAGTGAAATCAGGGATATAGGAGGAAGGGAGGAGGTGGTGGAGAGGAAAGCTGGAGGTCTAGTGAAAGGTTATATTATTGTGAAGATTCCAGCTGAGGTCACGTCCCTGCTTGTATTAAGACAACTCCCCAGAAACAGGCTGGACCAAGAACAGAAGAGGGTGAGAGAGGAGGAGAGGGAAGGAGGAGGAAGAGAGAGGAGGAGAGGGAAAGAGAGAGGAGAAGGATAGAGGGGAGAAGGATAGAGGGGAAGAGGGATAGAGGGGAGGAGAGGTAAAGAGGAGGAAGAGAGGGGAGGAGAGGGAGACGGGGGAAGAGGGATAGAGGGGAGGAGAGGTAAAGAGGAGGAAGAGAGGGGAGGAGAGGGAGACGGGGGATAGAGGGGAGGTGAGGCAGAGGGAAAAAAATAGTGCCTTTTAACCACACCAGGGGTTTTCCCAGTGTCTAAGGGGCTATGATCTATTTCTGTTCTGTACTAAACAACCCAAAGGCAAACAAAAATGGGCTGACCTGATCTATATTGTACTGTAGCTAACTAACTGCATGCAATAATCTGCAAACTACACCAATCAAACCAAAGCAATTCTCCAAAGATAATATCTATTTACATCCCTCATTTCCAGAAAATGAACTCAATGTGTTTTTATACTGAATACAGCTAATATTTAAACAGTTGAAATGTCTTTGTCCTTTTGAAAAAGTGAATGTTCAATGTTTTTCTTAGAATATCTCATTGTTTATTTGACTTTGCTGAGTACCGTAATATTTTCGTTAGTTTCATTTGCTTTGGCATTGGAGGAAAATAATCCAATGCCAACAAACCTCCTTTGAATTGAATTGAGAATTAGGGAAAAAGTGAGAAAGACAGAGAAAGAAAGAATAAAGAGGAGGAGAGCGAGGAAAAGGACAGGAAGAAAAATAAGAGAAAAAGTTAGAGAGAACAACAAAAGATGCGTGTAGGTAGAAACAGAGATAAATCTACAGCTGTGTTGTTCCTCAGGTTTGAGGCCACGTGGTTTTAGTCTATTTTTCTCTTTCCTTCTCCCACCCTCGCATGCTGCGCCTCCTTTTCTTCTTTCTCCGCCCCATCCCATTTTCCCTGCATTTCCCTGACCATGTCCTCCCTTTGTGCGTGAGAGTGATTTCCAGAACTACATGCAAGTGTACTCAGGAAAGTACTTCCCAGTGATTTGGTTCCCAACCCAGTGTTAGCAAAGCTGTATTACACAGTATCCTGTCAAACTAGCATACTCATATCCACACAATCCCTGGCCACAGATATATACAGATAAATATTTTACATGATATATATATATTTTAAGATTTTTTTCTGAAAGATAAGTATATTTTAAACATACAATCAATAAAACTGAGCCATGCATGGGTAACTATCTTGCCTGGGCGGCCTGAACAGGGAGTTCAACACAGAATCCCTGGCGGTGCCAAGGTGAGCCGATATGGCACGTGTTAGGAGATGTCCTGTATATATGGCACGTGTTAGGAGATGTCCTGTATATATGGCACGTGTTAGGAGATGTCCTGTATATATGGCACGTGTTAGGAGATGTCCTGTATATATGGCACGTGTTAGGAGATGTCCTGTATATATGGCACGTGTTAGGAGATGTCCTGTATATATGGCACGTGTTAGGAGATGTCCTGTATATATGGCACGAGTTAGGAGATGTCCTGTATATATGGCACGTGTTAGGAGATGTCCTGTATATATGGCACGTGTTAGGAGATGTCCTGTATATATGGCACGTGTTAGGAGATGTCCTGTATATATGGCACGTGTTAGGAGATGTCCTGTATATATGGCACGTGTTAGGAGATGTCCTGTATATATGGCACGTGTTAGGAGATGTCCTGTATATATGGCACGTGTTAGGAGATGTCCTGTATATATGGCACGTGTTAGGAGATGTCCTGTATATATGGCACGTGTTAGGAGATGTCCTGTATATATGGCACGTGTTAGGAGATGTCCTGTATATATGGCACGTGTTAGGAGATGTCCTGTATATATGGCACGTGTTAGGAGATGTCCTGTATATATGGCACGTGTTAGGAGATGTCCTGTATATATGGCACGTGTTAGGAGATGTCCTGTATATATGGCACGTGTTAGAGATGTCCTGTATATATGGCACGTGTTAGGAGATGTCCTGTATATATGGCACGTGTTAGGAGATGTCCTGTATATGGCATGAGATGTCCTGTGTTACGTGGAGATGTCCTGTATATATGGCACGTGTTAGGAGATGTCCTGTATATATGGCACGTGTTAGGAGATGTCCTGTATATATGGCACGTGTTAGGAGATGTCCTGTATATATGGCACGTGTTAGGAGATGTCCTGTATATATGGCACGTGTTAGGAGATGTCCTGAATATATGGCACGTGTTAGGAGATGTCCAGTATATATGGCACGTGACGCATCATTCCCTAGGCAGTCGGTGTCAGTGGCCCTTTAGAATTGTCCTTTGAAATAAACCTGGCCAAACCCTCTAAATATGCAAGTTTGCTACCACCCAACAAAGACACTGATTGGAAACAGCAGGAGTCATAAATGCCACCCATGACTCAGGTTAAACATGTAGGTCACTAGAAAGTGAATAGGATGTCATTTGTTATACAGGTTGTGAAACACTTGCAGCAAAAAACGCTGGAGAGATAACAGCTTCCTGTTTCAACTAGCCTGGCCTTGACTGATGCTGCTGGGAGACATCGCTAGGGGCTCCTGCTGTGTGTGTGTGTGTGTGTGTATCTAATAATCTATTCGTATACTCTGGGCGCAAACTGTAAAAGAAATAGGCTCTCTGCTTCAAAGGATGTGTGTGTGCCAGTATAGACCTGCCGTATATTTAATTATAGTGTGACTTAAATCGAACTAACATGTGGTCTGAGTTGCAATCAAGCACCAGCCGACGCACACATGCACAAACACACACGCGCACGCACGCACGGGATCTGGCTCACTGGTGGGAAAACACTTATTATCAAATCAAAGACATTTGTTGTGTTCTAAATGCTCCCCTGGCACCTATGTAGTGGACTAGTTTTGACCATGGCCCAATAGGATCACGAGGAGGGAGGGAGTTAGGGGTCATGTGATAAAAAACATTTGGTTTTTGTGGAGGTAACTGGGTGTGCTCCAAAGACCTGAGGCAAATCCTATCAAAGTGAAGGACATACACTGCAGAAGTTTGAGTGTCTTCGTGTTGGATCACTGAGCAGCGAGTGTCTTACTAGTAAATGAGTCCCCTGTTAAGTCCTATACAAAGCATTCACCTCTTCAAAGGTCTGATGGGTACCTTCAAATGTTTCACAGCTTGATACTCAAAGATCACATCAAAGACTGGGACTGTCTTCAACTATTGAACTATTTTGCTGCAAAATACAAATCATGTTTGAGCTTTTGTACCACAAGGAACACCAAAGTACAAAGATAATTTACACCAGCCCCGCCCCGCCAACACCAATACAACTTCTGAAGACAAACTCCATCCATTTACATTCCCTCCGGCTCTGGACAGAGCCCTTCATAACAGACGCCTAAAATGCACAAAAACAGGAAACTTGATCCGAGTTTAAAAGTGATCTAGAGTCCGTCCATCCCTTCAGCAATTAGAAGTGAGTTGTCAAAGGTGGGTTTGGAGAACACCTGCCCATACTCGCAAGAGAAAATTATTTTACAGACATTAGCATTTTGCAACATTTTCTTAGTATATAAATACTTTGTAGAGTTACAACACTACTCTTAAGCAGTATGCTTAGTTATATTGGGATATTGGACCTAATATATACCTACAATAAAAACGAGTAGTAATTGTAGCAAGTTTAAAAATAGGGAATATGAACACAATGAATTGAATATATATATATATATATATATATATATATATATATATATATATATATGTGCTTTGAATATACATGGATGGTGACCAGATCAAGAACATGTCCATTGATCAAATTACAAAAGGGAGAAGGCAGTCAAATAAACTTTCAATCGTTTTCAAAGTTGCAATTTCAGGTGTCCAGCTAGTTATGATTGGCTCTGGCCAGTAGCCACCTTTTATAGAAAGTTAGCTAATGTGAGCTAGCGAACTACACACCACTTCTGACAGAACGTTAGCTAGCGAGTATTATTTTCTTGCTTAGGCAGCAAACGTCAAATACACGACATTCTGTAGATTAGCACATCTGTTTAAATGCAGCGTACATATAGCAAGAGCCAATGTGTGAATTATTTAACAAGTAAATGTAATCAAACGTAGTTGGATACTTATCTTTTTGACTTAGTTTTTTCTGGCAGTATGTTTTGGCACTTCTGCAGCTTATTATTGAAAGGCGGTAAATTCATAAATACACGCGCTCTACAGCCTCCAACCGGCACGCGCATATGCGCTCATATTTCAGAGCCGTGTCTAACGTGACATTACAAATGCGTCAAGGACTCCAAACGGTCTTGGCTGTGGCGGCAAACAGACGCACTCACGCGCAGAAGTCTCCGTTACCACGGTAACTTTATTACAGTCGCAGCTGAACATTTCCGGTCTGTGATATTTTGACTTAAGACTATAAGACCAGATCAGAATAGTTAATTCTGCAGCAATATATCAAACTACTGTTACTAGAAATACCTTCATTCTTTTGGATTCATTAGGATTTGTTTTTTATGGTTTAAAGGGATTGGGGTTCGCTGCCAAATGAATGTCAGGTATATTTTGCATTCACCTGGTACATTGCCCGGTGAACTCAAGTTTACCTGATGCCCTGTCTACAATAATTAAGGGTTTTTAAAATGGCAAATTATTATAGAGCACCAATTGGTTTTCAGAAACACCAACAATGACATTTGTAAAAGTAGTTTTGCGAGTTAAATACCTTAACCACCCTTATTAACTACCATTATATCTAGATGTAATATAATGTACAATTACAGAACGAGAATCTGTGTTTATCCTATCATGATTTTTTAATACCTTTTTGCAAAACAACCTCTATCAAATTAGGAGCCAGCACTGATGACTGAGGGATCGTTTTGGGACAGAGGGTAGTTTTAGGGCTCCTAGCAGAGGTGTGTGGGGGGATTGGGGGGCTGAGTTGGCATGACAGCCAGGGCTGGATCCTATCTCTGGGCTGCAGCAGGGTGTAACATCAGGAGATACGGAGGATAACCAGAGATGCCCCGACCTGACTGGCTCCAAGGCTGCAGGCTTTCACAGCTCCAGGGGGAGATTATACTATCTATCAGAGCAGGATCACCTTACAATCTGATCAGCTCTAACCCAGCGATACATACAAACACTGATAAAACGCGCACACGCGCACGCACACACAACACTCGGGATGTCCAGCATACTGCCAATGATAAAACATAGCACTTTGAATACAGAGTTATGGGTTTGATTCCCATACGCTTGCTCACGCACACACACACACGCACACGCGCGCTGGCCCGCATACTATCACACACATGCACCGCACAGATTACATCTGGAAATAATCTGTGTATGTACAAACCGTGAAGCAATCGAGATATGTTTGTAGAAAGCAACCAAGCCACCAGGGAACATTTACAATGTGACGTTCGTATACTCCAATACATGCACACTCACACAGTGTTTCTGCAGTATGTATAGGGCCTATACTATAGGCTATTAAAGGGGTTCTGCAGTATGTATAGGGCCTATACTATAGGCTATTACAGGGGTTCTGCAGTATGTATAGGGCCTATACTATAGACTATCACAGGGGTTCTGCAGTATGTATAGGGCCTATACTATAGACTATTACAGGGGTTCTGCAGTATGTATAGGGCCTATACTATAGACTATTACAGGGGTTCTGCAGTATGTATAGGGCCTAGACTATAGGCTATTACAGGGGTTCTGCAGTATGTATAGGGCCTATACTATAGGCTATTACAGGGGTTCTGCAGTATGTATAGAGCCTATACTATAGGCTATTACAGGGGTTCTGCAGTATGTATAGGGCCTATACTATAGACTATTACAGGGGTTCTGCAGTATGTATAGGGCCTATACTATAGACTATTACAGGGGTTCTGCAGTATGTATCGGGGCCTATACTATAGACTATTACAGGGGTTCTGCAGTATGTATAGGGCCTATACTATAGACTATTACAGGGGTTCTGCAGTATGTATAGGGCCTATACTATAGACTATTACAGGGGTTCTGCAGTATGTATAGGGCCTATACTATAGACTATTACAGGGGTTCTGCAGTATGTATAGAGCCTATACTATAGACTATTACAGGGGTTCTGCAGTATGTATAGGGCCTATACTATAGACTATTACAGGGGTTCTGCAGTATGTATAGGGCCTATACTATAGGCTATTACAGGGGTTCTGCAGTATGTATAGGGCCTATACTATAGGCTATTACAGGGGTTCTGCAGTATGTATAGGGCCTATACTATAGACTATTGGGGTTCTGCAGTATGTATAGGGCCTATACTATAGACTATTACAGGGGTTCTGCAGTATGTATAGGGCCTATACTATAGGCTATTACAGGGGTTCTGCAGTATGTATAGGGCCTATACTATAGGCTATTACAGGGGTTCTGCAGTATGTATAGGGCCTATACTATAGACTATTACAGGGGTTCTGCAGTATGTATAGGGCCTATACTATAGACTATTACAGGGGTTCTGCAGTATGTATAGGGCCTATACTATAGACTATTACAGGGGTTCTGCAGTATGTATAGGGCCTATACTATAGACTATTACAGGGGTTCTGCAGTATGTATAGGGCCTATACTATAGACTATTACAGGGGTTCTGCAGTATGTATAGGGCCTATACTATAGGCTATTACAGGGGTTCTGCAGTATGTATAGGGCCTATACTATAGACTATTACAGGGGTTCTGCAGTATGTATAGGGCCTATACTATAGACTATTACAGGGGTTCTGCAGTATGTATAGGGCCTATACTATAGGCTATTACAGGGGTTCTGCAGTATGTATAGGGCCTATACTATAGACTATTACAGGGGTTCTGCAGTATGTATAGGGCCTATACTATAGACTATTACAGGGGTTCTGCAGTATGTATAGGGCCTATACTATAGGCTATTACAGGGGTTCTGCAGTATGTATAGGGCCTATACTATAGACTATTACAGGGTTCTGCAGTATGTATAGGGCCTATACTATAGGCTATTACAGGGGTTCTGCAGTATGTATAGAGCCTATACTATAGGCTATTACAGGGGTTCTGCAGTATGTATAGGGACTAGACTATAGGAGATTACAGGGTTCTGCAGTATGTGTAGGGACTATACTATAGGCTATTGGGGTTCTGCAGTATGTATAGGGCCTATACTATAGACTATTACAGGGGTTCTGCAGTATGTATAGGGCCTATACTATAGACTATTACAGGGGTTCTGCAGTATGTATAGGGCCTATACTATAGACTATTACAGGGGTTCTGCAGTATGTATAGGGCCTATACTATAGGCTATTACAGGGGTTCTGCAGTATGTATAGGGCCTATACTATAGGCTATTACAGGGGTTCTCAAACTAGGTGATGCACCTAATCGGAAAAGTATGAAATTCAAAGGGTGTGTGTTGAGTAATTACATTGATTAAGTTAATCTTATTACTATAAAGGGCCCTGTTTTTTAAACCTCATTTACAAAGCAAAATTCAGGGAGACTCCCACCCAGTGGACGTCAGCTGAATTTCTGCAACACCAGTTCGCATTTAAACCAGCTCAACCCTTTACTACAGTCAAATTGTTAGGACAGCGAATTGATCTGTCATTATCAAGATATTATAGTTTAAATTGAAAGCAAAAATAATCACAATGACAATCTTTCCATGCTGAGATATTTAGGACTGCTTTAAAAGTGTAAACACACCACAAACCTAAAGGTAAAAAATGTAATGAGATCCTGTTTCAGCCACATCAGGTTATTCAGTAGCCACCTTTTACAGTAACTGAGACACTGCGATATAAATGCATCAGTCCCACAGGAGAACACCCCTTCACCAACTGACAACCCACAGACAACAGCCACAAGTGGACTATTCTCTTAACAGGATCGGCTGACAGAGGGCTCTTTGTTTTGGGAGTTAAAGTCTGTCAGCCGATCTCTTCTGCCCACACTGAAGGGAAACACCCCTTAAACACGACAACACTGGCAAGACACAGAAGCTACTAGCGCACACAGACAGACACACACACACACACAGAAACTCAAAAACACGCTAAACACTTTATTTTAATCCACAAATCAAATCGACTTTGTTGTAAAGGTTGTTTGCTGTACCGAAACAAAAGACTCCAGTCACCACGAGGCTGCTCATTAAAACTGACAAGGAACAGAACCAATGCTAAAGATGCTTTGTTGTGTGTGACACAATCTGAACCCCACGTACAGCCTGTTTACACCGCCTGCAATCTGAACCCCACGTACAGCCTGTTTACACCGCCTGCAATCTGAACCCCACGTACAGCCTGTTTACACCGCCTGCAATCTGAACCCCACGTACAGCCTGTTTACACCGCCTGCAATCTGAACCCCACGTACAGCCTGTTTACACCGCCTGCAATCTGAACCCCACGTACAGCCTGTTTACACCGCCTGCAATCTGAACCCCACCAAGCCTGTTTACACCGCCTGCAATCTGAACCCCACGTACAGCCTGTTTACACCGCCTGCAATCTGAACCCCACGTACAGCCTGTTTACACCGCCTGCAATCTGAACCCCGCTTACAGCCTGTTTACACCGCCTGCAATCTGAACCCCACGTACAGCCTGTTTACACCGCCTGCAATCTGAACCCCACGTACAGCCTGTTTACACCGCCTGTAATCTGAACCCCACGTACAGCCTGTTTACACCGCCTGCAATCTGAACCCCACGTACAGCCTGTTTACACCGCCTGTAATCTGAACCCCACGTACAGCCTGTTTACACCGCCTGCAATCTGAACCCCGCTTACAGCCTGTTTACACCGCCTGCAATCTGAACCCCACGTACAGCCTGTTTACACCGCCTGCAATCTGAACCCCACGTACAGCCTGTTTACACCGCCTGCAATCTGAACCCCACGTACAGCCTGTTTACACCGCCTGCAATCTGAACCCCACGTACAGCCTGTTTACACCGCCTGCAATCTGAACCCCACGTACAGCCTGTTTACACCGCCTGCAATCTGAACCCCACGTACAGCCTGTTTACACCGCCTGCAATCTGAACCCCACGTACAGCCTGTTTACACCGCCTGCAATCTGAACCCCACGTACAGCCTGTTTACACCGCCTGCAATCTGAACCCCACGTACAGCCTGTTTACACCGCCTGCAATCTGAACCCCACGTACAGCCTGTTTACACCGCCTGCAATCTGAACCCCACGTACAGCCTGTTTACACCGCCTGCAATCTGAACCCCACGTACAGCCTGTTTACACCGCCTGCAATCTGAACCCCACGTACAGCCTGTTTACACTGCCTGCAATCTGAACCCCGCTTACAGCCTGTTTACACCGCCTGGGCCGCTACCTGAGGAAGCTGAGACACGACCGGATATTTCATCAACTTGTTTGCGATTAAGCTACGGTGTTTAGAGTAACCGGAGTCGAGTTTACATTTGGAGTCGGGTTCAGTTCAGGGATGCTCCTTTACAGTAGCAGGGCAGGGGGTAACAGAAGCTTCCTGCACAGACAGCAATTTCCTGACTCTTTGTACGTGTGTCTGTGTGTGTGAGCGTCTGTGTGTGTGAGCGTCTGTGTGTGTGAGCGTCTGTGTGTGTGAGCGTCTGTGTGTGTGAGCCCCACACAGATCAAGATTTAGAGGATATTTAACACTTTGGTGTGTACAGAATTAAACCAGAACCCCAGCCCCTTGCACATCTGTCTTTCCTTGTAGGGAGCTGAGATCAGGAACCAATTCCCTAAACCGAACCCCTCAGACAGACATCTGAATGTTCAGTGGCGACCTGAGAGAATACAGATTTGTCACATTTTACTATCTAAGTGGAGACATCAGGTAGCTTAACACACAGACCTGAATCACACACACATACGCACTTGCGCAAACACACACACACACACACACACACACGCATGCACAGACGCACACACGCACAGTCATTCAGAGCCAGGAGGGAAATCAAGCAGAACACAAATCTAAATAACGGGATTTTCCCACGGAACTGACTACTCTTTCTCCAAGACAAGTCATTACTCTGGAGACACAGAGAGAGAGAGGGAGTTGGAGAGAGAGGGAAAAAGAGGAGAGAGAAGGAGAGGGAGAGGAGAAGGAAGAGAAAATGAACATGCACCACCCTGTAAGAAGGTAGTCCATCCTAGGATAAAGTCCAGCCTACGTATACTCCAGTCGGTATACCAACAGCAGTAAAGTATATATAGAGTGTGATTGTGTGTTGCAGTGTTTGAGTATGTGGGCGTGTGTATGTGGCAGCATGTGTGTGTGTGGTAGTGTGTATCTGTTTGTGTGTGTGTGTGTGGCAGTGTGTATCTGTTTGTGTGTGTGTGTGTGTGTGTGTGTACCTCTGCGTTCTGCGTTTCCTGGTGCAGTTGTGTCAGGCCAGTCAGGTCCTCCAGGAAGGAGTGGGAGGAATTAAACACATTGGACAGGAAGTTGAAGCCACCTTTCTCGTAACTGTCCAGGACCTGTAGTCAACAGTAATAACACATCAAACCCCTGGACCGCTTCATTCATCATCGTTGTCATCAACAACAACAAAAACATAATCATCTATATCATCATCGGTGTTGTGACAGACCCAGGGAGGGGGGACATGGCGGGGTGCAAACTAAGAACTGAACTGTCGTCAGCTTAAAGAGACACTCTGAACGCACACATGCTAACACACACACACATACACTCAACAGGCCGCTTGACTAGAGCATGGAATCAAGAACAAGGTCTGGAAAACATCAAGAGAAAAACTTGTAAACTCTTGGTTGCTCCTGTATCTCGGTTGCTATGGGAGACGGGACTACTTTATCAAAAGTCTTGACGCTCTCAAAGCTGTATAGTAAATTCTTCCATGCTGCGTGGGCTGTGTGTGTGTGTGTGTGTGTAAAACATCTGGATTGAATAAAGCTGTCCCTCCCCAGTCAGATGTGGTTCTACTCACCACTTCTCCCAACTTCCCACTTCATTTCTTACTCTTTAGAAAACTATATAAACCTCACTGGCTATTTGTCTTCTCACAGTCCTCACTCACTTGTCATTAAGTGCTGTATTTGGATACACTCTACCACTGCACTGCTTTGGCAATATCTACCGATTGTATTTACTGGCAATAAAGTGATCTGAATTATAGACTAAAAATTAGAGATTAAAAAGAATGAAAGGAAGAGAAAAAAGAAAAACACAGAGTGAAGCCAGAATATTTTCTGCCAAGCTCTGACTTGTTTTTTTGTTTCCATGGAGACCTGGACTCACACAGTTAAATGTGGCGCAAAGTGGGGGAGGAAAGAGAGGGAGGACAGAGGCAGAGGAAGGAGTGACAGAGGGAGGAGAGAGAGGAAGGAGAGACAGGGGGAGGAGAGACAGGGGGAGGAGAGACAGAGGGAGGAGAGAGAGGAAGGAGAGACAGAGGGAGGAGAGACAGAAAGGAGAGAGAGAGGGAGGAGAGACAGAGGGAGGAGAGAGAGGAAGGAGAGACAGAGGGAGGAGAGACAGAGGGAGGAGAGAGAGGAAGGAGAGACAGAGGGAGGAGAGACAGAGGGAGGAGAGACAGAGGGAGGAGAGACAGAGGGAGGAGAGACAGAGGGAGGAGAGACAGAGGGAGGAGAGACAGAGGAAGGAGAGACAGAGGGAGGAGAGACAGAGGGAGGAGAGACAGAGGGAGGAGAGACAGGGAGAAAAATGGATAGGAAGAGGGGGGGAGAGAGGAGAGAGAGCAACGTCATGCAGTGAATAGATTCGGAGTTGTAAATATGTTAGGGTTTATTTAACAATATAGCAGGAGAATACACAAAAAGTATTAAAAAGCAAATATATTAAATATAATGTATTCTCTGAACAGCATAATGCAAGACATAAGACGACATTTGAAACCTTTTTGCAAAAGTGGAAACTTAAAAGGGGTCAAGATTAAATTCACTGTGCTTCCAACAAGTCTTTCTTTATTCTCAAGGAAGTGGTACATTTGAGAGTGACCTCTCTGTAACTACAAAGACAGCATTCAGAAAGCGAGAGAAGAGAGGGAGAGAAAGAGAGTGAGGGGAAAAGAGGGAAGTGGATGAAGGGAGACAAAGTGAAACAAAATGGGAGGAGACAGGGCTGTGGGGAAAGAGAGAAAAGGGTGGGTGAAACGGTGGGGGCTGGGGGAACGGTGGGGGCTGCGGGGGGTTTAACAGTGGGGGCTGGGGGGCGGTGGGGGCTGGGGGAACAGTGGGGGCTGGGGGGGTGAAACGGTGGGGGGTGATTACTGGGTCAAACAGAGGAGGAGGGGTTCTGTTTCAATTTAGCCTTACTGTATCCCTCAACAGCCAATCAGAGGACTCATACAGGAGACCACAAAGCTTGATGGGAAAAAGATTGCCAGGTTGTATTGGCCCATTCCCAATGACACACACACAGCGGTTTGTATGATTTATGGGATGTCAAACCTTCAACACTTGTAGGATAATAGCACTCTAGTGTGTGTGTGTGTGTGTGTGTGTGTGTGTGTGTGTGTTAGTTACTGCCAGATGACTGTGCTATCAATGACGACGACGACAACAACACACTGCATTCTCAAACACACTTTATGGTCTCTACTAACCCTTTAGCACAACGTGTGTGTGTGTGTGTGTGTGGGGGGAGTGGGGGCAGTCTATATTTGACCAGAGTACATTTACCCAGTGCAGATTTTATAAATTGCTTTTAAAGGACTGGCATTAGGGGTTAAGGTTAGCATCAAGGGTTAGAGAATATATGTTAGGGTTAGTCTGGGGCAATGTGTGTATGTGTGTGTGTGAGAGAGGGAATGTTTGTATGTATGTGTGTGTGTGTGTATGTGTGTGTGTGAGAGAGGGAATGTTTGTATGTATGTGTGTGTGTGTGTGTATGTGTATGTGTGTGTGTGTGTGTGTGTGTGTAGACTTACAATTTGTGAGCAGGCGGTACATTTGTCAAAAGCCAGGCTGGCGGGCAGAACGTGGTCAAACCTGGACAGAAAACCTCTAATCTGAAAAAAAAAGCAGAGACGGCAACCGGTTAATTCCCAGAACTCTGTCCTGAAACACACAGGACACAGATAGTGGTGAACTGTGGA
The DNA here is from genome assembly GCA_029465975.1 of Dallia pectoralis. Classification (NCBI taxonomy): domain Eukaryota; kingdom Metazoa; phylum Chordata; class Actinopteri; order Esociformes; family Umbridae; genus Dallia; species Dallia pectoralis. The sequence continues at coordinate 1,633,346 of CM055749.1, read as the reverse complement.
ACGAGAGCGCCATCTGGTGTTTGAGTGGAATTACAACACAGGTTTGGCCACATTATTATGTACTGGCCATTTCAGTCTTGAGTGACAGCAACACACCTGACAGGTCAACCAGGGAGCAGAGGGTGGGAGCAAATGTTTTTATTGACCGAAAAGGCAAAGGAGAGGGAAATACAGGGGGTAAGGAAGGGTGGGCCAGAGATTGGGTAAGAGGTGCGGAGAATGTTCTGGTCAGAGTAGAGCAAGTGACAGAAAAAAGACCAATATGACATCTAGAGGCTGTGGGATGATGGGGCATGTTGCCATGGTAACATTCAGAGCTCCTTTTAGCAGTCAGTGAGGTTGCCATGGTCACAGAAGTGTTGATCTATGTTACATCCTCATATTAGGTCTACATTCACTAATCTGGCTGTTATCCACATCACTAAGTGTAAATGCCTTGTTCAAGGACACAACAACATGTTGTCATTCTGGGGATTTGAACCAGCAGCCGTTTACTTACTGACCCGATGCTCTAAACAGTCGGCTGTCATCCCTAGAGACCATACCACTGTAATCTGATTTATATGTCTTCTACCTTTCCTTAACAAAAACTAACTTTGGGAGGATTGATGATCATGATGTAGATCTGCAATTCTCTGGACAGCCACAGAAGAGCCCTGTGACCTAAACCAAAAACTTCCAACTTCAGAATCTTTGTCACACAACACAAACACACACGCCAAGAACACACTAATGGCTAAATAAAACCCTGGCAGACAAAACAATTCTATTGGTCCTAATATGAAAGGTAATCTAGATCAAGATTCATTATTTATAATTATGAACAGTATTCTGCAGGCAAAAAACACACACACACACACACACACACACACACTTTAATCCTCTTAAATTCATCTGATCAAGCTCAACATTAAAACTCTTTTTTAATGATCCAGCAGAATACATTCTATTGTACAACTCCTTTTGTGTGTGTGTGTGTGTGTGTGTGTGCATAAGGCCGAGTCATTCACGTTCTAAAACTCCTATCTTTGACCCAGTGTGCTGCACCACACATGTACCACACACGTCATACATGTGTCTTTATCTACATCATTATGACAACCTGCCTAATATCCTGCTTGTCCACCACAAGCCGCCAAAACAGATGGATCTGCTAGTAATGTCTTAGTGTCATATACTACAGGACATGATGGATCTGCTAGTAATGTCTTAGTGTCATATACTACAGGACATGATGGATCTGCTAGTAATGTCTTAGTGTCATATACTACAGGACATGATGGATCTGCTAGTAATGTCTTAGTGTCATATACTACAGGACATGATGGATCTGCTAGTAATGTCTTAGTGTCATATACTACAGGACATGATGGATCTGCTAGTAATGTCTTATTGTCATAAACCTCAGGACATGATGGATCTGCTAGTAATGTCTTAGTGTCATATACTACAGGACATGATGGATCTGCTAGTAATGTCTTAGTGTCATAAACCACAGGACATGATGGATCTGCTAGTAATGTCTTAGTGTCATATACCACAGGACATGATGGATCTGCTAGTAATGTCTTAGTGTCATATACCACAGGACATGATGGATCTGCTGGTAATGTCTTAGTGTCATATACCACAGGACATGATGGATCTGCTAGTAATGTCTTAGTGTCATAAACCACAGGACATGATGGATCTGCTAGTAATGTCTTAGTGTCATAAACCACAGGACATGATGGATCTGCTAGTAATGTCTTAGTGTCATATACCACAGGACATGATGGATCTGCTAGTAATGTCTTAGTGTCATATACCACAGGACATGATGGATCTGCTAGTAATGTCTTAGTGTCATAAACCACAGGACATGATGGATCTGCTAGTAATGTCTTATTGTCATAAACCTCAGGACATGATGGATCTGCTAGTAATGTCTTAGTGTCATAAACCACAGGACTCCTTCAGGGGTCTTGTTGATTTGATACCTCAACAGGTCGGTGCAGTTTCGGCGGCACACGTGATGTTGTGGCTCATCAGTGAATAACACCTGCTTTTTCAGAAATGTATCATGATCAATGACTAAAAAAGATCCTGATGACTGATTTGAAAAGATCATGATCGATGATTTAAAAAGATCCTGATGTCTGAATTGAAAAGATCATGATTGATTATTTAAAAAGGTACAGCACCACAATAATTCAATATATTTCAAAATGTAATTTACAGCTTCTCATGAATCCCATTATATTTCTGTAGCTGGCGACACTCAGACAAACTAATGACGAAGGCTTTGTGTTCTGCAGCCATGAGATCTGAAATAGATTATCTCAAACCCATGAACACAATGGACACACACACAGGGTGGTCATCTCTATGGCAACGTCATGACATGACAGGAATGAGGTGAATGGGCTATTTAACGGAAAGAGGAAACAAAAGGGTGAGGGTGTGGGTACAGAAAGAGAGAGAGAGGTGAGGGTGTGGGTACAGGAAGAGAGAGAGAGAGGTGAGGGTACAGGAAGAGAGAGAGAGAGGTGTGGGTACAGGAAGAGAGAGAGATGAGGTGAGGGTACAGAAAGAGAGAGAGAGAGGTGAGGGTGTGGGTACAGGGAGAGAGAGAGAGGTGAGGGTGTGGGTACAGGAAGAGAGAGAGATGAGGTGAGGGTACAGGAAGAGAGAGAGAGAGGTGAGGGTACAGGAAGAGAGAGAGAGAGGTGAGGGTGTGGATACAGGAAGAGAGAGAGGTGAGGGTGTGGGTACAGGAAGAGAGAGAGAGGTGAGGGTACAGGAGAGAGAGAGAGAGGTGAGGGTGTGGGTACAGGAAGAGAGAGAGAGAGGTGAGGGTGTGGGTACAGGAAGAGAGAGAGAGAGGTGAGGGTACAGGAAGAGAGAGAGAGGTGAGGGTACAGGAAGAGAGAGAGAGAGGTGAGGGTGTGGATACAGGAAGAGAGAGAGGTGAGGGTGTGGGTACAGGAAGAGAGAGAGAGGTGAGGGTGTGGGTACAGGAAGAGAGAGAGAGAGAGAGGTGAGGGTGTGGGTACAGGAAGAGAGAGAGAGAGGTGAGGGTACAGGAAGAGAGAGAGAGAGGTGAGGGTGTGGGTACAGGAAGAGAGAGAGAGAGAGGTGAGGGTGTGGAACCAGGAAGAGAGAGAGATGAGGGTGTGGATATAGGAAGAGAGAGAGTGATGAGGACTGACCTGATGAGGCACAAGGCCCAGAGAGGTTGGAGGTTCATTCATTCTGTCATCACTACTGCTGGCCACAGCATATCCTCTGGAGGAGGAAGAGATCAATCAGAACAGAAATGATAGCTCTCCCAAACACAGTACCAGCAGCTGTCAACTAGAGTCTCTGTCACCACAACACGAGGTTCCTTCCTCTCAGACAGGAGAAACTCCAGCAGACAATGGGGTTTAGATGTGGCCCTGTCTGTGTTCATTCACTGTCAACAAAACTGCGTCCTTTGTGTCTGAAGCAGCCAATTGGCATTGTGAAGCATTCAATCATTCAACGTGTTGTGGACAGATTCTCATAGACAGATTCTCATAGACAGATTAAACAGCAAGAACATGTCACGGCTTAATTGTAATTAGTGTATAACACTGTGATTCTGAACCAATGTGTGTGGATGACAAGAGTCCAAGGCTGCGAAGTGGAGTTAACAGTTATCACAGATGTTAATTGTGTTTCCCACACCAATACAAAAGGACAAACATCTGACGGATTGTTTAACTGATAATTATTTATTTCAGAAGTCTCTCTGTCTCTCATTTTAAGGGGCTTGATATTCACAGGAAAATATACTCTGTAACCACTTCATTTGATACACAGCAAATTTTACTCATTCAAGAAGCGCGTCTTTACATACATCAATATATATAGTCAAGTGAGGCATCAAGGTATTGTGCCATTTAAAGGAATGATTGAAGTGAACAGGATGGCTAGGGTCAGGTGAGATATTTCCAGCGTCTCCTCCCCAGTCTCTCCCTTCGTGTCTAATTCTCACCCCAAATCACCACCCTGTGTACCTCAGTCTCCCCCATCTCTGCTCTACTCTAGACCCACGCCACCCGACCCGCGCCACACGACCCGCGCCACACGACTCTCCCCTTGTCACTCTCGCTCTGTAGGATGTTTATAATTATTACGTTGAGTATCCAGGTAGTTATTATCTAATTACAAAATGCATTATAGGCAATTTAGTGGCTTTAGGAGATCCCATTAATGTATTTCATCTTGGAATGTACAGCGTTAAGTAAAGTGAATGTACAGCGTTAAGTAAAGTGAATGTACAGCGTTAAGTAAAGGTCACGTACAGCGTTAAGTAAAGTGAATGTACAGCGTTAAGTAAAGTGAATGTACAGCGTTAAGTAAAGTGAATGTACAGCGTTAAGTAAAGGTCACGTAAAGGTAATGTAAAGAGCCACGTGAGTGTAATGTAAAGAGCCACATGAGGGTAATGTAAAGAGCCACGTGAGTGTAATGTAAAGAGCCACATGAGGGTAATGTAAAGAGCCACGTGAGGGTAATGTAAAGAGCCACATGAGGGTAATGTAAAGAGCCACGTGAGGGTAATGTAAAGAGCCACGTGAGGGTAATGTAAAGAGCCACATGAGGGTAATGTAAAGAGCCACATGAGGGTAATGTAAAGAGCCACATGAGGGTAATGTAAAGAGCCACGTGAGGGTAATGTAAAGAGTCACGTGAGGGTAATGTAAAGAGCCACGTGAGGGTAATGTAAAGAGCCACATGAGGGTAATGTAAAGAGTCATGTGAGGGTAATGTAAAGAGCCACGCAATGGTAATGTAAAGAGCCACGTGAGGGTAATGTAAAGAGTCATGTGAGGGTAATGTAAAGAGCCACGTGAGGGTAATGTAAAGAGCCACGTGAGGGTAATGTAAAGAGCCACATGAGGGTAATGTAAAGAGCCACATGAGGGTAATGTAAAGAGCCACATGAGGGTAATGTAAAGAGCCACATGAGGGTAATGTAAAGAGTCATGTGAGGGTAATGTAAAGAGTCATGTGAGGGTAATGTAAAGAGTCATGTGAGGGTAATGTAAAGAGTCACGTGAGGGTAATGTAAAGAGCCACGTGAGGGTAATGTAAAGAGTCATGTGAGGGTAATGTAAAGAGCCACGTGAGGGTAATGTAAAGAGTCATGTGAGGGTAATGTAAAGAGCCACGTGAGGGTAATGTAAAGAGCCACGTGAGGGTAATGTAAAGAGCCACGTGAGGGTAATGTAAAGAGCCACATGAGGGTAATGTAAAACTGTAACAGTTCCTACCCTTCGCTGTGCTGTAAGATGGATACCATGAGTTCTACAGCCAGGGCTCCTGCTATCATAGCCAGGCCCGGACGGCTGACAGTGCACTGCTGGTCCAGGGTCCGGTCTCTGGTGGACTGGTTAAAAACAACAATTATCAACAATTACAACATTACCAGTGTCCCATCTGGTGGACTGGTCAACAACAACACCAACAGTTACAACATTACCAGTGTCCCCTCTGGTGGACTGGTCAACATGATGGCTTACATCTCCGGGGGCGACCACATCATTACAGAAGTAACATCCGAGGCGGTGTCCAGGAATGTTGGAGAACAGAGAGGCTGCTGGGACCTGGGCAGGCTCGGCCGGCGTGGAGGAAGAGGAGTTGGAGGAGGAAACAGACGGGGAAGAGTCTTCTGACTCACAAGGTTTCTTCAGGCCGTGTCTCATCACCACAAAGGTGTCAAAGCCCAAGGCAGAGTTCACTACCAACTGGGGAGGCAGATGGAGGCAGAGGGAGGCAGAGGTAAAGACATGGAGGCAGATTGGGGGAAGTGCAGGGATATTGAGGTAGAGAAAGGGAGGTTGAGGCAGAAGGAGTTCAACATAAAGTACCAATTCAAAACATCCATAAAATAACCTGACTTCTTTGACTTTTCTAAGATAAACAAATTAAGTAGCAAAATGCAAACCATTAGGTTGATAAATACCAGTCACAAACGTGAATAAATGCTGACTAACTAAATTACACACCAACGCAATGGGCAAATCTGCCTGCAGTGTGAGTGTGTGTTTATGTGCGAATGTGTATCTGCATGTGTGTGTGTCAGTGTGTGTGTGTGTGTGTGTGTGTGTGTCAGTGTGTGTGTGTCAGTGTGTGTGTGTCAGTGTGTGTGTGTGTGTGTCAGTGTGTGTGTGTGTGTGTCAGTGTGTGTGTGTGTGTGTCAGTGTGTGTGTGTGTGTGTCAGTGTGTGTGTGTGTGTGTCAGTGTGTGTGTGTGTGTGTCAGTGTGTGTGTGTGTGTGTCAGTGTGTGTGTGTGTGTGTCAGTGTGTGTGTGTGTGTGTCAGTGTGTGTGTGTGTGTGTCAGTGTGTGTGTGTGTGTGTCAGTGTGTGTGTGTGTGTGTCAGTGTGTGTGTGTGTGTGTCAGTGTGTGTGTGTGTGTCAGTGTGTGTGTGTGTCAGTGTGTGTGTGTGTCAGTGTGTGTGTGTGTCAGTGTGTGTGTGTGTCAGTGTGTGTGTGTGTCAGTGTGTGTGTGTGTCAGTGTGTGTGTGTGTCAGTGTGTGTGTGTGTCAGTGTGTGTGTGTGTCAGTGTGTGTGTGTGTCAGTGTGTGTGTGCGATTCTCACCTTCCTCTTGCTAGCAGCTATCACAGTGGGAAGCCACCTGCTCTCCCGAGTGTCCATCAACAGGAAAATGACGTCATGTTCTGAGATGAGTTTCTCCAAGTGTTCCACATCTTTCTGGGCCTGGGCCGTGGTCGCATCGGAGAAATTCACCGGATGACCCGGCATGGGAATGCTCATCACATGACCCTCGGCAATCTACAGGACAGGGAGACGTACGGATGAACCATTACCAGGCCAGATACCATCTAAAATAACCACTACCAGGCCAGATACCATCTGAAATAACCACTACCAGGCCAGATACCATCTAAAATAACCACTACCAGGCCATATACCATTTGAATAACCACTACCAGGCCAGATACCATCTGAAATAACCACTATAAGGCCAGATACCATCTGAAATAACCACTACCAGGCCAGATACCATCTGAAATAACCACTACCAGGCCAGATACCATCTGAAATAACCACTATAAGGCCAGATACCATCTGAAATAACCATTACCAGGCCAGATACCATCTGAATAACCATTACAAGGCCAGATACCATTTGAATAACCACTACCAGGCCATATACCATTTGAATAACCACTACCAGGCCAGATACCATCTGAAATAACCACTACCAGGCCAGATACCATCTGAAATAACCACTATAAGGCCAGATACCATCTGAAATAACCACTATAAGGCCAGATACCATCTGAATAACCATTACAAGGCCAGATACCATCTGAATAACCATTACAAGGCCAGACACCATCTGAATAACCATTACAGATCCTCATCTAGTTTCCACAACCACACGTTCTACTCTGTCAGATGGGGGCTAGACTGGGGACAGCATGTGGCAGATGTGATAAGAGTTGCAGCTGTCTGTCTTGGTTTAGTTGGGTGATCTCTAGACAAATGAAGAGTTATGTCAACAGGGAACCAGGATATTCCGCCACAAATGAATAAATAATGTCTTTGCTATCGACCACAGGGACGAATCAACAAAATGTCAGCAGGTTAATTTCCTTTGTGATTCAGCAGCAAGCAACTGGCTGGAAAGCTTTCTTTTCCTGGTTTCTTTCACCAACTCTTGATTTATTACTATTGTTAGGGCTTTTACACGCTCTTTTTCTGTTAATTTAAAACATCTCTATATAAAATGTCTGTTCTTTATATACTGGCATTAAAGGAACAATTCGCAGGTTCAAAAGAAAACCAAGCACAGATGGAACCGCCGTTTTGGTGTTTAAATATTTGTTTCATTAGGCGCCCCTGCCTGCCAGATCTCCCAGTAAAGACGTCACACCACCGCAGAAACGCAGCGACTCAAACCAAAACTGGCACCAGAAATATTCTTCCGTTTTGTCACCCACTCGGTGGTGCCTCAGGAGAATGAACCAGCAGAAAAACAATGCAGTGTTTAAATAAAACAAGGGCTGTGAAAGCTGGGTCTCAAATGGCACCCTATTGCCTAGATAGTGCACTAATGCGGACAGACCCTGGTAGATAAAGGTTAGGGCATTCATCTGGAATTGGGTGACATTTAGGAAACACCCACTCTCTAATCATTTTTTGCGACTTGCCATTGGAAACTCTTCAAAAACCTTTAGCTAAATCACATCTCCAATTTTCATCTGGTAGTCATTTGGACAAATGGTGGATGATACGATTATAAAGATTGGGCAGCAGTTAAATGAGATGCGAAGGGAGAAGAGGAAGAAGAAAAGACAAGAGTAAAAGAGAAGAAAAGAACAGGCGAGATGGGGTAGAGAGGAGAGAGAAGACAAGAGGAAACGATGATTAGACAGATGGAGCTCAGTCAGAGGAGGAGGGAAGAGAGAGAATGTTACTCTCCCTCTATTGACACATTAGCATCCCTCCTTCAAACACGTTCTCCTGACATAACCTCCCACACTATCTAATGTACGTACCGTCCAGCACACACTGAATCACCCGGATACAGGCCCCGGATACAGGCCCCGGATACAGGGCCCCGGATACAGGGCCCCTGTTCTCTATACAGCAGCACATCCATCATCTGTTCTCTATACAGCAGCACATCCATCATCTGTTCTCTATACAGCAGCACATCCATCATCTGTTCTCTATACAGCAGCACATCCATCATCTGTTCTCTATACAGCAGCACATCCATCATCTGTTCTCTATACAGCTGCACATCCATCATCTGTTCTCTATACAGCAGCACATCCATCATCTGTTCTCTATACAGCAGCACATCCATCATCTGTTCTCTATACAGCAGCACATCCATCATCTGTTCTCTATACAGCAGCACATCCATCATCTGTTCTCTATACAGCAGCACATCCATCATCTGTTCTCTATACAGCAGCACATCCATCATCTGTTCTCTATACAGCAGCACATCCATCATCTGTTCTCTATACAGCAGCACATCCATCATCTGTTCTCTATACAGCAGCACATCCATCATCTGTTCTCTATACAGCAGCACATCCATCATCTGTTCTCTATACAGCAGCACATCCATCATCTGTTCTCTATACAGCTGCACATCCATCATCTGTTCTCTATACAGCAGCACATCCATTATCTGTTCTCTATACAGCTGCACATCCATCATCTGTTCTCTATACAGCAGCACATCCATCATCTGTTCTCTATACAGCTGCACATCCATCATCTGTTCTCTATACAGCAGCACATCCATCATCTGTTCTCTATACAGCAGCACATCCATCATCTGTTCTCTATACAGCTGCACATCCATCATCTGTTCTCTATACAGCAGCACATCCATCATCTGTTCTCTACACACACACACACACACACACACACACACACACACACTTCTTGTGCAATCAGTATCTACTGAAATCCATTTCCCTCGGGATGGAGTCTTAATGGAATTATTAATGAGAAAGCTTTTATCAAGGTGAAAACAGGGATTTGGTTTACTGCATGGTGCATCTTTCATTACATAACGCCTGGCTCGGGACTAGAACAATCCAACACTGACTAAATAAATAAAACACGTCAATATTTATTAACAAGTTGACACTTTATAATTGCAGCCCACACTTCACCTATCCAAATAATAAGAAAAACAGAAATGATTTGAAGAAACACTGCTTGTATACCAGTCAGTACTATTCGTTACTCAGACACCATAAGTCAGGCAGTCGGTTGTAGTTATTTAGCAGGAATGGCAAGTTATGCTAGTTCAGTTTACCATAGAAAACAAGGCAACAGTAAACCTGCTGATCAGTGTGATATGTCACCCATCTTTAGTTTGAAGATCTCAGACACCAATGGTAACATAACTGGGTTCACTCCACAGTCAATCGCCAGTCAGTTCCTGTCTAAATAAGAGGCTCGAGCAATTGTATGCAATATGCAAAATATGCCTCACTTCCTGTTCCATCATTGGTCTAGGAGGTAAGAGGGCAGGATTATAAGGCTAAAGGTTATACGGGACTCACCACTCCAGGGAAGATCTTGCCAAGTCTGTCAACAGCAGCAGTGGCTTTGGCTTTTCCTCCCCCCAGACAGTCTTCAAACTCATAGAGTGGTTGTCTAACCGGGTTGGAGTAGGAGATCTTAGCATTGTCCACAAATGTGATGTGTCTCACGCCCCATCCCTGTGGAACACCACATGTTCGTTAGAGTTCATTAGAGGACGTTTTTCCACACACACACACATTTACATGTTAGTCTCAAGTGTGTTAACACTTCACCTGCTCTACTGGCCACCCCACAAGAATCGAACAGACAACCCTGCCCCTGTAGGTGCCAAATATTCCATGGTGTTGCCCAAATGTATGTTGGTGTGAAAGCAGCAAAGTTTAATCTTTCTCATTTTTGTGGTAGAATTCTATCCTATTTAATGTAATATCCTCCCCTACTGAGTGAAGGGCCAGTTGGAAGGTGATGTTCAGGGTAGGTGATGATACGAGGATCAGACAGGTAGCCATGATAACAGGGTTAATCTTACTATCAGTAAATTGGAATCTGTAGACAGACATTACTTGTTTTAAACGCAGGGCAATGTCCCCGTCACTGCCCTCGGGCCATTTCCCCCTACAGGCTCCTCCAACACCACTTACACTCATTCTGACTAATCTTTTGTTAGTATTGACATTGTTGATAGTATCTGAACGGTTTATTCTACAAGAAATATGGAAGGTTTATGTATATTTTCCTTTTACACTTGTCGGTAGAGAAGGTTTTAAGTCTAACAGACCCAAATATAAATATATAACGGCTACCTTCCCTAATGTAAACACAGCAGATGTTGGCCAGAACATTCCTCTCAAACAGACCCAGATAGTATAGTTTAGATGGTTTCTATCAGCTCATGTAAACATAGCGGGCCTTGCCCATTAGTCTCCCATCAACTTTACAGACCATAGAAGAAGAAACAAACGCTGTGTTTAGACAGGCAGCACCGATTCTGATACATAGAAATCTGATGTGATCAGATCATGTAAAGCAGTAAAGACAACAGCTCCTCACCATCAGAGTCCTGGCCACGTTACAGCCCAGAGTGCCGGCACCAAGAAGAAGACATTTGGTGGAGGTCACCTTGTCTAGGTTCAGAGACGGGACGAGCCTCCATCTCATTAACTTCAGGTTCAGATCCACAGATGACTCGGCCAGCCTGAAGAGTTAAAATGCAGGACGTTTGACAGGCTCTAGATACAGGGCGTTTGACAGGCTCTAGATACAGGGCGTTTGACAGGCCCTAGATACAGGGCGTTTGACAGGCTCTCGATACATGGCGTTTGACAGGCTCTAGATACAGGGCGTTTGACAGGCTCTAGATACAGGGCGTTTGACAGGCTCTAGATACAGGGCGTTTGACAGGCTCTAGATACAGGGCGTTTGACAGGCTCTAGATACAGGGCGTTTGACAGGCTCTAGATACAGGGCGTTTGACAGGCTCTAGATACAGGGCGTTTGACAGGCCCTAGATGCAGGGCGTTTGACAGGCTCTAGATACAGGGCGTTTGACAGGCCCTAGATACAGGGCGTTTGACAGGCCCTAGATACAGGGCGTTTGACAGGCCCTAGATACAGGGCGTTTGACAGGCCCTAGATACAGGGCGTTTGACAGGCCCTAGATACAGGGCGTTTGACAGGCCCTAGATACAGGGCGTTTGACAGGCCCTAGATACAGGGCGTTTGACAGGCCCTAGATACAGGGCGTTTGACAGGCTCTAGATACAGGGCGTTTGACAGGCTCTAGATACAGGGCGTTTGACAGGCTCTAGATACAGGGCGTTTGACAGGCTCTAGATACAGGGCGTTTGACAGGCTCTAGATACAGGGCGTTTGACCGGCTCTAGATACAGGGCGTTTGACCGGCTCTAGATACAGGGCGTTTGACAGGCTCTAGATACAGGGCGTTTGACAGGCCCTAGATACAGGGCGTTTGACAGGCTCTAGATACAGGGCGTTTGACAGGCTCTAGATACAGGGCGTTTGACAGGCTCTAGATACAGGGCGTTTGACAGGCTCTAGATACAGGGCGTTTGAGAGGCCCTAGATACAGGGCGTTTGACAGGCCCTAGATACAGGGCGTTTGACAGGCCCTAGATACAGGGCGTTTGACAGGCTCTAGATACAGGGCGTTTGACAGGCTCTAGATACAGGGCGTTTGACAGGCTCTAGATACAGGGCGTTTGACAGGCTCTAGATACAGGGCGTTTGAGAGGCCCTAGATACAGGGCGTTTGACAGGCCCTAGATACAGGGCGTTTGACAGGCTCTAGATACAGGGCGTTTGACAGGCTCTAGATACAGGGCGTTTGACAGGCTCTAGATACAGGGCGTTTGACAGGCTCTAGATACAGGGCGTTTGACAGGCCCAATCACTGACTAACGGAATAGAACCCAAACAGAGATTAACAGAGTAGAGCCCAAAAACAGATTAACATGTAGTTCAAGAAATCACGGTGCAGTTTTACAGTCACTAGTATTCTTCAACACAATTGATCAAATCTGTGTAAAAAGAGATTTTTAAAAAGTCATACGCAGAAAACAAGTAGGATCTATCAATGAATAACTTCTGGTGGTTCTTCGCCTCTGTGTCTTGGCTAAAAGCATTTCATAAGGCTCTAAAGTACAATACACGGTATACGAAGATTGAAATACGAGGTGACCCAAAATTCACAGACAATTGTTTTTTTTGGAGAATGACACAGAGGTACAGACACCATGGAGTAACATGTTGAAATCATGGCATTATTATTTCTTCGGCTCGCCTCAGTTGTTTTTTTCTCTCAACAAAAGCACTTAACTACAGACAGGAGAGCTACAGGATGTGTTTGTGGCGCTGGGAAATATGCAGACCATTAAATGAGTATTCAACACGTCCCAGTGGGCCTCGTTGTGGATTTTTCCTCAGGTAGCCTCGACAGGGATGAGATCACCGTAGTACAGCAGAATGAGTCATTCACACCTGCCGCCATGACAACGCAAGTAGCAGCATTCTCTGGGGATCACACATCACCTGCAAATTGAGCGGAAGGCTGTTCTGATCACACTCTATTCTGGGGACGCTGTTTCCATGTCAGCGGTTGCCGTCTTTCCCTCCGATTCTGGAATTCGTGGTGGATGTACAAATACACTCCTCTTGACCACGAACAGTTGAGTGACAGTGAATGGCAAGTGTAGGAATCTGTTTGTTTTGCCGGAATTTATTGGCCGTCTCAGTCTGGGTTAGTAACCCTAGAGGGGATGTCAGCTGGATCGGCGCTGGAATGACATTCATTATCTTGTGTTGCCACTGTCAGTGTCTCTGTTCTCAAGTCCAATATGCCTTTAAAAATAGCTACCTGAAACTGAGGTTGGGGGGTACATTACCTTTTAGGGTCCATACATACTCAGGTTGGGGGGTACATTACCTTTTAGGGTCCATACATTCACTCAGGTTGGGGGTACATTACCTTTTAGGGTCCATACATTCACTCAGGTTGGGGGGTACATTACCTTTTAGGGTCCATACATTCACTCAGGTTGGGGGTACATTACCTTTTAGGGTCCATACATTCACTCAGGTTGGGGGTACATTACCTTTTAGGGTCCATACATTCACTCAGGTTGGGGGTACATTACCTTTTAGGGTCCATACATTCACTCAGGTTGGGGGTACATTACCTTTTGGGGTCCATACATTCACTCAGGTTGGGGGGTACATTACCTTTTAGGGTCCATACATTCACTCAGGTGGGGGTACATTACCTTTTAGGGTCCATACATTCACTCAGGTTGGGGGTACATTACCTTTTAGGGTCCATACATTCACTCAGGTTGGGGGTACATTACCTTTTAGGGTCCATACATTCACTCAGGTGGGGGGTACATTACCTTTTAGGGTCCATACATTCACTCAGGTTGGGGGTACATTACCTTTTAGGGTCCATACATTCACTCAGGTGGGGGTACATTACCTTTTAGGGTCCATACATTCACTCAGGTGGGGGGTACATTACCTTTTAGGGTCCATACATTCACTCAGGTTGGGGGTACATTACCTTTTAGGGTCCATACATTCACTCAGGTGGGGGTACATTACCTTTTAGGGTCCATACATTCACTCAGGTGGGGGTACATTACCTTTTAGGGTCCATACATTCACTCAGGTGGGGGTACATTACCTTTTAGGGTCCATACATTCACTCAGGTGGGGGTACATTACCTTTTAGGGTCCATACATTCACTCAGGTGGGGGTACATTACCTTTTAGGGTCCATACATTCACTCAGGTGGGGGTACATTACCTTTTAGGGTCCATACATACTCAGGTGGGGGGTACATTACCTTTTAGGGTCCATACATTCACTCAGGTTGACCATTCTGGGCCCCATGGCGCCTTTAGGATTCTTCTCCCATCCAACACTCTTTGGACATGCTGGGAAAAAACACATTACTGGTAAACAGGCTGAAAGTATTCATGTTAAGCCATTCTAAAATAACAGTTTAATAAAAAACATGGCCCCGGGAAACAAGGCAACCAGGAAGTGGGGCCACTGGTAACCTACTGATAAATAGAGTATTGTCTGAATACCTAAATAACCTGATATAACAGATTACAACAACCAAGTCTGGTCATGTCTAAGCAGTTCCAACACAGGCCCGAGAACACAGTGAAGACCTGGGGGTCCCTGATGAGATGAGGGGTGTGTGTGTGTGTGTGTGTGTGTGGAGTCGGCTGGATAGCACAACGAGACGATTCTCCACCAGACAACAACACAATCATGCTCACTCAGAAGTGTACCAGACACTGATTTTAATTCAACAGCTCGAATAATCCAAACCTCAAACATTTGGCAAATTAAGCCTGGCTCACCCTCCCTAGACAATGTTGAGCACATTATAAAGGTGAAATTACACACACACACACACATTATTACAATGTACAGAACACCATGGGGAATGAGCGAATCACATAGAGGCCATTATAAAGTGAAGCAGACAGTTGAGAGGGCCGTTTAATGAACTAATTATTGTCCAGGGTGAGACGGCGAGAGGACACAGCGGAGACAGAAGGGGTCAAATGACACTTTATCATTGACCAGGACTCATATGTCTACAGCTCTATATTTGGTGCCATTGGGGAAATGAACAGGACAGACAGCCCTGGGGTCAACAGAACCGCTGGAGGGGCTAGACACTGGATTAACATTTAAATAGCTTTCTTCCCCCTATCCATTCTTCCCTCAAACCCCCTTTCATTCGTCAACATATTTTCTAAAGCCCTTTTATATCCAAAGATGTGGGTGCTAAACACATGCAGCTTAAACCCACAAAAGCAAGTCATCTGTTCAAGCTGTAGATAGTAGCTGTAGAATTTAAATTGTCACTGAGTTTTTGGTAATATTATAACATCTTTGACTGGACATAACAGAGTGTGGATTTATATTTACACAAGATAAACCGCCAAACTGTGGCAAGTCATTCTTTATTTTTTCTAATTTATGGAAACACTTTTGAATCTTATTCTTTCAGTCTCTGGCTTCCTAGTGCATTGATGCGTTCACTAAAACAACACAGTCCATCAATTTATCCAAAACCTTTTAACCATTCCCTTACAAGAATTAATGTTACATTCAGTAAGCTAGAGCACAATCCTGTCTCTCTTTTAGTTACAAAAATAAGTGACTAACACTTTGTAGTCTATTTTCTTTACTTCCTAATACTGAGGAAACCAACCAAAAGCGGCCAACATCATAAAAAATGCTGACCGACCGACAATAAAACTAAGACTCAACAAAGAACCCAGAAAAATGCTTTTTGGTCACACATAAGTAACAGATTGGTCAAACATAAAAAGTAAGGTTCATCCTTCTGATATCTTAAATATCAATACTTCAGTAAAAAAGGGAAGTTTGGGGTCCCCTGCTAGAGCTGCTACCCCCGCGACCCGACCCCGGATAAGCGGTTGAAGATGAGATGAGACTTCAGTAATTATTTTTCCTTGCCACAAAATGCCAGTAGTGTAAAGGTGTCTTGTTAAAAAACAGATATTTTTTCCTCTGCTATTAAGATGAGCGGTAAAACAACAGGGCATATGTCCTTTTCCCTGGTCTAAAGTGCACTGGATTTAGAACAGTGATACATTTCTCACTTGTAGCAGATCATAAAAGTATTGATGAAAAATTGTCCAAGATGTCTTTCTTCCACAAGCAGAAAGAAGGTACACATGAATGCTATGTCCATCACATAGGCTAAAATACACATGTGACATTTAGATTCTCCTCCAATATACTCCATGGGGAGCTAGATTTATTGGCTGTCTTTATTTAGCTTCACATCGCAGCTCCTGCTTTGACCTTACAGCTAGGGCAGTGCTTGTCCGTCTGACAGAAACAGCGCTAACTCAACAGGGACCCTCCCGTACTCTAGATAAGCCAGTTGTTACAGTTATTAAGAAACAGCAGAGAGAGAAGTGAAGAGTCAGGGTCACATGGTCTGCTCTTCCTCAATATAGACCAAAAGATACTCCCAAACCACTTGCAAACCAACAGACAAACCAGTCCAAATAGGCCTTGTACCACTCTACTCGTTTTAACCTGTGGCACTTTGAGTGCATTATAAATAAAATTATTATTATTATATACAGGCTTCCAGACGGTGGTATCAGGGTGTGATTGGACCTCCAGACTGTAATATCAGGGTGTGATTGGACCTCCAGACTGTGGTATCAGGGTGTGATTGGACCTCCAGACTGTAATATCAGGGTGTGATTGGACCTCCAGACTGTAATATCAGGGTGTGATTGGACCTCCAGACTGTAATATCAGGGTGTGATTGGACCTCCAGACTGTGGTATCAGGGTGTGATTGGACCTCCAGACTGTAATATCAGGGTGTGATTGGACCTCCAGACTGTAATATCAGGGTGTGATTGGACCTCCAGACTGTGGTATCAGGGTGTGATTGGACCTCCAGACTGTAATATCAGGGTGTGATTGGACCTCCAGACTGTGGTATCAGGGTGTGATTGGACCTCCAGACTGTGGTATCAGGGTGTGATTGGATCTCCAGACTGTAGTATCAGGGTGTGATTGGACTTCCAGACTGTGATATCAGGGTGTGATTGGACCTCCAGACTGTAATATCAGGGTGTGATTGGACCTCCAGACTGTAATATCAGGGTGTGATTGGACCTCCAGACTGTGGTACCAGGGTGTGATTGGACCTCCAGACTGTGGTACCAGGGTGTGATTGGACCTCCAGACTGTAATATCAGGGTGTGATTGGACCTTCAGTCTGTAATATCAGGGTGTCACTAGTCAGAGTCAGTAGGAATCAATTACTGCATTCTCAGGAAAAATGTATTTTTGGGTCAGTAGCAAAGGATAAGCAAAAAAAGTGTGTGTGGGTTTGTCAGCATATACCTGTGGCTCTGCAGGGGGTTATCTAGGAAGGTGTTTGTTAGCATAGACCTGTGGCTCTGCAGGGGGTTAGCTAGGAAGGTGTTTGTTAGCATATACCTGTGGCTCTGCAGGGGGTTAGCTAGGAAGGTGTTTGTTAGCATAGACCTGTGGCTCTGCAGGGGGTTAGCTAGGAAGGTGTTTGTTAGCATATACCTGTGGCTCTGCAGGGGGTTAGCTAGGAAGGTGTTTGTTAGCATAGACCTGTGGCTCCGCAGGGGGTTAGCTAGGAAGGTGTTTGTCAGCATAGACCTGTGGCTCTGCAGGGGGTTAGCTAGGAAGGTGTTTCTGTGTGTGTTTATGTGTTGCCTAAATACCTTTAGCAGAGGTTGTATTTACAGTCGGTTTCCCTAATGACACTGGCTTTCTGATAACCTCTAATTGGGGAAGCTGTACTGGCTGGGCTGTGATATGAGGTGGCCATGTTAAGATGAATACTGTGACTTTTAGGCACTCCACTAATCCTCCCTCCATTTACCTTTGCTTCCCTCCTTCCTTCCTCCCTCCATCACCTCACCTCCCCCTCCTCCCTCCATCCTTACACCCCGTCCCTCCCTCCCTCCCTTCTTACCACTCTCCCTCTCTTACAGATAAATGCCAAGGCTTGGTGTATTTGCTCAGCCGTGTGACTCAACAGAGGAGAACTACAGGAGGTGAGAGTCTTCAACAATCCCCATAACTCCACTCATTCTGACATACATGTGTCGACCATGTGACCACATCCAGAGTGTTGGTATTTGTGTGACCACATCCAGAGTGTTGGTATTTGTGTGACCACATCCAGAGCGTTGGTATTTGTGTGACCACATCCAGAGTGTTGGTATTTGTGTGACCACATCCAGAGCGTTGGTATTTGTGTGACCACATCCAGAGTGTTGGTATTTGTGTGACCACATCCAGAGCGTTGGTATTTGTGTGACCACATCCAGAGTGTTGGTATTTGTGTGACCACATCCAGAATGTTGGTATTTGTGTGACCACATCCAGAGCGTTGGTATTTGTGTGACCACATCCAGAGTGTTGGTATTTGTGTGACCACATCCAGAGTGTTGGTATTTGTGTGACCACATCCAGAGTGTTGGTATTTATGTGACCACATCCAGAGTGTTGGTATTTGTCTGACCACATCCAGAGCGTTGGTATTTGTGTGACCACATCCAGAGTGTTGGTATTTATGTGACCACATCCAGAGTGTTGGTATTTATGTGACATTATGTGTTGTGTCTTTGTGTATTGTCATACATACCTGCATTAACAGACTGGTCAGGAAGTGGTAGTTTGACCTGGAAGATGATGCTGTGATGGATACTTCTAGAGCCCTGAAGAGTCCTGTCTCTAAAACAGACCACCTCCAACACGTCCAGCTGGGAGCCCCTGGCCAAAATACACACACACACACAATAAACACACGCGTAAGCACACACCCACAGGGTAAAAACCCACACACAGGAATTCAACTATGTGCATGGAACACACACACAGATGTAGACACCTCACACACACACACACAGATGTAGACACCTCACACACAGATGTAGACGCCACACACACACACACACACACACACAGATGTAGACGCCACACACACACACACACACACACACATAGACGCCACACACACGCACACACACACACAGATGTAGACGCCACACACACACACAGACGCCACACACACGCATACATTAGGCACCTTATCACATATGTTTATATGACCTGCACAGGCATGTGCACGTGCACAGTATATGACAACACTACGTAGGGTTGTAAGTTATGAGTCTATTTACAGCCAGACATTATCGAATGTTAACTGTTTATAAACAGTCACAATAACTGTTAGCTTAGTCAGGAAATGAGAGCGGTACAGGAACACACAGAAGAGGAAGACCTCGCTGCCTGTTGGGAGGAGCCAATCTGGTAGTTGACCTTTAATGTTTCATTACGCTAGGAGACACGAGCACGATGATACACGATGATCTGCTGGAATGTTCACTCCTATCTACCCCTGAATTATCTGATATGGGGTTACGTAGTTTAATAGAAATTAAATAAAAGCTCATTAATACTGCACAGTGCCAGTATTCATGCATGTGATGGCTAATATCAGCTACATATTAAACCGGTCAGTGTGTCAGTAATGTGTTAAGTCCTCCACAATAGGTTTGTTTCCAAGCTGCTTTATATATGTTATGGTTAATAGGAAATTATCATCGCCTAGTGTGGGAGTAGATCCTGCTGATGTTGTGTTTGGGACAAACCATTTGCTAGTGTGGGGGTCGATAGGTATAACATGTTGCTTGGGACATACCATTTGCTAGTGTGGGGGTCGATATGTACAACGTGATGTTTGGGACATACCATTTGCTAGTGTGGGGGTTGATAGGTATAACATGTTGCTTGGAACATACCATTTGCTAGTGTGGGGGTCGATATGTACAACGTGATGTTTGGGACATACCATTTGCTAGTGTGGGGGTCAATAGGTATAACATGTTGCTTGGGACATACCATTTGCTTGTGTGGGGGTCGATATGTACAACGTGATGTTTGGGACATACCATTTGCTAGTGTGGGGGTCGATAGGTATAACATGTTGCTTGGGACATACCATTTGCTTGTGTGGGGGTCGATATGTATAACGCGATGTTTGGGACATACCATTTGCTAGTGTGGGGGTTGATATGTATAATGTGATGTTTGGGACATACCATTTGCTAGTGTGGGGGTTGATATGTATAATGTGATGTTTGGGACATACCATTTGCTAGTGTGGGGGTTGATATGTATAATGTGATGTTTGGGACATACCATTTGCTTGTGTGGGGGTCGATATGTATAACGTGATGTTTGGGACATACCATTTGCTAGTGTGGGGGTCGATAGGTATAACATGTTGCTTGGGACATACCATTTGCTAGTGTGGGGGTCGATATGTATAACGTGATGTTTGGGACATACCATTTGCTAGTGTGGGGGTTGATATGTATAATGTGATGTTTGGGACATACCATTTGCTAGTGTGGGGGTTGATATGTATAATGTGATGTTTGGGACATACCATTTGCTAGTGTGGGGGTTGATATGTATAATGTGATGTTTGGGACATACCATTTGCAGGCTATGAGGAACAGCAGGTTCCTGAGAGGCCATCCTGGATGCTGGGGCAGTGTACATGGGTCATACACACACAGAGTAACCTACAATAACAAATACATTGAGTTAGCTTCTACCCTTTAAACCACAATGTCCCAATGAGGCTAGATTACCTTATTCTAGATTACCCTAGGGGGTCGAGTGATGAACCATCAATGATATCATAGTGAAAACAACACTTCAATGAGAGGTTTTAAAACACATGCCCAGATTAGAAGGTTTTAAAACACATGCCCAGATTAGAAGGTTTTAAAACACATGCCCAGATTAGAAGGTTTAAAAACACATGCCCAGATTAGAAGGTTTTAAAACACATGCCCAGATTAGAAGGTTTTAAAACACATGCCCAGATTAGGTTTTAAAACACATGCCCAGATTAGAAGGTTTAAAAACACATGCCCAGATTAGAAGGTTTTAAAACACATGCCCAGATTAGAAGGTTTTAAAACACATGCCCAGATTAGAAGGTTTTAAAACACATGCCCAGATTAGGTTTTAAAACACATGCCCAGATTAGAAGGTTTAAAAACACATGCCCAGATTAGAAGGTTTTAAAACACATGCCCAGATTAGAAGGTTTTAAAACACATGCCCAGATTAGAAGGTTTAAAAACACATGCCCAGATTAGAAGGTTTTAAAACACATGCCCAGATTAGAAGGTTTTAAAACACATGCCCAGATTAGGTTTTAAAACACATGCCCAGATTAGAAGGTTTTAAAACACATGCCCAGATTAGAAGGTTTTAAAACACATGCCCAGATTAGAAGGTTTAAAAACACATGCCCAGATTAGAAGGTTTTAAAACACATGCCCAGATTAGAAGGTTTTAAAACACATGCCCAGATTAGAATAGACATTTGTTCATTTTAGTACACCACGTCATTAGCAAACAACGTCATCAGTACACCACGTCATCAGTACACCACGTCATCAGTACACCACGTCATCAGTACACCACGTCATCAGTACACCACGTCATCAGTACACCACGTCATCAGTACACCACGTCATCAGTACACCACGTCATCAGTACACCACGTCATCAGTACACCACGTCATCAGTACACCTCGTCATCAGTACACCTCGTCATCAGTACACCTCGTCATCAGTACACCTCGTCAGTGCCAGGGAGAGATAATCCTCACAGTTTGCAGTAAATGCTACTACTTGAAAAGCCTAAATGGATGTGATCTAAAGCAACCCAAATGTTTTTAAGATTCACACACATGTAATTTATCTGGATTTATCCTTAGTTTTCATCACAGCCACTGACCTTTCTGAGGTCAGTAACAAAGGTGTCCCAGTCCCGTAGCGGGGCGACCTCCACAACCTCCTCTGTATACTTGACCAGGAAGTGAGGAACAGCTGAGGTTCCCATCTCACTGCACAGACAATCATATGCCTCCTGTAACGCCGCGGTCTGCAGAGGGAAACGGCACAGGGCTTTATTTCAATTATGCATTTATTCATTAATGAAATTGATTTGTTTATTCATTGGCTGCCTGCGAGGTCTGGAGGAGAAGAGACAGGGGAGACACTGGTTTGTCTCATCCGCTAACTCAATCATGGCAGCCTCAACGGCTGAGGTCCCCAGGGATGAGCGAGAGAAATGAACAGCTTGCGGAGTACCGCCCACACAAACCAGAGTCAACTGGGCTCTTAGATTAATTGACAGCATACTTTAAGGATAAGATAAGAAACGTCAGGACAGGTATTAGTCAGGTGTAACCAACGTGCATTTAGATTCCCCCAAGTCTGTCTGGCCCACACTGGCTGCAGACACATGGGCTTTTGCTTAGCAACACAGAGGATTGCCCTCCTTGACAACGCTCTGATCGTTTGTGCAAAACTCTGGAGAAAGTGGTTCGCAAGATAAGGTAAAGCACAAGTCATGGACACAGATTTTACCTCTCTGGTGTTCCACAAGGATATGTACTGGGTCTGGCGCCCTTTCATCAGTGTCTGTCACCACATGGCTGTCTAGTCATAACCAATAAATGATTTTTATTGCTATGCAGACAATAAACGCTACATATTTGATTCTAGAGGTCTATTGCCCAACTGATAACTTATTCAACAGTTGTGCAGGTGAAAATACGCGGGTTACTCCTTAGCTAAACATGGACTAGACAGAAGTATTTATAGTTGGATCCAAAAACCAGAGAGAAAATCTGGTTGAACATTTCAAAGCATCGGCACTAAAGACAAAGCACCAGCCAAAAAGCCACAGTGTCCTCTTTGATTCTGAAGTATATTTCTCATTATAACTTTGGAATGTCATCACCTGAGCAACAGGTGATGACATCTGTTTTAATCTCCACCTACCAGACATTCATCCAGCTTTTGTTATTTATAGAGTACTGTAAAGCTCGTGGACTATGTCCACGACTCCTCCCCCCAGACTATGTCCACGACTCCTCCCCCCAGACTATGTTGATAAAGCCACTGCTACCACCTGTGTTCTGTGTTGATCTCTAGGAGTCGTAAAACTTCCACTCCCTATATGATTGTGGGTCAAAGGTTTCCTGAACAGAAGACATCCTGCAAGCACACACCAGGGCTGCACTTACCAACACACGCAGACTCACAAACCAAACACACCAACTAAGGACATTGTCCACCTATAAAACTGGAAAGTCTCTGTTCTTGGGCTGGACCTTTACACAAACCTGCCTCTCGCTTCAGAAACAGGCCTGAAGGGACATTTTGACTCACAATGCTATTTCATATCTGGTACCTTACCTGACTGGGAGAGAAGACTTGCTCCAATGCAGCAGGCTGCTTCAGGATCTTTATTCCGTCAGAAAAACACAAAGCTGGGAAGCAGAACCAGTAGAAGAAGTGATACTTCTTTAGATCCTAAAACGGAGACACAGAGAGAGGATGTGTAAAGGGAGAGAGAGGATGTGTAAAGGGGGAGAGATGATGTGTAAAGGGGCAGAGATAATGTGTAAAGGGGCAGAGATGATGTGTTAAGGGGCAGAGATGATGTGTTAAGGGGGAGAGATGATGTGTTAAGGGGGAGAGAGGATGTGTTAAGGGGGAGAGACAGGATGTGTTAAGGGGAGAGAGGATGTGTTAAGGGGAGAGAGGATGTGTTAAGGGGAGAGAGGATGTGTTAAGGGGGAGAGAGGATGTGTTAAGGGGGAGAGAGGATGTGTTAAGGGGAGAGATGATGTGTTAAGGGGAGAGATGATGTGTTAAGGGGGAGAGATGATGTGTTAAGGGGAGAGATGATGTGTTAAGGGGAGAGATGATGTGTTAAGGGGAGAGAGGATGTGTTAAGGGGGAGAGATGATGTGTTAAGGGGGAGAGATGATGTGTTAAGGGGGAGAGAGGATGTGTTAAGGGGAGAGAGGATGTGTTAAGGGGAGAGATGATGTGTTAAGGGGAGAGATGATGTGTTAAGGGGGAGAGAGGATGTGTTAAGGGGGAGAGAGGATGTGTTAAGGGGGAGAGAGGATGTGTTAAGGGGGAGAGAGGATGTGTTAAGGGGAGAGAGGATGTGTTAAGGGGGAGAGAGGATGTGTTAAGGGGGAGAGAGGATGTGTTAAGGGGGAGAGAGGATGTGTTAAGGGGAGAGAGGATGTGTTAAGGGGGAGAGAGGATGTGTTAAGGGGGAGAGACAGGATGTGTTAAGGGGGAGAGACAGGATGTGTTAAGGGGGAGAGATGATGTGTTAAGGGGGAGAGAGGATGTGTTAAGGGGGAGAGAGGATGTGTTAAGGGGGAGAGATGATGTGTTAAGGGGGAGAGATGATGTGTTAAGGGGGAGAGATGATGTGTTAAGGGGAGAGATGATGTGTTAAGCGGGAGAGATGATGTGTTAAGGGGGAGAGAGGATGTGTTAAGGGGGAGAGATGATGTGTTAAGGGGGAGAGATGATGTGTTAAGGGGGAGAGAGGATGTGTTAAGGGGGAGAGAGGATGTGTTAAGGGGAGAGAGGATGTGTTAAGGGGGAGAGAGGATGTGTTAAGGGGGAGAGACAGGATGTGTTAAGGGGGAGAGATGATGTGTTAAGGGGGGAGAGAGGATGTGTTAAGGGGGAGAGAGGATGTGTTAAGGGGAGAGAGGATGTGTTAAGGGGGAGAGATGATGTGTTAAGGGGAGAGATGATGTGTTAAGGGGGAGAGATGATGTGTTAAGGGGAGAGATGATGTGTTAAGGGGAGAGATGATGTGTTAAGGGGAGAGAGGATGTGTTAAGGGGAGAGAGGATGTGTTAAGGGGGAGAGATGATGTGTTAAGGGGAGAGATGATGTGTTAAGGTGGAGAGATGATGTGTTAAGGGGAGAGAGGATGTGTTAAGGGGAGAGGATGAGTTAAGGGGAGAGATGATGTGTTAAGGGGAGAGATGATGTGTTAAGGGGGAGAGATGATGTGTTAAGGGGGAGAGACAGGATGTGTTAAGGGGAGAGATGATGTGTTAAGGGGAGAGATGATGTGTTAAGGGGGAGAGATGATGTGTTAAGGGGGAGAGACAGGATGTGTTAAGGGGGAGAGATGATGTGTTAAGGGGGAGAGAGGATGTGTTAAGGGGAGAGAGGATGTGTTAAGGGGGAGAGAGGATGTGTTAAGGGGGAGAGAGGATGTGTTAAGGGGGAGAGAGGATGTGTTAAGGGGAGAGAGGATGTGTTAAGGGGGAGAGATGATGTGTTAAGGGGAGAGATGATGTGTTAAGGGGAGAGATGATGTGTTAAGGGGAGAGATGATGTGTTAAGGGGAGAGATGATGTGTTAAGGGGGAGAGATGATGTGTTAAGGGGAGAGATGATGTGTTAAGGGGAGAGATGATGTGTTAAGGGGGAGAGAGGATGTGTTAAGGGGAGAGAGGATGTGTTAAGGGGGAGAGAGGATGTGTTAAGGGGGAGAGAGGATGTGTTAAGGGGAGAGAGGATGTGTTAAGGGGGAGAGAGGATGTGTTAAGGGGGAGAGAGGATGTGTTAAGGGGGAGAGAGGATGTGTTAAGGGGGAGAGACAGGATGTGTTAAGGGGAGAGATGATGTGTTAAGGGGAGAGAGGATGTGTTAAGGGGAGAGAGGATGTGTTAAGGGGAGAGAGGATGTGTTAAGGGGGAGAGATGATGTGTTAGGGGGAGAGATGATGTGTTAAGGGGGAGAGATGATGTGTTAAGGGGGAGAGATGATGTGTTAAGGGGGAGAGATGATGTGTTAAGGGGGAGAGATGATGTGTTAAGGGGGAGAGAGGATGTGTTAAGGGGGAGAGATGATGTGTTAAGGGGGAGAGATTATGTGTTAAGGGGAGAGATGATGTGTTAAGGTGGAGAGATGATGTGTTAAGGGGGAGAGAGGATGTGTTAAGGGGAGAGGATGAGTTAAGGGGAGAGATGATGTGTTAAGGGGGAGAGATGATGTGTTAAGGGGGAGAGATGATGTGTTAAGGGGGAGAGACAGGATGTGTTAAGGGGGAGAGATGATGTGTTAAGGGGGAGAGATGATGTGTTAAGGGGGAGAGATGATGTGTTAAGGGAGAGAGACAGGATGTGTTAAGGGGGAGAGATGATGTGTTAAGGGGAGAGATGATGTGTTAAGGGGGAGAGATGATGTGTTAAGGGGGAGAGATGATGTGTTAAGGGGAGAGATGATGTGTTAAGGGGGAGAGATGATGTGTTAAGGGGGAGAGATGATGTGTTAAGGGGAGAGATGATGTGTTAAGGGGAGAGATGATGTGTTAAGGGGGAGAGAGGATGTGTTAAGGGGGAGAGAGGATGTGTTAAGGGGAGAGAGGATGTGTTAAGGGGAGAGAGGATGTGTTAAGGGGGAGAGAGGATGTGTTAAGGGGGAGAGAGGATGTGTTAAGGGGAGAGAGGATGTGTTAAGGGGGAGAGATGATGTGTTAAGGGGAGAGATGATGTGTTAAGGGGGAGAGATGATGTGTTAAGGGGAGAGATGATGTGTTAAGGGGGAGAGAGGATGTGTTAAGGGGAGAGAGGATGTGTTAAGGGGGAGAGGATGAGTTAAGGGGAGAGAGGATGTGTTAAGGGGGAGAGAGGATGTGTTAAGGGGGAGAGAGGATGTGTTAAGGGGGAGAGAGGATGTGTTAAGGGGGAGAGAGGATGTGTTAAGGGGGAGAGAGGATGTGTTAAGGGGGAGAGATGATGTGTTAAGGGGGAGAGACAGGATGTGTTAAGGGGGAGAGATGATGTGTTAAGGGGAGAGAGGATGTGTTAAGGGGGAGAGATGATGTGTTAAGGGGGAGAGATGATGTGTTAAGGGGGAGAGATGATGTGTTAAGGGGGAGAGATGATGTGTTAAGGGGGAGAGATGATGTGTTAAGGGGGAGAGAGGATGTGTTAAGGGGGAGAGAGGATGTGTTAAGGGGGAGAGAGGATGTGTTAAGGGGGAGAGAGGATGTGTTAAGGGGGAGAGAGGATGTGTTAAGGGGGAGAGAGGATGTGTTAAGGGGGAGAGAGGATGTGTTAAGGGGGAGAGAGGATGTGTTAAGGGGGAGAGAGGATGTGTTAAGGGGGAGAGAGGATGTGTTAAGGGGGAGAGAGGATGTGTTAAGGGGAGAGATGATGTGTTAAGGGGGAGAGACAGGATGTGTTAAGGGGGAGAGATGATGTGTTAAGGGGGAGAGATGGTGTGTTAAGGGGGAGAGACAGGATGTGTTAAGGGGGGAGAGGGAGGATGTGTCGAGTACCAGAGTGAGAAAATGTCTCGAGGTCCAGACAGAGAGAATGCATTTAACAAACTTTTGTGTGCTTTACCCATTTGATTAACAGTCAGCCTAGCAGAGAGAACCACCAAGTAATGGTTTCAATGTTTATTATACTTACTGCATAAGTCAGCAGCAGGAATTTGCAGAGGAGGGACGGGTCATTCAGAGCAGCACCTGACTGTATAGCATCCCATATCTGAGAAGGAGAGTCAATGAGGAATCACAGATGTTACCAGAACAACACTTAATGTGACATAGCACACAAGACATTAACATACCACACAACACATTAACATACCACACAAAACATTAACATACCACACAAGACATTAACATACCACACAAGACATTAACATACCACACAAGACATTAACATACCACACAAGACATGAACATACCACACAAAACATTAACGTGACATACTACACAAAACATTAACGTGACATACTACACAACACATTAACGTGACATACTACACAACCGCCATGTTGAAATAGTATCACCTAGCAGAGGTAGAAAATAGGAACATTCTAAAGCCATCTTCACAACTTTGTGTCCTTCCACAGACACCATAATGAGACATTGTTTCTCACAGAGGAACCATTCATGGTGACTCTACAATAAGTTTATTTCCTGCACACGCTCAAATTTTACTGGTGTTAGCAAGAAGGGCCACTATGTATGATATACATTCTATATCATATACAATATAATGATGGTAACAGGCCAGAACAAAATCCTCGTTTGTTGTGAACATACATGTCAATTTAAATATTTTTGATTCTGATACCCAGTCAATTCTTTTCCCCCAAAATGACAGTTAAAGGAACTAAAATTAAACACACAGCAATAGTAATGTGATGCAAACTATTTGGTAAATGACACTAACCAAAATGAATATCAAAGCCAGATTTTGTGTAACAACTTGGTTGAAGTCAGTCCATAAGCACAAATGTAACAGTTTGGCAGATAGTGAACGAAGACATACCTCCTGAGCCTGTTGCTCCAGCAGAGCTTTCTTATCAGACGTCTTAAAGGCCTCGAGCGTGTTGGTGTTGTACAGGGTCCCTGTTGCCGGGCAACAGCGGGCAGGGGTGGGGCTATCCCTACACCGTGGAACAGGAACAATGAGACTCCATGCAACGCTCACCTACATCCCAGCGTTGCAATTTCACACATCAATCTGCACTTGAACACAGTTCTCCCACTCCAAAATAAAGAAAACCATCTTTGTATCCTTCATTTACTCAAGCGTTTTTGGCTCATTGAGACAGAGCCATTTGTAGGTAGGAGAACTGTTGAGTAAACAGGAGATACAACAGGGAACAATACAGTGAATACAAATGAGATGGGTCACTGGTGAATGCAGTAACACTTACGTGTCAAACGCACTAAACTCCAAAGTCATTCGTGTCGGGAGGCCAACCGGATCACCTGTTTCAAATAAGATTTTAAAATGTTATTATGGCTCTTTGCCCACTACTTTAACCTTAATTAGTTTATACAACACATCAAAATGTTTCTGGTCCAATTAATGCTGAAAAAAAGTGTGCATGTAAAACAACAAGATTCTACTCTTTTTAAATAAACATGAAATATGCTTCTTACATACTCCACTAAAATAGGGACTGTAAATATTTGTCAACATTGAACACCCAAGACAAGAAAGTCGCACAATGATGAAAAGAAAGTGTTTTAGGCTAAAAAAGACGTCACCGTTGTAGTAAATTTGGCCGAAAAATGTTAATGTGTCCATTTAAATGCATAAGAACACTTCCAGAAGTCAAAACGTTCACAACTGATTACTTCTAAGTGCTGGATAATGCAGGTGACTGGGCCTGGGTAAAACATACCTGCCTTGACCCAATGCCATAATATACTATGTCATGTGATGAGAAACATATACATTTATGATATTGTCATTTTCCTCCAAATACACCATAACCCGGGAGTCATCAGGCCGACCCGGGAGTCATCAGGCCGACCCGGGAGTCATCAGGCCGACCCGGGAGTCATCAGGCCGACCCGGGAGTCATCAGGCCGACCCGGGAGTCATCAGGCCGACCCGGGAGTCATCAGGCCGACCCGGGAGTCATCAGGCCGACCCGGGAGTCATCAGGCCGACCCGGGAGTGAGCTTACCATTGTAGTAGTAGCCTTTGATGTTCTTGGGACTCTCATCCAGTCGGTAGTCATTCAGTTTCTTCTGAGTGAGCTGGTGCCAGAAGCCGGCTTCTAACGCGCTGGAGAAGGGAGCAAACTGAAGCTTTTGATCGGTGCCATCTTTGTCTACGGACACGGCAGCCATTACTGCCACGACTCTGGTCCTGGATACTCAGAGTCTATACTGACGAAACAAGAGGCAGAAATCCATCTATTAAAGAAGAGATAGGGAGAGGACAGTTAAGAGGAAAACAAAAAAGGATAATAAAGAAGTGAAGGAATATTGTGAGAAGGAAAATTCCCTGAAAATATTACAATGAAAATAATTTGAATTGAGTCAGTGTTCATTGCTGAATTCACTTCATGGAACTGTTTTAGCAATGTACTTTACATATTTTTAACCAATAATCAATTGGACCCAGAACTCCAGTTACTGCACATCCTTTTTGAGAATGCAACTTCGGTTATGGAGGAATAACACTGTCACATATCTGATTATATTCCGTATGATAGAAAATGTATTGAAAGCTGTCAAAAAGTCACAGTATACCAGCCAGCTAGGCGAATCAGTGTCATCTTTGTTCGGGCAACATCATGACATAACAGCAAAGTTTGGTAGCTAGCGTCACTTTACTGATTCTACAAGGAGGAAAGATGTAGAAAAGGCTGTTCTCATGCACCAAAAAACAATATGACCAGTTCTGTATGTCCAACGGGGTAGGCATAAGACACACACACATGTACACAGTTGTTAATAATTGGAATAAGTTTACAGACATCTAAATTATTGGTTTGCCAGATGGTAACTTACCCAAATAAACCTCGCTTCCTTATTCAGATCATGTGACACAACGTCTGACGTGCCGAAATGCACTCTGGGTAGGTTGGATACTTAGCCAGTTGTTGCTAAATTCGCTGGACTTCTGTTGTCCGTAATTTGAAGGAAATCCTTTAATTAACGATTACAGACCAGTTTGTTAGTATATGTAGACTGTTTTGACAGGGACAATATGGCTTTTGCGCGTATTAAAATGCCTATGAAGTTTCAATTCCTGTTTTGCAGATTACGGTGCAAAAGAATAAAAAACGAAAAACCAAAACATGAACATGAAACCGCAAATAATCAGGAATGAAAAAACAGACAAAAACTTGTAGGCTCCACTTCTCATATCGACACTTGTCCCGGATGAGTTAGCACACAGCTGCCTATGTTAGCCAACGTGCTATGGTGGTTTACGTCAGCAGGCAGCAGAAACCGTGGTCTGTCCTCAGTAACTAACTGCATACAGTCCTGCAGGTTAAAGTTGCAGGTGACCAAAAGAGCTTAAATCAACCGAAATAAGTTAAAAACAGGAGCGGTAATCGTCTCGCATATATTAGGGAAGTAATGATCTATCAGTGACACCTAGAAATATATCTTGTTAGACCACATTCCATGTCCTTACAACTGACTTCATTGGTTGATTTCCAAATCTTTTGAAATACGATAGTCCAACAATATACCGGATTATTTTCATGCAAAGCATTAACCCCAATTTGCTCCAAACTACTATAAATCTGTTGTGTTCACTTTTGACATTTCTTTGTCTCAGTAAACTAGTGTTGTTTGTTGACATGTAATTCCATCGTTAACCCTTGTGCTCCCTGTCGGTTTCTGATTACTCACCATGATGTAATTGCATGTTTGTCCATACCCCGTTTCCCTGTAATTATTCACATTAAATACACTTGACAGTTTTACAAGCCAGCAATCTCACAGATCATTCTTGGCACATAAGAGCAAGGTCATCCTAGTCATTTGCTAAAGCCCTATTTTTTGGCTGCCAAAGAAATATACCCAGATTATTCAGACTAAAAGCTATAACAACACACAGGCTGATGTGTGTGACCTCATCAGCTCAGAAGGAAACTGCATCACAGGTTAACAGACATGGACACGTTTCCTACACGCGCTGACCTTTGGATAATACTCAGAAGATGTATAACTCTTATCAGGTTACTTTTTTGTAAAATGTCAACATGTTAATTTAGCTGTACAAGGAGTGTGTTTGTTTATTCTACATTCCCACGTGAAATAAGTCAAACTGCAAAAATACTTTCACACGTAACTCTTTGTGTAAATATTTTAAGTAGGGCGAATATAACAGCTGCATAGTTGCAAAGCCTATTCATCCGTGACAAACTGTACCAGTAACGACAGTTCTATTGAAAATCACAGACACTGACTCAAATTGATCAAAAATACAAACTCAAAAGAAAAAAAACCTCTGGAATGCATGATTTAAGAAAGACCAACTTCAGTTTTCACCAAAGATGGAAAATAAGTTTAGAAATTCCAACACGTATTAGTCACCGGCATTATAGCAGATTGTGGCTGCAGCATAATGTTTGTCTCAAGAGAAAGTAACTAAGTAATTGTCAATTTACAACCCAAACTACAAAATCAAGTAAACTGTGTTTAGAATTGGCGGGCAGTTTAACAGTCAGATGTGGCTATCATGTTTATTTCCTGGTTATGATGCTCTGGAACATCTGTCCGCTTGATGGTAGAACCATGATGTTTGTCGAGGTCTTTCTGCAGCAACAGATAATCTCTATTGCAATAATAATTATTTGAGATCTACACTCTAAGAAAATGTGTACCATCACAAGCATCGCCTCAAAAGACACGCACCATTTGAATGTATTAATGTGGGTGGGACTTCCAACTTCATGTGTCTTTTCCCATCTGATGACCCAGAGATTCCTGTGAATCACAATTCCAATTAGTCATCAGGAGGAAACAGTCAATTCACTACACAGAAATTGTCAATTCATCCCGGAAAAGACGCTATGAAGGTACAGATACACAGATCAGACCTCTCTTCTTTTAATGCTTTCTGTATATTTATAACTACATTCTGGCACTTAAGAAAAGGATAATGTTCTGTTTCGGGTTTGTACGGTGTACAAAAATATATACAATAAATAACCATTTTATTAGCAAAGCGTTACAGATTGTACACACCGAATTGTAATCACCTAACATTCAATGACACATAAGTTTAAGATGTGACTTTTGAGAATATCAAACTATATCAACTTTCCATTTTGGGCTGGATGGGTAATATGCTGAGATTGCTTGAATGTGAATAATCTATCATTAGAATCACTGTCTCACCACAGTTAGCTATTAAATTCCAAGTTTGAGTGGTTCTGATGGTGCTACACATCAACACAAACCCACATGACAAAGTACACTGTTTTCGGGGACCCGTTTTGGCTCAACAAAACTCCCAGAATTCATCTTTAACACGGCAAAACGACGTACATTAAAATGTCTTTCAGCCATGGAAGGCATTGTTCGAAATATCTCTACATCACAAGTGAATGTGCAGTATCTTTTTAAACACCTTTTTGAAATTATCATTGCAGAGTGGGTATATAAAGGGATTCAACGTGGAGTTAATGTACCCGAGCCATATCGTGAACATGTGGAGGTCATGATGGACACACGTCTGGCAGAAAGCCATGACCATGAACGCTATAAAGTAGGGTATCCAGCACATCATGAAGCCGGCTATTATACAGCCCAGCTGTTTGGCCGCTTTGTGTTCCTTATGGACTTGAAGACCCTGGATGCGTTCGCAGGACTGGGCACAAAACCTCTGCCAGGTCTGTTTCAGAGTCACGGCATTGGCCTCCGTGCCCGGGGTAACTCCGGCCACATTCTCTGCCTCTCCCTGGGGCCACTGTGACGATGGTGATCTGAGAGACCGTGCAAGATCATCGTTACACAACGTAATGGTGTGTTTCTCCACGTCTGCTATCCGGGTTATCTGGCAGACGCCGACTCCTGAGTGCGGTGACTCCGCGATGTCACAGTCACTGACAGATATGTAACATTTCGGCACATTGTTGTCGTCGGCGTGGGTGTAGCCGCGTGCTAATGAGGACAGTTTCAGGGGGCTCTCAGAGTCTGAACAATTTTTCTGGGAAGACAAAGAGCTTGTCTTCTTTTTGTTTTTAACAGCTTTTTTTGAATGTTTTGTCACTTTGACAAATGAATGACATAAGGAGTTTTTCTTAAGTTCTCTTGGTGCGTTGGTTTCAGCTGTATCTGTTGAACTGTAGGGCTGGTCTAAAGTGTACTGATCAAAGTCTGACCTTCTTTCCTTCTTTTGCTTTTTAGAAGACCTGCAGGGTGGATTTCCTATTTGCACTTGATGTTCAGTTCTGTGTTCTGCCCCGGAATCGGTGGGATTGATAATCTTCTCCCTCTCTCTGAAGTGCTGTCTGACAGCCATGTAGATGCGTGAGTAGAACCACAGCATTAGCACGGATGGAACGTAGAAGTTAAAAACCGACGCCAGAACCTTGAACCACGTCACAAACCGGAAATCAGTGTCGCACTTATTGTCCATCTCTGGCTTACGATCAACCTGAGCAAAGGAGCGCCACCCTAGAATAGGAATAATCCAGAGCATGGACAACAGCCACGCCCCTGAGATCATAGCACTCGCTCTGCCCCGGGTCCGGTACTTCAGGTACTTCAGCGGCTCGTGAACAGAGCGATACCGGTCCAAACAGAGGATGAACAGACTGAAGATGGAGGCCGTGCTGGCTACGTAGTCCATGATCAACCAGAACTGACAGACGACTCGCCCCAGCTTCCACTCATCCTCCAGCAGATAGACCAGGTTGAGAGGCATGACAGTGGCCCCTACGATGAGGTCCGCCACGGACAGACTGACAATGTAGAGGTTCCCCACAGTGTGGAGCGTACGCTCCTTCTTCACGGCGTAGAGTACCAAGATGTTCATGAAAATGGTAAGCAATGACAGGAAGCCCAGGACGACACCTGGGAAGGAACAGATTGAAAACGTAATTGATTAGAACAAAGTTATTCTGCCTCGCCCCACCAACCCCTGTAAAAAAACACACACGTCCACACCTAGTAGTGCGTTGTGAAAGCTGCTGTGATACACCACTGGAATGGTTGAGGTGGACATCGACGGCTGGGTCTGGTTGGATGGGCTTCTCCATGTGCTGTTGAAGAACCTTTGGAAATGAAAAGATGTGACACCTGTCCGAATGTTCAAAAAGCAATGCTATCTCTATCAGACACTCATCATGTGTTTAGGCCATAAGGTACTGGGCGGATCTCAGGTCACGATGAACAGTGATGTCATACCCGTGATATACTATCTCATACATCATGTCTATGAACCAGTCTGCATTACCCATAATTCCACATTCTTGTTGTTATTACAAACCAGCTTTTGTGTCTCCAGTCACCAATTTAAACAATAACAACATATTTTATAGGTTTCATAGGTTTTAAATGTATTTTTTATAAGAAAATAGTGTTACCCTGTCTTTATTGGATTCCCAAATTGTGATCATTGCTTAGCCTTATCTATATAACTTCCAAGTAAGTTCTTATTACTGATTTGTCTACTAGGAGGGATTTTCTGGAGGGGAACGCAATCCCTGGCCAACAAGCACAACTGCATTTGCTTGTTCCTGACCTCATACCCTCCGACATCATCTCATCCACACTAGCTACCATTGAGCCCATTTTTACCCTGGTAATGCCTGTATACCACAACCATGAAGCTGTGTCACACTGGCCAGGTTCTCCAGCTGTACTCAGACCCATGACTTATACCATTTAGTGGGCGAGCCAGTTAAACTCATGAGTGCCCTTTGACGTAAGGGTGGTCCTGGGAATCGAAGACACTATCCCCGTGTGGAAAACACATCAGATCACAAAGTACATCATTTGTTATTAGACACACACATACAGATGCTGAAGTACCTGTCTGTGATGACATCAGGCATAGACTGATCAGAATCCATCATGGTTCTCTCTCTCTGTATTATTTTGGCCGAGCACCAGTCGTCTGTGAGGTGGTGAGAGTGCACAAAGAACTAGGATGTATAGAACAGGCTTGGAATCTCTAACCTATCTATTCATTGTTTTTCTGTGGATGTGCATATCACCCCGCCTTCTGTTTAGTTCCGTTCAGACCCGTTCACATGTCATAATTGTTAGAGACGGGAGGACCAATCACAGCCATCTCTCTTCATTCATCCTCCCAGTCAATATCCTCATCAGACCACTTGTACCTAGAAAATCAGAACAAGTGATAATGAACCATTAATAACTGGGTAAATTATAGATTTACATATTATTTTATATTCATATTTGAATCCTCCAACAGACACTCTTATCCAGATCTACCTGCTGGTGAGTATATACGTGCATTTTAATATTGACCTTCCATGGGAATCGAACACAACCGTAGTGAGGCAAACCATGCTTAATTAGATTTCACTTAAAAGCCTGACCTTGTGTCCCAAATGGCAGCCTTATGGGCTAGACGATGGCCAGAATATGGCCCATACCATAGTCAAAATGTGGGCTGAACAGTGGTCCCAATCTGGGCCAGAATGTGGCCCATACCATAGTCCAAATATGGGCTAGACAGTGGTCCAGATGTGGCCCATACCATAGTCAAAATGTGGGCTGAACAGTGGTCCAGATGTGGCCCATACCATAGGCCAAATGTGGGCTAGACAGTGGTCCAGATGTGGCCCATACCATAGTCCAAATGTGGGCTAGACAGTGGTCCAGATGTGGCCCATACCATAGTCCAAATGTGGGCTAGACAGTGGTCCAGATGTGGCCCATACCATAGTCCAAATGTGGGCTAGACAGTGGTCCAGATGTGGCCCATACCATAGTCCAAATGTGGGCTAGACAGTGGTCCAGATGTGGCCCATACCATAGTCCAAATGTGGGCTAGACGGTGGTCCAGATGTGGCCCATACCCAAGTCCAAATGTGGGCTAGACGGTGGTCCAGATGTGGCCCATACCATAGTCCAAATGTGGGCTAGACAGTGGTCCAGATGTGGCCCATACCATAGTCCAAATGTGGGCTAGACAGTGGTTCAGATGTGGCCCATACCATAGTCCAAATGTGGGCTAGACAGTGGTCCAGATGTGGCCCATACCATAGTCCAAATGTGGGCTGAACAGTGGTCCAGATGTGGCCCATACCATAGTCCAAATGTGGGCTAGACGGTGGTCCAGATGTGGCCCATACCATAGTCCAAATGTGGGACGGTGGCCAGATGTGGTACCATAGTCCAAATGTGGCCCAGATACCATAGTCCAAATGTGGGCTAGACAGTGGTCCAGATGTGGCCCATACCATAGTCCAAATGTGGGCTAGACAGTGGTCCAGATGTGGCCCATACCATAGTCCAAATGTGGGCTAGACAGTGGTCCAGATGTGGCCCATACCATAGTCCAAATGTGGGCTAGACAGTGGTCCAGATGTGGCCCATACCATAGTCCAAATGTGGGCTAGACAGTGGTCCAGATGTGGCCCATACCATAGTCCAAATGTGGGCCCAGATGTGGCCCATACCATAGTCCAAATGTGGGCTAGACAGTGGTCCAGATGTGGCCCATACCATAGTCCAAATGTGGGCTAGACGGTGGTCCAGATGTGGCCCATACCATAGTCCAAATGTGGGCTAGACGGTGGTCCAGATGTGGCCCATACCCAAGTCCAAATGTGGGCTAGACGGTGGTCCAGATGTGGCCCATACCATAGTCCAAATGTGGGCTAGACGGTGGTCCAGATGTGGCCCATACCATAGTCCAAATGTGGGCTAGACAGTGGTCCAGATGTGGCCCATACCATAGTCCAAATGTGGGCTGGTGTGGCCCATCCAGATGTGGCCCATACCATAGTCCAAATGTGGGCTAGACAGTGGTCCAGATGTGGCCCATACCATAGTCCAAATGTGGGCTAGACAGTGGTCCAGATGTGGCCCATACCATAGTCCAAATGTGGGCTAGACAGTGGTCCAGATGTGGCCCATACCATAGTCCAAATGTGGGCTAGACAGTGGTCCAGATGTGGCCCATACCATAGTCCAAATGTGGGCTAGACAGTGGTCCAGATGTGGCCCATACCATAGTCCAAATGTGGGCTAGACAGTGGTCCAGATGTGGCCCATACCATAGTCCAAATGTGGGCTAGACAGTGGTCCAGATGTGGCCCATACCATAGTCCAAATGTGGGCTAGACGGTGGTCCAGATGTGGCCCATACCATAGTCCAAATGTGGGCTAGACGGTGGTCCAGATGTGGCCCATACCATAGTCCAAATGTGGGCTAGACGGTGGTCCAGATGTGGCCCATACCATAGTCCAAATGTGGGCTAGACGGTGGTCCAGATGTGGCCCATACCCAAGTCCAAATGTGGGCTAGACGGTGGTCCAGATGTGGCCCATACCATAGTCCAAATGTGGGCTAGACGGTGGTCCAGATGTGGCCCATACCATAGTCCAAATGTGGGCTAGACGGTGGTCCAGATGTGGCCCATACCATAGTCCAAATGTGGGCTAGACGGTGGTCCAGATGTGGCCCATACCATAGTCCAAATGTGGGCTAGACGGTGGTCCAGATGTGGCCCATACCATAGTCCAAATGTGGGCTAGACGGTGGTCCAGATGTGGCCCATACCATAGTCCAAATGTGGGCTAGACAGTGGTCCAGATGTGGCCCATACCATAGTCCAAATGTGGGCTCCAAAGACAGTGGTCCAGATGTGGCCCATAGTCCAAATGTGGGCTAGACAGTCCAAATGTGGCCCATACCATAGTCCAAATGTGGGCTAGACAGTGGTCCAGATGTGGCCCATACCATAGTCCAAATGTGGGCTAGACAGTGGTCCAGATGTGGCCCATACCATAGTCCAAATGTGGGCTAGACAGTGGTCCAGATGTGGCCCATACCATAGTCCAAATGTGGGCTAGACAGTGGTCCAGATGTGGCCCATACCAAGTCCAAATTTGGGCTCCAGATGTGGCCCATACCAAGTCCAAATTTGGGCTAGACGGTGGTCCAGATGTGGCCCATACCATAGTCCAAATGTGGGCTAGACAGTGGTCCAGATGTGGCCCATACCATAGTCCAAATGTGGGCTAGACAGTGGTCCAGATGTGGCCCATACCATAGTCCAAATGTGGGCTAGACAGTGGCCAGAATGTGGCCCATACCATAGTCCAAATGTGGGCTAGACAGTGGTCCAGATGTGGCCTTATTGCCAGGCTCCAGAGACAATAAGAGAGTGACGGCTGGCAGGGAAGATTATCCAGACCGGGTGAAAGCATAATTCTGGCGTAAGTAGCTTGATATTTAGAGGTCTTTTCAGTGCTCAACCGGTGGTGGAAAAGAGCCTTGTTGTTTCCCATCTGACTTCCGGTGCAGCCGCATCGATAGGGCACCCACCACGATACCCTCCTCACACCTCACCTTTAGGCAGAAAGTGTCCCAAATAGCACCATAGTCCAAGGCAGTGTGCCATTTGGTATGCATTTGGGATGCATACATGCTTTCATCAGACTGTGCTGATGTTAAAATAATGTGCAACACCAATGGGAATTTTCAATATCAACAGAGCCGCGTGACAAAGAAAATGTTATTTTTATGTCAAATTTGAGTCACACTTCTGTCTTCCCCAAGTGTTTCCATTGATATTACATCATGTGGTCAGAGAGCGATAGGATTAAATTATGCTTCCCTCACAGCTGCATGGAAGCTTAGCTATTTTGAAAACAGATTAAAATAAACAAACATAGGGTCGGTTGCTTTGGAGACGGACCTATAAACTGCATTCACTTTATTTCAAAGTGAAAAATAATAATGACACCTTGAGAAGAGAGACACTTAAAAATAGTCTCACAGTACAGAATGTACTGAGTTTGTTACCCTTAGGGACATGAAATCAATTTCACTTGAAATCATTGCACCAATCTTCACCAAGCACAAGTGCTTTGAAAAGAGTGTAATTTGCCCGTTATATTTTATGTACCCCTGAAACCCCTCTGCCCACAAAAAAGACCCCCTTTCTATTGCTATGGCACCTGTTATTAAAGTACTTATTTAAGTATTGGCACCAAAAATACCATCAATGTAATTAGCATTGGAAGTCAATTCTCCATTACTTGTAGTTCCATTTGTTTGTGACCTCTTGCTGAACCTGATGTTGTGAATTTGAGGATCAGTGCTGCAAATGATGAATAGCAGAAATATCCCCAAATGTTAATGTACATACAAAACTCCCTAGCTGCTGTGGGCACTGGCTAACAGGATGCTGTAGTAACAGGATGCTGTGGTACTGGCTAACAGGTTGCTGTGGTAACAGGATGCTGTGGTACTGGCTAACAGGATGCTGTAGGCACTGGCTAACACGTTGCTGTGGTAACAGGATGCTGTGGTAACAGGATGCTGTGTACTGGCTAACAGGATGCTGTGGTACTGGCTATCCACTGTCCTGACATGCCCAGAAAACACTTATTAATTAACCACAGAATACATGGTTGACTGGTTTAACGAGCCATAACATATAGTGTGCGTTCTTAATGGCATTAAATTAATTACTTCCGACTAGTGTACAAAGTACTCTTATCAAATCATTGCCTGCTATATTGTCAATCGTTGGGGTCTATTGAAACACAGATATATTTTCTGCAAAATATATCTGAAACATAAGCTGCCAGGGATCCTGATTGCCGTTCAAACTGGCTGAGCACAGACTGTAAAACAATGACCTGTAATATGCATGAAGAATAATCCAGGTGTTTAGCTGGTCTGTTTCTGGTGTGATTTCGTAGTGGGTTACCAACCAAACGTATACGATTGTGTTGCTATCAGGACTGTGTATATTCTAATTGTCAAATAAATAAAAGGTTTCTTGTTTAATTAAATGTCACTGGCATCCAGTACATGTATTTATATACTCCAGTGACAATAACGGCACATAAAGGTTAGATTTTTACAAAAAATACATTTAAGACATTGTCATATGTGTTAGGCTATAGCCTTTGAGTCACACAGAACAATAATAGTCTCCTGTCTCCATCAGGTATCTGATAAATATGGTTGGAGCCTGTTTTCATCAGTGTGTTGAGATCACAGGAAAACCGTCCATTTGATAAACAATCGTTTTCCAGTTTTTGTTTAGTGACAAAAGGAATCTTATTATAGCTTTTTGCAAACTACGAGTACAACAACATCCAACAACCTGTGTATTCATTATTTAATAAAGCCATGAATTAACATGAGTGTGCGAACACACTGTATTGTTTAAACATAGAGAACACAAATGATCCTGCAACCCTAAAGAGATAAAAGGTTTTCCCCACCCGATGACTGTTTCCTAATAAATTCGGCACATTGGCAGCCTATCATCTATGTTGATAACGTGGACCTCAATATGTTGTATATGTTGTATATGTTGCATGTTAATATAAGTGGCTTGTTGGGAAACGAACCAAATGAGTTGTCTTCCGCTATTTTAAATTGACACAGTCGAATTCCACGACTGAGCAAATACCACATGTTGAATACGCAAGACTAATATTGTATTTATTGTATACTTAGGCTACGGGTTATTGGGTAACTTTCTTTTATAAAATAACTTGTATCAGTATTTTGTAGGCTATATTTCTGCCGACGTGGACAGCAATATAAAACTATACATTAACATTCATGCGTAATGAGTAGGCTAATTGTTTAAAAAAGTTTTACTCACCTA
Source organism: Dallia pectoralis (assembly GCA_029465975.1). Lineage (NCBI taxonomy): Eukaryota > Metazoa > Chordata > Actinopteri > Esociformes > Umbridae > Dallia > Dallia pectoralis. Next base: position 1,592,222 of record CM055749.1, on the reverse strand, counting down.
AAAACGTTTTGCAAACGTTTGCATTGTGCATCTTGAATTTAATCTTAAACGCACGATTTGAATAACATGACGGTAGACTGGATGTCCACCAGCAGGCAGAAAGTGTGAAGAACATGTTGCGCGCGGACGGACCGACGCACGCACGCACGCACACACACACACAAACGCACACAGTCTCACCCACACACTTTTGTAATTCGGACTAAACCGTCACTGAGAGCGGATGTGTCTTGGCTCGTCTCGACAGGTCTTGCGTATTATACGGTCCATTGCTTTCCTAACGCAACATCCGACACGTGCTTCTTTGTAGATGTTGGCTGAACTGACAATCTAATAGCCTATGTGTTGTGCAAATATGTTATTATAACACAATAGACTTTATTGGACACTAAAGTGGATACATGTCTATATTTGCCGGTAACCAGGCCAGGGGGTCTGTTTGACTGTGAAGTGGGCAGCAGAACAAAGCCCACCACATTTCACGTATTAAATTCCTTCACAACTACAGTGGAATCAGAGGAAACCAAATCAGTCAGCTACAGGTTTATCTTTTTCAAATGACTATCACTGTTTTATTTTAAAAAAGTCCATAAATGTTAGGTAGCCCACAAAAAACCATGCCCTGGAGAAATGCAGAAATATTTAAACCAATTTAAGTTAACTATATGAAGCATAACCATTGAGAAAACCTTTTTGGAGGTAATCAAAATACTTGTAAAAGTTTTCCAATTAAACCTGTATGGTGTTATAACGGAATTGTGTATTTAAAAAAAGACTAGATTGTTTTTTAACAAACAAACAAAATGGGGGAATAAATTATAAAATTACACCAAATGTGGCTAAACATCTGGAAGATTAAACAAACAGCAGCTTGTTTAGTTTGTTGTTTAATGAGTAGGGTGGGATAAAAGTCTAAAGCGTAGCCCAAATTGTCTGTAACTGAAAATAATAATGCCAAAGGTGATTTAGGCATGAGATGAGACCAGAATGATGTATCTCCTGTAGTGCAGGTTCCCAATAGATAAGCAGGCGTTAACTGTGAGCAAGGGCAGCGTTTCTCAAACCTTTATATGCCAGGGACCGACGAAGGGACCACTTGCTTAAGAAAAATATTGTCCATCTTATTTTTTCAGTATTTCAATCATAATATCTTGTATATATAGCTACACAAAACAAGGTGAACTATTTCTATATTGATAACCTGGTCCTCAAGCAATTTCATTTTTAATTTTAAGACAATTTTGTGCTAATGGAATTGTTTTTAATAATAACAGTCCGTTTGGTCTTTCGGCTAATCCCATAATAATAAATCTAATAAAATATATTTGATAAAGTTGACGTTTCATTTTTTAGTGGTCACATATAGACTGTACAGCCACCCAGTCTAAAACCCCAAGGAGAGAATAACAAGATACTGAAATGATACTGATTTGCAGTGTGTAGGAAAACTGCCTGGTAGGGTCAGATTTAGACCTCTGGTTTAGTCCTCAGAAAAAATTTGTTTAAATTGTAAATTTTTTACAACCACTTTTGAGCATCATAGAGGAACACAGATAACATGACTCCTGAGAGTTATACCTTTAAGAGTTTGTAACAGGTGATACGTCAAATGTGTAGTAGTGAAATGAAAAGTATGTGACAACTCCATTTTTGGATTGTAGATGTTTTTGAATAAACGTATTACATAAAAGTGTACCTCAATTGCGTATTGGAGCATATCGCTTGTTTACCCCTAATCGGTTTTTATCTCATTTTATACACAGTTTTTATTTTATTCTGATTTTATAGTTTTATACTTTTTACCCTCCTCTAACAATGCAGTTCAAGGATTTATTCATATTTTAAGTCGGTAAAAGGACTCGCGCTCACACACTGATTCTCATAATCGTTATCACGGAGTCCAGCCGTCTTACTGGACATCGAGTCAAATATGTCTCCTCAAACTTGACAACGGGTGAACTCATGAAAAATGTATAGAAGCTGGAATACAAATAAACTACGAAGATGCAAAAAAAATCTGAGATAAGTAGCTATAGCTAACACGTTACAATGTCGACGCCTAGCTAGCCTGCTAACTAATGTTAACATACTGTGCAGTAGCTAGCTACCAGTTAGTGGGAGTTTCAGCATGTGTATGGAATTCGTGTCTAGTACAGTAAACAATTAACTTTTGAAGTTGCATTATATTGTCCAATAACTCAGATATTTCAAACGTTGAGTGAAATTTCTGCTAACTTAGCTAATTTAGCAAACTGAGGTGACGTCGTCTCGTGCATAAATAAAATACACATAAAGAGCGGGAATATGTAGCACCGAAACATTTACATATAATACAATTATAGTTAGCACATACATTTAATATGTCTAATTAAAATATATTCCCATATCACTTACCCTGTATCATTAGTACTAACTGTTTATCACTGTGTATACGCACATTTACATGGTGTATTCGCACACCCCAAACAATTATAATCTGGATGTAGACCGTGGATTGTGACAGACTGTGACCATGATTGCATATCTTTTTGACAGTTCCTTTAAAAAACTGGCACATTTTCACCAAATCATTCGCCAGAACAAGGAGACTGTAGTGACTAACTTTTGAATACGTTCCTGCTGAACGCGGCTTATCAAGGCAAGTGTTATCATTGCAAACCATTGGTCAGTAGTTTTCAAGTAGGTCTTAGTGTTAATAAAGGCGTTCAAGCAATTAGTAACGAATCGCTGATGTTTTCTGAGGTGCTGCATGATATTTACATTGACTTACGGTTATTCTTGCTCATTATGTCTTCTGTTTTTAACTTAAATCAACTGTTTGCTTTTTGAGAACTATAACAGCCAAGTGTCAGCATTTGTACAGGCATAGATAGTAGGTAACATCAAGAAATATGAATTGCTACGGTGAAGTGCCATATTAAAAACATTTTTTTTCCTTTTCAAATTGATAGAAACATGTTCAATTTGTGCCAGCTGTGTCTATAGTGTGGTGCACTATCACTTGATAGCATGAAGTTGGAAGAAACTGATTAATTCTTACTGTATTGCAGCAAGGAACCAGTTTGTGTAGGGATTGCCTGCTGTGATATCTATTCCATGCTTTCCTAAAGATTTACAGACGAGACTAGATGCTCAAGAACCATGTCGCACAGTATCAAATGGCCGTAATAGAGTACTGTTACTCTATTATCCAATATAAGTATGACAATTTAAGATTGTCTTCCACAATAGTTGTTCTGTGGGTTGAACTGTGAGTGTGAAACCGACCGCTTAACAAAGGTTGATGTCAGTGTTGTTGTTGATTTAGGAAACCAACCAATGCAGAGTACGTCTGTTTCCAAGGCATTCATCGTTCATATACCTTTTACTAAAAGTCATGGAGGGAAATGGAGAAGTAAGTTAACAAATCATTGTATAATGGACTTGGATGTGATCACTCGTTTTTGTTTTCTGTTAAGAAATCGTGTTGCTATTTATGTCCACTACCAATGCTTATTTGAAGAAGTATTGTCCCAATTAAACAAATCATATGGAAATTGTTGGGAGTTTTCCAAAACCTTTACAATTGCAAAATGGTGACTTACTTAAGATGAATTTCTTCATTCACCCCATTACCCCATTATGGCAATGGTATTCCCAGATGGAAGTGGCCTCTCAGCAGGATGCTGCACACTGCACACACTGTTTGGGAATGGTTTAAAGTACATGGGGAAGAGTTCAAGCTGTCGCACTGGCCTTCACATTTCCCAGATCTCAATCAGATTGTGCTGGACCAGCATGTCTAATACAACTCACAACGTATAGGACTTGATCTGCTGCTAATATCTTGGTGCTAGATACCACAGGACATATTCAGGGGTTTTGTAGAGTCTAAGACAAGAATTGGCACTGTTCTGGCAGCACACAGAAGACCAACATGATGGTCATAATGTTTTGGTTTATCAGAGTGTCATTTTGGATTCTAGAAATGAACTTCAGAGCCAGGCCAGGCTTATTGTCTTGCTATCTTCAAAGGGAAGATCGATCACTACATTACTGTGGGAGAGGTAAGCATCTGTAATATTTCACCATGATAATAATATCCACTCCAAACACATTTTGTCAAAAATAATGACTTGGTTTAGTTTTTTCCCCTTTCTGTTTCTTCCAGCATGATCAATTGGGACCTAAAATGTGTTGTAGGAACATAACCCTCTTTTGGTCTTTGTATTTTTGTTGTATGTATGGCCTGCCTGGTCGACTATCTCCAACCATACAATTGGCTGACTGGGATTATAAAAACTGCAATAGCTGGAAGAGGTCAGACTGTTGAAAGTGTACAGAGTGTAGGTGTGCCGTTGTGCAGGAGTTGATGAGGCTGTTATTGCAGTGTTTTCCATATATATTATCTTCATTGTGGCATACACAGTCTACCTCTAGAATACTTTTACCTTCCCGCAAAGGCATATTTTTAACAGTCTGGTAGATAGAGACTTGCCCCTGCCTTTTTCTTTCTTTATAATTATTAACCCTCTCTCTTAAATCTACCCTCAACTGCACCAGTGCTCCAAATTCTTCCGCAGGACTTTTATTATAAAGAAACTTTTCTAACATGTCGGACTTGTGTATGCCCATGAACCTAACTTCAGTATAACATATGGTCTTTATGACCATGTTCAAATATTTTTACAGACGACACATGTACAGGAAATACAAGTATTTTGCTAATGCTGATGAGATAAGTGACTGTGATGATGACGATGTAACTGAACACTCCACAGTAGAGCCAATCAACATTGTTGGAGATACAGTTATTGAATCCTGAGTATATATGAACTATTTTATGGTATTCTAAACCCTTAGAATAGGCTTTTTGGCGTCAATCTTAAATGCTGGGAGAAAAATACACTGCCACTATTAATTCAACAAGACATTTTTGATGATGTCACATTGTTGTTTTGCTTTTGTAAAGGGAATTAGGAAACTTTTAATTAAGATATTTAAACAATTCGTTTGACATTTCAGGATGTTATATACTTTAGCAAGTTTAGCCAATTTTTTTTGCAAGTTTTGCAATTCTTTGATAAAGCATGTGAGCTGATTCAATCACCATATTATTAAAAAACACTAAACCCAAGCTGGGCTTAACAAAACCTGTCCGCTACACGAATTTGAGAGCCACTTCAAGACATAAAACTGGCAGCTTCCTGTTACTAAAGTGCTACAAAAATACTTCATTTACGAAGATATGTGGGACCAAATCGTATCTAAGAATAACCAAGTTGAAGATTAACAACTGCATTTAACCTCCCTTCACTTGTCAGTTTGACTGACTATTGTGATGGACTATTTAAAGAGCACTTGTTTTTCAGGGGACATCCAGAAATGTTAAGATGTCAATTTGATGAAGATGAATTTAAAGTATTTTACCCTTTAGTCTCAAAATTAACTAAATACAATTTGTGCTTTTTACGACACCATTTGCAATATATGTGGTAGATTTAGCTTTACTCAGTTGCTATTTACATCTGAAAGAGTGTGGTCTAAAAGTTATTCAAACCCATTTTAGGTGTACGCAAATTTGTTGGTGCCCTAAAAACTGAAGCAAACAAAGAATACATTATTGACTGGTTGGTCTGATCAGGGTCAACGATGAGCCAGCCAACAGAGAGGCTGCTTTCTGCTTGTATCTGCAATTTGTTACATCATTGAACTTCACAACTACACACTTAATTATCCACGTCAATTGCAAATTGTCCTTTAATTTATTTGACTATCACACACTGTCCTGCATTCTGTTTTTTGCACTGCTCTTTTTGCACTTTCTGGTTGGATGCAAACTTAATTCCTTTGTACAGTACTTGTTCTGTTCATTGACAATAAAGTTGATTCTAATAGTAAAATATATAAGTTTATTATATATTTACCAGAAATCAGACTTTTCTTTTATGTATTTTTTAACATAAAAAATTGTTTGTTTGGTTTATTTTATGACTACCAAAGGCATTCAATGATAAACATGATATGATAGCTTATAATTTCAGTACTTTTTACAATGAAGTAAGCTTTATTTCAATTAGGTTTAAGGCTACAAACACATTTGAGCATGTGTGTATTATGTAGAGAAATTGCTGATATAGTCATGGCAACTAGAGTGATGAAATAGGAACTTACAGTTCTGGATTCACTTGTACACGATTTCCTCACTGAGATGACAGATGTATTTGGAAGTGTTGTGACACCCAAGTGTCATTATCTAATAAAATATTCTAGATTGTTGTTTATGTATGTTCCTCCTCAGTCTCTACAGTGCAAACGATTTGAAGGCAAGCACTGTCACATAGTGGTTGAGGAAGGACGCAGGCACAGAGTTTGCAAAAAAACATGAACGTTTTACCATGTGGGTACTTTATGGTAATATGTTGCTGCCCGTGTTGTGTGACTCACATTTTGGTGCATATTTTGCCACAGCTGACTGAGACTGGATTCTGCAAAAAATTAGAAACAAGTTGGAACATCAAACGCATGACACGTATTAAGTTGATGATCGTTTGTTTGTTGCAGTGAACTATGGTGTTTAAACACTTGTCGTCTTCAGCATACACAAATTTACGTTTAAAATGTAACGGAAGTTTATAAAGTTATGCTAAATCTGTTTGTGGGATGGCATGAGAGTTCCTTAATTAAACAGATTAATAAACTATCAAACCTGCAGCTTCTGGTTTAAGTGTGCTAATGCTATTGTTCTTATTGTGACAAAGACAAAGTTGCATTGCCGAATTGGAGAATCTTAAAAAACCGCATACATTAATATTGAACTTATGGTCATTGGATGTATTGAAACATTGTTTAAATGCTTTGTAGTGCTTGGCATTGTAGTTTTATAGTACATGGTACAAAAAATGTGCCGTGGCAGGGTACGAATCATTTGTACCCTTTTAGGTACATAGTTGTTTCTACATTTTTTTAGAGTGAACTTGTCAGGAGTATTGTTGAGCCTTCAAGCTAGAAACTAGCTGCTAGCTTCTGGGCCCCAAATCACTAGTCCCTGATGGCTTTGCTCACCATTTCCCAGTACCTGAGCCAGATAGTCGTTGAGCTGGAGGGGAAAGCATCTGTCGTCAACTAACTTCTTTTTAACAACATCTGTTTTTTAGGTGGTCAGTACAGCTGTCCAAAGCGCGAGAAGACAAGACTTAGTACTAAGTACTATGGGGATCTGCGCAGGTGTGTGTTATGTGTCTGAGAGAAGGGCCGATGGTCAGAGCACTTTCTGCCCCATTGTCATCTGGGTTGTCGCTGTGTGCCTCTCGCCCTTCCTGAATGCGTTCCCTAGTACGATACTGATTGTGGGCCTGACTTGGCCTTTTCATCATCCTTCGGGTTACAGGGTGAGGAGACATGCTCAATTTCCCAATCAGCCACAAACATTTGACTGTTGTCTCCGCTGAGAGATCAGATAGGATTAAGTATTGATCCACTACCGGAAATACATTTCGACGAACCATCTGCCAGGGCGTGTTGGTAGCTCAGGAGACATCTGCAGCTGTGTGTCATATCCATTCCATATGTGCATTTGCTGACAGTCTTTTATTTCACTCTGCATACCCGGTCAATACACCTTCAATGTGACCTGCATGACCTTGTGACAGCATCTCAGGGCGTTGGGACCAGGGACTTATGACCCTTTAAAAATTGCCCCCTTTTTGCAGACTGCGCTCATCCCTGTCTGGCCAGTGCTCTCTGATGGCAAGAGCAATTTCGTCCCCACAGTCGGTCTAGGACACTAGAATTACTGACCTGAATGCCTGGAGGTGGCGTCTGTTGGTATGTTGTTGGATTTCTCATCAATCTGTAACATTGATGCCCATCTAATTGACGTGCTCCACATCCACTTGCTCTGTTTGCTGCTTGTACGCCACCTTGAGGTGCTAGTCCTGTAGAACCAGTGGCACTCTGCGTTTTATCCAAACAGATAGTGGATAAAACGCTGGCATGCAAACACAATGCTGAGGCACTCTATATTGGCGTAGTTCTATATCAGTGTAGTTCTATATGGGCGTAGTTCTATATCGATGTAGTTCTACTCGGTTGGAGTGACTGGCCTCGAAGCGAATGCAACATTGACGTGTCATTGCGCTGCTTTTCTATCCCCAGTGACCACATTTGAATATCAGTAAGCTCTACTCCACTGCCATGACCAATGACAGGTCTTGTCTTATCTCAGATTAGTGGTTGACTGGTATAAGAGCCACCACTAACATATAGGGTTATTTAATCAGGCAGGAAAGTGGGCTTAGTGCACGTCTAGGAACTCCCTCTATCTAGTCTCGCTCATGCCCTCTTCCTCACTAGCTGCCACGGCATCCACCTTAAAACCACTGTGAACTAGGTTTATAATAAGGTTAGATAATGCTTTTATCTACAGTAAAATGTTACGTGATGTCATAATCATAGTCGTATTCATCACCAATCACCATTCAGGATTTGAACCACAGAGTTTATTAAAAGGTGCCTACTGACCAATGTCTGTTCTACCAAAGCTAATGAACACCGCCTGCTGTGTCTGGGGTGGTCGGTAATTGATACCTGCAGTATAATAAGCTATTAGTGCAATCTGTCATTCTGAGTGACATTTATCTGAAGGTCAGCATGATCTCGCTGTGAACCGGTAACACAGGACGCCATTTGCATAATGTTGTTGATGCCTTGATTCAGCACTGTAGTATAATGTAAATACAAATGATTATATGTTGACAACTTAATAACATCTTATCAATCAATCAGCATAAAAGAGAATCACTGCTGCACTCATGTGAGAATAGAACAGAATAAAGCAGGTGAGAATAGAACAGAATAAAGCAGGTGAGAATAGAACTGAATAAAGCAGGTGAGAATAGAACTGAATAAAGCAGGTGAGAATAGAACAGAATAAAACAGGTGAGAATAGAACAGAATAAAGCAGGTGAGAATAGAACTGAATAAAACAGGTGAGAATAGAACAGAATAAAGCAGGTGAGAATAGAACTGAATAAAACAGGTGAGAATAGAACAGAATAAAGCAGGTGAGAATAGAACTGAATAAAACAGGTGAGAATAGAACAGAATAAAGCAGGTGAGAATAGAACAGAATAAAGCAGGTGAGAATAGAACAGAATAAAGCAGGTGAGAATAGAACAGAATAAAGCAGGTGAGAATAGAACAGAATAAAGCAGGTGAGAATAAAACAGAATAAAACAGGTGAGAATGGAATAAATTAAAGCAGGTGAGAATAGAACAGAATAAAACAGGTGAGAATGGAATAAATTAAAGCAGGTGAGAATAGAACAGAATAAAACAGGTGAGAATGGAATACATTAAAGCAGGTGAGAATAGAACAGAATAAAACAGGTGAGAATGGAATAAATTAAAGCAGGTGAGAATAGAACAGAATAAAACAGGTGAGAATGGAATAAATTAAAGCAGGTGAGAATAGAACAGAATAAAACAGGTGAGAATGGAATAAATTAAAGCAGGTGAGAATAGAACAGAATAAAGCAGGTGAGAATAGAACTGAATAAAGCAGGTGAGAATAGAACAGAATAAAGCAGGTGAGAATAGAACAGAATAAAGCAGGTGAGAATAGAACAGTTTAAAGCAGGTGAGAATAGAACAGAATAAAACAGGTGAGAATAGAACAGAATAAACCTGGTGAGAATAGAACAGAATAAAGCAGGTGAGAATAGAACAGAATAAAACAGGTGAGAATAGAACAGAATAAACCTGGTGAGAATAGAACAGAATAAAGCAGGTGAGAATAGAACAGAATAAAACAAACTTATCATGCTCCCAGTTGGGATAAATATATCACACTGTATTGATATCAACATGCAAGACAACCTAGAATAAATAAAGAAACACAACTGAGAATAAATGGCTGGAAACCATCTGCTTTGTGTAATGTGATTAAACGTTATAGTTTTGTAGGTACAACATGTCAATAACAATATTGTAATTGGTTCTGCCAACAGTTTTACTGGCTTGGATGCCAAACCATGGCCCAGGTATTCATGTCGCCAAACAGGACTGGCCTGAGCTATAACTGCCCAGGCCAGCACAGAAGGCACCTTACTTCAAGTTTAGTTCTCGTCTTTGTGCTGTCGTCACAAGTTTGTGCACTGCATAGGTTGCAAATTGGGACAGATGTTGTTACGACAAACACTCCTTCTAAATCATCGGTCGTTCTGCAGAATCGTTTTGGTCGATGGTTATGTCTGAGTAGTGAACCGCTTGTATTTCAGTCAAACCTGGCACATTGGAAAAAAGGCCAACAGTGTCACCTGCTGGTCAATTGTTTCCACTGCACCCCAACACTATTCACCTCTACCTTTTTCACAGTTACCTCACCACTATTCAATTATCTTTCACAGTTACCTCACCTCTATTCAATTCTCTTTCACAGTTACCCCATCACCATTCATTTCTCCATCACAGTTCAATTCTCTTTCACAGTTACCTCACCACTATTCAATTCTTTCTCACAGTTACCCCATCACTATTAATTTATCTCTCACAGTTTCCCCATCACTATTAATTTATCTCTCACAGTTTCCCCATCACAATTAATATATCTCTCACAGTTACCCCATCTCCATTCAATTCTCTTTCACAGTTACCCCATCACTATTCATTTATCTCTCACAGTTTCCCCATCACTATTAATTTATCTCTCACAGTTTCCCCATCACAATTAATATATCTCTCACAGTTACCCCATCACCATTCAATTCTCTTTCACAGTTACCCCATCACTATTAATTTATCTCTCACAGTTTCCCCATCACTATTAATTTCTCTCTCACAGTTTCCCCATCACTATTAATTTCTCTCTCACAGTTACCCCATCACTATTAATTTATCTCTCACAGTTACCCCATCACCATTAATTTCTCTCTCACAGTTACCCCATCACCATTCATTTCTCTCTCACAGTTTCCCCATCACTATTCATTTCTCTCTCACAGTTACCCCATCACTATTCATTTCTCACTCACAGTTACCCCATCACTATTCAATTCTCTCTCACAGTTACCCCATTACTATTCATTTCTCTGACAGTTACACCAACACTATTCACCTCTTCTCTGCACTCCTTTCTCCCTCCTCTTTGCTCTCCTCACTCTATCCCTCCTGCCTCCTTTCTCGTCTTGTCACACGTTACGTAATCAACTTGTTATGTAATATAGTCTTCCAACATTAAGCAAACTGCCATAAACAAATCGACCCTCATCTCCCTTCTCCACTTCATCCATTTCATTCACCTTATCCCTGTCTTTATCCCCCATTTACTCCTTGTTTTCTCTTTGATTTCTCCTTGTGCTTTCTGACTGAACAGTAATCCCAAGCCTAAGCTTGTATGGGCTGAAAAATATTTTCTCCCTAGAATTGCTGTGCTGACTAAATACAGATTTTGTATTGTAGTATATATGGTTTGGTACTAATATGATGAAATCGGTTTGGTACTAGTAGGATAAAATTGGTTTGGTGGTTTGGTACTAGTCGGATAAAATTGGTTTGGTAATAGTAGGATGAAATTGGTTTGGTAATAGTAGGATGAACTTGGTTTGGTAATAGTAGGATGAAATTGGTTTGGTAATAGTAGGATGAAATTGGTTTGGTAATAGTAGGATAAAATTGGTTTGGTAATAGTAGGATGAAATCGGTTTGGTACTAGTAGGATGAAATCGGTTTGGTAATAGTAGGATTAAATTGGTTTGGTACTAGTCGGATAAAATCGGTTTGGTAATAGTAGGATGAAATCGGTTTGGTAATAGTAGGATGAAATTGGTTTGGTAATAGTAGGATAAAATTGGTTTGGTAATAGTAGGATGAAATTGGTTTGGTAATAGTAGGATGAAATTGGTTTGGTACTAGTCGGATAAAATTGGTTTGGTAATAGTAGGATGAAATCGGTTTGGTAATAGTAGGATGAAATCGGTTTGGTACTAGTAGGATGAAATCGGTTTGGTACTAGTAGGATAAAATTGGTTTGGTACTAGTCGGATAAAATTGGTTTGGTACTAGTAGGATGAAATTGGTTTGGTACTAGTAGGATGAAATCGGTTTGGTAATAGTAGGATAAAATTGGTTTGGTACTAGTAGGATGAAATCAGTTTGGTACTAGTAGGATGAAATTGGTTTGGTAAAAGTAGGATGGATTTGTTTGGTACTAGTAGGATGGATTTGTTTGGTACTAGTAGGATGGATTTGTTTGGTACTAGTAGGATGGATTTGTTTGGCACTAGTAGGATGGATTTGTTTGGCACTAGTAGGATGGATTTGTTTGGTACTAGTAGGATGGATTTGTTTGGCACTAGTAGGATGGATTTGTTTGGCACTAGTAGGATGGATTTGTTTGGTACTAGTAGGATGGATTTGTTTGGCACTAGTAGGATGGATTTGTTTGGTACTAGTAGGATGGATTTGTTTGGTACTAGTAGGATGGATTTGTTTGGTACTAGTAGGATGGATTTGTTTGGTACTAGTAGGATGGATTTGTTTGGTAAATGTGGGATGGGATTGACATCCGGCTGAAGTTATTCTAATAGTTTTTCTTAGCTTAACGTTTGTTATAAAAAGTGAATTCCTAAAAATAGATTATTTTTTAAGTAAGATCGTCTACGTCCTAAATGGCACCTCATTTGTTTGCAGTCACCAATGTCCCTAATTTGTGACCATTTGACACACACACGCTGTGCAGATCTATGCACATAACATGGACATTTTTTTTATCACTAACCAAACTGCTAATTCATTGCTACTGTGAATTGATTGTATCTCATACAACATGACATGGTCTGTGCATCCATCATAGAACATAACATGGCGTGTGCTTCCGCTGTTGCACATGATATTGGTGTGTCTGTGTGTAAAAGTGTTACATTGTATTAGTCAACAGCTGCACACAAGGTCAAAACAAAATATATATACCGCTTTCGGCTTCCACGTCGAGAAGAAAGAAGCGGCTCAGGGATTTGAACTAGCAGCCTCCCGGTTACTAGTCACATGCTCTAATGGCAAGGCTGTCTTCTGCCCTGTCCTTAATACATTGTGTCATCTTAGTCATCCAGTTCATCTACAGTGAGTGCGTGTGTCTATTTCATATGGGATGCCAGGGGAACTGTTCATCAGACTGTGTGATCATTCATGACCGTTTCCTGTTCAGTTTAACAGCATGTAGGGAGACATACCCAAGAGGAGGAAGACGACTTGGTACAGGGATATAGGAAGCATCCCTACATAATGCAGTTCTTTAGACCAGGGTCCATACTATGGTTTCAGGTTACATTTTGAATACAACCTCGCTCTGGACGTGTACATCGTGCTAACATGAAGTGGCAACGGTCTGGGTTACATTACTGTATTACTGACATAGACAGACACACACACAACACAAACTCTGACCCAGAAATCCATGTTGCGTAGTTGCGTACTCTAACTCTGAACCTAAATAACTCCAAATAAACAAACCAGAAAGTAACCCGGATTCTATTACTATGCCTGATTCTAACACTATGCCTGATTCTAACACTATTCCTGATTCTAACACTATTCCTGATTCTAACACTATGCCTGATTCTAACACTATTCCTGATTCTAACACTATTCCTGATTCTAACACTATTCCTGATTCTAACACTATTCCTGATTCTAACACTATTCCTGATTCTAACACTATTCCTGATTCTAACACTATTCCTGATTCTAACACTATGCCTGATTCTAACACTATTCCTGATTCTAACACTATTCCTGATTCTAACACTATTCCTGATTCTAACACTATGCCTGATTCTAACACTATTCCTGATTCTAACACTATGCCTGATTCTAACACTATTCCTGATTCTAACACTATTCCTGATTCTAACACTATTCCTGATTCTAACACTATTCCTGATTCTAACACTATGCCTGATTCTAACACTATTCCTGATTCTAACACTATTCCTGATTCTAACACTATTCCTGATTCTAACACTATTCCTGATTCTAACACTATGCCTGATTCTAACACTATTCCTGATTCTAACACTATGCCTGATTCTAACACTATTCCTGATTCTAACACTATGCCTGATTCTAACACTATGCCTGATTCTAACACAATTTTTGATTCTAACACAATTCTGCCTGCCCTTACAGCCTACCCTTACAGCCTGCCCTTACAGCCTGCCCTTACAGCCTGCCCTTACAGCCTACCCTTACAGCCTGCCCTTACAGCCTGCCCTTACAGCCTGCCCTTACAGCTTACCCTTACAGCCTGCCCTTACAGCCTGCCCTTACAGCCTGCACTTACAGCCTGCCCTTACAGCCTGCCCTTACAGCCTGCCCTTACAGCCTGCCCTTACAGCCTACCCTTACATCCTGCCCTTACAGCCTGCCCTTACAGCCTGCCCTTACAGCCTACCCGGACCCTCAGCCCACAGTGGCTTGCAGTGTGTCCTGCCTTAGCGTGACACTTCAGTACAGTAAAAAAAGAAAGTGGCTCTGAAAGGAATGCAGCTCCACTTTTAACGGACTCTCAATCAAAAAATGATTTTGTCTTAAGTTGCGCAGAGCCTCCAGACTGCATCACTTGTGGGCGGTGGCTTCAAACACAAAACCAAGGAGGTTTAAATATGACGACTAAGGTCACATGACATGTCTAATCAACCAATCAAATTACTTTGTGTTAAAACGTGTAATTACACGAGCAATTACAATCACACGTGTGATATTCATTTGGATCCTTTCTTCCAGTGTTTCTTCCTTCCGTAGAATTCACCAGATGCTGGGAGTCTTTTGTGGAAAAGCTCTGCCAGGCCTGACTAGGGTGTTCAATGGGATTTAAATCGGGGGATCGGCCAGTCAAGACATTTCCACTTGTTTGGCTCAGGAAACTGCCTTGTTACTATAGCAGTATGTTTGGGGTGTTGTCTTGCTGCTTGGTGAGGTGCCATTCAATGATTTTGGAGGAATTGTGCTTGAGCTTGTGCTGACAAGATGTCTCTGAACACATCAGAGTTGATTTATTGATCGTTCATGAAGAAAAGGTAGTCAATTCTAGTGGCAGCTTTACACGCCCAACACACAATATATCCTTCGTTATATTTATATAAGGCGATTTGCTTTCCTCTTGACATACAACTTTGTTGTTAATTTTTAGAACACTGCAGGCTCTTAAATGCAATTAGCTAAAATTTCCTCTAAAACAAGTTGACAAACAATATGTTAACCTCATAGTAGTTACATTTTTATCATAAGGCAAATAGGGACATGGTCATGTTATTATAAGGTAAAGAATTTTTTGCCGCTTCCTTGTGTTACACCAAAAGCAAACTCTTTGTTTTGGTAGAAGGTTTTGTGTTACTTTTTGGTCCTGACTCTGGGGTGGTATCTGAATACAAAGTGGGCGTCTCTTAGTGGCATTGTCAGGGTAGTGCCACTGAATGGAATAGAAGTGCTTTATATCGTACTTCAGACAGGTCATGGGTAATGTCTAGAGGAAGTGTTGAGTGAACTGTTGGCTGAACTTTGGTGGCAGACATATACATGATCTACCTTATAAACAACTGGGATAGTGTTTAGGGCTGTCGTATTTAGATACACCAGACACACACCAACACACATGCAGACACACACACTGCAGTGTATTGACTGTGATGGAACAGTGTTAATGGGTCCTGTGGAGTCTGTGGTCAGTATAAAGTGTTAATGGATCCTGTGGAGTCTAGGGGCAGTATAAAGTGTTAATGGGTCCTGTGGAGTCTAGGGGCAGTATAAAGTGTTAATGGGTCCTGTGGAGTCTAGGGGCAGTATAAAGTGTTAATGGATCCTGTGAAGTTTAGGGGCAGTATAAAGTGTTAACGGATCCTGTGGAGTCTAGGGGCAGTATAAAGTGTTAATGGGTCCTGTGGAGTCTAGGGGCAGTATAAAGTGTTAATGGGTCCTGTGGAGTCTAGGGGCAGTATAAAGTGTTAATGGATCCTGTGGAGTCTAGGGGCAGTATAAAGTGTTAATGGGTCCTGTGAAGTTTAGGGGCAGTATAAAGTGTTAACGGATCCTGTGGAGTCTAGGGGCAGTATAAAGTGTTAATGGGTCCTGTGGAGTCTAGGGGCAGTATAAAGTGTTAATGGATCCTGTGGAGTCTAGGGGCAGTATAAAGTGTTAATGGGTCCTGTGAAGTCTAGGGGCAGTATAAAGTGTTAATGGGTCCTGTGGAGTCTAGGGGCAGTATAAAGTGTTAACGGATCCTGTGGAGTCTAGGGGCAGTATAAAGTGTTAACGGGTCCTGTGGAGTCTAGGGGCAGTATAAAGTGTTAACGGATCCTGTGGAGTCTAGGGGCAGTATAAAGTGTTAATGGGTCCTGTGGAGTCTAGGGGCAGTATAAAGTGTTAATGGGTCCTGTGGAGTCTAGGGGCAGTATAAAGTGTTAATGGGTCCTGTGAAGTTTAGGGGCAGTATAAAGTGTTAATGGGTCCTGTGAAGTTTAGGGGCAGTATAAAGTGTTAATGGGTCCTGTGAAGTTTAGGGGCAGTATAAAGTGTTAATGGGTCCTGTGGAGTCTAGGGGCAGTATAAAGTGTTAACGGATCCTGTGGAGTCTAGGGGCAGTATAAAGTGTTAATGGATCCTGTGGAGTCTAGGGGCAGTATAAAGTGTTAATGGGTCCTGTGAAGTTTAGGGGCAGTATAAAGTGTTAATGGGTCCTGTGAAGTTTAGGGGCAGTATAAAGTGTTAATGGGTCCTGTGAAGTTTAGGGGCAGTATAAAGTGTTAATGGGTCCTGTGGAGTCTAGGGGCAGTATAAAGTGTTAATGGGTCCTGTGGAGTTTAGGGGCAGTATAAAGTGTTAATGGGTACTGTGAAGTTTAGGGGCAGTATAAAGTGTTAATGGGTCCTGTGAAGTTTAGGGGCAGTATAAAGTGTTAATGGATCCTGTGGAGTCTAGGGGCAGTATAAAGTGTTAACGGATCCTGTGGAGTCTAGGGGCAGTATAAAGTGTTAATGGATCCTGTGGAGTCTAGGGGCAGTATAAAGTGTTAACGGATCCTGTGGAGTCTAGGGGCAGTATAAAGTGTTAATGGATCCTGTGGAGTCTAGGGGCAGTATAAAGTGTTAACGGATCCTGTGGAGTTTAGGGGCAGTATAAAGTGTTAATGGGTACTGTGAAGTTTAGGGGCAGTATAAAGTGTTAACGGATCCTGTGGAGTTTAGGGGCAGTATAAAGTGTTAATGGGTCCTGTGAAGTTTAGGGGCAGTATAAAGTGTTAATGGGTCCTGTGGAGTCTAGGGGCAGTATAAAGTGTTAATGGGTCCTGTGGAGTCTAGGGGCAGTATAAAGTGTTAATGGGTCCTGTGGAGTCTAGGGGCAGTATAAAGTGTTAATGGGTCCTGTGAAGTTTAGGGGCAGTATAAAGTGTTAATGGGTCCTGTGGAGTCTAGGGGCAGTATAAAGTGTTAATGGGTACTGTGGAGTCTAGGGGCAGTATAAAGTGTTAATGGGTCCTGTGAAGTTTAGGGGCAGTATAAAGTGTTAATGGTTCCTGTGGAGTCTAGGGGCAGTATAAAGTGTTAATGGGTCCTGTGAAGTTTAGGGGCAGTATAAAGTGTTAATGGGTCCTGTGGAGTTTAGGGGTAGTATAAAGTGTTAATGGGTACTGTGGAGTTTAGGGGCAGTATAAAGTGTTAATGGGTCCTGTGGAGTTTAGGGGCAGTATAAAGTGTTAATGGGTCCTGTGAAGTTTAGGGGCAGTATAAAGTGTTAATGGGTCCTGTGAAGTTTAGGGGCAGTATAAAGTGTTAATGGGTCCTGTGGAGTTTAGGGGCAGTATAAAGTGTTAATGGGTCCTGTGAAGTTTAGGGGCAGTATAAAGTGTTAATGGGTCCTGTGGAGTTTAGGGGCAGTATAAAGTGTTAATGGGTCCTGTGGAGTTTAGGGGCAGTATAAAGTGTTAATGGGTCCTGTGGAGTTTAGGGGCAGTATAAAGTGTTAATGGGTCCTGTGGAGTTTAGGGGCAGTATAAAGTGTTAATGGGTCCTGTGGAGTTTAGGGGCAGTATAAAGTATGCTGTTGGCATTGAGGTGCTGAGTGAAATGGAGGGAGGGGCTTTGCCAGCCTGCATTATTCTTCATTAGAGACACTCCACTGCTTCTGTCCATGTCAGAAGGCAGATCAACCGAGACAAACACACTTGCACACAACCACACACACACACACACCGTAATCTGCACACAGAAACTTGAACACACTCTTTTCTCTGTTTTATGTCTCTCTATCCCTCTGTTTTTTCTGTTTGTCAGGGTCCTGAAGGACTGAGAGGTTTGACATTTGCATTCTACAATCTCTAATCGTAGCTCATTAGCTTGGCAAGATGCCATCATTGTCCCAGCATTTACATTTTGTTTCCATGGTGTTTTTTGTATTGTTACATCTCATGACATCCTCTGTACTCACAGAGTTTGACTTTCTTCTCAGTGGTACTACGTGGGAAAACCCCACAGGTTTTTTACAACTTTGTTAGCTTTTAGCAAAAAAGAAACCCTGGATGGTAAGTTGACTCCACAAAGATTATGCATGCCTTTGTAGACAGGGAACATGATTTGCTGAGCCTTAAGATGTTTCAATGTAATTAACTTTACTGTCAGGCAATGGGAACCGTCTTCAACTAAACATTAGCAATATACATTCATTTACTTTAGCTGACGGGAAAACGCTAGAAACCACCTTGGGTCCGTATTGACCAAGGAGTGGGGAGGCATTGTCAGCGTGGATTTCCTGGGCATCATTATTATGTCACACCTGAAGCTAGTGTTGACAGTGACGGTTGCTGGCCAGGTTGTCCTGGGAGGTAAATGTTTGTCATTGTACCTGGGTAATAGATATTCCACAGTAGCCGATGCTCTGTAAAGCATGACAGCGCTTCCTGTAAATAGACTGTAAATAGGCTACCATATTAGATTTGTGTTCATTTATATTTCCATGCTCTCTCACACACCATGGTCCTCCTCTGAAGCACGTCACTGTACCGTATATTGTGTTCAAAACTTTATTCATGGAAAGCAGTTCTTTTCAGTTTATCAGATTGCTGGTTCAGTTGTTTTTTTCAGCGACTTATTTGAGAGGCAAATCCATTTTTCTCATTAACAGGCTTCTTTGTAATCTCGTCATCACAGCTTATTACATATCAGCAGATTTGGGGCTGGGAATCAATACAATGAACCGTGACTGTGTGTGTGTGTGACTGTTTGTGTGTGTGTCTGTGTGTGTCTGTGTGTGTGTGTGTCTGTGTGTGTCTGTGTGCGTGTGTGTGTGTGACTGCTTCTGCGTTTGTGTGACTGCTTCTGTGTGTGTGTGTGTGTGTGTGTGTGTGTGAGAATGCTTCTGCGTGTGTGACTGCTTCTGTGTGTGTGTGTGTGTGTGTGTGTGACTGCTTCTGTGTGTTTAGAGTGATAGTCTGTCAAACAGCAGTAACTTCTCACCCAGTCTTCACGCCTTCTACAGCACATGACCTTCAGCCCTGCTTCAGATGTAACAATGTCAAGTGTGTGTGGTTGTGTGTGTGTTTATGTGTGTGCATGCTTGTGTGTTCCCATCAGGTGGCAGTATTGCAGTGGAGAATTATGATGTGTTAGGGTTACTGCTGGGTTCTGCTGGGTTCTGCTGTGTTCCGTTACTGTGTTATGTTGTGTTCTCTTGCTGTGTCATCTTGTGTGCTTATGTCCATGTTATGTTGTTGTTTTGTATTGTCCTTCTGTTGATCTATTGTTGTGGGTTCTATTGCTGTGTATATTGGCTGCTATGTTTTGTTAGATTTCTGTGTTCTGTGGCTGGGTCTTGTGTTGTGTCAGGTTATGTTTTTTCGCTGGGTATTTCTACACCTCTGTGTTCTGTGGCTGGGTCTTGTGTTGTGTCAGGTTATGTTTTTTCACTGGGTATTTCTACTCCTCTGTGTTCTGTCACAACCCAGTTCCTTTACAACACCTCACCACTAGTCCCCCATCACGACCAAGCCAAAAACCAGTCAACCATCACCAAATATTTGCATTCTTCTGTATCTATGTGGTTCTGTGTTGTGTGAGGGCCTCTTTGCTCTTCTCACTGCCTTTGTTGTCTGAATAAATCAAGTATAACATGCTATAAATCACTGGTGTTGATACGCTACCATACAATTTAGGGTCTGAATCGACACATCGGAATTTAACACGCACTGTCAGGCAATTTGCCTATGAGCGAGCGTGTGAAGTTGTATGATGTGAAAGCTGCAACTGACCTCATTAATCATCACGTCTGAACATTTACCGTGTTTCATACGTTGTTATTGAAACCAACTGATCAGAGAAATTAGTATGTAGCCCCTGTTAATGTGAAGATCATGTCAGTAGTCATATGGTGTCGCAACACGTGTCTGTGTGTTTTTGTGTGTGTCTTCGCCTGCATGTGTGTGTGTCATAATATTCAGTAATAACAACTACAACAATTAGATGTAATGATCCAAATATGTCATTTATGTTTTTACAACTAACTACTGTAAATACTCACATCTACAGGACAACACTTTATAGGTTGTCGGGTGATATGTTTTTTCAGCCTTGTTATTTAGTAAAACCGACAGAACAATATACTCGATATTGGGCTGTAACAATGTATTAGGTGTTTCCACTGCAAAGTTTTTCCGTGGGAAAAAAAAGAAAGATTGCAAAGTATTCAGATGAGTTTGTACTTGTTCTATAAAATGATTATACCTGCCACTCGTACACACATAAAAACTCCTTTGCTTGTAACAATGTACACATACCCACTTTCCCTGTACCCGTTCCTCACTGTCTGCTAGCCCAATGGAGATCCAGGAAAGTGTGTGGTGTGTCATTGAGGCTCTGTTGAAGAGGGGCAGCACAGAGGTCAATATGGGGTCAGATGCATACACCTCAAACAGGCGTCAACAGTAGAGGTGCACCAATGTGGATGTGCCCGGTTCTATATCGGCTGATGGGTGAATGTGGCCCACATACAGCAAATTAACATGTTGTTTATGTAACACGTCTCAATCTGTTAACAGAGATGTGTGATGATTTACAAACTGACATCTCCTCTGTGTACTAAGAAAACTGCGTATTTCTGCTATATCATGTTTGCCTATGTTGTCTGGTGGTATAAACTGGATAAAGTCCTCCAGAAACATCACGATTTATAGCCTTATCACTGTAGTGATGTTTTTGTTAAGTGATGAGTAGGTGTTCCATTGAACATACAACTGTCCGTTTATCAGGAATTAATGTGCGTTTTAGATCCCGTTTACGCCAATTAGCATCATGCATTTAACCAATTTTAATGTTTTTTTTTATTTAACTTTTATTTAAAATACTCATTTGCAACGGCGACCTGGGGAGAACCTGGGGATTTAACTCGGGACACAGGATAATTATTTTTTAAAGGTTGTTAAATCACTGCAATACATCGTCAGTTATAGATGCAATGTGTACTAATATTGTTTATCCAGAGAGTATTACCTTAATACAGTACAACTTTAAAGAGGCACATCCATCAAGATGTTTAGTGATACCAAGCAATTTTCCTTTTGAGGAAAATAATGGCTACACTTTTAAATAACAGGAACAAATCAGGAAAAGCGACTCATGTCAGGACTTGATTGTGTCTGGGAATTACTGCCCTGTTTAGTTTAAACTCTATGGGGCAGGTCTCCTGGAACCTCTTCTGCCGGTTGGCTTTTGAAGTCGATGCCGTGGGGAGATCCAACCTTGGTCCGGTTGTGACATTCAAGTTGTGATCAACCAATTCTGAATAATTATCTACACATGTATTGGGTTACTGGTTTCCCCCTGGTACTGTCTACCCATGTATTGGGTTACTGGTTTCCCCCTGGTACTGTCTCCCTGTGTATTGGATTACTGGTTTCCCCCTGGTACTGTCTCCCTGTGTATTGGGTTACTGGTTTCCCCCTGGTACTGTCTACCCATGTATTGGGTTACTGGTTTCCCCCTGGTACTGTCTCCCTGTGTATTGGGTTACTGGTTTCCCACTGGTACTGTCTACTCATGTATTGGGTTACTGGTTTCCCCCTGGTACTGTCTCCCTGTGTATTGGGTTACTGGTTTCCCACTGGTACTGTCTACTCATGTATTGGGTTACTGTCACGATTGGTGTGGTGGCGTTGCTGCACGGACATATTTCGGTGATGCACTTCCTTGTTTACGTTTGTCTCACGGCTGTTTGTAATTATAATCATGAGGGATATAAAGGGGTCGCTAGCAAGTCACTCCTTGCTTAGCATTATTCTATGTCACGCTGGTTTAGAGGTGAGTGCTGTTTACGTGTGCTGTTGCTACTGTGGGTTTTTTGTATTCGTATTATAAGACGCGACACGCGCACTTTGTTTTCATTAGCCCAGTTAGCCCTTTTTCGCCGTTCTCGGTTTGTTTTATGTTATATGTAAAATAAACGTGTATTGGAACAGATCAACTGGCTCTGCACATGGCTTCCACCGCATTACGCCGCTCCATACATGACAGAATGCTAAGCCACCCAAGAAGCCCGCAGAGCCGGACGGTGAGTGGATTCCTCGGAGGGGCAAGCTATAGCGCTCCGAGGTATGAAGCTCACCGTCAACCCACGGAGCAGCAGGAGCAGCGCTACACCTGGCAGGGTGATTGGGGGTCCGACTCCCTCTCCTCGGATGATGAGGAGGCAGTCTACGAGCGAGTGGAGGAGGACTCCCTGGAAGACGCCCTGCTATGGGATCCCGTCCTCAGTCGACTAGTCCCCGCAACATCGGACGTCGGCTGGGGCGGGCAGAAGACACCGCCCACTGTTCCGGGGCTGCAGCCAGGGCCAGCAAGAGCCCTGGAGCTACAGCCACTACCCCCGCCGTGGGAAGACCCTTTCCGACCACCTACCTCCGGGACAGAGAAATCCCCGGAGGGGTTACATAAGCAGCCCCCGGCTGTCATTAGGGCGTGGTGGAAGGCATGGCTGGACTTTCAAGATCTGACGCCAGAGATCGCCTCCGCCACGCCTGCGCCCGAGATGGCTTCAGCTACGCCTGTGCCCGAGATGGCCTCAGCTACGCCTGCGCCCGAGATGGCCTCAGCTACGCCTGCGCCTGAGATGGCCTCAGCTACGCCTGCGCCTGAGATGGCCTCAGCTACGCCTGCGCCTGAGATGGCCTCCGCTACGCCTGCGCCTGAGATGGCCTCCGCTACGCCTGCGCCTGAGATGGCCTCAGCTACGCCTGCGCCCGAGATGGCCTCAGCTACGCCTGCGCCCGAGATGGCCTCAGCTACGCCTGCGCCCGAGATGGCCTCAGCTACGCCTGTGCCCGAGATGGCCTCAGCTACGCCTGCGCCCGAGATGGCCTCAGCTACGCCTGCGCCCGAGATGGCCTCAGCTACGCCTGCGCCCGAGATGGCCTCAGCTACGCCTGCGCCCGAGATGGCCTCCGCTACGCCTGCGCCCGAGATGGCTGTTGCCGTCGTCACGCCAGCGCTCAAGATGGCTGCCGTCGTCCCGCCAGCGCCCAAGATGGCTGCCGCCGTCTCGCCAGCGTCCACGATGGCTCCCGCCGTCACGCCAGCGCCCACGATGGCTGTTGCCGTCACGCCAGCGCCCACGATGGCTGTTGCCGTCACGCCAGCGCCCAAGATGGCTGTTGCCGTCACGCCAGCGTCCAAGATGGCTGTTGCCGTCACGCCAGCGTCCAAGATGGCTGTTGCCGTCACGCCAGCGCTCAAGATGGCTGCCGTCGCCACGCCAGCGCCCAAGATGGCTGCCGCCGTCACGCCAGCGCCCACGATGGTCCCCGCCGTCACGCCAGCGCCCAAGATGGCTGTTGCCGTCACGCCAGCGCCCAAGATGGCTGTTGCCGTCTTCACGCCAGCGCCCAAGATGGCTGCTGCCGTCACGCCAGCGTCCACGATGGCCCCCGCTGTCACGCCAGCGCCCAAGATGGCTGCCACCGTCCCGCCAGCGTCCACGATGGCTCCCGCCGTTCCGCCAGCGCTCAAGATGGCTGCCGTCGTTCCGCCAGCGCCCAAGATGGCTGCCGCTGTCTCGCCAGCGTCCACGAGGGCTCCCGCCGTCACGCCAGCGCTCAAGATGGCTGTTGCCGTCACGCCAGCGCTCAAGGTGGTTGCCGTCGTCACGCCAGCGCCCAAGATGGCTGCCGCATCGCCGCCCACAATGGCTGCCGCATCGCCGCCCACAATGGCTGCCGCATCGCCGCCCACAATGGCTGCCGCATCGCCGCCCACAATGGCTGCCGCATCGCCGCCCACAATGGCTGCCGCATCGCCGCCCACGAGGGCCGCGCCACGACGACGCTCACGATGGCCGCCGCCACGCGCGCTCACGATGGCCGCCGCCACGACGACGCTCACGATGGCCGCCGCCACGACGACGCTCACGATGGCCGCCGCCACCACGCTCACGATGGCCGCCGCCACGACGACGCTCACGATGGCCGCCGCCACGACGACGCTCACGATGGCCGCCGCCACGACTACGCTCACGATGGCCGCCGCCCGCTACGCTCACGATGGCCGCCGCCACACTACGCTCACGATGGCCGCCGCCACGACTACGCTCACGATGGCCGCCGCCACGACTACGCTCACGATGGCCGCCGCCACGACTACGCTCACGATGGCCGCCGCCACGACTACGCTCACGATGGCCGCCGCCCGCGCCACGATGGCCGCCGCCCTCACGATGGCCGCCGCCACGCCGCCACGATGGCCGCCGCCACGCCGCCCACGATGGCCGCCGCCACGCCGCCCACGATGGCCGCCGCCACGTCGCCACGATGGCCGCCGCCACCCGCCCACGATGGCCGCCGCCACGTCGCCCACGATGGCCGCCGCCACGCCGCCCACGATGGCCGCCGCCACGTCGCCCACGAGGGCCTCC
Organism: Dallia pectoralis; assembly: GCA_029465975.1. NCBI lineage: Eukaryota > Metazoa > Chordata > Actinopteri > Esociformes > Umbridae > Dallia > Dallia pectoralis. The sequence continues at coordinate 1,567,301 of CM055749.1, read as the reverse complement.
GCCACGTCGCCCACGATGGCCGCCGCCACGTTGCCCACGATGGCCGCCGCCACGTCGCACTCTCAGCCGCACAAGATGGCGGCCTCTCAGCCGCACTAGATGGCGGCCTCTCAGCCCACCGAGGCCTATTCAGGGCTGGACCTGCGGTCCTGGACTGACCCTTTTGGGTTCGACTGTGGGTTCTCTCCCTGTTGCTCCCTTGTTTTGTTTTTGTGTTTCCGTTCGGCTATCTGGGGAGCTAGCCTTTTAGTGGGGGATACTGTCACGATTGGTGTGGTGGCGTTGCTGCACGGACATATTTCGGTGATGCACTTCCTTGTTTACGTTTGTCTCACGGCTGTTTGTAATTATAATCATGAGGGATATAAAGGGGTCGCTAGCAAGTCACTCCTTGCTTAGCATTATTCTATGTCACGCTGGTTTAGAGGTGAGTGCTGTTTACGTGTGCTGTTGCTACTGTGGGTTTTTTGTATTCGTATTATAAGACGCGACACGCGCACTTTGTTTTCATTAGCCCAGTTAGCCCTTTTTCGCCGTTCTCGGTTTGTTTTATGTTATATGTAAAATAAACGTGTATTGGAACAGATCAACTGGCTCTGCACATGGCTTCCACCGCATTACGCCGCTCCATACATGACAGTTACTGGTTTCCCCCTGGTACTGTCTCCCTGTGTATTGGGTTACTGGTTTCCCACTGGTACTGTCTACTCATGTATTGGGTTACTGATTTCCCCCTGGTACTGTCTCCCTGTGTATTGGGTTACTGGTTTCCCCCTGGTACTGTCTACTCATGTATTGGGTTACTGGTTTCCCCCTGGTACTGTCTCCCTGTGTATTGGGTTACTGGTTTCCCCCTGGTACTGTCTCCCTGTGTATTGGATTACTGGTTTCCCCCTGGTACTGTCTCCCTGTGTATTGGATTACTGGTTTCCCACTGGTACTGTCTACTCATGTATTGGGTTACTGGTTTCCCCCTGGTACTGTCTACCCATGTATTGGATTACTGGTTTCCCCCTGGTACTGTCTCCCTGTGTATTGGGTTACTGGTTTTTGATCACTGCTTGTACAAACGACTACGATTATTGGATAGTTGTTGCACTTAATTAAATACAGCGCTCCTGTCTGCTTGAGCTTCATTAAACTCATGTACACATTGTTTCAACTGTAACTGCATACATCAAATCCATGAATCCTGGTGAAAGAGTGCTCGTATAAAATAAACTCTTAAGAATGAAGTGTCTATTTTTTCTCTACACATGTGTCTGCACAGTATGTTTTGTGTCTTGCAAGACTGGCAGCTTTAATGGAATCACATTTTAAAATAACATTTCATTATATCAATGCAGGCTGCATCCTTAGCTAAACAAAAGTTGTAGTAGCAAGTTGTACAGACATGGCATTATCAGACAGTGGGGATTAGTTGAATGAAAATACATTCCTGTTTTTGGTGAATAGTTATTTAGTGAATAGTAGCTCTTTTCTTTTTCAAAAGCTGAAAGACTAAAGACCGACAATGTTGAAATACAATAAGCAAAACTGGACTCACATTGTGCAAACCACATCCATATTTCAAAAAGATTTTTCTAAAGATGTCGTGCAAACAGCAGAAGAAAAAAAGTGGAAATGCCACTTGACAAATCCTGTCAAGACTGGACTAGTTCTTTCAGTAATATTCCCTAGGGAGCATTAACATATTAACTTAGTTGTAGTTGTAACTGTGCTCTATATAGTGTTACAAGTCCAATTGTACGTATTCCTAAAAGTTCCCAGTTAGCACATTCGCTAAAAAATCTATGTCAAATATGAAAATCTTACCCTCATATCCCTTATCTTTCTCTGTCTTGCCCTCACATCCCTTATCTTTCTCTGTCTTACCCTCACATCCCTTATCTGTCTCTGTCTTACCCTCACATCCCTTATCTTTCTCTGTCTTACCCTCATATCCCTTATCTGTCTCTGTCTTACCCTCACATCCCTTATCTTTCTCTGTCTTACCCTCACATCCCTTATCTCTCTCTGTCTTACCCTCACATCCCTTATCTATCTCTGTCTTACCCTCACATCCCTTATCTGTCTCTGTCTTACCCTCACATCCCTTATCTTTCTCTGTCTTACCCTCACATCCCTTATCTGTCTCTGTCTTACCCTCACATCCCTTATCTTTCTCTGTCTTGCCCTCACATCCCTTATCTTTCTCTGTCTTACCCTCATATCCCTTATCTGTCTCTGTCTTACCCTCACATCCCTTATCTTTCTCTGTCTTACCCTCATATCCCTTATCTGTCTCTGTCTTACCCTCACATCCCTTATCTTTCTCTGTCTTACCCTCATATCCCTTATCTGTCTCTGTCTTACCCTCACATCCCTTATCTGTCTCTGTCTTACCCTCACATCCCTTATCTGTCTCTGTCTTACCCTCACATCCCTTATCTGTCTCTGTCTTACCCTCACATCCCTTATCTGTCTCTGTCTTACCCTCACATCCCTTATCTTTCTCTGTCTTACCCTCACATCCCTTATCTGTCTCTGTCTTACCCTCACATCCCTTATCTTTCTCTGTCTTACCCTCACATCCCTTATCTGTCTCTGTCTTACCCTCACATCCCTTATCTGTCTCTGTCTTACCCTCACATTGCTTATATTTTTCAGTGATCTGGTTTGCAGAATCATTGCTGGAAAGTTTTATTTCCAAACAGACCTACATAGTGCACTTTTTTGAGTCTATATTGCCATTTAGGATGCGCACTTGTGTCTTCACCGTTCACCTGAAAGGAGATACTGAGAGCTGATAGGCAGTTCTTTTATTTAAGGTGAATTATCATGAATACACACATAGAAAGAAGCAGGGCTGATTTTGTTGTGAGAAATCAGTGTGGCAGGTGGAGAGCTCTGGGGATGTAGAATGAACTAACATATGCAAACACATACACATGCTCACACAGACTGACAGACAGACACACAGACTGACAGACACACAGACAGACAGACTGACAGACAGACATGCGCACAGCAGAAGGGAAAGAGACACATTCTTTAGTACATTCTAACGACCTTGTGGCACCTTGTAAAACTAGGGTTTAATTGAGGTCAACTTTCATATTCGACCTATTGAGATTCTGGAGCGTGTGGTTATACGTTTCCCCTTGATGTATGGAAAGAAGGAAATTACCTTCAAAAAGAATTACATGTGAATATTTAAACCCAGCATTTGGGAGGTGTCGAAACCAGTAGCCCAGTTGTTTGAAGAGACACTCAGTTGAGTGTACACACACACCTAAATATCGTCATACACACTGATGCACACACACACCTACACACACCTAAATACCGTCATACACACTGATGCACACACACACCTACACACACCTAAATACCGTCATACACACTGATGCACACACACCTACACACACCTAAATATCGTCATACACACTGATGCACACACACACCTACACACACCTAAATACCGTCATACACACTGATGCACACACACACCTACACACACCTAAATACCGTCATACACACTGATGCACACACACACCTACACACACCTAAATACCGTCATACACACTGATGCACACACACACCTACACACACCTAAATACCGTCATACACACTGATGCACACACACACCTACACACACCTAAATACCGTCATACACACTGATGCACACACACACCTACACACACCTAAATACCGTCATACACACTGATGCACACACACACCTACACACACCTAAATACCGTCATACACACTGATGCACACACACACCTACACACACCTAAATACCGTCATACACACTGATGCACACACACACCTACACACACCTAAATACCGTCATACACACTGATGCACACACACACCTACACACACCTAAATACCGTCATACACACTGATGCACACACACACCTACACACACCTAAATACCGTCATACACACTGATGCACACACACACCTACACACACCTAAATACCGTCATACACACTGATGCACACACACACCTACACACACCTAAATACCGTCATACACACTGATGCACACACACACCTACACACACCTAAATACCGTCATACACACTGATGCACACACACACCTACACACACCTAAATACCGTCATACACACTGATGCACACACACACCTACACACACCTAAATACAGTCATACACACTGATGCACACACACACCTACACACACCTAAATACCGTCATACACACTGATGCACACACACACCTACACACACCTAAATACCGTCATACACACTGATGCACACACACACACCTACACACACCTAAATACCGTCATACACACTGATGCACACACACACCTACACACACCTAAATACCGTCATACACACTGATGCACACACACACCTACACACACCTAAATACCGTCATACACACTGATGCACACACACACCTACACACACCTAAATACCGTCATACACACTGATGCACACACACACCTACACACACCTAAATACCGTCATACACACTGATGCACACACACACCTACACACACCTAAATACCGTCATACACACTGATGCACACACACACCTACACACACCTAAATACCGTCATACACACTGATGCACACACACACCTACACACACCTAAATACCGTCATACACACTGATGCACACACACATGATCCATGTGTCAGTCAACAGCATAATTTATTGGTGTGCGTGTCTCAAAGCAGAGGAGGTTCAAACAACTCAACATCAATTGTCATGTTCTCCATGGAGACATTCTCAAATTAAGACAGCCTCGTGGTGCACAATGTGTGTGTGTTTAGCCCTACAGCTGTACACACATCATCACAGAGCAGTTTTTTTTATTCCTCACACACACACACACACACTTAGCCTGTGTGTGTGTGTGTGTTAGCTTGTATATGTCTGTGTTTTCGTGAGCTTGTGTGTGTGTATGACCTACTGACCAGTAAGGCTGCACCCCAGAGTTTTTTATATAATTGCAGAGATGCTGCGATAATTTAAATCCTCTGTTCCTCAGTATGGCTGCAACAAATTGATAACGTCGCTTTTACAAATAGTGGGCAACAAATGGCATTATTGATTAGTTGGGTTTACATGAGACACACCTATAAAGCTGTGAGATGGCAGAGTCTTCACTTGAGGGGAAAAAAACGGTTTGCTCTGGATCAGAGCGTCTGAAAAATTACTGAAATATTTGGATGGCATTAAAAAGTGTTTGTATGGTATTCCATCCTTGATCTTGCATAGAGAAAACTGTATTTTGTTATTTGGTTGTGCGACAATGTATTGTTTGAGCTAGTTGTGTTAGCCAAGCTCTGGCCAAGAAAAAATACACGGAATGGTTGAGGGTTCACAAGAAGAGGTTTAACGAATTTCTGCAAGAGATTATCAGAACACAGGACACTGAAGGCACCTTTCCTTTTCTCAATCAGCCAACAAGGGACTGAAGAGATTACATGCATATTGACATTAAGATTATGAAATGGGCTCATTATTGTAGACAGATTAGACTCTGGTATTTGACCTTTTAGGAAAGACTTTGCACAGATATTTAGACAGTACATAGACTGCCAGTTGAAATTTGCTTTCCACTTCCCTGGCGGTAAAAATTTAAGAATTATAGGCATTGTACATAATCTCGATAAAAATGTCCTTGTTCAGACACACAGACACAGTCAGTCCAAAACCCAACGATGTAAGACACATGTTTAAACATAAGTAGAAGTGATAAAGGTCATCTGTTAAAGGTCATTACACTGTTTGATCAATGAACACATCCTCTACCTTCTATCAATCATGAGACCATCAATAGGAAAAGGTTACGCTCAACTTAAATACAAAACTAATGACTAAACCCCAAGTTGTGCATTATGTGTTTTAAATTTGCTTGCCCAAAGTTTAAACTGAAGTAGCTCTCATCAACTGTAGATTCATACGGCCATACTGTCTACCTGAACACTCCACATCTACATATTAGATTATACTGTCTACCTGAACACTCCACATCTACATACTAGATTATACTGTCTACCTGAACACTCCACATCTACATACTAGATTATACTGTCTACCTGAACACTCCACATCTACATACTAGATTATACTGTCTACCTGAACACTCCACATCTACATTATACTGTCTACCTGAACACTCCACATCTACATACTAGATTATACTGTCTGCCCTAACACTCCACATCTACATACAAGATTATACTGTCTACCTGAACACTCCACATCTACATATTAGATTATACTGTCTACCTAAACACTCCACATTACATACTAGATTATGCTGTCTACCTGAACACTCCACATCTACATACTAGATTATACTGTCTGCCTGAACACTCCACATCTACATACAAGATTATACTGTCTACCTGAACACTCCACATCTACATATTAGATGATATTGTCTACCTAAACACTCCACATTACATACTAGATTATACTGTCTACCTGAACACTCCACATCTACATACTAGATTATACTGTCTACCTGAACACTCCACATCTACATACTAGATTATACTGTCTGCCTGAACACTCCACATCTACATACAAGATTATACTGTCTACCTGAACACTCCACATCTACATATTAGATTATATTGTCTACCTAAACACTCCACATTACATACTAGATTATACTGTCTACCTGAACACTCCACATCTACATACTAGATTATACTGTCTGCCTGAACACTCCACATCTACATACAAGATTATACTGTCTACCTGAACACTCCACATCTACATATTAGATTATATTGTCTACCTAAACACTCCACATTACATACTAGATTATACTGTCTACCTGAACACTCCACATCTACATACTAGATTATACTGTCTACCTAAACACTCCACATCTACGTACTAGATTATACTGTCTACCTGAACACTCCACATCTACATACTAGATTATACTGTCTACCTGAACACTCCACATCTACATACTAGATTATACTGTCTACCTGAACACTCCACATCTACATACTAGATTATACTGTCTACCTGAACACTCCACATCTACATACTAGATTATACTGTCTACCTGAACACTCTACATCTACATACTAGATTATACTGTCTACCTGAACACTCCACATCTACATACTAGATTATACTGTCTCTCTCCCCATCACACACCTTCCCACACCACACACTCTCCCCATCACACTCTACCATCACACACACTCTCCCCATCACACTCTACCCATCACACACTCTCCCCATCACACTCTACCCATCACACACCCTCCCCATCACACTCTCCCCATCACACACTCTCCCCATCACACTCTACCATTACACACTCCCCCATCACACACACTCCCCATCACACACTCTCCCCATCACACTCTACCCATCACACACCCTCCCCATCACACTCTCCCCATCACACACTCTCCCCATCACACTCTACCATTACACACTCCCCCATCACACACTCCCCATCACACACCTTCCCACAGCACACACTCTACCATTTCACACTCTACCATCACACACACTCCCCCATCACACACTCTCCCCATCACACTCTACCCATCACACACCCTCCCCATCACACTCCCCATCACACACTCCCCATCACACTCTACCATTACACACTCCCCATCACACACTCCCCATCACACTCTCCCCATCACACTCTACCATTACACACTCTACCATTACACACTCCCCCATCACACACTCCCCATCACACTCTACCATTACACACTCTACCATTACACACTCCCCCATCACACTCTCCCCATCACACTCTACCATTACACACTCTACCATTACACACTCCCCCATCACACACTCTCCCCATCACACTCTCCCCATCACACACCTTCCCACAGCACACACTCTACCATCACACACACTACCATCACATTATTTTGCTCTCCTCTCTCTTCTTTCTGTCTCATTTAACATAGAGATCTCTGGCAGGACAACTGGGTTCCCAGGTCACACCACTGGCATGTTACATCACTGCTCTGTCAGTGTCTTTAAATGTCAGGATGATTCTGTAAGTTTAGATGAGCTGATCCAAGGCGACTGGATTTATAGGAAGACTGACAGACATCACCTACTTCTATCTATCATTTCTCTTTCCCTCTACTTCTATCTATCATTTCTCTTTCTTTCTCTACTTCCTCATCATTGGCTACATTATATCAGAAGTTACTGATCACCATCTAACACAAATAATGAACTTTCCAATCTGAACAAATTCCATGAAGGCTTAAGCCATAACTGAGCACATTTGTGGCGAGTTTTATTTCTTCCTCGGCCGTGTGACACATTATTATAACCACTTTGGAGATCCACATCACGTACTGGACAATATATATCTACCATTTAATGGCTTATTACTGAGCACTCTGGGACCATTTATGTAATGACCAGATAACCACTGTATTATTTAGCTGGCATATGATGTGCAGGGTGCGGCCCAAAATGGAGCCTATCTAGTGTCCAGATCTGCAGAACACTGAGCTGGTTGAGACGTTCAGATAAGATGGAGGTAGATAGTTTGTCGTTCCAAGCCTCTAGGTATTGTCTCTCTGCCTGTTTACATGAAGACAACTGACCCTTTTTGGCTTTGCTCCTCCTGGGAAAGATTTATTAGAAACCTTGGAAAATGCTGAATTGTTGTAGAAGTTTTTACAGTGCAAATCGGTGTGAAGCTTTTCAAATATCCACTATTTGAATCCAACTAAACCATTGGAAGTTCAGCGCTATCTGATTAATTCTCACAACCCTTGTTTGGTTTTAAATGCACTGAAAGCATTAATGTGAAGTTGTGGCTAGATTAGATTGTAAGCAAACTATCTGTTCTTGTAGCCCACGTGTTGGATGCAGGAGAAATCGGGCAGGTGTAAAGACCTGAGAGACTTTGACATGGGCCAAATCATTATGGCCAGGTGACTGGGTCAGAGCATCTCTGAAACGGCATGGCTTGTGTGGTGCTCCCGGTCAGCAGTGGTGAGTACCTTCTAACAGTGGTTGGTTACTGGAGGAATGTGTCAAAACTCACGGTTGCCCTGGCCTCCCAGATCTGAATCCATGAGCGTCTTTGCGATGTGCTGGACCAACATGTCCGATCCACCTCACAACTTGCAGGACTAGAAGGATCAGCTGCTAATGCAGATACCACAGGACACCTTCAGGGGTCTTGTATAGTCCATGCCTGGGTGGGTCGGTGCTGTTTTGGTGTCATGTGGAGGACCAGCAGTATATTAGGCAGGTGGTCATTATGATTTGGCTGATCGTTGTATACTGAAGAAGAACATATTGGATGTTTAATCAATGGTAGAAATCAGACTATTGGTTGGTCGTCCAGGTTCCATCCAATGCTTCATTTTATGGAACAATCAGTGCTTTGTAGATTCTTGTTCATCTAAGGGCGGAAAGTGATTCTGTGACAGTCAGGCTTAATTACTGACCATCATTCTGACAGACAGACTACCTTCTCTCCAGAGCTTATTCAACATCCTGGGCCACATACGTTTATTATAATGAATAAGCCCGGGACAGAAGGACAGACTGAAGAGTGAAAAAATCCTCCCATCCTGCGAAAGAAGATGCATTCAGAAACCTTTGAAGCTAGTAAACCTCTTACCACCATGACAAGCTGTATTTTCTCAGTGTGCCTTCCAAATGCAACAATACCTCCTCCCTAGTGCACTTCTAAATAGGGCACTAAGGTCTCTGATCAACACTGCTGTACAAAAGAAATATGTTTTTTTAAAACAGCTGAGTGGTCAGCTATGATGCAGACCGATTAAAGTACTTTCCACTGTTACTTAGGTTTCTATCTCAGTAATATGTTTGACAATAAGCAATATGGTTTTTCTTGGCAAGATTTATGTTTGTTATGTGATTGTGTTTTTTGTTCAATGTTGTTTGTGATGAGCTGATGTTCTTATCTAGTCAACTCTGCATCGAATGTTTGTGTGAGGATCCCAGATCCTTTGGAGAAATGTTTTACGTGGTGATGTAGGTCCAGTCGTTGCAATTCACTCAGTTAATTGCTTTTATTACCATTTATTTCATTAATGTTGGCAGGTTACGTGTTAAAATTGCTAACTAGAACAGTTCCATAATCGAGCCCTCATTGCACTGATGCTAGTTAGCAAGGGGTCATTAAACTACTATCCTCATTGGAAAATTCCTAAACTATCCCTTTCTAATAAATACTAGCAATTTTCTATTTTCCAATTGTTGATTCTACACTTTTAAGAAACCGTTTCCATGTTCAGTGGAGGCTGTACAGTACATAATGTAGGATCCCAAGACACATTGATTTGTTATAATTATGTGATGAAGTGAGAGTTCATTCTCTGGGATATAATTGACTCGCTAATGATTTCCTATATTTCCTGAACAACAGAAGTATTTCAATCACACTGAACAAATGACTTGAGTAATTGCTCCTACATTTCTCACCGATCTGTGCCTTGGAGGTCTATTAGAATGGATCGTCAGAGTGCAGCCGCTAATTGATCGTGAGTCATTGATCAGTGATCCGGAGACATGAAAAATACAAACACCATCTTCTGAGAGCAGATTCAGTTTAAACATGTTTGAGCAACACAATAAGCGCATTCTGAAGTATTCTTTAATTATGGGGTTGGCCCTCGGTCCTTTTGCTAGCTTTTGTTATCTAAATAGATACATGGTTACAGCGCTAACTAAAGTGTTGGCAGATTCATAATAATGTTTTTCCCCTCTGTGTTCCTATGGCTGGACACAATCCTTTTAGTCATTCCACCACTGTCAGAACCAGTAAGAGGAACATTTAACTGATGATGATGTCATAGCTTTGCCAGCTCCTCCTCCTGCCCATATATGTCTTTCCACACCTCCTCATCCCCTCGTACCAACTCATCACTGGCATTCATGTACCAACTCATCACTAATACTCATGTACCAACTCATCACTAGTACTCATGTACCAACTCATCACTTGTACTCATGTACCAACTCATCACTGGTACTCATGTACCAACTCATCACTGGCACTCGTGTACCAACTCATCACTAATACTCATGTACCAACTCATCACTGGTGCTCATGTACCAACTCATCACTGGTACTCATGTACCAACTCATCACTAGTACTCATGCACCAACTCATCAGTAGTACTCATGTACCAACTCATCACTAATACTCATGTACCAACTCATCACTAGTACTCATGTACCAACTTATCACTTGTACTCATGTACCAACTCATCACTGGTACTCATGTACCAACTCATCACTGGCACTCGTGTACCAACTCATCACTAATACTCATGTACCAACTCATCACTGGTGCTCATGTACCAACTCATCACTGGTACTCATGTACCAACTCATCACTGGTACTCATGTACCAACTCATCACTGACACTCGTGTACCAACTCATCACTAGTACTCATGTACCAACTCATCACTGGTACTCATGTACCAACTCATCACTTGTAATCATGTACCAACTCATCACTAGTACTCATGTACCAACTCATCACTAGTACTCATGTACCAACTCATCACTGGTACTCATGTACCAACTCATCACTGGTACTCATGTACCAACTCATCACTGGTGCTCATGTACCAACTCATCACTAGTACTCATGTACCAACTCATCACTGGTACTCATGTACCAACTCATCACTGGTACTCATGTACCAACTCATCACTAGTACTCATGTACCAACTCATCACTAGTACTCATGTACCAACTCATCACTTGTACTCATGTACCAACTCATCACTAGTACTCATGTACCAACTCATCACTGGTACTCATGTACCAACTCATCACTAGTACTCATGCACCAACTCATCAGTAGTACTCATGTACCAACTCATCACTGGTACTCATGTACCAACTCACCACTAGTACTCATGTACCAACTCATCACTTGTAATCATGTACCAACTCATCACTAGTACTCATGTACCAACTCATCACTTGTAATCATGTACCAACTCATCACTAGTACTCATGTACCAACTCATCACTGGCACTCATGTACCAACTCATCACTAGTACTCATGCACAAACTCATCACTAGTACTCATGTACCAACTCATCACTGGTACTCATGTACCAACTCACCACTAGTACTCATGTACCAACTCATCACTAGTACTCATGTACCAACTCATCACTAGTACTCATGTACCAACTCATCACTAATACTCATGTACCAACTCATCACTAGTACTCATGTACCAACTCATCACTAATACTCATGTACCAACTCATCACTGGTACTCATGTACCAACTCATCACTAATACTCATGTACCAACTCATCACTGGTACTCATGTACCAACTCATCACTGGTACTCATGTACCAACTCATCACTGGTACTCATGTACCAACTCATCACTAGTACTCATGTACCAACTCATCACTAGTACTCATGCACCAACTCATCACTTGTAATCATGTACCAACTCATCACTAGTACTCTTTGTAAATAGAAAATTGTTTTGATTTTTAATTAGTTTAGTTTAGTTTCATTCATGTTACTTCTCTGTTTCCATCTGTTATTTCTCTGTAATCATTTTCGTTATATATACACAGGATCGTATCCACAAGGCTTCCCGACCCAAATCAATGTGTTTTACCATGCGAATGTCTAAAGTATCAAATCTTATTACCTCTTTAATAGACGTCCAAATGGACAAAGGTGATAGGTCTCTGTTACACCTCAGAGTGTTGTATTGAAACTGCATACACTTCTGCTAACTAAACATTAATGCTTTTAAAAACCTGCTGTTTTAAGCACTTTGCACCATTTTAAGTGCAATTTAGTGGTCTGTCTTATGTTGTGTTTTAATGTTTGTTAAGGCTGAAACTGAACATGTCTTTCTCCTGTTTAGGAATCTGAATTTTCATGGCGTAGTCATGTTTTCTACAGGATATTCATGTCTTATAGTTGCACAAAAAGAGCATTATTTTAGCTTTTACAATTCAGCGTTATTTCTAATTTATTGTGTTAGAAATGCTTTGTTTCTCACTGCACTGAGGTTTTACATGTTAACAACAAGGAATTGGATATTGATCAACCTTTGATAGCAGAATCGATGGGTGAAATGGAATAATAATGATAGTGAACAATGCACTTTTTAATCACTGGTCCGATTCATGATTGGATTGGTGAATAGATGATTGGATTGGTGAAATCAATTAGATGGGAACCTGAAAATCAACAACACCAGCAATTCCTTCAATAGTTTCTAGATGTAATGAAATGGTGGAAGGAAAAATACATTGTAGACATATTTGCACAATGAAAACAAATATGAATAATGTATTGATGAAGTTAGACATTTTGTCTATTTAGTGTTTACAGCGTATTTTGTTTTAGTTAAAAGGATGGAATACTTAGCAAGGAAAAATAACACAGGAAATGGTACCTGGACTCATTTAGTCACGTATGCATTAAAAAGGAATTTCTTATCCATTTTACCTGATAATCAATGGTCCTGGACCCTATATATTTTAGTCAGACTAGGGTAACTAGTGTCCTACTGTTAATCAATGTTACAACTAGGTTCAATCTTTGTCAGCTAAACTGAACAAAAGAGCAATATCGGTATGCCCATTTAAATTATAGTCAGTATTTTCGTATTTGGCAGGTGTTTTTAGTTAGCTTGGTATCTTCGTATTTGGCCGGTGTTTCTTGTTAGCTCGGTATCTTATTTGGCAGGTGTTTCTTGTTAGCTCGGTATCTTATTTGGCAGGTGTTTCTTGTTAGCTCGGTATCTTATTTGGCAGGTGTTTCTTGTTAGCTCGGTATCTAATTTGGCAGGTGTTTCTTGTTAGCTCGGTATCTTTGTATTTGGCAGGTGTTTCTTGTTAGCTCGGTATCTTTGTATTTGGCAGGTGTTTCTTGTTAGCTCGGTATCTTTGTATTTGGCAGGTGTTTCTTGTTAGCTCAGTATCTTTGTATTTGGCAGGTGTTTCTTGTTAGCTCAGTATCTTTGTATTTGGCAGGTGTTTCTTGTTAGCTCAGTATCTTTGTATTTGGCAGGTGTTTCTTGTTAGCTCAGTATCTTCGTATTTGGCAGGTGTTTCTTGTTAGCTCGGTATCTTAGACAAGAACACATAAGATGGCTACTGTACAGGCCCAGAACATCAGATACCATCGCTCTATAAACAACAACCACAGTTTTTATTGCCCAGTTAGGTGTCAGTACTTGAGTCATTAACAACGATGGAAATTACTACGGTCAATAACAGCGCATTCCAAAAAGACGTGAAAAGCTTTTCACATGACATCAGATGCCTGTTTAAATGGGTCAGAGAGTTGCAGACTGACAGATATTGCAGAACATGAAACCAAGTAATAAGCATACATCTAGATGATTAATTTGAAGAAGCTTCGTCCATAGATGTGTAAATTGCTATACATGGTCTATTGGTAGCAGCGTAAGAAGTGTTTTGTAAATCAATTTAAAATGGGAGAAATAATCCATGCAGAATCCCAAAATAAATAGATTTATAGCTTTTGTTCTCTATTTCTCTTCTTTATATGTTTATTTTTGTCTTAATGTCAATGTATTTGTCAGAAACAACAACCAATATCTGCCTCTAAACAGCAACCATTATCGCTCTATAAAGAACAACAGTTTTTATTGCCCAGTAAGGTGTCAGTACTTGAGTCATTAACAACAGTGTAAATTGCAACTGTCAATAACGGCTCATTCAACCCGACGTGAAAAGCTTTTCACATATCAACTCTGCAATTATATCTGCAGTTCTACAGCGTGACGTTTCATCCGGAATCCTTTGCTGTGTTTATAATGTATGAAATTTGATTTCTATTTCAGTTCCTCGTGGTTTGTTCTCTGTCCCGTCTGTATGTGAATGATAATGGTGGTTCGTCCATGAGGAGCGGAACATTGACGGGAAAAAGGAAAGACACCAATCAGCCACTTCAGAACCCGGCCGTTGCCATAGTGATGGAGAGGGTGACTAGGGGATAAGTGGCAGGAGGAGATTGCAGACACCTGCCGTCCACACACACACACTTACGCACACACACACACACACACGTATACACACGTGTAGACACACACACACGTACACACATGCACACTTACACACACACACACGTACACACACGTGTACACACACACACACGTATACACACGTGTACACACACACACACGTACACACATGCACACTTACACACACAAACGTGTACACACACACACTTACACACACACACACGTACACAAATGCACACACACTTACACACACACACACACACACACGTACACACACGTGTACACACACACACTTACACACACACACGTACACACACGTACACACACGCACACACACTTACACACACGTACACACATGCACGAGGCAAAATCGTAATCATGTGCACATATCCACACAATCACAGTTATACACATGCACACACAATCATTGCTTTAATTTTCGTCTAAAGGCACTCAAAAGTTTCAGCTTTATCTCCGCGGGGGGCACAATGTTATTAACATAACTCTTTCACTCTCTCTCTTACACAATCTCTCTTACCCTTTCTCTCTCCTCCTCTCTCCCTCTTTCATTCCCTCTTCTCCAGTTTCCCTTTCACTCCCTCTTCTCCATTCTCTCTTACCCCTGTGTCTTTTTTTCTTTTTCCTCTCTCCTTTCTGTCCTCTTTTTCTGGTTTCCTCTTCATTATCCTTCTCTCTTTCCACCTCCCCCTTTCTCTTTCCCCCTTTTTATATTTCTCCATATCTCAAACCATTATGAGAAGTTCATCTCTGGGAGGTGGTGGTGGGGGGGTGTAGCGAGGTTCATTACACGGTCAATTAGCCTGAACAACATTACAGAAATAGAAACACCTGTCCAGGTAGCAGTAATGAAGTAATGAGACAATGATGGATGAAATCTGAAACTCATTGTGCATTCCAGCGTTCTAGTGAAAACTGTCTTCTGAAGTTGCAGTGTCCATGTTAGCGGCAGGCAATGAAACTAATGGTGGGGCCAAGGGTTTGACACAGAATTCACAACAACCTTGGGGGCACATACACATATTTACCCTGTTGGTGGAAAGACACTTCCATTGCATTCCATTTTTGGTATGACTTAAAAAATGTTTATTATGGGACTAAATGTGATTGCACTAGTACACCACCAAACATTGAATACTTGGGCTTCGTTTTTTACCAAAAGAATACGGAAGTACAAATGTATCCTCAAAGTTGTCAGATATCAGTTATTAAGTGCTGAGGGCATAACTTCAAGCAGATATCAGTTATTAAGTGCTGAGGGCATAACTTCAAGCAGATATCAGTTATTAAGCCAGGTGTTAACGGGGACGCATGTTAATAATAATACATTAGATTTTTATAGCGCTTTTCTAAGACCCAAAGCGCTTAAATGTTATCGGCCAGGTGTTAACGGGGACGCAGGTTAGAGCCAGGTGTTAACGGGGACGCAGGTTAGAGCCAGGTGTTAACGGGGATTCAGGTTAGAGCCAATCTGTGGTCCGGAACAGAACAGATTTACATTTGAGTGTCTCTTGTTGAGGGTTTGTATGTGTTATGTAGGGCTCATGTAAGTGCATACGTCTCACGGCAACTAGTTTACACAATGACATCCATTGATCCATTCACCAAAACGCTTTCATCACCCTGTGTATAAACCCCTTCCAAAACAAAAAAATGGTAGTAAGTCTTTAACTAAATTCCATTAACCTATATTAGCCTTACAGCTAACGGCGACCACATGAACTGCTAATTAACATCACATAATGAACCTTTCAGCTCGGACATACTGTGTGTATGAGATCTCAGGGAGCAAAGACCAGCGACTCCACAGGGAGCCTACAGCCCAAGAAGCAAAGGAACGGCAACAGTGGCTGGCTTTGACCTAGCAACACCATCTAGGGTACCTGAGTACCTTCTGGTCACGCCGTTGCCTAGCAACACACACAAAAATATAAACCACGCTGCTGTGTTTCAGTTCTTGCTCAGAATTTATTTCTCAGCACTGGAAGAAATCGCAAACTGTCGTCCGCGCGATGTTATTTAACGAAATTGTTGTTTTTGAAGGGAAAAAATAATATCAACTTATCACACGTGATCACCCATAACAATATTAATCCACATTAAAAACATCCACACACAAAAACAATAAATATCTTCTACGGACGAACCTCATGGAAATAAAGGCTGGACAAGCAGAAATTATAATGTAATTGATTGTACTTCTCCTAGTCGCCTTTTTTTCTTCTTTTTCGATTCATTTTCAATCTCTGTTATTCTACATCTCTCTGTTTCTCGCTGTGGCTTATAGTATGTTAGCCAGGTGGGCTGAGTTTGGCTGATATGGAGTCTGGTAAAGCTATCTGCAGGGGATATGAGCCCTGACTGACGGGCACCACTGAGTCGGGCACCGCTGGGTCTGTCAGCCTTCATTACTCTGACTGGTGGTCTACCAGGTGCTGCACAAAGCCAATAGGATTTCCATATTTTAGTTCCCCTTCAGCCCACTGCTACAGGCCAGCCAATAAGGTGGCTTACAATCATTACTCCCTATCTAGTATCTGTCACCGCCACCACCGTGGGTGCAGAGCTGTGTGTCGCATAGTAACACACACGCGTGTACACTGATCCTCATAATAGCATCGTACTGGATGACTGATGCCCCTATCAGCTGTATCAAAACACATCTTGATTTCAGATAGCCCAGCCACACTGCCATAATAACATATGTTTAATCACACACATACAGACGCACACATCAACTAGCTCGCAGAATTCATCAATTTGCGGATTATAGATACGCCCGTTATGAAGAAATTGTCCAATTGTGAAAACAGCTCAATAACAACACTCACATTCTGAATGAGTCTTAAACCCTATCCATCTACTGGTTACAGAATATTAAACCCACCAACCTGAATAAGTCCTAGACTAAACCCCAACCTAAAATGTTTAAAAAATATTAAACCCACCAAGCTAAATAACTCCTAGACTAAACCCCGTCCTAAACTGTTTAAAGAATATTAAACCCAATGATGCTTCATAACAGGTGTAATATTCATATACTGTTAGTAACCTGGAACAGCATCAAATGGAACCGTAGTTAATCTGATACCACATTAGATATATACTTATGTCTCATCAGTAAACGCATATTGATGAGACGTGGTGTTTAGAAACAATGTGTCCCTAATATACTTCTATTGTAATGCATGAAAAAAAGCTAATTAAGACTGAAATGAGGCATTAACATGCTAATCGAGTTCATTTACATAATGCATTCAGGTTTCGTCTCACATCATCGTCTTTCTATCTGGAAGAGGAAACGAAAACCAAACGCTGCAGTAAATCTCAGTGTTCGCAGTCCAAATGGTACCCTCCCAATTCTCCAAAAGGTGGATAACTACCATAAGCCCTGGTCCAAATAATAGCCCTATCAAGGGAGTAGTGTGTATTTGGGATGTACCCTCTGAATTATATTGGACCAGGGCCAATATACTTGTAGCATAACAGGATAAAAAGCCTTGTTTGGCTCCCGTAATGCAAATACATTTATAACTTATTTAAAATGTGTGTTTCTGGATTTTTATTGTTATTTTGTGTCTTATTGTTCACATAAACCTACCGTTAAAATTATAGTCGGATAATGACTTTGTCAGTGGGCAAATGTTAAATCTGCAGGGGATCAATTTATTTTTTCCCTTCATTGACTGTTGTGTGCTAAAGATGAGTCCACAAGCGAGGACCAAAGGTTCTGAAGAATCTGTGGAGAGTTTTTATTTGACAAAGACAGGGTGCACAAGAAAATAATTGCAGAGTTGCCAAAAATTGGGGAATGAATGTTTCATAGAGAAACAATTTTCTTGACTACAATTCAACAAATCATAGGATTGTTTGAGTGAAAGCTGATAGACAACAGTGACCTTCGATTTTTACCCAGGGTGCCATTGACTCTGGAGGGAAGTGATTTGTGCCAGTGTAGGGGCCTCTGAGACATTTATCTGTAAATAACAGAGCCGATTGCTGATCCCAGTCCTGTCCTTGTGATTAGTCTCCAAAAAGAGAATGAAACACTGTCTGATGGTTGCATGCTTCATCTGTGCTGTGTCTGTCTTTTGTCTGTTGTGCCCGTGTATTGCCTGTGTTGTGTCTGTGTTTTGCCTGTGTATTACCCTGCATACAAGTGACTTGGGCTACTTTTACTGATCGCCAGGCAACGGACAGGCCGCTCTGTCTCTTGTCCATTCAGACAGAGAAACAGGAAACTCTGTCGTGAGCCTCTCCTGGAAGAGCCTTGAACAGACACCACCATGGAGTTGTGTAGTGTGTGGGTGTGTGTGTATGTTTAGTTTGTGTGTGTGTATGTATAGTGTGTTGGTTTGTGAGTGTGTAGTGTGTCTGTATAGTGTGTTGGTTTGTGAGTGTGTAGTGTGTGTATAGTGTCCTTGCCTTGGTTCCCCGCTGGGCTGTTAGTGCACATAAATGTTTGTGACACCCAGTCTTGGTTTCCTCTGGCCAGGGACTCGGAATGCAGGATGGCTGAAAGCGTCAGGGCATGTTCTGATCTCCTGCTCTCCCACAGGGCAGTCATCGTAAACTCAAACAAATGAGATTGTTCAAAGGGAAGCACGTTTTCTACAGAGAAAAAGTGAAACGCTGAAGAAATGGCACTGTATTTGGGAATTGAACAATGAGTCACAAGCGATATAAGGATAGATTTGCTGTGGAGAGTTGATGTAAGATGACATAATAAAAACCTGACTGAAACCCTTTGCTTTATTCATGGACTACTTCAGTGAAGTAATGAATTATTATTTTTGTTATCTCTGCCAACAGCCAAAGTTAAACCCTATTCCCTTTCTAGGGCACTGCTAATGGAACACCAGGCCCACATGACACCAGTGATTCCACTATGTGACATACAGACACTAGTGATTCCACTGTGTGACATACAGACACCAGTGATTCCACTGTGTGACATACAGACACCAGTGATTCCACTGTGACATACAGACACTAGTGATTCCACTATGTGACATACAGACACCAGTGATTCCACTGTGTGACATACAGACACTAGTGATTCCACTGTGTGACATACAGACACTAGTGATTCCACTGTGTGACATACAGACACTAGTGATTCCACTGTGTGACATACAGACACTAGTGATTCCACTGTGACAGAAAGACACTAGTGATTCCACTATGTGACATACAGACACCAGTGATTCCACTGTGTGACATACAGACACTAGTGATTCCACTGTGTGACATACAGACACTAGTGATTCCACTGTGTGACATACAGACACTAGTGATTCCACTATGTGACATACAGACACCAGTGATTCCACTGTGTGACATACAGACACTAGTGATTCCACTGTGTGACATACAGACACCAGTGATTCCACTGTGTGACATACAGACACTAGTGATTCCACTGTGTGACATACAGACACTAGTGATTCCACTATGTGACATACAGACACCAGTGATTCCACTGTGTGACATACAGACACCAGTGATTCCACTGTGTGACATACAGACACTAGTGATTATACAGACACTAGTGATTCCACTGTGTGACATACAGACACCAGTGATTCCACTGTGTGACATACAGACACCAGTGATTCCACTGTGACATACAGACACTAGTGATTCCACTGTGACATACAGACACTAGTGATTCCACTGTGACATACAGACACTAGTGATTCCACTATGTGACATACAGACACCAGTGATTCCACTGTGTGACATACAGACACTAGTGATTCCACTGTGTGACATACAGACACTAGTGATTCCACTGTGTGACATACAGACACCAGTGATTCCACTGTGTGACATACAGACACCAGTGATTCCACTGTGACATACAGACACTAGTGATTCCACTATGTGACATACAGACACCAGTGATTCCACTGTGTGACATACAGACACTAGTGATTCCACTGTGTGACATACAGACACTAGTGATTCCACTGTGTGACATACAGACACTAGTGATTCCACTGTGTGACATACAGACACTAGTGATTCCACTGTGACAGAAAGACACTAGTGATTCCACTATGTGACATACAGACACCAGTGATTCCACTGTGTGACATACAGACACTAGTGATTCCACTGTGTGACATACAGACACTAGTGATTCCACTGTGTGACATACAGACACTAGTGATTCCACTATGTGACATACAGACACCAGTGATTCCACTGTGTGACATACAGACACTAGTGATTCCACTGTGTGACATACAGACACCAGTGATTCCACTGTGTGACATACAGACACTAGTGATTCCACTGTGTGACATACAGACACTAGTGATTCCACTATGTGACATACAGACACCAGTGATTCCACTGTGTGACATACAGACACCAGTGATTCCACTGTGTGACATACAGACACTAGTGATTATACAGACACTAGTGATTCCACTGTGTGACATACAGACACCAGTGATTCCACTGTGTGACATACAGACACCAGTGATTCCACTGTGACATACAGACACTAGTGATTCCACTGTGACATACAGACACTAGTGATTCCACTGTGACATACAGACACTAGTGATTCCACTATGTGACATACAGACACCAGTGATTCCACTGTGTGACATACAGACACTAGTGATTCCACTGTGTGACATACAGACACTAGTGATTCCACTGTGTGACATACAGACACTAGTGATTCCACTATGTGACATACAGACACTAGTGATTCCACTGTGACATACAGACACTAGTGATTCCACTGTGACATACAGACACTAGTGATTCCACTATGTGACATACAGACACCAGTGATTCCACTGTGTGACATACAGACACTAGTGATTCCACTGTGTGACATACAGACACTAGTGATTCCACTATGTGACATACAGACACTAGTGATTCCACTGTGTGACATACAGACACTAGTGATTCCACTATGTGACATACAGACACTAGTGATTCCACTATGTGACATACAGACACTAGTGATTCCACTGTGTGACATACAGACACTAGTGATTCCACTGTGTGTCTCGTGGGATCGCTTTACACACAAACAGCTCTTATAGCTAAATTCCATTTAGGCCTGTGAGAGCAGGGGATTATCACAACCTCCACCAATTATACGCTTTGTGCACAGTGGTGCTATCAGGCCCGGCCGCTGACGCCTGCCAAAACACTCACGTCTTTGATTGCCTGCGCCCCAAATTGTGCCCTGTATGATTCCTCCCTCAAGCCGTGGTTCCAAAGTAAGACACTAGGTAGTGACGGAGGGGCCATTGTGGAGCCAGCCCCAGGCCGTCTGCGGGTGGTCTGAACCGCCACACACCCCCAGAGGGGGAAACAACCAGATGGGCTTTAGAAATGCTACATTTCATTTTGTATCATTAGTAGGTTAGTTCGCCCCTCATCGGCTTCCATCTGCCGCCGTTTCAGGGTCCGCGTTCTCAGCGACGCCCTGTGGCCAGTCCAACTGCATAGGGCTCTGGTCGAATCTAGTGCGCCACCAAGGGTATAGGCTGCCGTTTGGGTGGAGCCTGCATGCCTTCGTGGTGCAGCAGATCAGGGCCTTCAGCAATACGCACTACACAGCTGTGTGCTATCATCTAGACCAAGACCCTTCACTCACCTTCATCATCCTCACAGGGGAAGAGGAGAAGCAAGACCAAGGGCGGTGGAGAGAAGGAGATTAAAGGAAGGAGAGAGGAGAGAGAAGGAAAAGGAGTCTGGGGGGCGTGGAGAAGAGGGAGATAGAGGAGGACAAAAGGAGAAGGAGAAACTAAGAGTAACAGTAAATAAAGGTGCACCAAGTCTCAGGAACCTGTAAAGTTTAAACATCCTCCTTTGATAGTAACACGGCACGTCAACCCATTCCGTCCACACACCTTCTCAGCTGAGACCCACATAACGTTTTCGTGGCAATGACATAACCAATCAGAGAGGCTGTCAAGATGTCACGACAGGTGATGTCAGAACATTTTTGGGCTTTTTCATTTAACCTTTATTTAACCAGGTAGCCCGATTGAGAACAAATCCTCATTTAGAACTGGCAACCTGGCCAAGATAAGGCGAAAAACGTGAAAGAAAACATTTACACAATAAATAACAAATAACACAAAAACAAGAGTGCAAATAGCAGTGGGATTCTACATGTCAATACAGGATTACGTTGAGAGTCAATATACAGATAATACAGGATGAGGTATATGTAGGTCAGTTGAGCAGCATTGATAAGGCAATACACATATATAAAATACAATAGAGTCAATATCTATACAGTATGAGTTACTGTGTGTCTAGCAGGTAGGTCATTAGTGTGCACAAATTGTATCTGACCAAGATTTTATAATTCAAAGAGTGTAAATAGATATGACAGCAGTACAGGTGAAAATGATTCACTGTGCAAAATGGGAATGGCATAAGTAAAAAGAAGGGGTGGGTGAAAACTGATGACAGGTAACACAGTGTTCAGACAAGAGTTCAGACAGGAGTAGTATGAAGGCAATGGGTGAGATATGGGTTTTGAGTTATGACATCATCTGTAAACAAACACACAGACACACACAAACATCAAGGTGACATCATCTGTAAACAAACACACCAACACACACACATACAAACACCAAGGTGACATCACCTGTAAACAAACACACAGACACACACAAACACCAAGTTGACATCATCTGTAAACAAACACACCGACACACACAAACACCAAGGTGACATCACCTGTAAACAAACACACAGACACACACACATACAAACACAATACGAGGAGATCACCAGTAAATAAACACACAGATACACACACACCAAAATGACATCACCTGTATACACACACAAGTAAACCAATATGTCGTTGCTGTAGGCCTTTAGAACTGCTGTTATGGTAATGCATGAGAATGTTGGTGTAGGCCTTTAGAACATCTGTTATGCCGTTCCTATGCAGGGTTGGCTTTTATAAAATCTTTTCAATTTATCTTGACTTTTATCAGCAGATTTAGTGTAGCCAATTGAGTGGTTATACAAGGACAACCAAACATAATTCATTGGTGACTACAGCAGGAAATAACAAAGATTAAACACATTCTCAGATATAAGGCTTATAAAATGGTGTGGACAGAATGCACTGTATAGCCGAGTAAGAAATAGAACAGGTAATTTACCTGTACTCAAACCCACTCAGGGCAGTCTCTCTGCTTGATAATATTCATTTATCTTCACACACGGTTCGATTCGGAATTTAAAGTCTGTTCATTTAGCCTCCTTAACCAGTGTGCTATTTTCCATGAGGCTGAAACAATTATAAGCGCAGTTTTCAAATAGAAAACTCTCAACCCCAGACATTTTTTATTGACCGGTTTCTCTTATCGCAGTTCCCCAGAAACCACACAGGCTGATCGGCATCATCCGACCATATCTGCCGCTCTCTGTAATGATTTTGCTCATGAAAATTACTGGACGATGTTATACTCTAACATGTTTACTGTAATTTATGGTTCCGTGTTTGACAGGCCCGGTTTCCCTAACTTTTTATCCAAAGCCAGGTTGGGTGCGCACTTAAACCGAGAACATAAATCTTGAATCCACTGTTTGTTTTAATAGACAGGCCATGGCATGTTCTCCACCGCCTAGGAGTAGGGCAGGTCTAAATGTCAGTTCCCATGTACCTCAGTCCAAATAGGAGGTATTTTAATTAATAGGCTACCGTAAAATTAAAATTAAGTGTGTGAATTATGTTACTAAACGTTTACAATCAACTGAATTTTGACATTTGACTGTTTTGACTGTTTTGGTTAAATCATCTTTCTGATATTTAAATAGTCATGAACCATGTGAAGTCATGTTACATAGTGACCCTTTCAATTCCAGTAGAAACTCCCAAGTTGATGAAAAACACTAAGCTTATAAAACCGTGCGACCAGAGGATCTCAAATCAAACAGCAGATATCTCAGTGGTGGAAATGTTGGACACCGGGAGCGTCGACTTTCATATGACATTGAGGATATGTAGATGAGCACGGGAATTTGTGCCCGGTATAACGTGTGTGCTCGGTATAACGTGTGTGCCCGGTATAACGTGCGTGCCCGGTATAACGTGCGTGCCCGGTATAACGTGTGTGCCCGGTATAACGTGCGTGCCCGGTATAACGTGCGTGCCCGGTATAGCGTGTGTGCCCGGTATAACGTGCGTGCCCGGTATGTCCCCGGCCGCTGAACTTACACGCTGTTGAGAGGTTGCTCCTTTTCCGCTCCTCTTTTCTCCGCGCAGCTTCCTGACGCCTCCAGACTAACAGAAGTCACCACTCAGACCCGCTGCACACTTACATGAAACCTGCGGATAACAGTTGGGTTTGCATTTCTATATCTAATGGAACATCGTTTATTCTTTCTGTTCGGGGAGGATCAGTAAGGAAACTTTTAGACGGAACGCACGGATATCCTCCTGCAAACACCTGGTTGGCAGCAGTTTTATTGTAAGTCCTTTAATATTGTGGGGAGAAACATTTATATTGTCAGAACATTAGACAGATGCATGTAACGTGTTTTAATGCTCAGTTGGTTACATTGCGCACAGAAAAGCCTGGGCATTTGGGTCGTTATTCAAACCCAATGCCAATTAATATACAGTGGTTCGTCTCTTCATTATATAATACATACGGGTTTTAATGCCATTTGTGCGGATTTGATCATTACATGTATATTGGTGAGAGACAGACGTTGATGCGTAAATCTGGGCACTTCTGTGACCTTTTGGTTTGCGCGCGACTTTTCTGTCGAAATAAATATCTGAGGGAGAAAACGGCTGTTGTATATATGGAGAAAAATGTGCAAATAATTATATTTCCATACATTCACATTTACGCACATTGCATTTTCACTCGCAACGGTTTAACCAATGTTTTTCATAAACCAAAAACCTTTTAACTCTGAAATTAACAAAACATATGTTATTAAAAGTATTTGAAGTTCAATGTGGTTCTGCATTTCCATGTCTTTGTTTGGTTTTGCAGTATTATTGTTAATTCATTATTAATATACAAAATAATTGTATGAACTACATTTGACTGATTGTTAATATAAGTGAAAATAATTTATTTTCTGACAGATTTAGATTTTTTTATTATCATTTACATGCATGTGGGTGCCTCTCGTTTAGCGAATTGATTAAAGGCAATATCTTGTTTTGCTATATTTATGTTGGCATTGCGTGGCAATTAAAACACAGAATGATGATTAATTTGACAGTGGCTATCGGCCCTTGCTCCTACCAGTGCTGTTTGAAGAGGGTAATGGAGATGTTAAGAGCAACAGTAAATCCAAGGTCCCTGGGCTGTGAAAAGCACCGCGGGTTTCTCCTTTGATCTCCTGTCCCAGAGGACCAACTATGTGACAACATAAAAACTCATCTAAATGGCGTTTTTCGGAGCCGTTGACGCATGCGTTTGGTTCATTATCGTGCTAATTCAATATATTGAAATGATTCTCGTATTGTTTTATTAGTTATTTTCTAACGGTGTTTCCTCAGGATCGCTTTCCCAGTTGACAGCGTGTTGTTTCTGCTTCTCCACATTTCTGTTCACCCATCGGTGCCTCAGCTGGGTGTCGATCCGCTAAACTGCTGTCTACGTGGACCGGTTCCGGGGATAAAGTGTTCCGTCCACCAGACAACCTTACCCGGAAATATACATCTAAACAGATCGTCATGGCGACCAATGGTACTAAAGCCACAGATGGACATGTTCTAACAGAGGTGAATGCGGAACCCAACGACAAACCCAAAACACTGGTCGTCAAGGTCCAGAAAAAGGAACTTCCCGAAAGAGAAAACTGGACCGGAAAATTCGACTTTCTCCTGTCTTGCGTCGGGTACGCAATTGGACTTGGAAATGTCTGGAGGTTCCCTTATCTGTGTGGGAAGAACGGGGGAGGTAATCTACATGCTGGCATATGTTCAAAAGAAAAGAAGGCAAACTAATTGACCTCACAATCAGATCATTTGCTCTCGGGCTGAATAATCTGAATAATCTCAGTTAATTCCACATTGTGCGTAATTACGCGCAACTTCATAAACAACACGCCGATACAATTAAATTCAGATGCCTCAGTGTGCTTTGAAATACTGGTTTATTTCATTTTGATTATTTTACACTATAATTCTATTTTATATAAATGTCATTTCATTCACCATTCTACCTTTTGTTTACCCTCGATCTGTTCCTCTGTTCCTCTGTTCAGGCGCCTTCCTGATCCCCTACTTTCTGACGCTCATATTCGCCGGCATGCCGCTGTTTCTGCTTGAAACGTCTCTTGGTCAGTACACGTCTATCGGAGGGCTCGGAGTGTGGAAACTGGCCCCCATGTTCAAAGGTAAATACAACCCTACGGTAATTAGTCAATACTGTGGATTCACGCGTAGAAAGATGCTTCCAGTTTAAAATCTCCCAAAGGCAAACTGAATTTTACATGTTTTAATTACTTTAAAATGTTTACATTCATCTAATTATTTGATAAATGCACCAAAAATATTAACTGGCTGTATTAAACGACCGGATATTTAAAGTGTACCTCTTCTAGGTGTGGGACTGGCTGCAGCTGTGCTTTCGTTCTGGCTAAATATTTATTACATTGTGATCATTGCCTGGGCTATTTACTATTTATGGTCTTCCTTCACTTCTGTGAGTATAACATTTATTAGTTATTTTTATAAAAACAATAACATGTTTAATTCATTTATGTTATGCCTGTAGTGTAGAAAGGAAAGATTATCTTCCCGTTGAATATCTTTAAGTGGCATGGAATTGGGTATTCACAAATGCCTTTTTTTGGATCCATTTGTAAGCTAAAGGACAATGAATACAAGGATATTTCTTTCATGCAGAGAACATTCAAAGACATCTGATTCGGCCTTCAGTGTCCTTCCAAAAACATTAAGATGCCTGACGCCTTGGTGAAAGACATTGGCAGAATTACAAAATTGTTCTTTGTCACAGGAGCTACCGTGGCAGTCTTGTGGCAATTCTTGGAATACAGAGCGATGTTATTCCAACTACAGCATCCTGAATACGGCCAACATGACCAGTGCGGTTCAGGAATTCTGGGAGTAGGAACACATGTTTTTCTTCATCCATTATAACAGTTTGCTTGTATTTGGTCTGTGGTTCCATCACACACTATCGACAAAAAAGTGACGGGATGTAGTGGGTTTAAGGGTTCATAAATGAGTTTAATTGACCAGTTGATGATTTGATTGATTGATTGGTTGATTGATTGTGTTGTCTTCCAGGCGTAACATGCACCAGATGAGTGACGGCCTGGAGAAGCCTGGGGAGATTAGAGCGCCACTAGCCATCACGCTAGCCATCGCCTGGGTGCTTGTCTATTTCTGTATTTGGAAAGGTGTAGCCTGGACGGGCAAGGTAGGACCCTCTCCTGCCCCAGCATAAAGGCTTCAGCACGGATTTATTTGGTGCTCCGTGTTGGATTCTTGTTGCAATTTTGTTGCCATAATGGATTTTAGTGGCTATTTGGATTTTGACAGGATGTCCAGCAGGCCCTTTGGATTAAATGCTTACAGAATGAAATCCATTGTAAAAAAAACGCTGCCTGAAAAGAAATGCAGTTAAATTAAAACATGTGTTGAGTCAACATGCAAAATGTGTTAAGTCAACATGCCAAAATGTGTTGAGTCAACATGCCAAAATGTGTTAAGTCAACATGCCAAAATGTGTCGAGTCAACATGCCTTCATTACATTGGTCAGGACCACATGGTGACACAACACTAACCTCACTAGTGATACATGTGCCTTCATTACATTGGTCAGGACCACATGGTGACACAACACTAACCTCACTAGTGATACATGTGCCTTCATTACATTGGTCAGGACCACATGGTGACACAACACTAACCTCACTAGTGATACATGTGCCTTCATTACATTGGTCAGGACCACATGGTGACACAACACTAACCTCACTAGTGTTACACATGTGCCTTCATTACATTGGTCAGGACCACATGGTGACACAACACTAACCTCACTAGTGATACATGTGCCTTCATTACATTGGTCAGGACCACATGGTGACACAACACTAACCTCACTAGTGTTACACATGTGCCTTCATTACATTGGTCAGGACCACATGGTGACACAACACTAACCTCACTAGTGTTACACATGTGCCTTCATTACATTGGTCAGGACCACATGGTGACACAACACTAACCTCACTAGTGATACATGTGCCTTCATTACATTGGTCAGGACCACATGGTGACACAACACTAACCTCACTAGTGTCCAATCTGCTTTCCCTGTGTGGACCCCGTGCATCTTTAAGATATCATTCTCATTAACGGTACAAGGTCGATGTATTTGGACAGGCTGTTCTCTCCTCCCCAAGGTCAGGTGTGTTTCCTGGAGTATTTAATAAAAGAACTGACCTAGTTCCAAAACACTCTTACTATCAAGTTTTTCCAACCTGTTTCAGGTGGAGTACTCTCATGTTTTCACAACCTGTTTCAGGTGGAGTACTATCATTTTTTCACAACCTGTTTCAGGTGGAGTTCTATCATGTTTTCCCAACCTGTTTCAGGTGGAGTACTGTCATGTTTTCCCAACCTGTTTCAGGTGGAGTTCTATCATGTTTTCCCAACCTGTTTCAGGTGGAGTACTGTCATGTTTTCCCAACCTGTTTCAGGTGGAGTACTGTCATGTTTTCCCAACCTGTTTCAGGTGGAGTACTGTCATGTTTTCCCAACCTGTTTCAGGTGGAGTTCTATCATGTTTTCCCAACCTGTTTCAGGTGGAGTTCTATCATGTTTTCCCAACCTGTTTCAGGTGGAGTTCTATCATGTTTTCCCAACCTGTTTCAGGTGGAGTTCTATCATGTTTTCCCAACCTGTTTCAGGTGGAGTTCTATCATGTTTTCACAACCTGTTTCAGGTGGAGTACTGTCATGTTTTCCCAACCTGTTTCAGGTGGAGTTCTATCATGTTTTCCCAACCTGTTTCAGGTGGAGTACTATCGGTTGTTTCAGTTGAAGTACTTGAAAGTGTCCCATTTCCGGTCAAATACTAACAAGTTCCTTCCTCCTCACCTGTTTCAGAAGCACTAAGACGTTTCTCTCTTTCAATCTATTTCAGGTGGTGTACTTCTCAGCTACCTACCCATACTTTATGCTTTTCATCCTCTTCTGTCGTGGCATTACTCTTCCCGGAGCCATTGATGGAATTCTCTTCTACATTACCCCCAACTTCGAGAAGCTCAAAGAATCAGAGGTAGCTGGCATTGTCAAAAACAACAACACAATGGAGTTTGAAAAGCTGCCAATTGCTGTTTTATATTAATATATATGCTAAGATTTACAGAGAGTTTTTTTTATTTCCATTGCGTTTAAATTCATATTCTTTTAATATACAGTGTTGTTGGTTTGCAGTTTTCATTTTGCAGTGTGTTTCCATTAGCTTTGTTGGTTAATTTGCAGTGTGTTTCCATTAGCTTTGTTGGTTAATTTGCAGTGTGTTTCCATTAGCTTTGTTGGTTAATTTGCAGTGTGTTTCCATTAGCTTTGTTGGTTAATTTGCAGTGTGTTTCCATTAGCTTTGTTGGTTAATTTGCAGTGTGTTTCCATTAGCTTTGTTGGTTAATTTGCAGTGTGTTTCCATTAGCTTTGTTGGTTAATTTGCAGTGTGTTTCCATTAGCTTTGTTGGTTAATTTGCAGTGTGTTTCCAGTAGCTTTGTTGGTTAATTTGCAGTGTGTTTTGACTCTCCTCTGTGTTGTCAGGTGTGGTTGGATGCTGCCACACAGATCTTTTTCTCCTATGGACTCGGGCTGGGATCACTGATCGCTCTGGGAAGCTACAACCCTTTCAATAATAACGTATACAGGTAGGTGGATCTCCATCACCTTGCTTAACCTCTGGAGACAGAAACAGAGGGAGGGAGAGAAAGACATGTAGAGACAGAGTGTAAACAGAGAGAGAGAGAGAAATAAAGGTAGAGACAGAGTGACCGAGGGAGAAAGAGAAATGAAGGTAGAGACAGAGTGTAACAGAGGGAGAAACAGTTCACATGTTAGCTGCCAAACCATCTCTTATCTCTTTCTATTTTCAATTCTTACAGCATTTGAACAAAAGCCAATCCATTGATTATGTAACTCGGCCACAGAATGCAAGCCCCGCCCCCCACCAAACCAAATGTGTTCCCATTTGATAAGGGCCCCGTCAGTGTCACAGCAGCCCTTCCAATCCATGCTTTGTCTTCCCTTTGTTTCCCTCTGCAGAGATTCAATCATTGTGTGCTGTATCAACTCCTTCACCAGCATGTTCGCTGGTTTGGTCATCTTCTCCATTGTGGGCTTCATGGCCAACGTGACAAAAAGGCCAATAATAGAAGTAGCTGCTTCAGGTAATTGCCATTCACTGCTGCTATTGATCCATGGGATAGTCTGGTGTGTCCAGGAAACAGATAATATGGATGTACCCTTTAACTCACGCCTGTAGAGATGGCCTGTGAGGATTTCCATATACAGCTCAATGTATTACAGATCATTACAGATGACTAAATGGGACCGGGGTAAGGTGCCCAGCTCACAAGATACGTTGGCAGGTTTAGGTTCTCAGCAGAGCTGAGTCAGTCCAGTACCTGTGAGAAATAGAAGCACATGTCCAGACAGTCAAACAAATAAAAAAGATAATCAATATAGAAAATACATTATTTTCATTTCAGACATTACATTTGGCTTCTGTAGAAGGTCCAGGAGGTGTCCCATTGTGGAATGAAATACATGCTTGCTCCCTTCTAAAATTTTGTTCTAGTTTTTCTAAAGTCAATAACACCCCGTAGTAATGCAGTCGTGCACTGGTTGGGGAACATTCTTCCACTCAGGAACATGTCTTGACAAGGTCACCATTTAGCCCTTAGATAAGCTTGATCCAGTTTGCAACAACAAGAAAGCAGTTCTGCAAAATTTAGTGTGCCCATATATTTGTGAGCCTAAGACTTATTACTGTAGATGGGAATCAGAGGGTTGTCATATCCAGTCTCTAACACGTGTGCACATTACTGTAGATGGAAATCAGAGGGTTGTCATATCCAGTCTCTAACACTTGTGCACATTACTGTAGATGGAAATCAGAGGGTTGTCATATCCAGTCTCTAACACTTGTGCACATTACTGTAGATGGAAATCAGAGGGTTGTCATATCCAGTCTCTAACACTTGTGCACATTACTGTAGATGGGAATCAGAGGGTTGTCATATCCAGTCTCTAACACTTGTGCACATTACTGTAGATGGAAATCAGAGGGTTGTCATATCCAGTCTCTTAGGGTGAATGTTGTGTTCTAGGCCCCGGTCTGGCATTTTTGGCCTACCCTGAGGCAGTGACCCAGCTGCCCATCTCTCCTCTCTGGGCCATCCTGTTCTTCTCTATGTTGTTGATGTTGGGAATCGACAGTCAGGTGACGACAAACAAACAGACAGTTCACATTTCTGTTGTGTTTCGTCTTGTCCCCTGTTGTATCTGTTTTGCGTTATGTTGTGCTGTTCTGTCGTCTTTTGTTGTAGAACCCAATGTGTTCCGTGCTGTGTGTAGTACCTGATTTGTTCCATGTTGTGTGTAGAACCTGATTTGTTCCATGTTGTATGTAGAACCTGATTGGTTCCGTGCTGTGTGTAGAACCGGATTAGTTCCGCCCTGTGTGCATAACCTGATTGGTTCCGTATTGTGTGTAGAACCTGATTTGTTCTGTATTGTGTGTAGAACCTGATAAGTTCCGCATTGTGTGCATTACCTGATAAGTTCCGTATTGTGTGTAGAACCTGATTGGTTCCGTATTGTGTGTAGAACCTGATTGGTTCCGTATTGTGTGTAGAACCTGATTTGTTCTGTATTGTGTGTAGAACCTGATTGGTTCCGTTTTGTGTGTAGAACCTGATTGGTTCCGTATTGTGTGTAGAACCTGATTGGTTCCGTATTGTGTGTAGTTCTGTACTGTAGAAGGCTTCATCACTGCGCTGGTCGATGAGTTCCCCAGGGCTCTGAGAGGAAGACGTGAAATCTTCATCGCTGTTGTCTGCCTGGTCTCGTATATTATTGGCCTGTCCAATATCACACAGGTATAGTACACACACACACACAGACACACACACACACACACACACACACACACACACACACACACACACACACACACACACACACACACACACACACACACACACACACCTGGATGGATGACATACAAAACAGCTCAACAGGTTCCCAATGTAGAAAGGTCCCTGTTTGATCTAGCCATGGTATATCAAATGTCTGTTCTTTCAGGTTTTAGGCGGAGTGTTTGTAAAGCACTTTGTGACAACTGTTATTATGAAATTGTATTTTATGAAATACATTTGATTGAAGTATCACAGTGGTCCCAGTCAGCCTGTTTAGTGTGGCAATTTGTTTCCTGTGCCATAGTCATATAGGATGGTGCAAATTGTCTCAGGGTTAACGTGGATGGATGTCAAACAGAGAAGCCAATCTTTGTTGTGTTCCAGCAAATCTCATGGTAGTCAAGTTAAGTTGAGGTTGTTGGGAAGGGAATGCATACTCCTCCATGTGTAGGTATGAAGTGAATGTTACGTAAATTGGTTGAGCCAGCAGTGTGATACGAAGCAGAACAGCTTGGCCAGATGTTTATTGCAGGGTGCAATGCATTCACACCCCGCCGTTGCCAAACGCAGTCACACTAAAGACATTACTCCATTCCGCAGTCTCAAAACCGCCATCTCAAAACCTATATCACCGTATGGGAACGTATATATAATGTATGAGAACGTATATCACCATATGGGAACGTATATATAACGTATGTGAGCGTATATATAATGTATGGGGAAACGTACCCACACAAGTTTGATTTGAATGAAATGGTATTGGCGCTAATGCCTTTTCTGTTCTCACAGGGTGGGCTGTATGTCTTCAAGTTGTTTGACTACTACTCTGCCAGCGGGATGTGTTTGCTTTTCCTCGTCTTTTTTGAGTGTGTCTCCATATCCTGGTTCTACGGTGAGTCACTGACATCTCTCCTTGTCCGTTGGGGTCAGTTGCAACATCGTGTCTTCAGACTGATGTGTAATACCAAGCTGTTTGGGTTTGGACTTAATAATAATAGTCTTCATAAAAGCCTCTGGGTCGATCAACATATTAGCTGAACACAATAACTCTGCTCAACATATTAGCATTTAGATCAGGAATAGGTTTCAGTCTTTAGGCCTTGGAACAGTCCTTCCATTTTTTGTAACAACAATCTTAAAGCCAGTTTGTGTAACAGTCTTTGGGTCGACACATTGTAACAGTCTTTGGGTCGACACATTGTAACAGTCTTTGGGTCGACACATTGTAACAGTCTTTGGGTCGGCACATTGTAACAGTCTTTGGGTCGACACATTGTAACAGTCTTTGGGTCGGCACATTGTAACAGTCATTGGGTCGGCACATTGTAACAGTCTTTGGGTCGACACATTGTAACAGTCTTTGGGTCGGCACATTGTAACAGTCATTGGGTCGGCACATTGTAACAGTCTTTGGGTCGGCACATTGTAACAGTCTTTGGGTCTGCACATTGTAACAGTCTTTGGGTCGACA
This sequence comes from Dallia pectoralis, assembly GCA_029465975.1. Lineage (NCBI taxonomy): Eukaryota > Metazoa > Chordata > Actinopteri > Esociformes > Umbridae > Dallia > Dallia pectoralis. The sequence goes on along the minus strand of CM055749.1, from coordinate 1,532,614 downwards.
CATTGTAACAGTCTTTGGGTCGACACATTGTAACAGTCTTTGGGTCGGCACATTGTAACAGTCTTTGGGTCTGCACATTGTAACAGTCTTTGGGTCGGCACATCGTAACAGATCCTTGTTGTTCATCATATGATCTTTAATGATCTGTAATGTCCTCTCTTCTATATGATGCAGGTGCAGAGAAGTTCATCACCAACATTGAGGAGATGATTGGCTTCAGGCCCTGTCTGTGGTGGAAACTGTGCTGGGTGGTCTTCACTCCTCTGATTGTAGCCGTACGTTCCTCTTGTCTCTTAAGCCACTAAAATCAACACTCAATTTAACTCCAAGCTTCTGGTGTTTCATCTTTCTTGTAACCCGGTTGAGTGATCGAAGCAATTAGGTACTCAAATCTAACGGCTAATCTAAAGTAATGGGCTGCTCCAGCTGGATGCAATTTGCATAAACGATAGCCAAGGGGCACCGTGATGCAACCGTCATGTTCCCCCTGGGTTCTCTCAACGGGGCCCACCTCCGCTAGCATGTAACCGGGCCATTCTCCTGTGTTCTCTCTCCCAGGGAGTGTTTCTGTTCAGCGCCATCCAGATGGTTCCCCTCACCATGAATAACTACGTGTTCCCGGCCTGGGGTCAGGGAGTTGGCTGGTGCATGGCCCTGTCCTCCATGCTGCTCATCCCTGGATACATGGTCTACATGTTCCTCACACTCAAGGGAGACTACAAACAGGTAACCACACCCCCTTTAACCCCCCTTCTCTTCCCTGTTGTGTGTAACTGCACATCCACGCAGAACGGGGGACCCCCGAGGACGTCACACACACACACACACATACACACACACATACACACACACACACGCACATACACACACACATACACACACACATACACACACATATACACACACAAACACGCACATACAAACACACACACACACACACATACACACACCAACCAACGCAGGAGGGTTGAGGCTTGTGGTCGTGGCTGGAATGGTGGCAGGCTTTTGGTTCCATGCCTTTAAGAGGGACTTGAGTTCACCAATAGAGTGCAACCTCTCATCCACTGAGTCTCCTGACAAGCCCTGACAAGCCCAATCAGAACCGCAATACTGGTTGGAGGGGAGATGCAGTTCCATCTTCAATTCTCCCGAGCTCGCTGGGAGTTGCTACGAGGAGAGGGCTAACGCTGGCGGATTTGCAGCTTGCAATAATCATTTCTTAATCCTTATAAATACGTTTCCTTGTCACAGACATGAAAGAGATTTAGCACAAAAAAAAGTTGGGGAGAATGTTAAAATGTATAATAATAATATATAAATATATGCAGATACAGACATGCAGCTACAGACACACAGATACAGACATGCAGCTACAGACATGCAGATACAGACATGCAGCTACAGACACACAGAGACAGACATGCAGCTACAGACATGCAGATACAGACATGCAGCTACAGACACACAGATACAGACATGCAGCTACAGACACACAGATACAGACATGCAGCTACAGACACACAGATACAGACATGCAGCTACAGACACGCAGCTACAGACACGCGGATACAGACACACAGATACAGACATGTAGCTACAGACACGCAGCTACAGACACGCGGATACAGACACACAGATACAGACATGCAGCTACAGACACGCAGCTACAGACACGCGGATACAGACACACAGATACAGACATGTAGATACAGACACGCAGATACAGACACGCAGATACAGACATGCAGATACAGACATGCAGCTACAGACACGCGGATACAGACACGCAGATACAGACACGCAACTACAGACATGCAGCTACAGACATGCAGCTACAGACACGCAGCTACAGACACGCAGCTACAGACACCATGGATGTACAGCTGGGAAGATCACAGGGGCAGGTATGAAGCTAATCAGTCATGTGACCCTCCGTCACCAGTGAAAGTAATTGCTGGTTCTGCTGTTGTCAGAGATGGAGCACAGTGGTCGTCACTAGCAACGGAATGAGCAGCTGACATCCACTTCATGTCAGCCTGCAGAGTCTCGATTACCTAAATTGTAGCAATCAGTTCCCTGATTAGTATGTGCCAAACTGCAGACGAGGCTTTAATCTCGGATTCTGTGCCGGCTAGCAGCTACGTTCCGCTCAATTCAACGTCTGCTAAAACCTCCCGTTCTGTTGCAGCGTTTGCAGGCGGCCATGTTGTCCCTCCACCACTGGCGTTCTGCCGTGTTCTGAATGTGCCCTTGTCTCCCACCCTGTAGCGCCTGCGGATAATGACCCAGCCGCCGGTGATGGTGAAAGGAGAGCGCCAGGAGAACGGGCCCGATCAGGCAGCCGCAGCTGCGTTAGCGGAAAACCCAGCGGCGGAAGAGGCTTACATCTAAACCTGGTTCAGCCGTCTACGAGGCCAGCGCTCTGCAGAGAACGTAACGTAATCACGGTGAAGCACAGCCAAGGAATGAGGCTCAAATGGCGCTCTATCCCCTATATAACTCTCTGCTTTTAACCAGGGTTCAAATTAGAAGCAATTACCATTACTCATAGAGGTCCTGGTCAAAAGTGGTGGACAACATAGGGGACAGTGTGCCATTTGAGATTCAGATGCATCTGTTATCCAATCAGCTACCTCCTGGGGAAACATGTGACCAACCTGATTACGCGTTTGTTTAGTTTCTTTTTAGCGTTCACTTATTTCTGTTTGTAAAAAAAAATTGAATGAAGAAAAACAAACTACCCAGCAATGTGGTTCTGATTGTTTGTGTTTCATATGCAAATATGTTAGACTTTCTAAAATTATTACCTAGAACATTACTGTAATTTCAATTATGATTTCAATTTGGAGGCCCAATGTGATTCAAAACTGTGCTAATTGAAAATATTCACTTAATTAATACATTAAAAAATATATTGTAATAAGGAAAGATATAAAATATCATCTGTATGCTCAAATTTAAAATAAATACAGAGTGATAAATGCAATGTTTAGGTATGCAAACAAATGCAATGTAAAAAACTGCGTTGTGGATATCAATACTGATGAATTATAAGCAATGACCATTATGAAGTGCCACCAATAAGGGCAAATCTCTGTATATATAATTATTCCTTTCTTAAACCCTGCAATTTGCTACTTTCACCCGTGTTTATTTTCCGGGGAAATCAATAAAGAAGCACAATGCCAGGACAAATTTTGATGTGCTTTACACAACACAACCTGTCACAAAACGCAGATAACCGTTACGTACGAGAGACTGTTACAATTGTATCTTTGTTTTCTAAAGAACAATAACTTTGTATGTGTCAGAAACATTTTTTAATGATTTGTAGGATTATTTTTTCTATGTGAGCGTGAGAAGGACCAAAATCATACTCGTGAAAATGGATTAGCGCGAACACGAACAAAAGCCTACCGAGATGAGAAGCCCCTCCCCTTTCTCCAGTGCAGTGAACAGGGTTCTAATGTGCAGAATATTATCAGAAGCAGCATCTATTGGACAAACCCTCCTACAGATCTAGGGGTTTAGTCCAACCCTGTTTACCATTATAACGTCCCAATCCTCAGGAACTGCCGTGAAAAGTGACCAAATGATCTGCTGAGAGAGCAGAGAAGTGAGCTGTGAGACATACAAATGAAGGCCTTCCTCCAGTAGGTCCTTATTCAGTCATTCCGTTGGAATTCTGTGCAGGTTTCCAATGTCAGGATCTGAGAGAGCCATTTTACTGAAAGCCTAACCTGCTGAGAAACCACAGGCCAATATTACGTTTGAAACTATACCTTATTTTTTATTATTGAAAAGCAAACATATGCATCATTTAGTTGTTCTGCAATAGATATTGATATATGACATGTGTATTTAGTCAGATTATATATTAATTACACAAATGATCATGGCTGTATTTCTGTAAGGATAAAACTAGTACGCTTTTTGCGCAGCTGAACGCCATAGGAATCTGGTCTAAAGTAGTCTTTTCATTCTCTGCAAAGATTACAACGTGCAATGACTGAAGGGTTCCATGAATTTTGTATAAAGTTACCATTCTGCAGTTTACTGTCAAAAATGATGTTGTAAAACTGTATTCTGTATTACATGTAACTGTGATGTCTGTATGACCCGACGTTCTGTCTAAATGTTGAAAAAATCTTATATTATATGCTGTTTTATGCAATAATATGATTATCTCAGAAACCGAAGCACATATCTTTCTGAAATGTATACATAATAAATGACAATAACAATAATAGAATAATAACTAAATAGATAAAATGTCTAGTGAAAGAATCTTGTTTTGTATATTTCTAACTGTTTCATGGGCCTGATGTAAAATATCATATGTAAAAAATATAATAAATGTCTTTAGATGGTGTTATATGAAAAAGCATGATTGCCATAAATGTTATCTGCATAAGTAAATAAAGAACTATAGATTATAATGTGTGCTTTCATAATGTGAATTGTTTGGAGAAAAACCCACAGTAAAATGAACATCTATAGTGACACCTACAGTATAATGAACATCTATAGTGACACCTACAGTATAATGAACATCTATAGTGACACCTACAGTATAATGAACATCTATAGTGACACCTACAGTATAATGAACATCTATAGTGACACCTACAGTATAATGAACATCTACATCTACAGTATAATGAACATCTATAGTGAAACCTACAGTATAATGAACATCTATAGTGACACCTACAGTATAATGAACATCTATAGTGACACCTACAGTATAATGAACATCTATAGTGACACCTACAGTATAATGAACATCTATAGTGACACCTACAGTATAATGAACATCTATAGTGACACCTACAGTATAATGAACATCTATAGTGACACCTACAGTATAATGAACATCTATAGTGACACCTACAGTATAATGAACATCTATAGTGACACCTACAGTATAATGAACATCTATAGTGACACCTACAGTATAATGAACATCTATAGTGACACCTACAGTATAATGAACATCTATAGTGACACCTACAGTATAATGAACATCTATAGTGACACCTACAGTATAATGAACATCTATAGTGACACCTACAGTATAATGAACATCTATAGTGACACCTACAGTATAATGAACATCTATAGTGACACCTACAGTATAATGAACATCTATAGTGACACCTACAGTATAATGAACATCTATAGTGACACCTACAGTATAATGAACATCTATAGTGACACCTACAGTATAATGAACATCTATAGTGACACCTACAGTATAATGAACATCTATAGTGAAACCTACAGTATAATGAACATCTACAGTATAATGAACATCTATAGTGACACCTACAGTATAATGAACATCTATAGTGACACCTACAGTATAATGAACATCTATAGTGACACCTACAGTATAATGAACATCTATAGTGACACCTACAGTATAATGAACATCTATAGTGAAACCTACAGTATAATGAACATCTATAGTGACACCTACAGTATAATGAACATCTATAGTGACACCTACAGTATAATGAACATCTATAGTGACACCTACAGTATAATGAACATCTATAGTGACACCTACAGTATAATGAACATCTATAATGGAAATATGAATCAAAATGATAGCAATAAATCTCTTTCTCTGTCGTCCCTCTCTGTTTTTATCTGTGCTTTTCTCTCTATAACACGATCAGATCAGTGTGTGTGTGTGTGTGTGGACAAACTCAGACCAACAGAGCCCCCCCCACCCCATGTCATTGCTCTCCTCTGGCTCTGTTTAAACATGTATCCAATATGTTCGGATCTTCTCTCTCTACACTGATGAGATGTGAGACCACAGTCGTGTCTTTTGATTACATGTCGGCACAAACAGAGTGTTACTCACAGAACATGCACTCATTTGACTGAATAAAGGTTAGATGTGCATGAGCTGCTGAATGTTTTGGTAGATGTGAGGACGTGTTAGTGTGTAAGTATCTGAACGTGTCGCCTGTCCAATCAAGCATGTTTATTTATCCCCCACTGTTCTGTCAGTTTTCGTTTCTCTACTAAAGATGTCCTCCCCAAACCTCTGATCACATCACCCCGGGGTTGAGTTTTAACCCTAACCCGGCACACCTGACTCCGTTAAACATTCGCAGATGCCTGAGGTTAGTCAGGATGAGAAGGAAAGCTCTTACTCTGTCTGCCAGGGATGACGGGGCTGAATTTGAGCTTCCCAGGTCACCCTGATCCGGTTATTCTCAGCTGAATGAACACAGGCAGGTTGTTATGCATCGTAATATTAGGTGTCCAAATTAACCAAACGGCACAACCACTGCATATCTAAGATCAAAATAAATTGTATTTAGCAGATTATGATTGTTTAAAAATATATATTTTTTTACTTCCGAAGATCACACAATATCTAAACGTTGAGTTAAAGCTTCTGTTAGCGTATCGGCTGCTAGCAGAAAGCCTGACAGGCTGAAAGACAGGCGAGGCAGAGGCCTTATCTGCTCTTCACAGGCTCGGATTATATTTGGCAGTTTCACAAAGAAATGTAATGAACAGATTTAATTGCCTTGCTCTGCTGAGTCGACTGCATGGTCAAAACACACGCTGCAAAACACACGCTGCAAAACACACGCTGCAAAATACACGCTGCAAAGACACACTGCTAGACAGTATCCTGTTGGCAGTATCCTGGTAGGTTGATGTCAGGTTGGCAGTATCCTGGTAGGTTGATGTCAGGTTGGCAGTATCCTGGTAGGTTGATGTCAGGTTGGCAGTATTCTGGTAGGTTGATGTCAGGTTGGCAGTATCCTGGTAGGATGATGTCAGGTTGGCAGTATCCTGGTAGGTTAATGTCAGGTTGGCAGTATCCTGGTAGGTTGATGTCAGGTTGGCAGTATCCTGGTAGGTTGATGTCAGGTTGGCAGTATCCTGGTAGGATGATGTCAGGTTGGCAGTATCCTGGTAGGTTGATGTCAGGTTGGCAGTATCCTGGTAGGTTGATGTCAGGTTGGCAGTATCCTGGTAGGTTGATGTCAGGTTGGCAGTATCTTGGTAGGTTACTGACATCAACCAGGAAACATCAAACAGCAAGAAAAGGTAATTGACAAGGACTAATTTCTTGTTCAGTCAACGTTTAGGTCACTTCTCTATTCAATACATGTTGACAGACGAGGCTTCTGACCAGAGGGAGTCGATGACCTTCAATGATGTGGTGAAAAAAACACCCAACCCAGCAACCAATGAAGTGACATTAATCACTGCAATTTTACCCTGTTCAAATGTAAGTAACCTCACTGGACCCTGGAATTAACTGAAAACGACTACCTCACTGAACCCAATAGCACTTAGATGTGCACATCACTACCTCACTGAACCCAATAACACTTAGATGTGCTCATCACTACCTCACTGAACCCAATAACACTTAGATGTGCTCATCACTACCTCACTGAACCCAATACTGAGAAACCTGTTCCACCTGAGTAGAGGCCAAAGAAAAACAGATTTGGGGTCACCTCAGAGACAGGATTAAACTGAAAGTAAACGCTGACTCAAAAGGTATTCAGGATAATAGGAGTTGGTATTAGAATTTCTGTGCAGTAAATGAGAGCACGCTGTCCTTTTGGCTTCCGTCACGGCGCCGTGGTGAAGAGGGTACCGCAGCTGGGAACAGAGATACATGGTGGTAATTAGAATTGGCGTTGATACGGTGTAAAACATGAGGGACACTGAGAGGGAAGGAGAGCAATTGTCTCCTGCAGTCAGTGCGATGAGGACCGATGTTTGTCCATGGTCAAATAAACTGGGCATTTTCTGCCTCGTTAATATACAAAATGAGCATTTTCTGCCTTTTTGTCCAACAAAATAACATAAAATTGAGCCGAAATATTATGAAACCCTTTTACAATTATGTTTGGACTATTGAAACATGTTGAGCGCATCACAATTAGATAATTAATTAAGACTCCACTCACATCATCTATCCCCACTGACTGACATCACAATTAGATAATTAATTAAGACCCCAGTCACATCATCTATCCCCACTGACTGACATCACAATTAGATAATTAATTAAGGCCCCAGTCACATCATCTATCCCCACTGACTGACATCACAATTGGACATATACTGCTAATAGTTAAAATCAGGGAAAAATCACTAAACACCAGAAGACTGTAAACAAGGGAGACAGGCCACTGTCAGACTCCAGACTACATGATTTATTTTCCTTTTGGACTCACATCTCAGGTTGGTTAAGCTCTCAGCAAGCACATAATAGTTAACCCGTGGTGTTTCTGCTGTGACCTACTTTAGTGTGTTGAGCTGTAATGTTTTTCATTTTTTATTTTATTATTCAGTCAGATGAGTGGCCCACATTAGAAGTGATGTACGGTGCTTCATATATGACACATGGACTCTAAAGATAGTTTAGATTACTGTGAGGCGTTTTTGAGATACGCTTTTGGGTTTTCAGTTTGCTCCTTGTAATGTGTACGGACAGAGTGCTACCCAGACTTGGAGGGCTGGGCTTAGATGAGCAGACTAAACCTGTACGCATTTGACGTTAGGTTGAGTACTAATCAGTGCTCGGGGGGAACTTGCCAGCAACAACTGAGTCACCCAGAGCCGATATTGAAAAACATTTTCTTTCCTTTAACACTGCAGTCCATCAGGGTGTTCCATTAGCCATACAAATCGAGAGAAATACAATGTGCGATTGAGTTAGATAGGGACAGAAATATAGACAGATGTAGAGACAGATGTAGAGACAGATATTGAGACAGATATTGAGACAGATATTGAGACAGAAATATAGACAGATATAGAGACAGAGATAGAGACAGATATAGAGACAGATATAGAGACAGATATAGAGACAGAGATAGAGACAGATATAGAGACAGAGACAGAGACAGAGACAGATATAGAGACAGATATAGAGACAGAGACAGAGACAGATATAGAGACAGAGATATAGAGACAGAGATATAGAGACAGATATAGAGACAGATATAGAGACAGATATAGAGACAGATATAGAGACAGATATAGAGACTCCACAAAGCGATTCCACAAACAGCGCAGCTCCTAAACCAATGGTTAAAGTAACAGATAGTGAACACTGGTTCAGATAAGTGTGCCATATACAGACCCCAGAAACCCCAGCGCACCCCTCGTCCCCTTTCTTATGGTAAACCCTCAGTGTTTAGAGAAAATAGAGGAAAACTGTGACTCACCGTTGACTGAGAGGATGAAGCTGCTTAGACTGTTAATGTTTCAGAATGAATGAAGGTCTTAATTCCTGGTTCACTGGCTCTCTAGGTTTCTCTGTTCATTTCAGTTTCACTTTAAAGGCCTTTGTTGGCGTGGAACACTTTTGTTTACATTCCCAAAGTATGTGGGAAATAAAAGAGCTATTGTACATTTTTTATACAAGAATAAAATGAATTCATAATGTTCTGTCTCTGTCTCGCTTCTCTACCTCTTCTCTGTAATGGATACATGTATTCTCTCATTACTGTAAGTTGTTTTGGAGAAGAGTGTCTGCAGAAAGACTCACTTACTTTGTCTCGGTTTCTTTCCACACCGACTCAAACCCTATCATGGGGAAACTGCTCAATTGCTTGTCGTTGAAAACATGTTTCTTTAATATAGCTTTAATATAGACAGTTATTATAACAGTGCTCTTATTTCTTATTGAAAAAGTGTCACTATTGTATCAGTGTTCCTCTAAATCTGTCATGGTAGGTAGGTAATGTAGGAATGTCCCAATATTTCCTGTTGTCTCTGGTAATACGCAAGTTTAGTGAAATATCTGTCCATTCAACAAAATATATGGCACATTGGCAAGTGGTTTTCCACAAACATGTCCGACATGTATGGTAGAAGGCGTTAACCGCTCATGACAGAAACAGAAATAGCCCGACTGGATTCAGCGTAATAACTCTGCACGCTCTGATGACACAGAAGAGTAAATCACATGAACACTAGCGTCCATCTTCACGTCTTCTCGTATCGGCGTGGTCACAGACACACGGCTCACCATCGATGTCTAGACCTTTCCAGGGACAAACACGTCTCACGTTGATCAAGAAGACAGGCTGAAACATGTAGGGTTTTGATTTAACTGACCTGGAGTGGTACATGTAGTCAACCACTGAATTAGCTCAGTTTGTCAGGTCAGCCTCCTTCAGACGCTGATGCTTTGGGACAACACTCTTAGTTGCACATTAGCCAGATATATTTAAGTCCTTCAGTGTGTTGTGTTCAGTCTTCAGGTAATAAATATCATAGAGCTATTGCAGAGAGTTTGTCTCCTCTATGTTTATCTGACTTCTTCACATGCGGTCAACAGTGCACAAATACCTCAGGTTCTCGTTAATAGAACGACATTATTGCATTGTAAGACCTGACTATGAGCAATAACACTTGGAGAAAATGTGGAGGAAAATATTCCCAAAAATCTTACAAAAAACATCTTTCAACCTATTCCAGGCACTGGTTTGTGTTCTGCTCTCTGTTAAAGGAAGGAGCATTTTGTTACCAGTGACTTGTGGTACATCCCCAGTTACAGTTTATATTGGATCATGCTGTATCTAGTTGGGAATCCTGTGGGAGTTTGACAGGAGTTTGACAGGAGTTGGTGAAGCCATCACAGAACCTTTTGTCTAAGTAAATGCAATTATAAGATTGAGTAGATTAACACCCATCACTTATGAATGAGGGCGAAGAAACAGAACAACAGAAAACCTTCAAATATTTTTAATGAAATCTGTCTAGATTTTCAGCGGCATAGAATTTGTCAGCCTTTCAATATGCTCCATCAGATTATAGTATGTTTTTAGTAGAATTTTAGAAATTTGATCAAATTGATCAATGGTTGGTACATCCAGCAGCCTCAGTATCGCAGTTTCTTCCACCCTAATGACACAATTAATCAGAAACAGCAGGGTTGATGCTCCCAGCCTTCACAAGAGTTGTCGTTTTATATTCAGATCCACAAAGCCCTCCCTACCCAGAAAGCCGTTTTCCAAGAGAAACTCCAGGCTGCCGTGCTCGACAATGGAGCACGATTATGTGGAGAACAATGCTTGGTGACACTGACTAATGTCCTTTTTACTAGGCAGGATGTATAATGTGCTCCCATTAGAGGCAAAAACACCCTATTTATCTCCAAAGCCACAGAACACAGAGAACACAATGAATAGACTCAGGGAGATGGAACCCATCTTCCAGAGATACACAGAGAACACAATGAATAGACTCAGGGAGATGGAACCCATCTTCCAGAGCTACACAGAGAACACAATGAATAGACTCAGGGAGATGGAACCCGTCTTCCAGAGATACACAGAGAACAAAATGAATAGACTCAGGGAGATGGAACCCGTCTTAAAGAGATACACAGGGAAAACAATGAATAGACTCAGGGAGATGGAACCCGTCTTCCAGAGAAACACAGGGAACTATTATATTTACCTTGGAGAAGTACAATGTGCAGTAAAACCTCTGGACCAGTGTGCAAAAACCCCACATAATTAAATTTTCCATATTTTCGTTTTCACTTTATTGGACAGTGGAGTTAAAAAACATCACTGGGCTAGCCCAGTCCAGATGAAGCCTAGTTTTGACTCTGAGCACTAGTCAAGATATATTCCATCTAATGTATTGGACTGGATTATTTGTGACTGTTGTCCGATCACAACTGGGATGTTCTGCAGAAAATAAATGACATGTCTATGTGTAGTGCTCAATCATTTCATGTCTCAATATGAGAAGGAAACACTAATGGCTTCACCAAAGGTGGTAAACGACCTGATGTGTGCTGGCGCCATTGGCGCCATTGCATGCTGGGACACATGAAGAATGATGAAGCTTGCTACATCATGTGGACAAACATACACATGTATTGTTGCAACTATTCTTGCTACAACCGGATATAACTGCTTAGTCTGAACGTCTAGTTGCTTGATCAGTTGTTTGGCTGTTAGTTGGACAAGATTAGGCTACTTGAGAAGAGCAGTGCTGTTATCATCATTTCTGCAAATTTTGCAGAAATCCTGTAGCTTATTTTCTGCAGTGCGATCAGGACTATGATTGTAGCGCCAGAAAGTATTCTGAAATAATTGGAGTAATTTCTTCTCAGCTATTAGCGAACTCAACAATTTAAACATTACAATAAACTGTGAACTATCTCCCAGAAAAAAATGATTAACAAAAAGTGGGAAGTGATTGTCTGCGATTTTGCAACCTAATTTAGATATTTCTGTTCATAATTAGAAAAACGATCTGATCTGTCAAAAGACCAATTAGTTGCCTAAAATCTAAACTTGGACCAGTGGTTGGATCCACCCATTGATCATAATGCTGTAAAAACGAAATCTAAATCTAATTCATTACAAGTTTGGTAGTCCTGGATCAGAGCCTTTAGTTGCAATGCCATCTATAAAACTTTATATTCACAAATATCCAAACTATAATATTGCTGCTAAAACAAGTTGCTTCTACAAAAACAGGAGGGGTTTAAATTGTGTCTCTAAAAGACATCCAAGGTTATCCAAAGAAAGTGCCCTAATAGAAAATACCTGCAAGAGATAAATGTGCCCTAATAGATACCCAACCTGGATGAATAAATGTGTCCTAATAGATACCCAACCTGGATGAATAAATTTGTCCTAAATGATACCCAACATGAAAGAATAAATGTGTCCTAAATGATACCCAACATGGATGAATAAATGTGTCCTAAATGATACCCAACATGAAAGAATAAATGTGTCCTAAATGATACCCAACATGGATGAATAAATGTGTCCTAAATGATACCCAACCTGGATGAATAAATGTTTCCTAAATGATACCCAACATGGACGAATAAATGTGTCCTAAATGATACCCAACATGGATGAATAAATGTGTCCTAAATGATACCCAACCTGGATGAATAAATGTGTCCTAAATGATACCCAACCTGGATGAATAAATGTGTCCTAAATGATACCCAACATGGATGAATAAATGTGTCCTAAATGATACCCAACATGGATGAATAAATGTGTCCTAAATGATACCCAACCTGGATGAATAAATGTGTCCTAAATGATACCCAACATGGATGAATAAATGTGTCCTAAATGATACCCAACATGGATGCTCACCACATTTACTTCCAGAAAACCAACACTACTCCAAATTAAGAAAGGGAATAATAGACAGAGTGAGAACCAATCAACGGAAGGTGTTGTTCACCCTGAATCTGTAATTCCATCTGAAGCACTAGCTGTGCTATCAAGCTAAAGGCTTCCTGATTGACCGAGTCATCTGATGGATCTGATTGGACTGCTGAGAAATGCTTGGAGGAAGAATGTGTCTCACCATCCCACACCTGCTGTAGATTTGCCAACTTGATGACATTTCATCGTGGTTAAAGATGTCTCTTATTTGGGATTTTTTTCCCAGAATCCCAAATCCTCTGACATCTTGACCCTTGTCTTCACTGTTCGCATGATACAGACATCTACAATATCTCAATAATTCTGTGACAGACGATAAGGGATGAATTGACTCTAACTGAGAAGCTTTTGAGCATTTCTTTCCAAACAGCTGTCTGACTCTCTGGTTGCTCTACAAAACGCTCAAGGGACAGAGGCTGCCAGTTCGATGCCCACAGAGATGTTACATATCTTCATCATCCTTTCTCTTTATTCTCCCCCTACCTCCCTGCTATTCCCATCATCCCCCCCAACTCCATCATCCCTCCCAACCCCCATCCCTCCCAACCCCCTCATCCCTCCCAACCCCCTCATCCCTCCCAACCCCATCATCCCTCCCAACCCCTCATCCCTCCCAACCCCCTCATCCCTCCCAACCCCCTCATCCCTCCCAACCCCCTCATCCCTCCCAACCCCCTCATCCCTCCCAACCCCATCATCCCTCCCAACCCCTCATCCCTCCCAACCCCCATCCCTCCCAACCCCATCATCCCTCCCAACCCCTCATCCCTCCCAACCCCCATCCCTCCCAACCCCATCATCCCTCCCAACCCCTCATCCCTCCCAACCCCATCATCCCTCCCAACCCCATCATCCCTCCCAACTCCCCCTATCCCCCCAACTCCATCATCCCTCCCAACCCCCATCATCCCTCCCAACCCCCCATCATCCCTCCCAAACCCCCCATCCCTCCCAAACCCCCTCATCCCTTCCAACCCCATCATCCCTCCCAACCCCCTCATTCCCCCTCCCTCACTATTCCCTCCATCCCTCTCTCAAACACTGCCTCCACCTCCCTCCCCCGAGACAAACAAAGAGACCAGCCGAGCGTTGCTATTCAATCAAATATACAATGGACTATTAAAAGACAGTGGAATTACTGTGCCAAGACAATTTACCCTCGTTAGCACAAATAAAACACCTGAATGGCTTTTGGGCTTTTTCAATCCCAGTATAAAGTCATAATGGAGTTCTGGACTTTACACGTGCCTGAACGGAACCACAGAACAATCAACCACTACACAAGACCAGGTTGCCATGGCAGAATTGATTGAATTCCAGCTGTGGTCTTTCTTTGTCAGTGGCCCCGGAGGGATGACTGATTTTCCCCCTCTCCCCGCAGAGCTCATCTCCCTGGTGTTGTGGCCTCCTCCACAAGCCAATAACAGGTCAGGAAAAAGTCTGAACCAAAGTGTCGGAGCCAATCAAGAATCCAACTGAAGTCCTTTCTCAATGTGACCTTAAGTAGAGGATAAAACCCCCATTGCACTGGACAATTCTCAGACCATGCACTAACATGCAATCAGAAAGTGTTAGGACACATCCACATTTTGCTGTGTTGTTCCTGTGTTGCTGCCATGTTGTTGATTTAACTGTTTTATTTAATTAATTTTATATTTGTGGTTGGAATAAAGCAACACATATTTGCAAATATTGACAAAGTGAAAACACATCTATGAAATTTTGGCCCGATTATTAAAATTTAGAAATGTACTTCCCCCTAACTCCAAACTTAACAACCTAGCAATCATCTATTTTGTTAGGAATATGACCAATGGCCACAGCAGAGAAGTGAAAACATTAAAGTAACTGTGTCCCATATAGAATATGCTGGCACTTAAGGGTTAACTATTAGAATAACTGTAACCCATATAGAATATGATGTTACTACAGGGTTAACTATTAGAGTAACTGTAACCCATATAGAATATGCTGTTACTACAGGGTTAACTATTAGAGTAACTGTAACCCATATAGAACATGCTGTCAGTAAAGGGTTACCTATTAGAGTAACTGTAACCCATATAGAACATGCTGTCAGTAAAGGGTTAACTATTAGAGTAACTGTAACCCATATAGAATATGCTGTCACTAAAGGGTTAACTATTAGAGTAACTGTAACCCATATAGAATATGCTGTTACTACATTGGTTAACTATTAGAGTAACTGTAACCCATATAGAATATGCTGTCAGTAAAGGGTTAACTATTAGAGTAACTGTAACCCATATAGAATATGCTGTCACTAAAGGGTTAACTATTAGAGTAACTGTAACCCATATAGAATATGCTGTCACTAAAGGGTTAACTATTAGAGTAACTGTAACCCATATAGAATATGCTGTCAGTAAAGGGTTAACTATTAGAGTAACTGTAACCCATATAGAACATGCTGTCAGTAAAGGGTTACCTATTAGAGTAACTGTAACCCATATAGAACATGCTGTCAGTAAAGGGTTAACTATTAGAGTAACTGTAACCCATATAGAATATGCTGTCACTAAAGGGTTAACTATTAGAGTAACTGTAACCCATATAGAATATGCTGTTACTACATTGGTTAACTATTAGAGTAACTGTAACCCATATAGAATATGCTGTCACTAAAGGGTTAACTATTAGAGTAACTGTAACCCATATAGAATATGCTGTCACTAAAGGGTTAACTATTAGAGTAACTGTAACCCATATAGAATATGCTGTCACTAAAGGGTTAACTATTAGAGTAACTGTAACCCATATAGAATATGCTGTCAGTAAAGGGTTAACTATTAGAGTAACTGTAACCCATATAGAATATGCTGTCAGTAAAGGGTTAACTATTTGAGTGTCACATGACCAGATGCCAATGGCGCCAATAGAGGTCGCGCGAGCGCTGCTGTTACGTTCGTTATTAGGGATTCATACAGTTTCATTAAGAAAGTTCTAGTTCATGTGGCGGGAAACATTAAAAATTATAATTCATCTAGTCAATTCTAACCAGGACTTGGTTGGATAAGATCACCTTGAACTAGCAACCCGAGGACTACATTGTGGAAGAAGCTTTTCTGTTTTTCTGCCGTGTTTTCCTGACGAAACCTCCGGTGAGTGCTGTTGTCAACTTATTAGCTTAACATATTTCTAGCTAACACGAAGTGATGCCATTGGAAAACAATTTAAGATTTTAAGATTTCATGTAATTATATAAAACCAATTGGAGTGACATGAGAGTGTGGTTAGATGTTTATATTTAGCTCATCATTTGTTATTTTTGTGTTATGTTGTACCATGTTGGTTTGCCTATGAAACTATGCTCTCCAAGCAAACAGGCATGTATGGAGCATAGTGGTGGCATGATTTGAACAGTTCTCTAAATACCATAGCTAATGGGTTTATATGTGTAACTGGTTGATTGAAAAATACTGCAGGCCAACTGCTGACAATAGAAGGGCAGATAGCTATTCAGTCTTTAGTATTTAGTATTGAGAGTGGAAGGGCAGATAGCTATTCAGTCTTTAGTATTTAGTATTGAGAGTGGAAGGGCAGATAGCTATTCAGTCTTTAGCATTTACTATTTAGTATTGAGAGTGGAAGGGCAGATAGCTATTCAGTCTTTAGCATTTAGTAGTTAGCATTGAGAGTGGAAGGGCAGATAGCTATTCAGTCTTTAGCATTTAGTATTTAGCATTGATAGTGGAAGGGCAGATAGCTATTCACTCTTTAGCATTTAGTGCACATCACAGAACACTGGATAATCCTAGAGGGATTTCCGGGCCCCATTCTAAAGTTACTGGTTGCTTCGGGGGACAACATGGAGACAGGCTGGTGACTGTTGATCCATGATGGCTTTGTTAGGCTGCGGAATTCTGGAGCAGTTTTATTCTGCTCCGTGTGTGTCAGGATGTGTGTGTGTCGTGTTTGAACGTGTGCGTTGTGTGGATTATGTGACGTTCAACTCATGAAATTTTGTGAGGACAGATTGTTGCTCGGTAAGTAAAAGTGTGTGTCAGTACGTGTCAGTGAGTGTGTAACAGTGTAAAAGTGTGTGTAATGAGCTAATGGCCACGCTGATGCCTGGTCCATTAACACACACACACACACACACACACACATACACACACGCAACTACCGTCCAAAATACTAACATCCTTGTACTGATAGCTGTTTTTACACTTTTATATTTTCCCAGGTAGGTTGACTGTAAATCATATTCATGTCTATAAGTAAGAGAGAGACCACATCATGTTCCAGATTTATGGAAACGACACACACACACACACTCACACACACACGCACACGCACACGCACACGCACACACACACACACACACACACACACACATACACACACAAATCAGCCCAAGCCTCCAACCCGAGGATGAATGGCAAATACATTTTCTTTTAAAGTGCCAACATGTTGTGTTGGAACATTACACAGTGTACCACACCAAGTGCCAGCTGGTCAACTGACACACACAGGGCCAGTGTACCACACCAAGTGCCAGCTGGTCAACTGACACACACAGGGCCAGTGTACCACACCAAGTGACAGCTGGTCAACTAACACACACAGGGCCAGTGTACCACACCAAGTCCCAGCTGGTCAACTGACACACACAGGGCCAGTGTACCACACCAAGTGCCAGCTGGTCAACTGACACACACAGGGCCAGTGTACCACACCAAGTCCCAGCTGGTCAACTGACACACACAGGGCCAGTGTACCACACCAAGTGCCAGCTGGTCAACTGACACACACAGGGCCAGTGTACCACACCAAGTGCCAGCTGGTTAACTGACACACACAGGGCCAGTGTACCACACCAAGTGCCAGCTGGTCAACTGACACACACAGGGCCAGTGTACCACACCAAGTCCCAGCTGGTCAACTGACACACACAGGGCCAGTGTACCACACCAAGTCCCAGCTGATCAACTGACACACACAGGGCCAGTGTACCACACCAAGTCCCAGCTGGTCAACTGACACACACAGGGCCAGTGTACCACACCAAGTCCCAGCTGATCAACTGACACACACAGGGCCAGTGTGCCACACCAAGTCCCAGCTGATCTACTGACACACACAGGGCCAGTGTACCACACCAAGTCCCAGCTGGTCAACTGACACACACAGGGCCAGTGTACCACACCAAGTCCCAGCTGATCAACTGACACACACAGGGCCAGTGTGCCACACCAAGTCCCAGCTGATCAACTGACACACACAGGGCCAGTGTGCCATACCAAGTGCCAGCTGATCAACTGACACACACAGGGCCAGTGTACCACACCAAGTCCCAGCTGATCAACTGACACACACAGGGCCAGTGTACCACACCAAGTCCCAGCTGATCAACTGACACACACAGGGCCAGTGTACCACACCAAGTCCCAGCTGATCTACTGACACACACAGGGCCAGTGGGCCACACCAAGTCCCAGCTGATCTACTGACACACACAGGGCCAGTGTACCTCTCTCTCCCCCTCTCTTTTCTCCCCATTTCTCCCTCTCATCCCCTCTCTCTCAACCTCTCTTCTCCCCATCTCTCCCTCTCTTCTCTCATCCCACCCTCTCTCTCTCCCCATCTCTTCCTTTCTATCTCCCTCATTCCCTCTCCTTCTCTCTCATCCCCTCTCTCTTCTCCCCATCTCTCCTCTCTCATCCCCTCTATCTCCCCCTCTCTCTTCTCCCCATCTCTCCCTCTCCTCTCTCTCTCTCTTTGCATCCTACCCCCTCCATTTTAAATCTAGTGAACAGCTCTATCTCCTGGACACCTTTGTCTTCTAGGTCCTTCTACCCATGAAGCTTTTTCACAATGATGAGTACTAACACTTAATGTAAATGCCAGTGGCTGTCCCAAACCTCCCACAGACGCCTACAATTTAACAGTATTTGTCTCAAACAAGCCCAGAAGCTTGGACCGGGAGCCATTTTGATTCTGTACTTTAAGCAATGATGCAATCAATGTTTTTTCATGGCACTTACGCATCCTTTCTACAGCTAAAAAAACAACAACGTAACCACACAAATTTTGACCTCTTCTTCTGGTCAAAGTGCAGTGTACTTCGTAGAAAACAGTGTGCCATTTAGAATAGAGCTTCTGAGATAACAGCAGTTGGATTAGCAGCTTCTGATTACGATCAGCATGGAGACAAATGCTGAGAAGCCTCAAGGCCAGAATAAACCATGTGCTGAACTTCAGAAAATGCCGCTCCAGTTCCGAGTAAAGGAGCACTTCTAGATTTTGGTAAGCAGTTCCTTTAAGCTCTGAAAACTACCTAATTTACTTACTTCAAGCTTGACAAAGACATACAAACACAAATTAAAAAGTGTGTCTGAGATATGTGCATCTATCCCTTTAATTAGAGTGTAGAGGATTCAGTGTGATATGCAACTTAGCAACATAAGGTCACTAGTCATCTGAAGATAGATGAAATTTACCAGAATAGTGAATTACACACACACACACACGTACATATCAATGTGTCTGACACACCAATCACACAGTCCGCTCCCTTCACAACCTCACAAAACCACACAGTGGGGTAATTGACTGTTGGATAATTGACTGTTGTGTAGATACAATTGATGGAGATTCTGCAGGGGTTAGAGATATTCTAAATGCGCGAACAGTAGTTTGCGTATCTTGTCTTGCAAGAACATGACTGCAACAACAAAGCGATCCAGATAAGATCTGGCATTTGGACTGGTTTCAGTCTGTCCAAGTCTATGGGGAACAAATCAGCCAGGCAGGTACCCTCAGGATGGACTCTAGCTGCTTCCTACTGAGGTCCTGATATGTGGTTTAGGTTTCATTTGGCTTCTCACTTGAATGTTTCAAGGGTCTGTCACCTCGGAGCAGGAAACAAAGTGCTTCCTACAGTGAGCAGATAAGTAGATCCATTAAATGGATAATAGGTTAATGTACAGAAACGGAATAGGGGAAGTACAGCGTAAATAGGGCGTGTCGTAATATTGGCGGGGGTTATTCGGAGGAGATATACATTCTGTAAAGCGGTGAACGGAACAATTGAAATGTCGTCTTAGCCCGTAGGGGAGCAAAGTTCTGGGGTGGGGGGGGGTCATGCTTCATTGATCTCCAGCGATATAGGGCTACATCTAATAGTTTTTTGGTATTTCACATTTTCTTGGGGTTGAAATCAGAGTATGATGCTTTATGGACAACTTATACGAATTTACCAGCATTTCTGCAAAACATGTATGACAGTACGGGACTCACCTAAACCTAAATTGATTTATATACCACACACACACACACACACATGCGTGTTAATTAATTTATATACCACACACACACATGAGTGTTAATAGATGTATTTACCACACACACACATGCGTGTTAATAGATGTATTTACCACACACACACATGCGTGTTAATTGATTTATTTACCACACACACACATGCATGTTAATTGATTTATATACCACACACACACATGCGTGTTAATTGATTTATATATACCACACACACACATGCGTGTTAATTGATTTATTTACCACACACACACACACATGCGTGTTAATTGATTTATTTACCACACACACACATGCATGTTAATTGATTTATATACCACACACACACATGCGTGTTAATTGATTTATATATACCACACACACACATGCGTGTTAATTGATTTATTTACCCTCACACACACATGCGTGTTAATAGATTTATATACCACACACACACACACAACATGATTTGATTTGCGTAAATACATTTTATCAACACTTAATCCAAATGTTCTCAATGGTTAATCACTGAACCATTTGGTAAACCTATACATTTTAAATAAGTAAATAAATAAATACTGCAAAATGTGTCATAAGTGCGATATGTTTGGAGTTTTGTACTACAAGTTGTGAGATTGAGTGAGTTGTGCGCACGTGCGTGCGCATGGATACACATGCGGGTGAGCTCCTCTGTGCACGTACACAAGCGGACATGATTTTAATCCTTCATTTCCTCCGGGAAAAAGAAAAGAGGAAGCATAATTAACCAAAGCCTCTCAATCTCCAGCCGACCTAGATAGAAGACGACGGATTCCTTAAATATGCTTGACTCGTTAACCAATTAAAGAATAGAAATGAATTAAACTTAATTGGCCTTGTGGTTGACCATGCACTGCAGAGAGTTTTACCCCCCCCATAAATGTGTATGTTAGCTCAGGTTAAAATTAATATATTCCACATTCTGACAAAATACATTTTTACACTTGCGACAGAATTCCATTTGAAGGAAATTGGGATTAATTTATTCTGCTTGGGGAGAAAATCAGTATCTGTTCAGATGAAACCAAGTGCATCTTGTTACTGTCTGACATCAACAACCTAATAACAGTATATTTGTTTGCAAACCTCCACCATCCTCAGGACTTACATCTGCAGGGTACAGCTAATACATTATTAAAAAAAATAATAAAAACTTGTATATTGCTAGTTAATATTTTCAATTGCAATGTGTGGAGGTGTGAAACACGAGGCTGTAATAATGGAGGTGTGAAACACGAGGCTGTAATAATGGAGGTGTGAAACATGAGGCTGTAATAATGGAGGTGTGAAACACGAGGCTGTAATAATGGAGGTGTGAAACATGAGGCTGTAATAATGGAGGTGTGAAACACGAGGCTGTAGTAATGGAGGTGTGAAACACAAGGCTGTAATAATGGAGGTGTGAAACACGAGGCCGTAATAATGGAGGTGTGAAACACGAGGCTGTAGTAATGGAGGTGTGAAACACGAGGCTGTAATAATGAAGGTGTGAAACACGAGGCCGTAATAATGGAGGAGTGAAACACGAGGCTGTAATAATGGAGGTGTGAAACACGAGGCTGTAATGTAATGATGTTCACCAATTGGCTTCTATCGTCATCTATCTGGAATGATTTATCCATGTTTTCAACTAATGCTTTTCCCGGCGTTCTAGATGGTAATTTTTCTCATTTGCTTTGTCATTTGTGAAAACACTATGGAGCCGATGGCTAAATTGAATTGATAATGATCAAATAAAATGCTATTGATGGAATATTCGCAGATAACTTGCCTTTTGTTCCATTAGTGGCATTGTCTTACTTCCAGTTACCCTAACCCATTGTCTTACATCCAGTTACCCTAACCCATTGTCTTACATCCAGTTACCCTAACCCATTGTCTTACATCCAGTTACCCTTACCCATTGTCTTACATCCAGTTACCCTAACCCATTGTCTAACATCCAGTTACCCTAACCCATTGTTTTACATCCAGTTACCCTAACCCATTGTCTTACATCCAGTTACCCTAACCCATTGTTTTACATCCAGTTACCCTAACCCATTGTCTTACATCCAGTTACCCTAACCCATTGTCTTACATCCAGTTACCCTAACCCATTGTCTTACATCCAGTTACCCTAACCCATTGTCATACTTCCAGTATGTAATGAATGCGCTGAGGACTGGGATGAATCCAAAATTATTAATAATAATAATAATAATTTAATTATCGAAGATACAGTACAGGCAGGGAAGAGGCCAAACTCGTAGTCGGTACAAGGCAGTCTATACAGTTCACAGAGGGAGAGGGAGAATCGTAGTCGAGTGAAGGTACTATATACAGGGTCACAATAGGGCTAGGCAGAATCGTAGTGAAGGTACTATACACTGGGTCACAATAGGGCTAGGCAGAATCGTAGTGAAGGTACTATACACTGGGTCACAATAGGGCTAGGCAGAATCGTAGTGAAGGTACTATACACTGGGTCACAATAGGGCTAGGCAGAATCGTAGTGAAGGTACTATACACTGGGTCACAATAGGGCTAGGCAGAATCGTAGTCGAGTGAAGGTACTATACACTGGGTCACAATAGGGCTAGGCAGAATCGTAGTGAAGGTACTATATACAGGGTCACAATAGGGCTAGGCAGAATCGTAGTGAAGGTACTATACACTGGGTCACAATAGGGCTAGGCAGAATCGTAGTCAAAACCAAACAAAGCAAAAGCACGGACTGGTACACGGGAGTTCAATACAGGAGTAACTTTCAAAATGCTCAGTATGCTGCGCTGGACAAACAATACCTCACAATGAGTAGGGGGAAACGGGCACTATATATACACAGGTGAATAATGAGACACAGGTGATCAGTATTCAGGTGATTGGGAACGCTGACATGAGGTGGTGGTAGCAGGAGTGTCGATGGCTTCACTGGTGGTTGTGGTAGCAGGTGTCACCGTAGCAGGTGTTATACAGTATGCATGTTCAGCTCAGCATTGGTCATCTAACGTTAGCTTGCTCACTGCTTTAGGGAGTTAACTTTGACGGTTGTTTGTTGGATATATTATGCAAAGATAAATTAGCGTTTGAGAGTACGGAGTATATGTTGACTTACAGAATCTATAAGCTGTCATTAGTTGTAGACACAGTGCACATTACATAGCTGTGCTATCCAGCCACTGCATAAGTAAATGACAAATAATTGGGTTAGATGATTCTCAATCATGAGGTAGTGAACTGTTGTGTGTTTGTGCCTGAAATTACAACCTAAACATCCTAGAGCCCTGACTTTACAACCTAAACATCCTAGAGCCCTGACTTTACAACCTAAACATCCTAGAGCCCTGACTTTACAACCTAAACATCCTAGAGCCCTGACTTTACAACCTAAACATCCTAGAGCCCTGACTTTACAACCTAAACATCCTAGAGCCCTGACTTTACAACCTAAACATCCTAGAGCCCTGACTTTACAACCTAAACATCCTAGAGCCCTGACTTTACAACCTAAACATCCTAGAGCCCTGACTTTACAACCTAAACATCCTAGAGCCCTGACTTTACAACCAGCCAGTCCACAGAATACTACACACATAGTGTTTTGTTCCTCCATTAAAACTGAAAAGGCCTACAAGATGTTTTGTTGCATTGCATAATTCTCTGTTGTTTATTTGTTTAATGAACAAATGGCTAACTAACAGGGAGTTGAACGATTCTATGGCTGGCTTTCCCATCATGTCAAATCAGTTCATTAGTTTCCAGTGTGGAGCTGCGGGAGGGCAGTTATTTAACTAGAGTATCCCGTGGCTCAGCTGCTCAGCTTGAGAAGCACAATGGTGTTAGCTTTAGCATTTAGTTTAAAATGCACTTACAAAGTCGTTAAGATGATTTGGATGTAATGGATCTTAGTGTTTTGTTTGCTTTATTCCCCCGGCTCTATCACATCAACCACCATCATCACATTTTCAGCAAATGGATCTTAGTGTTTTGTTTGCATTATTCCCCCGGCTCTATCACATCAACCACCATCATCACATTTTCAGCAAATGCTTGTCAGCTTTTAAAAAATATTAGAATTTGTAAGGTTCTGAGTTCCTTTTTTATTTGTTGTGGTTACGATTTTATTTCAAAGTCCTGGCTTTGGGTTCTAGTGCTCTAACAGTCTGGATAAGTCCTGACTTTGGGCTCTAGTTCTCCAACAGTCTGGAGAAGTCCTGGCTTTGGGTTCTAGTTCTCCTACAGTCTGGAGAAGTCCTGTCTTTTTCTGCAAATCAGATGTATTACCATTGAAAACATTGTCATTAGCCAACCTAAACAAAATACCCATTAAGCCTTTGTGCCAAAGTCTCCTGATGTTATTGTGAAGGCGTTGGAATATTGACGGGATTCAGTCATAAGAGTTGGGATTGCACACACACACACGCACGCACGCAAGCACACACGCACGCACACACAAGCACACACAAGCACACACATTAAAACATGCTAACACAGACACACATGGAAAAACACACACACGCTTACACTCTTTTTTGAAGAAAACATCTGTAATTTGCCATGGTGTTATTAGTCCCGACCTTGGCTGCCACCTCTACCTTAGAGAGGGAGAGAGGGATATAAATAGGGAGAGAGAGAGAGAGGGAGGGAGGGTGGGAGAGAAGGAGGGTGAGAGGGAGCGAGGGTGGGAGGGAGGCTAGAGAGGGCGAGAGGGAGAGAGAGTGGGCGAGAGAGAGAGGGAGAGGGGGGGAGAGGTGTGTGTGTCTTTCTGTGTGGTCTGTGATGTTACAGTGGTGCGGTCTGACAAGCCTGTCCCCAGAAGCTGGTAAAGATGTATCTCTCTCTGACCCTCCCCTCTGCCTCACACTACTCAGAAAATACTTGACTGTCACAAAATTTATCAGTCTCTGTGTGTGTGTGTAATGAATGCGTGTGTGTTTAAGTTTTACTAACTTACTCGGGACCAGGCAGCCTCACAAGTCAAATGTTTTTTGTTTGACTGCCTCTGTGCAGATGTTCAGACAGTTCTTTGTGAGCAAAATTATATTTCTGGATTAGGAGTTTAGGTTAAATGTTAAGTTTGGGATTAGAGTTAGGATAAGTGTAAATGTTCAAGTTTTTATCCATTTGGCGGATACACAGTTTATTAACACATGCAGCCATTGTGTTTGTGCACTCTGTTCGCTCTGGATTCACTCTGGATTCACTCCACCCATTTTAGAAGTGACCAAAAACCACTGCTATGAAATCTCTTATTAGTTTGTTGGCAGGTTTCAAATATATTGGGGGATTATGGTATGCTGCTAATATACTGCGGCATAATAACTTATTACAATATGCTATAATACTAATTATGAAGCTGTTGAGAACTGTGCAATTAATCAGAAATCACAGCCTCATTCTTCATTCAGGCATATTTACACCAACCAATGTATTTGTTGTTTTTGATAAGATCAGAAAGCCTGAGGCAGGACACTCCAAATGCAAATGCAGAGCTGAACTGACCATGGCGAAAGTCAAACACTGTAATATTTGTCTGTTGTCTGTCTCCTAGTTAGAGAGGAAATCCTTGGGAACACTCTGGTCTGATCGATTTCAGGCTGTGTCTTCACAGCCCGAGAAACATAGATATTACTGGGGGCTGCATATGAGAGAGAAAGGGGAGTGAGGTGAGGAGAGAGAAAGGGGAGAGAGGTGAGGAGAGAGCTGAGAGAGAAAGTGAGAGAGGTTAGGAAAGAGAAAGGGGAGGGAAGTGAGGAGAGGGAAAGGGTGATAAAGAGAGCCATAGGGCTCTTATGTTCTGACCCATGAGATAAGTAATATAACAGAGGCCAACTCCCGGACACACACACACACACACACACACACACACACACACACACACACACAGACACACACACACACACAGACACAGACACACACACAAATACACATACAAGACCTCCATCTGATGACAGGAAGATCAGAGGTGAAATTACTGAATAATGTCTTCATTACTTAGAAATGAAAACAGAATGTAAAACCAGAGTGTGTCACTAATCGCACACTATTCCCTATATAGTTCACAATTTTCCCTAGACGCTGTCTAATGGAAGTGCACAAAATGGAAACAAGGGTGCTATTGGGATGATCTCCGTCAGTCACATTTTATATATGCTATTGAATATTTGAGATCTATATTATTTTAGTGAATAAATAACATAAAAGCAATCAGAAACAGTCATTTTTTCCAAATGCCATGTCTGTCTGTCTGTCAATATTCATGCTGAAAAGGGAACAGTTCCCCCAATCTGTCTCCGGCCCAAACCAGTCCAAACCATTTCCTCCCAGGCATTTTCTCCCAAAAGGTCTCTTAAATATTTTCATTGTATTATTTTTTTTCCATTCCAGACGAGATTGCCTTACCACCCCCCCTTCCCCCGTTACTATAGTAACCACACCAGGAGAGAATGTATTCATGATAAACACAGTGCTCGATATGTGTGTGTGAGTGTGTAACAGAGAACCCACAGTAAAAATTAACTAGCATTGTTGTCCCTATTTGTCCACATAGGAAATCCCTATTTGTTCTTTGTCAGAACACAAACTGGATTTTTCACCATGTCAGCTTAGGGAATATAACCTGCAACCTTTCATTTACAGGCCCAAAGTCCTTGACAACTTGGTTCCACTGCCAACGAGTGTCAAACATAGTAATGTTTCATCTATTTACAAAAGAC
The DNA here is from genome assembly GCA_029465975.1 of Dallia pectoralis. NCBI lineage: Eukaryota > Metazoa > Chordata > Actinopteri > Esociformes > Umbridae > Dallia > Dallia pectoralis. The sequence continues at coordinate 1,505,376 of CM055749.1, read as the reverse complement.
ACAATGGTCAAACCTGTAGTCCAAAGTGAGTAGAGACTTGGTGTTGAAGAAAGTGCAAACTATTAGAGGCCTACGCCCAATGAGAGGCTCTCAGAGCTAAAGTGTTGTGTTCATCCCTCTGTGGCATTTATCTACCTTTCACTTCAGAACGGAGCAATGGGGAGAGGAGGGTTTCTATAGCAACCTACAGTCAGCCTCCCAACAATGCCCTGCTCGCTAGCGACTGTTGCCGTGATGTGGAGGAATTCTAATACCATGGCATCGTTTGGTTCTACGGTTCCGGAGTTTCACGCAGACATTCTATCTGTGTTTCATGTCAGAAAGAATAGAATACACTGAAGAGTGTCATATGGAAAGACAATAGAGCCCTTTGACGTAGCGACTGTAGTCTTTATCAGCAGTGAGCAGAGAGTGGCGAGATGCTTTCTGTTCTGGATGTAGTGGAACAAGTCTGTCTAGATCATACTGACCCCTGCTGGTCAGGCCAATATTACACTATCAGTTCAATATTGTAACTGTCTATTTGTATTGTTTTACTGGTGTTTAATAGTAGAGTCACTACAATGTTTTGGATCCATCTTTGATTACTGCCTCATGGAGACATCCCTGATCAATCGGCTTCCTGTCCTGCAGCTCTTCAGAAGTAGATAATGTATTGATGTTTTCAGTGGTTTGAAACATCATCCAGATTATAAATATGGTTGTTCTTGTGACCCAGATACTAACCACAAGTCTCCTTAAGGGGAGCGACTGTCTGGTAAATCTGAGCTGAAATACATGCAAATGTTGTATGTATGAGAAGAGGGACTGTTATTTCAATTATTATAAATGACTTATCACTGAGTCCATGTATCTGAGTCCATGTATATGAGTCCATGTATCTGAGTCCATGTATATGAGTCCATGTATATGAGTCCATGTATCTGAGTCCATGTATCTGAGTCCATGTATATGAGTCCATGTATATGAGTCCATGTATCTGAGTCCCTGTATCTGAGTCCATGTATCTGAGTCCATGTATCTGAGTCCATGTATCTGAGTCCATGTATCTGAGTCCATGTATCTGAGTCCATGTATCTGAGTCCATGTATCCATTTGATTAGAGATAAGTGTCTTACTCAAGGGCAGATCAGCAAATTTGATTCCATTTGATTAGAGATAAATGCCTTACTCAAGGGCAGATCAGCAGATATGATTCCATTTGATTAGAGATAAATGCCTTACTCAAGGGCAGATCAGCACACCTGATTCCATTTGATTAGAGATAAATGCCTTACTCAAGGGCAGATCAGCAGATCTGATTCCATTTGATTAGAGATAAGTGCCTTACTCAAGGGCAGATCAGCAGATCTGATTCCATTTGATTAGAGATACATGCCTTACTCAAGGGCAGATCAGCAGATCTGATTCCATTTGATTAGAGATACGTGCCTTACTCAAGGGCAGATCAGCAGATCTGATTCCATGAATGTGGAATGCTAAATGTGCCTCTATATATTCAACTGACTATATTCTATTAATCAAGTTTTTGAACATGGTTCAAAGGAAATAAAATGTTATTTCTGGATCATCTGAGTGCTGGATGTCAGGAAGACCATGTCCTACACTGTGACATGTGACCAATATGGCCCCGTTTCATTTCAACCCATTTATGTTCTCATGTCCTCCTTTCCAACCGTCAGTGTTCATCTGCCTGTCTGACTAATACCATCGTCCTCTAACCTCTGCCTAAAAATACACTCCCTTTGCAGATTCTGTCTGGACTCATTCCCTTCTTTCTCCTTTGTCTCCTCATGGCCCTGGGGCCTTTACACCCTCCTCCCCGTCACCATATACTCTCCTTTCTTGCCTTTCTTTTACTCTCCTCTTTCTATCCCCAACTTGTTCTCTCCTCTCGTACCGCTCCTCTTCTCCACCCCTCCTTATCCTGTCCTCATCCTCTCCCTTTCCTCATGCTTTTCTCATCCTCTTTGCACACTGAGCTTGTGGGAAGTAAACAACAGTTAGCTGAGGGTATAAGACATGCAGACAGGGAGCTGGGGTACGAAGGGAATGGATGTTTATGTGGTTGCCAGATCTGCATCACCCTGGCCTGTTTATGTGTTTGCCAGATCTGCATCACCCTGGCCTGTTTATGTGGTTGCCAGATCTGCATCACCCTGGCCTGTTTATGTGGTTGCCAGATCTGCATCACCCTGGCCTGTTTATGTGGTTGCCAGATCTGCATCACCCTGGCCTGTTTATGTGGTTGCCAGATTCGCATCACCCTGGCCTGTTTATGTGGTTGCCAGATCTGCATCACCCTGGCCTGTTTATGTAGTTGCCAGATCTGCATCACCCTGGCCTGTTTATGTGGTTGCCAGATCTGCATCACCCTGGCCTGTTTATGTGGTTGCCAGATCTGCATCACCCTTGCCTGTTTATGTGGTTGCCAGATCTGCATCACCCTGGCCTGTTTATGTGGTTGCCAGATCTGCATCACCCTGGCCTGTTTATGTGGTTGCCAGATCTGCATCACCCTGGCCTGTTTATGTGGTTGACAGATCTGCATCACCCTGGCCTGTTCATGTGGTTGCCAGATTTGCATCTCCATAATCATATTACCACAGTATGCTGATGTTGTGACATATTACCACAGAACTGTCGGTCATCTGAGCTTTAGGTAACAAGCAGGTCAAATGGATAAGTCTTGTCTGTTGGTTTTAGCGTATGCATTTAAATAATTAAACCAAAATGGTAACTAAGCAAACGGAAACTTTGTTCAACTGTAAGATTTGTGTTTGTGCAATTTTATTCTGTAGCATTCCTGCCTCACCCTCACGTCATCTTTTGTACTGCAGTTCACTGCGACAGTGGAACCAAGTATCCTTGTTTTTACCCTTCTGCAAACTCTGTTGTCAACAGATCTGGCATCAAATCAAATTTGTCACACCTCTTAAGGCAAGAGCTGAGATTTGGGAGGGCGTCAGTTCATTTGCTTTTGCAACGATATTGGTTAAACCTCGGAGTATCGCCCCGGCGGAACTAACACGTGAATGTTCTAGAAGTCCTCATCCGTGGCTCGACTCCTCCCATAACCCCAGGATACGGACTGCCAGCTCAGTGGTGTCCATTCTGGTACCCTATCCCCTAGACAACACAGCGTACTACTGAGGTAGCTATTACTACCCTTGCTAGTCCGAATCAGTAGTGCACTAAGTAGAGAATAGTGTGTTATTTTGCAGGCTGTCCATGGGGGTAATGGCCAGTGGTGTTGACAACGCAGATGTTAATTGTGATGATGGGATGACAGCAGAGCAGAATTAATCTGATTGGTCGAATACTGGGCTAAGAGGAGGAGTCAAACAACGGCAGATAGAAATCAAAAATACATTCTTCTGTGGTATTTATTTTTCAAAATGAATAAGCAGCCAGTTCTTTTGTCCTGTAATTTGTATCTGTGTAAAGCGGTAACGTCAAACATCAATTACAGCTCTAAAACATTTCAATAACATCAAAATCTTTCAAAAAAACTAGGATACACTGTATATATGTGTGCATCCAGAATTACACCCCGTTCACTGCATTTTCCAGCGTGCTACTTTTCCAACAAGCACCCGGTAAACCCAGCAGGGTGTGATCAGGAATGTGACCTCTGTCCGGCTTTAGGAGCTACCACGTTGCTACGGTTACCAGGTGCGCAAATAAACACCAGCCTTTAAGGTTACATAACAAGCTGTTAAAAAATAATGACACATTGTTTAGGATGCACAAACTTTAGGATGTGGCCAGAAAGAGTGAATTGGGGGCATGACCTCCAGCAGAGGTGACAAGGGAGGTCAGAGGTGCCAGCCTCGAGGTGTAAAACGTTGAGGTTGAGTTTGTTGGTCACAAATTAATGGAAAACCAGCACTCTGCCTTCAGTGTGGTGAGTTTGACGTTTTTTGGGGTGTTTAATCAGTTGCACTGGTTCCAGTGGTTTGGACAAATCACCTTGTAAGCTTGTATCGAATTTCTGAAGGGAAGATGACATTTCGACCATTTACCAGCTGCTAAGACACACAGTTGTTTCTCTCTTTAAAATACTGAGCCAGAACTTGCTGATGATTTGTAGAAGGAGGTGATACTCAGGAAGTGATACTCAGGAGGTGATACTCAGGAGGTGATACTCAGGAGGTGATACTCAGGAGGTGATACTCAGGAGGTGATACTCAGGAGGTGATACTCAGTAGGTGATACTCAGGAGGTGATACTCAGGAGGTGATACTCAGGCAATCAGGTATACCAATGTCATGGAGGGGTGCACCCGGTCTGCAAAAATGTTTAGATTGGTGGCATGTGTCAAGTTGACCCAGGGTTTTCCAGCAGAACCTTGCTCACACTCCCCCCACCGGCTTGTCGTCCCACGATGTTTAAGAAAACAGGATATCAGACCGGGCTAACCTTTTCCACTGCGTATCGATGAGCCTTGAATGCCCAACACCCAGTCGCCAGTTTGGGGTTTGTCCTTCCGTGGACAAGTGGTAGGTACCTACCACTGCTGACCGGGCCATTACAATTCATCCTGTCTCAAAGTTGACCAGGTCTTTTCCCCTGCATCCAACATGTTGACTATAAAAACTATGTTATTTATGTCGCCTGTGAGTGGTCATATAATGTTACATGGTACATGATCGTACCTGATCGTCCAGAAGGAGGAGCTAGAGCACGACCCATTGAAACATGCCAGCATATGGAACAGTCAAGGCTCTAATTTAGATACCAGTAGTCGCCTCAGACCGGTGATGCAGTGACACGGACCGGTGATGCAGTGACACGGACCGGTGATGCAGTGACACGGACCGGTGATGCAGTCACACGGACCAGTGATGCAGTGACACGTACCGGTGATGCAGTGACACGGACCGGTGATGCAGTGACACGTACCGGTGATGCAGAGGCACGTACCGGTGATGCAGTGACACGGACCGGTGATGCAGAGACACGGACCGGTGATGCAGTGACACGTACCGGTGATGCAGTGACACGTACCGGTGATGCAGTGACACGGACCGGTGATGCAGTGACACGGACCGGTGATGCAGTGACACGGACCGGTGATGCAGTGACACGGACCGGTGATGCAGTGACACGGACCGGTGATGCAGTGACACGGACCGGTGATGCAGTGACACAAACTGTTGAGTCCCTGGTAATGTTCATACAACCAGTGGCACAAAGATGCAGAGAAATGGCTCCTGTCTTCGACCAAAGAAATAGTAGTAGGAATAGAAAGAGAAGTAAAAGCAGGAGGAGGAGGAGCAGAGGGGAAGGAAAAGGAGAAGGGGGAGTAGGACCAAGAGGAGCAGGGGGGAAGGAGAAGTGTGAAGGAGAAGTGTGAAGAAAAGGGAAATAAACGGAAATAGGAGACGTTGAAGTAGGCGAATGAGGAGAAGGAGGAGTAGAAGAGGAAGGAGAGTGAGCCAAACTGGGAAGATGTGAAGGAAGACTGATGATCCGCTCATAGCCTGTCACATTGGATTAAACTCAGTCTAATTGGTGTGAAATGACCAATAGAAAGCCTGATTCACCAGGGACCACACGTCATGGCTGACATTGACACACGGCCGCAAAACCAGATGATGGGGGAGCGAAGGAGCAGCTGCAGATCGAGAAAGGAGCAGAGGTTGAGGAGGAGGAAAAGAAGGATGCAGAATGAGGAGGGAATATGGAGGTCGTCATGGGGAATCAGAGCAGAATCAGAAGTAAATAACATAGGAATCAGAGATGAATCAGATCAGAAGGAAAAAAGTGGGAATCAGAGATGAATCAGTAGTAAATTAGAGCAGAATCAGAAGGAAGTCCGAGAGGAATCAGAGATTAATCAGAAAGGTATCAGAGATGAATCATAACAGAATCAGTGAGGACTTTTGAGACAATTGGGAGGGAATCAGCTGGCGATCAGAAAGGAATCAGCAAGGAGTCAGGACAATAAGAAGTAATTTGAAAATTTGAAATGAAATAAGGAAGTAAATTAAGAGGAAAGCGTTTACGGTACTTTGTTGTACAGCACATCCTAAAGGTACATGAAAACCTCATATTGTCATGAATTCTGACAGAATATCATGACATTTAATTAAATCAAGTTCAATTGTTAAATGTGGTTGTTTAGTCATGGTGATAACGCAAAATACATGAAAGGGTTAATAACATTGGTGGAAAAATACAAGCCAATCTAATCATTACGCGGTGACTTCATCTTTCTTTTTGATCATTTAAAAAAAACATAAAAAACAACAACCTCAAAGTCATTTATTGTGTTCTGGTTCTGCTTGTTTTCGTTGTGGCTGTGTTTCTGTACCGGCCGAGGTGGGGTCAGAGGTCAGACCAGCCTCAGAAGTGGGTCTCCTTCTCTGTGATTGTGGAGATCTTGGAAGCTTTTTTTGATGCTTTGTCAGGCTTGGGTCTGATGGCAAAAGGGCTCATCCCAGCCAGCTTACCCCGCATCACCAGATCAGGACTTGGGGTGGTCAGGAATGTCATCCTCTGGAGACAGGGAGAGGAGGGGAGAGGAGGAGAGAGGAGGAGAGGGACAGGAGGAGAGAAGAGGAGCGATGAGGAGAACAGGGAGACAAGGATAGATGAGGAGGACAGGGAAATGAGAAGAGCAGATTAAGACAGATAGAGGAGAGAAGATAAGTCCTGGGTCTAAATCAGTTCTGGTTACATGGGAATCCTAGTCTCCTAGCCTCAATGTTCACTTCTGACACACTTTCATTTCTTTATTTCACAATACCACATTTCTCTCAAAAGTATCATAGGAAATGACAAACTTTTGCAAGATAATATTACGTCCGGGTAACCAAGATTGAACATGTCTCTCACGTCTGATATTCACCCTGATTGCTATGACAACCATGATGTCACATGATAGGTTGACGCAGCGACCTGCGGGCAAAAGGCCCCATGTTTGCATGCAAGATGACATCGTCAAAACACAACACAGAGTAATGTCACAAATGTCAACGTTCTTTGGGATATAGTAAGAAAGGGTCAGCCTAATATGTTCTGCCTCATCCCTGATTGTGTGTGTGTGTGTGTTCATATGTTTTTGTGCCATATTCACTAACCCTGTTTCTCTTAATGACACATCTCCATCCTGAATCAACCAGTCATGTAATTACTGTTTAAGGCATCTCACGCCACATTGCAATGCTATCGCCAAATGTGTGCAGAATTATTCAGTCTGGCACGTAAAGACTGACATCTCTTTACAGACTGAAAACTACTTTGACATTTACAAACTTGTGAACAGTGCCGACTGTAGTCTTTTCAAATCCCTAGCCGGACTTCATTGTTGTTTTCTCCACTTTGTGACAAAATATAAGTTGAAAGTACATTTCTTATCTTTCTTATACATTTGCAAGGACAGAGACAACATTTTAGCTTTAAGGAAGGTATTTGCAATGCAACAGCACATTGTTTTGGCTTCCTATTGCAGGGGTCTAAAACCCCTCCAGGTTTCAGTAGGGCTGACCTGTGAGAATGTTCCGGGTGTTTTCCAGAGCTTTATGATGACTCCTAGTGGGATGCAGATCATGGAGGACAGTGCCATAAGCCAGCCGATGCCGTAGCCCCAGTCAGGGTAGATATACACATTGTTGTACTTCAGAGGCTTGTACTTGATCAAGAAAAACAGGAAGATACCCTGACAGGAGAGAAGAGGAAGAGCAGAGGAAGAGTGAAATAGAACAATTAACCGTGATATATTTATTAATGCTGAGTGATTTAGTGATGTGTGAATCGTTATCGATGTGTGATTCATTAGCGATATGTGATTCATTAGTGATGTGTGAATCATTATTGATGTGTGATTCATTAGCGATATGTGATTCATTAGTGATGTGTGAATCATTATTGATGTGTGATTCATTGATGTGTGATTCGTTAGTTTGTATGATTCATTAGCGATATGTGATTCATTAGTGATGCGTGAATCATTAGTGATGCGTGAATCATTAGTGATGTATGTTCATTAGTGATGTGTGATTACTGATCTGGGATCTGAACTCACAGCACAGATGCCTGGTGTGAGCAGCATCCAGCACCATTTGATGAAGACTGCTGGCCTGTATCCGATCATATCCTCAATGTTCATATAGAACCTGTCACTACCTGTAACATAAACACACACACAGGTGGATACAGTCAAGCTGGGTATTTTATAACCGTAACCAGCATATGTCAACAGGTGTATCCATGGATACAAGTATGTTCAATTTGAAGTGAATATCCCATTCAATCGGCTGCCACACGCTACAGTGTTGTGATCATATAACTGCACTGACAGTATGTGGCCAAAAGGGGCTGCAGTAATAACAAAAACACAGAACCGAGAGTATTACATATCGTATACCCAGACTATACAGAACAGAGAGTATTACATACCGTACACCCAGACACAGAACCGAGAGTATTACATACCGTATACCCAGCCTATACAGAACAGAGTATTACATACCGTACACCCAGATACAGAAGAGAGAGTATTACATACCGTATACCCAGCCTATACAGAACAGAGAGTATTACATACCGTATCCCCAGCCTATACAGAACAGAGAGTATTACCTACCGTATACCCAGCCTATACAGAACAGAGTATTACATACCGTACACCCAGATACAGAACAGAGAGTATTACATACCGTATACCCAGCCTATACAGAACAGAGTATTACATACCGTACACCCAGATACAGAACAGAGAGTATTACATACCGTATACCCAGCCTATACAGAACAGAGTATTACATACCGTACACCCAGATACAGAACAGAGAGTATTACCTACCGTATACCCAGCCTATACAGAACAGAGTATTACATACCGTACACCCAGATACAGAACAGAGAGTATTACATACCGTATACCCAGCCTATACAGATAGACTCGAATATGGCGACAAACAGCAAACACATGCCGCTGGCAGCATATGAATCAAACAGCTGGAACACGTACATTCCCCCCTGAAAAACAAGTTATCAAATCAATCCAATTAGACACAATACAGATGTTTTCTAACATTATCAGTTTAAATCAATCATCTTCTATATCAGTGTCTCTCGTCTTCTATATCAGTTTCTTTTATATACTATATCAGTGTCTCTCGTCTTCTATATCAGTTTCTTTTATATACTATATCAGTGTCTCTCGTATTCTTTATCAGTGTCCCCCTCACGTATACACTGGAATATGCAGTTATTAACGTCTGCAGTTATTAACGTATACACTGGAATATGCAGTTATTAATTATCTTAATAAAGACCATTCATATTAGCAAGTGTTTTCTTACCTCTGTCAACATGACCAGGCCGAGGAGGAAGGAACATATCGACAGGCCTAGGATCAGCATCTCTCGACGGTAGCCTCTCCGGAAGGTTTCTGGGTACATGTCTATCACAGCCGTCACCAGACTCTCTACACACACAAACTAAACAGCACACAAACACACACAACACATTAACACACTAATGACGCAGAAATAAATGCTAACCCCTCTACTGAAGGTCGCTGTACCAGATAAAGAAACCAGTTACCAGATCAGATACCAGATAGAATAATTGAAGATCATAAGATATTAAATGACATGATCCCATCCCTCCCTCCATCCCTCCCTCCATCCCTCCCTCCATCCCTCCCTCCATCTCTCCCTCCATCTCTCCCTCCATCTCTCCCAGTACTCACCTGACTGTCCAGGCCCAAGAAGATAAGCATCATGAAAAAGAGACACGCCCACAGAGGAGACAGAGGCATCATGGTCACAGCTTTTGGGTAGGCTATGAAGGCTAGGCCTGGGCCTGTTGTAAATAACAACATCAACAACAACATCACCAACAACAACCTCAACAACTCCATCATCAACAACGTCATCAACAATATCATCAACTACAACTTTCTCAACAACTACATAATAAACAACATCATCAAGAACACCATTAACAACAATATCCCAGCTTTAGGGCAGGCTAGAAAGATCCTACTAACGTGAACATATATCCACCTTCTGTGACCACCTGAACCGCCTCTGTATCTCTCTATTTCGCTCTACGAGGCTAAATCATTCATGTTCAACTGAATAAGGCATAGAACCACTGTAGGTGTATGACTCTAAGTGCTCTAGAGAGCAAGCCATCCTACATACATTCATAATCTTTTATTCCATCATATTTCTGTTCCAAAACCACTCCCGGGGCTCTGAGACAGCAAGACCAGGCTTGATCAAATGAATAGCCCAAAAGACAAGTGACATAAGTCTAGGGTGGGACAGAATAAATGGACAAGCTGTTCTAATTATTAAAAAGTTTTAATATTGCAAATGGATTTATATTTTTGGCAACTTTATTTCACCTTCGAAGCTGATGAAAAGGGAGATTGATTTTTTTTCCTAGCAGTGGCTCCTGTTCCTAGCAGTGGCTCCTGTTCCTAGCAGTGGCTCCTGTTCCTAGCAGTGGTTCCTGTTCCTAACAGTGGTTCCTGTTCCTAGCAGTGGTTCCTGTTTCTAGCAGTGATTCCTATTCTTAGCAGTGGTTCCTGTTTCTAACAGGGGTTCCTGTTCCTAGCAGTGGTTCCTGTTCCTAGCAGTGGTTCCTGTTTCTAGCAGGGGTTCCTGTTTCTAGCAGGGGTTCCTGTTCCTAGCATGGGTTCCTGTTCCTCGCAGTGGTTCCTCACCAGACTCGGCCACAGCCTCGATAGGAACGCCCTGCTCCAGAGCCATGAATCCAAGCACAGAAAAGATAGCAAAGCCGGCCACAAAGCTGGTCCCACTGTTCAAACAGCACAGCATAATGCAGTCCCTGTGGAATCAATCAGAACTGTTAACCAGTGTTACCTGTAATACGTCTGCCAGTGCTTTTTGTAGTATAGTCTGTCTGTCAGTGTTACCTGTAGTGATGTTTGTCTGTCAGTGTTTCCTGTTGTACCTTTTGTCTGTCTGTCTGTCTGTCTGTCAGTTAGAGTTACCTGTAGCAGTTGTTGGTGTAGCTGTTGTAGCTCCCTAGAGCCGTCAAGCAGCCAAGGCAGATGGCATAGGAAAAGAATATCTGAGTCCCAGCATCCACCCACACCTGGGGACAAAAACATGGTGAATCCATCACATGTATTTCATAAAAACTTTTCTAAACAGGAAGTTGTCACTGTTCAAACAGATATAGAGATATAGAGAGTCGCTGGTCTCTTAGGAGTGAGTACCAGCACTCTTCTGGCTGCATCGAGTGCAGAACATGATCTTTAAAGACTAAAGGCAGTTCTACGGTCATGGTTCATCATTTGGGAAACACTGGTAACACAGAGTTGGAGCTAGCTTACTGCCAGAAACCCAAAATGCAGATATGCGGAGGGCAGTACAAGCACAAAGCATCTGTGCAAGTGGGCAATGGAGAGTACAAATTGTAAGCATTGTGCAAAAAGCAAATCAAGTAAATAAGATAGCAGTGTGTAGGGCAAGATAACTGATTTCAGAGATCAGCTGGATAACAGCAGCAGGGAAGAAAGAAGATCTGCAGCAGGGATGTGTAGAGATCTGTACCGATTGCCTGAAAGCACAGGGTCATTAAGTCACACACTCTGCAGACAGCGCTTGTGCAGGAGGTATTTGATGGTGGGGAGCTGGACTGTGGCACAGTTGGTCAGAATCCTCTCAACTGTGCAGCGGCAAAAGTTCACCAGGATGTTGGTAGGCAGGCTTTCCTTAAAAAGTACAGGAGAGGAGAGATTGTCAATCATAAATGGGACCACTGTGGTCCACACCGTGGTCTCATTAATGAGAACTGGGGCATGGATACAGCTTTTATACTTCCTGTAATCCACAATCAGTTCTTTGGTTTTCTTGGCATTGATGGACAGGTGGTTATCTGCGCACCAATCCACTAGGTGCTTGACCTATTCTCGGTAGACCAACCATCGTGGTGTCATCTGCGAACTTGATGCTGATATTGGAGCTGTGTACAGGGAATTAGTCGTGGGTGAAAAAGAACACGAGTGGGCTAAGCACACAGCCCTGTGGGACACCTGTGTTCAGGGTCAGAATGGAGGAGGTTAGGTTGTCCAACCTAACATAATGAGGTGTGTTATACAGGAAGTCCAGAGTTTAGTTGAAAAGAGAGGGACTGATCCCCAGGCCTTGGAGTTTGGTAACCAGCCTAGAGGGGATGACTGTATGCTTGATTGCCAAACAAAAAGTCTATAAACCGCATCCTCATGTTGGTGTTGGTTTTGTCCTGGTGGGTCAGAGCAGATGTGATGTGGGTCCAGAGGTGAAGGGAGGCAAGACTTTAGATGAGCCAAGATGAGACTTATGAAGCACTTCATAATCGTGGGTTGAGCACATCAAGTCGAAATCTGAATACTTTCAATCTTGTGTTAAACAATGGAGTTTTGTTTTAATGATATGGTCAATGACCTGAGTGATGTCACCAAAACCAGGCCAGGTGGAACTGGGACCTGATTGCCGGCACCTGTATCTGCTCAATGCTCTCAGATCTACCCAAGCATTTAATATAGGATGGCAGGATGTTTTTCTGGCACTTCCTAACAGTCTCTCAACCAGGAAGCAGGTTAAGTACCTCACACTGGGAATTACAATCACTACCAGGGAAGATACACACCGCGGGCAATCGTTGGGTTAAGGTTAGGGCTAGGGGTGTGCGATATGACGATATTTAATCGTGGACTATTAAAATGTCTCCACGATTCACTTTTTCGGAAATATCGTAGAATCGCGCTCCAGTGCACGTTCAATTAGATGCAGATCTATGGCGTTTTTTCAGCTACGTATCAACATGCAATGCGCGGTGCGCTATATGTCAGCGTGTTAACACTAGAAGCGCCAACAGCCCCCGGGCGTTGCAGTTAGTAATTAAAATAAATATATAATGTTGAAAAGCTACAGCCTCGTTCTTCCATGACTTTTCCTAAATACGTGCATTTTACCATGTCCCGTTTTCAGAAACTGGACGCGTTTTGGTCTGATCTCGTTTTGGTCTGATCTATATTGGACTCGTTTTGGTCTGGTCTATATAAAACTGGATGCGTTTTGGTCTGGTCTACATAAAACTGGATGCGTTTTGGTCTGGTCTACATGAAACTTGACGCGTTTTGGTCCGATCTATATGAAACTGGATATATGTAACGGATTAATTTGCCACTCATAACAACACTAATGAACACTGTGCGCAGTGCAACCGGTTAGTATGCGTGTCCTGCTCAGGCAGACAAAAGCTGCGAAATATACATAGATAATAGATTGATTGGCTTGGTTGAATTTGAATGAACTAGAAAAAAGAGGTAGGCCTACGTTTATAAAGAAATATATGTTTTACTAAATAAACAGAACGAAAATATAAAACGAAATTGATTAATGTATCTACCGGGTAACAGCAGAATATACCCGACCGTGACCAATATACAAACTGTAAAATACGTGTTTCATTGCCTACAGTGCCTTAGTTACTGGACTGTAATTACTATAGGCTAATACATTTTACAAATGTAAATGATCGAATTATACTGTAGCCTAATGTTTTTATTTCAAGAGTCTATGTTGCAATATATACGGCCAATCATGCGCAAAACATTTGATTGCGCGTCGCTTGTGATCTAAAATGTTTTAGCATTTATTACATCAAAATAGGACATACAGTTTGATGGATTTTCATTTATTCGATCATTAGAAATTTAAATATCATAGCCTGTGCATTTTAAAATCATGGTTTTAAATTTGTATTGTATGGTTACATAAGACAATTCAGGATGATTAATTCAGGATGATAACACAGTAGATCATCTGATGCTGTAGATGGATGGCAGGTTACACAGTGAATGGATGGTGAAGCTGCGGATGAGAATGAAGGTGCTTCTTTGCACAATTGCACTTCCATTAAATATACACGTGATTAAAATATGCTACTTTAAAATTTTTTCCCTTTTATGTTTTGTTACCTTGTATCGCTATATTTTTTAAATGGAGATATAATTTGCTTGTATTGCAGCTCAGTAATTTGCAAAATAGTCTTAAAAATCAACATGAAAAAGAATCGTGATAAAATCGTGAATCGTGATTTTTCCTGAAAAAATCGTGATATGCTATTTTTCCCATATCGCCCACCCCTAGTTAGGGCTCAGGTTAAGTTTAGGACTCTGGTTAAGGTTAGGGCTCGGTTTTGGGGTGGGCTTGGGTTTAGGTTTGGTATTCAGAAATGGTATCACAAAAAGCTCTGCGACACATCTACTCAAAACAACAAACTGCTTTAACAAGCAGACACACACACCGGCGAGGGAAAGGAACCGGGTATGAAGCTGTTAATGGCCGTGTAGATCCACAAACCCAGGTCTTAATCCCAAATGGCACCATGACTAGTGCACTACTTCTGACCAGGGTCCATAGGGAATAGTGTGTCATTGGGGAGTCACTTTGGCTGTCACACCCCCATTCAGTTACTAATCCCTTCTGCGGTGGAAACGATCCACAAAGCACAGTTTTAGATATCCATATGGTGTCGCCACGGAAACCCAGCTGACCTCTCAAACGCACAGAGCTCTATGACCAACCAGGAGGATGTTTTTCTGTGGCTCTGATGTCCCTTATGTGCCATTCAGTCAGTGTGTGTGTGTGTGTGTGTGTGTGTGTGTGTGTGTGTGTGTGTGTGTGTGTGTGTGTGTGTGTGTGTGTGTGTGTGTGTGTGTGTGTGTGTGTGTGTGTGTGTGTGTGTGTGTGTGGTGTGTGGTGTGTGGTGTGTGGTGTGTGGTGTGTGTGGTGTGTGTGGTGTGTGTGGTGTGTGTGGTGTGTGTGGTGTGTGTGGTGTGTGTGGTGTGTGTGGTGTGTGTGGTGTGTGTGTGTCAGGGGGACATGCACACAGTTTAGTGATGTCATGATTCCCCGACCAATAGAAACTGACTGTAGGGGCCTTTAAATAATTTGCATATACCTGCCTACTGGCTATCCCTTGTAGGCCCTTGTAGGATTTGAAGGCCCCTACAGTCTGACAACAGGCTGTAGTCACATCTAGTCAGCTCTAATCTCCTGTAATTTACTGTAGTCAGCAGATTTTCCTTGTAATTACCTGTAACATTCAAAACATTGTCTGAAACCCAGTTACAATGATATATATATATAAATATAGAGAACTGTGAAACACCACAAACATTGTGTAGTGGTGAATATTCCCTGTACTTCCACAATACTTCAGCCCAGTGCTGCCATTCAAAACACTGTATAATGTTTAGTATAATCGGGATCTGTATATAAATATTAGGCCCCACCAGTAGAACCAATGTCTGTACCAGCTCAGTTCGACCGGGTATTCCTACTGGATTACATCACTGGTACCCAGCATCCTACCAGAACACCATCTGTGGTTCCTGGAAGCTAGCGACCACAGCTGTCATTGCTCGTTACCCTCACAACACACACATTATGACCAGGAACCAAAGAGCTTCATTTATACGTATGTTTGTGCTCTACGCAGGTTTGGAACACAGCTGGGGGTCCACGCCCTGGTAGCACTGCCCAGGAGGCTTCAGCTGGGGTTTAGACGGAGGAGAGGGTAGGTGACCTGAGACAGTTAGACATGTAGGTGAGTGTGGGTAAGAGAGGTGGGGCATACCTGTGGGTCAGAGAGGCGGGGCATACCTGTGGGTCAGAGAGGCGGGGCATACCTGTGGGTCAGAGAGGCGGGGCTTACCTGTGGGTCAGAGAGGCGGGGCTTACCTGTGGGTCAGAGAGGCGGGGCTTACCTGTGGGTCAGAGAGGCGGGACACATCCGGGTACAGGTAGAACTTGATCCCTTCCCAGGCTCCCGGGAGAGTCACCCCTCGGATCAACAAGATGAGCAGCATGAAATAGGGGAATGTAGCCGTCACATAGACCACCTAGATATAGACAGAACAGCTGGTTATACATGTATCATCTATACATCAAATAATCAATAGGGGAATGTAGCCGTCACATAGACCACCTAGATGTAGACAGAACAGCTGGTTATACATGTATCATCTATACATCAAATAATCAATAGGGGAATGTAGCCGTCACATAGACCACCTACATAAAGACAGAACAGTGATGTCAACACATAATACTGTATATTAATCAAATAATCTACAGGAGTCTGCAGTCTTCTCAGACCACTTTTAAATACGAGACCATACATCATATGTCATCTGTAGGAGAAAGTTGCCCTCACAATCCAAAATGTCAGACCAGACATACTCCACAGATGAACAGCACAAAACAGCATGTAATATATATTTTATAATACGTTTTTACCCACAGGGGTATTCACAGGGCAGGTTAGCAACACAGTTCTTTTACATCCTGAGTATAATGAAGGCCTGGGAACCTCTCAGGATTCACCAGCATATCTTTCCTATGTGTTGGCTCAGTAAAACCCCAGTGAATAGGGGAGAATGTAGGGGAGAATGGTCAATCAACAAGAACCAACCACAACTTGAAGGAAATCTCCAAAGTGGACACAACAAGGTTGTTGTTCCACAAAGCCGACCGCCATGCCTTTTATCCACGCGGTCCTTTGGGTCCATTCATACGGCGACTGCTGTTTCACCGTACAGTCTAGTGACCTGGGTCACCTGCAGGGGGGTTGTGGGTAATTGGGTGGTGGTGTGCACAAGCCAGGGCGAATCATTTTCCCACACTGCTGACTGCCATCCTGTCCTTTCCTCTATTCTCCTCTGCTTCGCTCCCACCACCTCCAAACCCCCCAACCACTCCTCACCAGATGCCAGGACGACAAGGAAACACAGCCCTCACGGCCGCGGCGTGTCTCCAATGGGAGCTTTGTTCTTGGACTTTTTCAAAGCGTGAGGAGCATGGCCAGGATGATGAAGGAGTTGTTGAGATACTGAAGCCAAACGAGGATGTCTGCTGACCACACTGGACGTCTTCCAGAGAGTTGTAGCTGGTTCACAAAGTGTTCATGGTGAAAAGCAGTAGCTATTGACATAAGGAATTCAATCTGGAAACTAACTTCCCCTACAAAGAACGTCTGCTTTCTCTGATAGGAAAGACAATCGACTCCTTTAGTGGTGTGGAGTGAGGAAGCCTTCTCCTGATCCAGAAGCCAAGTACAAAGTCCGGTGGAACTATCGCCCTTTATTTCCGAGTTCCCCTGACAGACGTTCACTGGATTTCTGAGGATTGGCAACAGTGATGCCTATATTGGTGCAGCATTGTCTTCTGTCGTTGACCAAACTCGGCTTCCTGATCTAAGCTCAGGCGTTGCCTCAAACGTATGATGTTCCCACTGTCTGCACCTGTTGTATGTCAAAACACAATGACTGGTTGCTGAGAACCACAGCAGGACACTTCATTATTTATGTCTACAGTTCTTTCCTTATCATTTCTCCACTGCTTGCTCCTCTCTTTCTCTCCTCCATTTCCCCTCCTTAACTAACCACCTCCATCTCCACACCTATATTAACCACTTTTATCCATTCATCTTCCCTCTTTCCTTCCATCAATCTCCTCATCCATCCCCTCATCCATCAATCTCCTCATCCATCCCCTCATCCGTCCATCTCCTCATCCATCTCCTCATCCATCTCCTCATCCATCTCCTCATCCATCTCCTCATCCATCTCCTCATCCATTCCCTCATCCATCTCCTCATCCATCCCCTCATCCTTCAAGTGCATTCCCTAACCCCACAACACCTCCCACACCGTTTGGCTCACATTAACAACCTTTCATGGGCCCTCTCAATCGGCTGGCAACTTCAGTCAAAAGCAGCCAGCTTCTCATTCAGCTGTGTTGAATGGAGGTCTATAACTCTGATTGGCCGGCATTTGCGAGTTCTCATATCAATCAAACAATAAATGGGACTCAAACCAACTGAAACATCGCTTGACTGTGACCTAGCCGACAGGGATAGCCAGAGGGTTCCTTATTAGTCTTACAAATGGATTACAACATGGAACCTCTGTCGTCATCACATCACCCGACCGTCTGCGTATCTACATCAGTCTGGAGGAACATCCAGTCAACATGTGCCAGGGCCCCAGGAGACCATGCGTAGACATCGGCTGGCTCCCAGGGAATGGCCTGCATCTGCGTCACCAGACGTCTGCCTGATCCTCCTGAAGAATATACCCACATTACGTCTCCACATGACACATTCACAGAATAGGGCCTTCAGATAAAGGGAAGCAGCGGGGTCCAAAAAAGTCTACCCATCTACCTATAAGCACTGTTAAACTCAGCTATCTGCTGTGTATCAGCTACTACAGACCAGTTGCCCTAACCTCTGTGGTTATGGAGTCCTTTAAGCGCCTTGTGCTGTCCCACCTCAAGTCCATCACTGACCCACTACTAGACCCACGGCAGTTTGCCTACAGAGCCGATGGGTCTGTGAAGAACGTGGTCAACATGGTTTTCCACTTCTTCCTCCAGCATCTAGACTCTCCTGAAACCAACGGTTAACAGAATATTTTTCTACAGTTCTGCATTCAACACCATCAATCCAGCTTTGCTCCAGGACAATCTCTCCTAAGCGGTAGTGCCAAAGTTCACTTGTAGGTGCATCACAGTCTTCTTGTCCAAAATAAGGCAGCACGTGAGACTGGGGAAGCACCTGTCGAACAACTTGACTATCAGCATCGTCTTCTCTCAAGCTTTTGAAAGATGTGGATGTCAAAACCCTCACTTCTTTCTGATGGTGACCTGTCTGCCTAAAGGGGATGAGTTAACCACCTGGTGTCTTTGTATCAACAACTTGGAGCTCAACGCACAAAAGACAATGAAGATGTGAGTGGACTTTATGAGAAGCCCAGCAGCCCTTTGTCCCATTGTCCTGGGTGGCTCCCCAGTCAACACTGTGGAGCGCTTCCGCTCCTCAAGTGGGAGCTGAACATCACCTCACCCACAAATAAAGCACAACAGAGAATGTACTTCCTGCGGCGGCTTTAAAAGTACAATCCGTCAAAGACTATGATGATGAACTTCTACAATGCAACCATTGAGTCCATTCTGACCTCCTCTATCATCGTCAGGTAAGCATTATCTGCTCTGCAGAGTGGGTGATTGGCTGCAATCTGCCATCTCTACATGACCTACACACCTCCAGGATGCTGAGGCATGCACCAAGTTGGAGGCCGATCCCTCTCATCCTGGAAATTGACTATTCAGAACTCTCCCCTCTGACAGATGGCTACCTCGAAGCTAGCCTCAGCTCACAGCTCATAGGTCACAGCTAGCCTCAGCTCACAGCTCATAGTTCACAGCTAGCCTCAGCTCACA
Source organism: Dallia pectoralis (assembly GCA_029465975.1). Taxonomy (NCBI): domain Eukaryota; kingdom Metazoa; phylum Chordata; class Actinopteri; order Esociformes; family Umbridae; genus Dallia; species Dallia pectoralis. Next base: position 1,486,108 of record CM055749.1, on the reverse strand, counting down.
GCTCATAGTTCACAGCTAGTCTCAGCTCACAGCTCATAGTTCACAGCTAGCCTCAGCTCATAGTTCACAGCTAGCCTCAGCTCATAGTTCACAGCTAGCCTCAGCTCACAGCTCATAGTGTAGAGCTAGCCTCAGCTCACCGTTCATAGTTCACAGCCAGCCTCAGCTCACAGCTCATAGTTCACAGCTAGCCACAGCTAGATACAGCTCATAGTTCACAGCTAGCCACAGCACACAGCTCACAGCTAGACACAGCTGATAGCTCACAGCTAGCCACAGCCGAGAGATTGGTTGAGAAGGGCTCCTTCCAAAGAGGCAGACAAAAGCGAACAGCTTAGCGTAAAGAAAGGAAGAACTCAGATTTGTTTGGCAAGGCCAAGGAACACAAGCATCTCAGTACAGGCTGTAATTCCTCATGCTGAGAGAGCAAGAGAGAGAAAGAGGAGCGAAAGAAAATTCAACGAGAGAGGATAGAGAATAGACTATTGATGGGGAGAGAAAATAAAAATAAAGGAGAGATTAGGGAAAGAGAGAAAGACAGAAATAAATAAAAAAGTCTAGTCTTGGGAGAGATTTAAGGTGAGGAGAGATGTGAGGAAAGGAAGGGAGATATGTGAGGTGAGGAAGGGGAGATGTGAGAGGAGACATGTGAGATGTGAGGTGAGGAGAGAGGAGAGGTAAGAAAAGATGTGAGGTGAGGAGAGATGTGAGGTGAGGAGGGGTGTGAGGTGAGGAGAGATGTGAGGTGACGAGAGAGGAGAGGTAAGAAAAGATGTGAGGTGAGGTGAGGAGGGCTGTGAGGTGAGGAAGGGGAGATGTGAGAGGAGATGTGAGGTGAGGAGAGATGTGAGGTGACGAGAGGAGAGGTAAGAAAAGATGTGAGGTGAGGAGAGATGTGAGGTTAGGAGGGGTGAGAGGTGAGGTGAGGAGAGATGTGAGGTGACGAGAGAGGAGAGGTAAGAAAAGATGTGAGGTGAGGTGAGGAGGGGTGTGAGGTGAGGAGGGGTGAGAGAGAAGAAAATCTGCATGCCTCTCATGAATGTTCTCCTTTCCACTGAGTGAATGCAGAAATCAATGTTGGACTGTTCCCTAAAGACTCTGCCATGAAGGAACATTACTTAGCCTTACTTCACACTGGGACAAAAGAGACTTCAGGCGATACAGGGTCCTGTTGCTGCCCAGCCCCCGATCCCCCAGACCTGTACAATGTGAACCCATTCAGGTTTCTTCTTCACATCTCTCTTCCTTTCTACTGCCTCTCATTCTAGCTTCGCTGAATTTGTTAGCGTTTCTTAAAGACCGCACAGAGAATGAAGAGGAATGGGAGAGGGATGAAGAGATTGGGGACAAGAAGGGGAAGAGGGAATAGGAGGAACAGGAGAGGGAGAACGAGAGAGAGACAGAGAAAGAAATAGGCAGAGATAGGGAAAGAGACGCAGGAGAGAGAGACAAGGAGAGAGGGCACAGTGGGTCAGTGGCTAAATGTTGTCTGTGGCCAGTACAACGAAAACAGATTTGTGCACCATGCATTGTGAGTTGGAGGACAAAGGTCAGAGGACAAAGGTCAGAGGACAAAGAACACACAGGCCTTTCTGTTGAACAATTCCTATTCTTATTTACAATAGTAGGTTTATGGTTTGGCATAACACACTTTTTCTATTGTGATCCACCTGTTTTATCACTGCAATACATGACATTATCACAGCCAGGTAAATATGCCACAAACAGGGACATTATCACAGCCAGGTAAATATGCCGCAAACAGGGACAATATCAAATTAAAAGTGTGACCTTGCCGGTGGATTTGGGTCCTTTCCATATGCAGAAGTAGCAGACGACCCAAGCCAGGGCCAGACACATGGCCAGTTCCCAGCGGAGCTTCCCCATGTGCTCGATCCCGCTGGAGATTCCCAGGACCCGGTGTCTGGGAAAATAAACTTACATAAAAGTCCACCCTAATAATCACAATGCAGCAAATTGTTGTAATTTCATCACAATTTAAATTTGACAGTACGTAAGAGAAATGACAGGTAGCGTATCATCAGCAGGTTTCCATGTCTTTAACCATTTAGGGTTAGTTATCCGCTAACAACCGCTCCTGGTTCTGCTCACCTTTAATGAGGACTTTTGGCAGTTGGCAAACATTTAGTTTCCTTGATACTGAATGTTTTGAAGATTACTCAGTGGGACGCAAACCGACAAGCAGCCATCTGAATTGAGACGCCACACAACTAGCAAACCCAGGACATTGGGTTTGTTCCACCAGCCCGGGGCTCTAGTCCAGGACCTCTAGTCCAGTAACTCCAGTCCAGGACCTCTAGTCCACTATGGAACCAGCCTTGTTCCCTCACCACCATGAGGTTGGACGGCCAGCTAATTAAGCTCCCGCTGCTGTCTGGCCAACTGCAAACATACTGGTGTCAAACTCAAGCCTGGTGCCAGATCCATCTGTGCTGTTAGATTTGTTTGTGTTATTTCCATTAATGATTAAGCGAGCACCTTCAGAGAGTGGTCCTAGGAGGGACCCACCACAAACTGGCAACAGGGAGGCGTCAGCGACATGCTGAGAACTAACAGCATATTAGGCACGTGGTCATAATGTTTTGATGTATATGATTATTTACATTATAATATGATGACAGAGTACTGTATGTAGGAAACAATGTGTCTTTTCAGACAGTCTTCCAGTGATACAGCAGCTTTGCCATTTCCTCCATGGTTGCTTGGCAACCATACAGGAACCCCAGCGTCCCCCCCACCCCCTGACAGCAGGGTACGCTGACCAGATCCGAATTGTGTCCCCATCATAACATCTTCGGCTGTGCAAATGACAGGCAGACGCTGGCAGACATAGAACACTTTTAAAAGACGGACAAATTATTAGTGGAAAGGTTGGCTGCGCTAATTTCAGGCTACAGCAACTTGTCAGGGATGTTGAGTTGCACACAGGAGGTTTTTCTCCACTGTACAGACAGATAGCAACAGGCAAATTATAGATGTATATTTAATAGATTCTACACAGTAAAAGGTACTCACTCCCAGAACTCTATTACCGGTGAGGTGCCATTGGAAAAGTCGGTGAAGTTGGTGTCATTCCGCTGGAAATCCACACAGTTTTCTAACCAATAAAAAGTACAATGACATTTTCAATACTGTCTACTGATTGTAACCGAACAGACTGGTGGTTGATGAACAAACAGTAGAAGCAGTATTAATAATAGTGGTGGTAGTAGTACTATTAGTAACAGCAGTAGTAGTAATAGTAGTAGTGGTGGTAGTAGTACTATTAGTAACAGCAGTAGTAGTAATAGTAGTAGTAGTGGTGGTAGTAGTACTATTAGTAACAGCAGTAGTAGTAATAGTAGTAGTGGTGGTAGTAGTAGTGGTGGTAGTAGTACTATTAGTAACAGAAGCAGTAGTAGTAGTGATAGTAGTGGTTTAATTTGATTATATAAATGCATTATGTGCTTAACAAGATGCATTGTGTGTACTCACCTGTGTTCCACTCATGTCCACATGAGGCCCATGGGAGTTCTGTTGTGAAGCAGTTGAACAGGTAGAAGATAGCCCAGGCCAGGATGACAACATAGTACACATTCAGTTGGGCCACAATCACTTGGGTCGCATATCCAATACCTGCAGAGCGGTAGAGTGATTAGAGTCATGGGAAAAAGTGTACATACACAAAAACAATAGTAAACAATAATAAACAATAGCAAACAAGTATAAACACGATGAGACCACAAGCAGGCGTAACGCTCAGGGAGGAGACGTGTTCTGTCTCCTAGAGATTAGGGTACTTTGGTGAAGAAAAATGCAAATCAATCCTAGAACAACAGCTATGGACCTTGTAAAGCTGCTGGAGGAAACGGGTATAAAGTATCTATATCCACAGTAAAACAAGTCCTCTATATCCACAGTAAAACCAGTCCTATATATCCACAGTAAAACAAGTCCTCTATATCCACAGTAAAACAAGTCCTATATATCCACAGTAAAACAAGTCCTATATATCCACAGTAAAAAAAGTCCTATATATCCACAGTAAAACAAGTCCTATATATCCACAGTAAAACAAGTCCTATATATCCACAGTAAAACAAGTCCTATATATCCACAGTAAAACAAGTCCTATATATCCACAGTAAAACAAGTCCTATATATCCACAGTAAAACAAGTCCTATATATCCACAGTAAAACAAGTCCTATATATCCACAGTAAAACAAGTCCTATATATCCACAGTAAAACAAGTCCTCTATATCCACAGTAAAACAAGTCCTATATATCCACAGTAAAACAAGTCCTCTATATCCACAGTAAAACCAGTCCTATATATCCACAGTAAAACAAGTCCTCTATATCCACAGTAAAACAAGTCCTATATATCCACAGTAAAACAAGTCCTATATATCCACAGTAAAAAAAGTCCTATATATCCACAGTAAAACAAGTCCTCTATATCCACAGTAAAACAAGTCCTATATATCCACAGTAAAACAAGTCCTATATATCCACAGTAAAACAAGTCCTCTATATCCACAGTAAAACAAGTCCTCTATATCCACAGTAAAACAAGTCCTCTATATCCACAGTAAAACCAGTCCTATATATCCACAGTAAAACAAGTCCTATATATCCACAGTAAAACAAGTCCTATATATCCACAGTAAAACAAGTCCTATATATCCACAGTAAAACAAGTCCTATATATCCACAGTAAAACAAGTCCTATATATCCACAGTAAAACAAGTCCTATATATCCACAGTAAAACAAGTCCTCTATATCCACAGTAAAACAAGTCCTATATATCCACAGTAAAACCAGTCTTATACATCCACATAACCTGAAAGGACTCTCAGCAAGAAGGCCAGTTCTCAAAAACCACCTTGCATTTCTCCTTTGATGCATTAATAACGTTACATTAAGAAGATTTATCACGTTTTGGAGGAGCTATTTTTGTCAAATGCCCTGTCATTCATTAGAATCTTAAATGACTATACACACTGTTACCAGAGAGGGTACGACGTTCCCTAAGCAAAATCAACAGGACACAAATCGCACATTATTACCCTCGAAGAGCGGGCAGGTTTTTCTCCAACAGGTGATGCCTCCTTCGCTGGTGAACTGGCCCAGGGCCGTCTCCAGGAAGAAGACGGGGATGCCACAGCAAACAAAGAAAATGACGTAGGGAACAAAAAATGCACCTGGAAACGACAAACCACAATAACCATCACATCACCAATTCAACTGCCAAACAGGTGTTCATTTGGCACACGCAAACATGAGACATTCGTAAAGAACATGAGAGGCTCCAAGACGTTTCATAATTACACAATAAACCTGGTAGCGTCCCACAGCAAATCATTAGTATTATTTCATTTGATTTGCAATAACAAGTTGTATAACAGAAGCAGATAATCCCCACACATGTCGTTGAAAGCATCTCCTACCTCCTCCGTTTTTGTAACACAGGTATGGGAAGCGCCACACGTTGCCCAAACCTATAATCTCTCCGGCCACAGAGAGCACAAACTCCAGCTTATTGTTCCAGTGTCCTCTCTCGTTTACTGTCTTCTTGTCCTTGGCAGTCTCTGGGTCCAGGGCGTCCTCTGGTTTGCCATTGATCACCGGGGCTGTCTTCTTCTCGCCTGTCATGGCGTTGCAACAGCCTGCGTCGATCAGTTTAATCAGTTAGACTCACCCAGTTGGATTAATGAACTGGACTAATCAATTACAATTGTTCAAATTGATTCCTATCCTAAGCCGGACCGGAAGACCACTACATTCTCAGGTTCCAGGGATATCCTAATATGGTGGTAATGTGACAGGGATATCCTAATATGGTGGTAATGTGACATAGATATCCTAATATGGAGGTAATGTGACAGGGTATCCTAATATGGTGGTGTTGTGACAGGATATCCTAATATGGTGGTAATGTGACAGGATATCCTAATATGGTGGTAATGTGACAGGATATCCTAATATGGTGGTAATGTGACAGGATATCCTAATATGGTGGTAATGTGACAGGATATCCTAATATGGTGGTAATGTGACAGGATATCCTAATATGGTGGTAATGTGACAGGATATCCTAATATGGTGGTAATGTGACAGGGATATCCTAATATGGTGGTAATGTGACAGGATATCCTAATATGGTGGTAATGTGACAGGATATCCTAATATGGTGGTAATGTGACAGGATATCCTAATATGGTGGTAATGTGACAGGATATCCTAATATGGTGGTAATGTGACAGGATATCCTAATATGGTGGTAATGTGACAGGATATCCTAATATGGTGGTAATGTGACAGGATATCCTAATATGGTGGTAATGTGACAGGATATCCTAATATGGTGGTAATGTGACAGGATATCCTAATATGGTGGTAATGTGACATAGATATCCTAATATGGTGGTAATATGACAGGATATCCTAATATGGTGGTAATGTGACAGGGATATCCTAATATGGTGGTAATGTGACAGGATATCCTAATATGGTGGTAATGTGACAGGATATCCTAATATGGTGGTAATGTGACAGGGATATCCTAATATGGTGGTAATGTGACAGGATATCCTAATATGGTGGTAATGTGGCAGGGATATTCTAATACAGATGTTCTCCACTTGTATTGCCCTCTGCACATTTGCAGTTTGCTACATGTTTGAACTGAATGCCTGCACATTTACATATCCATGTCAATTGCACATCCTCCCACTGTACTCCATATCTTTTTTGCACTGCTCTTTTGCACTTCTAGTTGGATCCAAACAGCATTTCGTTGTACTGTAGCCTACGTGTACTGTCTGATGACAATAAAGTTTAATCTAATCTGAGTAGAGAACATTAAAGTAAACTAAAGTTATTTAGTGGAGTATAAAAGAGCACAGAAGAGTACAGTAAACAAAAAGAGAAGTACTATAAAGTGCAGAGAACTGGTGTACAATGAAGCAGATAACAGTGTAGATATGTATGGATGGTACTGTTGAAGGCAGTAGATTAGTGTAGAAGAGGAGAAACTCTTATACTGAACCATAAATTAACACTAGTGAATATCAGTGCATAAAATATGATTATTACTGGGGGTTACTGCGTTTATAATGCTTATTGCGTTCGCGTATAACTGGTTGCATTGAGTGCCACGTCAATTATAAAGTCCCAAAGGCAACAGCAGTCTCTCCAATTAAGGAACAGCATGACGCCGCTTGATTTAGGTGTGACAAGACAATTAGCGCAAAGGACACATCAACTCTCAGTAGTGACAAAAATCATGATTCACGTCCACCCCCTCGCCGCAGTCAATTATAAAAAGCCTCATTTCACAACAGGGTCGATCTACTCACCGATGTCAGTAAGACAGTTGGCGTGGGGCTCTAAGACCGGATGGTTAAGCCTGACCCAGAGAGCGCACGAAGACCAGGGGAAAAGATAGATCCGCGTTGGCTTTAATTTTTGTTTCTCTGTCTATATAAAGGAAGATTGCGGTTGCCGGTAGCGCTAGGTTTCTGGTACCAGGCTTGTGCTTAATAGATTGCAACTGCGCTTCCTGCGGGTACCGCGCGCGAACTGGTTTCCCATCGACTATTTGGATAAGAGCCACGAGGTAACCAGCGCCTAACCGTAACCGCACAGCTCGGTGTCCCACACACCAATGCAACTTCAGATCACGCTACACAGCACAGGGGAATGAAACCAAGACCAACAGGAAGAAGAGAAAAAATGCCTCTTACTGACACAAAGAGGGTTAGGGGTTTATTTGGCTATAGATCTTTTTTTTACAGCTGGACAAAAAGAACAGTTGGATGCAGTTCTAGATGTCCAGACTTGTTTGAAAATCATTTTCTTCCATTAACACAGTAAAGATTGCATACTGGTCATCAGTATGAGCCTTTGTGGTTTCTGGCTCAAAGAAAGTTGGCCAACTTGTCATTCATCATATCTTTTTTTTTAATAAAGATAAGTAATTGCTAAATCTCTAATACTGTAAATGTACAGTAATGTTGTATTCAGTCTATTGATGATTACAAAAAGGGTGTTTATCCAGCACATTACGCAGGTGGTCATAATGTTTTGGTGGCATATACAGGACCAACAGGATATTACGCAGGTGGTCATAATGTTTTGGTGGCATATACAGGACCAACAGGATATTACGCAGGTGGTCATAATGTTTTGGTGGCATATACAGGACCAACAGGATATTACGCAGGTGGTCATAATGTTTTGGTGGCATATACAGGACCAACAGGATATTACGCAGGTGGTCATAATGTTTTGGTGGCATATACAGGACCAACAGGATATTACGCAGGTGGTCATAATGTTTTGTGTAAATGGCCTTCACATTTTTTTACACAGTCACAAACAAACAGAAACACAACAGTAACAGTAAGACAGTAAGAAGATGTTCTCCAATCAGAATAATTTGCCACATGCCCAAGAAGATAAACAAATGTAATGCCCCCGTTATTGCTATACATATGTTTTGTGTCCATGAAATTGTATTTAACACATTTCTTTGTTTCATGCAGAAAAAATGTTGGGAGGAAAAGTTCAATTTTGTTGAGAATATTGAGAGACCTTCCGGCAGTCTAGAACAATTAATAATATCTCCTGGCAATCTAGAACAATTAATAATATCTCCTGGCATTCTAGAACCATTAATCATAACTCCGGGCATTTTAAAATCATTGAGAAGAACTCTGGGAATTCTAGAACCATTGAGAATAACTCCTGGCATTCTAGAACCATTAAGAATAACTCTGAGAATTCTAGAACAATTTAGAATAACTCCTGGCATTCTAGAACAATTAAAAGAACTTCTGGAATTCTAGAACCGTTCAGAATAACTCCTGTCATTCTAGAACAATTAAAAGAACTTCTGTCATTCTAGAACCATTGAAAGAACTTCTGGCATTCTTTGAGCATTGAACAGGCAGCCCAGTGGGTCTCTGTACTGGACGTACACAGGCAAACTGGGGTCAGTCGTCACTGGGAGTGGTGAGCTGTGCTATGCATAAAAAGTAGTGGCCACCAGAGAAGGTTGGCAAGAAGTCTCACTATTCCTGTGAGAGCAATACTGTTGTACTGGTTTTTCTTGCGTAAACACTTGCCCTTAATTCGCTGATACCGGCTTTGTTGCTCCGTTGCTCGGACTAATGTGTGATTGTTTAAGCTACCTCAGCTGAATGTGATGACTGCCAATCTCTCTGCTTTGTGAACAAAATGCAAATTCAATAAAATAGTGCAACCCATGTCTTCTCTATACCTGTCTACTCTATATCTATCTACTCCTGTCTTCTCTATACCTGTCTACTCTATATCTATCTACTCCTGTCTTCTCTATACCTGTCTACTCTATATCTATCTACTCCTGTCTTCTCTATACCTGTCTACTCTATATCTATCTACTCCTGTCTTCTCTATAACTGTCTACTCTATATCTATCTACTCCTGTCTTCTCTATACCTGTCTACTCTATATCTATCTACTCCTGTCTTCTCTATACCTGTCTACTCTATACTTATCTACTCCTGTCTTCCCTACACCTATCTACTTCTGTATTCTCTACACCTATCTACTTCTGTCTTCCCTACACCTATCTACTTCTGTCTTCTCTACACCTATCTACTTCTGTCTTCTCTACACCTATCTACTTCTGTCTTCTACTGTCTTCTTCAGCTTTCCCTTTTCTTCATCGTGCATAATTTACAATTGAAAGTTTAATGGGAAACACAAAGCATTTAAAATGGAACATATTACAGCACATAGAATCCACAAATGTAATTTTGCTTTTGCCAGTCCAGGTGGGCAATATGAAACTGCTTGTTAGTGTGTTTCTGTCAAAAAGGCAGACTCAAGAGTATCCAGAATGTGCAGCATACATCAGCATTGGTGGTTCTGACACATAAACTATGACCCATTGTTAGGCATGCTAATAAGTCTTGTATAAAGCATCGATGCAAAGTGGAAAACAAGGTTAAGCAATACAAACAGCATGGGTTTCTATGGCGATGAAAGTTCCATAGAGGGCAGTAAAACCAGACCTTGTCCCAATGTTCATTCAGCGAGCCCATGTGTGAGGACAGGGAAGATAGAGAGGAGAGGAGGAGAGGGGTGAGAGCGGGAGGTAAAGGAGGAGGAGGGGGAATAAAACGAACAAGAGGGAGTTGTGGGAGAAGAGGAGGGAAAGGAAGAGAGGGAGGAGAAGGATACATGTGGGAGAGAGACAAAAAGGATACATGTGGGAGAGAGACAAAAAGGATACATGTGGGAGAGAGACAAAAAGGATACATGTGGGAGAGAGACAAAAAGGATACATGTGGGAGAGAGACAAAAAGGATACATGTGGGAGAGAGACAAAAAGGATACATGTGGGAGAGAGACAAAAAGGATACATGTGGGAGAGAGACAAAAAGGATACATGTGGGAGAGAGACAAAAAGGATACGTGTGGGAGAGAGACAAAAAGGATACGTGTGGGAGAGAGACAAAAAGGATAGATGTGGGAGAGAGACAAAAAGGTGAAACACTGCCTTAGAGTTTAGAACAAAGGTGGATGTGAGGATGATGTGAGAGTAGCAAAGTGTTTGGGAGTGAGGAAGGAGGGAGTGAGGGAGGAGGGAGATGGGTGAGTGAGTGAGTGAGGAGGGAGAAGGGGGTGAGTGAGGGAGGAAGGAGGGAGGGGGTGAGTGAGGAGGGAGGGGGTGAGTGAGGAGGGAGGAAGGAAGGAGGAGAGAGGAAGGAGGGAGAAGGGAGTGAGGTAGGAGGAAGGGGGTGAGTGAGGGAGAAGGGAGAGAGATGGAGTGAGGGGTGGAGAGAGGGATGGAGTAGTGAAATAAAGGAGGAGTGATGTACAACTTGTTGAGTAATACCCCCAGGTTAATTGTTCATTTATGACCAAATATTGACCAAGGTTTAACCATGTTTCCTTTCTGCCATAAAGGTCCGTTTCTGGGTACAAAGACACAGAGTTCAGACAGCTTCCCCTGTTTAGTTTCAAAGCATCACAGTGGGAACCAGTGCGATACCCACACAGCTAGCTAATCCATCAATGATTCTCCACAGCCATCACTACACAATATATCAACTTATCAAGGCTTTTCACGGACCTCTGTGAGAGTGGAGATGAAAAAGGAGGCCAGAGCTCCAGAGGAGACCAAAGAGGAGTACAACTGTAGAATTTATAAAACTAACACATCATAAGTTTTTTGTGAGAGGCATTATTACTGAAGAGAAAGACATTGATTGATTTGTGCAGACTCTATTTCAGGTACTTTCAGATGTGACGATCGGACCAGGGAAAAATGCAAGTTCTCCGGACTTGGATGGGATTTAAGATAGTGGATTTAATGGTGTTAGAAAAATGTTTGTCTTTTAATCTTGTTTTTTTTTTTTTTTTTTTTTATTAACTGAATAACAGCAACGATAGTGAGAGTGATAAAATGAAGAAGAGTTACTAGCAAGTTTATTTATATATTTACATATTTATATAATTTTATATATTTATATTTTTACATATTCACATATTTATATATTTATATAGCACAATTCATACATAGAAGCAATTCAATGTGCTTTACAATGGAAAAAATAAGATTTTTTTTTTTTTATATTCATAGCAACCTGTTTACGGGCACATTACATGTTTTCATTTATGCATGTACTAGAATAATAAAATAAAAACATCAAATGGGCAACTCAATGAGGAATAGAAAATAATAAAAAAATAACAACAAATTAAAATGAACTGAAAATAGACTTATCAGTGTGGTAAAAATAACGTGCTTAGTCATTCGCTTGTGAAAAGAGAAATGTTTTTAGCCTTGCTTCAAAAATGGATACATTTGGGGAACGTCTAAGATCTTCAGGTGGTTTATTCCAGTTGCATGCAGCGTAACTGCTGAATGCCGCTTTACCATGTTTAGTTTTGACTCTGGGCTCTACTAGCTCTCCTGAGTTTAGTGATCTAAGAGCCCTGCTCGGTTTATAATCTTCAAAAATATCAGAAATGTATTTAGGGCACAGACCGTTCAATGATTTATAGACTACAAGCATCTGAAGATTTCACTACTATGGTAAGGTCAGAAGCCTGATTGGAATTTGTCTAAGTGACCACTTGAGTCCTCAATGGGTTGAACTAATCACCAAAAAACAGACGTATCCTTCCATTTTCAAACGTGTTGACATATCAGGCTTTAAGACCCTCAGGAAGAACATGTTTAATTTGAGCCTCAGGTATCATCTAACAGTATCACAATACTTTATAGGGCCTATAGAAAGCCCAGCAGTGTGGTGGAGCTGCCATAGATCTGTCAGGGTATCATCTAACAGTATCACAATACTTTATAGGGCCTATAGAAAGCCCAGCAGTGTGGTGGAGCTGCCATATCTGTCAGTTCGTTACCTCTGGGTTCTGCTCTGCTAAGCGAATGCAGCAGGACTCAACAGAGTTACAATAAAGAGCCGTTCTTCAACTTGGCTCATGGAACTGAATTCACTCTACATTCATCTGTCAACAGAGAGAGAGAAAGACAGAGGGAGAGAGAGACAGAGGGAGAGAGACAGGGGGAGGGAGAGAGAGACAGAGGCAGAGACAGATAGAGAGATTGAGGTAGAGAGAGTTGTAGAATGGGTTCGTCCAATAAACAGTAATAAACAGCTCAGCCAGCCACATAATGAGGCGCTTAGCAACTTCTCTCATTGTGTCCCTCCCTCTATCCAACTCTATGTCTCATTGTGTCCCTCTATCCATCTCTATATCTCATTGCGTCTCTCTCTCCATCTCTATATCTCATTGTGTGTCTCTCAGATTGCTTCCCAAATGGGCGCTAAAACATTCATTGTGCAAACCGGAGAGTTGACCTCGCTGTAATTCTTAATTTATCAACCGTATGATGTATCGTGACCGTCTGAAGGTGATTGGTCGACCGTCTGAAGGTGATTGGTCGACCATCTGAAGGTGATCGGTCGACCATCTGAAGGTGATTGGTCGACCATCTGAAGGTGATTCGTCGACCGTCTGAAGGTGATTTCGCCGACCGTCTGAAGGTGATTGGTCGAATGTCTGCATCTTAATGAACCCCCCCACCCACACACACAATGTGTACATGGTGCTGACCAATTACAAGTTTGAAGTCCAGGTTATCGTGACTTGTTCAATCCCAACTATACTGGAGTATGTTTACATAACCAGAGCGAGTGGGATAAAATATGAAGTGTACAATCTCTTATATTCCCCCCTTCAATCTTCTCATTCATTGCTCTGAAACGACCAACCATGCGAAAGCCAATAATGAACCTCCACCATCTGGACTACTGGCACATTCCACAACCGTTTCTCACGGCAGAACACAGTAGTTGACGACAGGAAGTCCTAAAGAGCTTCCATCACAAAGGAAGACAAACTAGCTCCTTTTCTTCTTTCTGCAGAGAAGTCTCAGTAAATATCCATCCGTCTGTAACCTCTCTGTAGTATTATGGGATGTTCCGTGGCAACCAGCCACCATGGTAACAGTTGAGAAACTAATTCCATCCTCTATTAGCTTGCTAAGCATTCATGACCGGATGAACAGAAAAAGTGATATTTAACAGAAAGTGTAAATACATTTGCTTTGCACTTGAGGAAAAGGAATTTACCTTACAAGACGCTGCTTGAGGCTAGTATACTAGCTGGAATACTACAGGTTACACACCAGGGCTCTAGAATACTACAGGTGACACACCAGGGTTCTAGAATACTACAGGTGACACACCAGGGCTCTAGAATACTACAGGTGACACACCAGGGCTCTAGAATACTACAGGTAACACACCAGGGCTCTAGAATACTACAGGTGACACACCAGGGCTCTAGAATACTACAGGTGACACACCAGGGCTCTAGAATACTACAGGTGACACACCAGGGCTCTAGAACACTACATATGATGCACTATGGCTCCAGAATACAAAAGGTGATGTATATGGCTACAGAATACTACATATGATGCACTATGGCTACAGAATACTACAGATGATGCAATATGGCTCCAGAATACAAAAGGTGATGTATATGGCTCCAGAATACTACAGATGTTGCACTAGGGCTCTAGAATACTACAGATGTTGCACTATGACTCCAGAATACTACAGATGTTGCACTATGACTCCAGAATACTACAGATGTTGCACTATGACTCCAGAATACTACAGATGTTGCACTATGACTCCAGAATACTACAGATGTTGCACTATGACTCCAGAATACTACAGATGTTGCACTATGACTCCAGAATACTACAGATGTTGCACTAGGGCTCTAGAATACTACAGGTGATGCACTAGGGCACAGTTGGTCAGAATGCTCTCGTTCGTGCAGCGGTAGAATTTTACCAGGATGTTAGTAGAATGGTGGGCCTTCTTAAAGTTCTTTAAAAAGTACAGGCGCTTTTGCACCTTTTTGACCAGGTTTGTGGTGTTGACAAACCAGGATAGGTCGTCTGAAATGTGGACACCCAGGAATTTGTAGCTGGCCACACGCTTCACCGTATTCCCATAAATGACAACTGGGGCGTGGATACAGCTTTTAGACTTCCTGTAAACAACAATTATTTTTTTGTTTTTCTTGCCCTTGATGGCCAATTTGTTATCTCTGCACCAAGCCACAACTGTAGGTTGAAACTCCAATTCTGTTTTATATTTATACACTATCTTATAGAGGCTCAAAAATGGTTTGTAAAGTAATTTTTGTCAATGAGTATTTCATCCCCCTTTAAACTGTTTATTAAACTAGGCAATATTTGTCATCCCTTCAGTTTTCATCCTTTCACACAGCACCATCTGGTGGCCAAATGGAGAAGCAAACCTCCTCTTTTTTCAAGTATTGCAGTTATTCTGCTTCACATTTACATGATGTCCCAGGTCAGTTAGAACCTGGTTAAATGGGTTCAGGTTCTAATTGGAGTCACATTTACATGATGTCCCAGGTCAGTTAGAGCCTGGTTAAATGGGTCCAATTGAACATACTGTAAAAAAGTATAAAATATACAGACATTTTGAGCCCACTTTAGCAGCCAAGACTAAATCCCAGACACTATTGGTTCGGAGTGAGGGAAGGAAACCCATTGTAAATCTTTACATACTGTAAACATCACACTGCAATCAGGAAACGATTACAGAAACACACTTCAGTCATTTTACCATTCTAACAACCAATCACCGCACATGACACAAGTCATGACACATTTCTGGGAACCAATCACGACACAGACGCCACATGACACGGGTCAAGCACACAGTTCTGTGAACCAATCACCACACAGACGCCACATGACACGGGTCAAGCACACAGTTCTGTGAACCAATCACCACACAGACGTCACATGACACGGGTCAAGCACACAGTTCTGTGAACCAATCACCACACAGACGTCACATGACACGGGTCAAGCACACAGTTCTGTGAACCAATCACCACACAGACGCCACATGACACGGGTCAAGCACACAGTTCTGTGAACCAATCACCACACAGGCGCCACATGACACGGGTCAAGCACACAGTTCTGTGAACCAATCACCACACAGACGCCACATGACACGGGTCAAGCACACAGTTCTGTGAACCAATCACCACATAGACGGCACATGACACGGGTCATGACACAATTCTGTGAACCAATCACCACACAGACGCCACATGACACGGGTCAAGCACACAGTTCTGTGAACCAATCACCACACAGACGCCACATGACACGGGTCAAGCACACAGTTCTGTGAACCAATCACCACACAGACGCCACATGACACGGGTCAAGCACACAGTTCTGTGAACCAATCACCACACAGACGCCACATGACACGGGTCATGACACAATTCTGGTTCATGCTGCTCTAGAAATTTATTTAGTGCTTTTTCATTTTTTATTTATTTTTCACTTGCGCTTTCTTCTGTCTTTGAGTTGTGGTAATAGACAGTCAATCAGCAACAAGAGTGACAGTTCATATAACTAATCGTTAAGCTAAAAAATAATTTACATCACATTTTTTTACTGACTTTTTGAGAGCACAAACATTCCAGCAACACACTGTGAGGTGAGAGGATAACAATCAGATGACATTTTGCATAGTATTAAATGAACAAAGACATTGAGTTCTTTATTTACAATTATTGTATAGATTTAAAAAAATTAAAAACAGGATGTAGGATGACAGAACACCTATCTATCATTAATAATTTTGACTCGGATAGAAATGCCAAACCTCACTGTTGGCATTTGGACCTTTTCTTTGTTCCACAAAATGCATGCGGCTAAATACAGTACACAGAGACACAAGATAATATTGCAGAAGTATCATCATCTATATGATTGTAATGGTTATATATTGTTATGGGCTTTAATACTGTTGTTGTAATGTTCATCTGGACCATGTGTTTGAGTCCACGCTGTAATTTCACCAACAGTCTGGCTCTCCTGATTGGGACCAGGAGGTGTCAGTATTTCAGAGTAAGAGTCTGGCTAGGATCCATTGAATCTGCTGAATTATTACAAATAAGACATAATGACCTGAGCCTAGATCAGCACTTCTTCTGTGTGACGTTGAATATGGGCCCTGCTCAGTAATGAAGCTTGTTGTGGAGCCGTGAAGAGTTCAGAAAAGAAAAGCACAGCCTCCTAGCTTGGACGGATGGACAGACAAATAAGGTTTTCTTAGAAGACGATCCGCTATGTACATAGAATGTTCAATTAACCACTTATTCACCATCTTAAAGCTGAATGTAGAGATCAGAGAGGTTTGAGAATGTTGGCTCAAAGTCTTCAGGTGCAAATGCTCTACTCAAACCAAACAAACCAAAAAAAGATTCAACGATTTAAAGAAAAGTATTTTTCATAACAGTTAATGCAGAAGTCATTTACACCATCTTTGAAATATAGATTCAGTTATTTCTTAAAACGGTCCGTAGCATGTTCAATAATCCTGAGCTTGACTGTAGAAGCTTCAACATGCTCTCTTGATTTTCAATTTGTTTATCGGTAAATCACGCAGGACAGTAAAGAAAAATCTGACTGTTGATTTGTAGAACTTGCATATCAAACTCAATGCTCCAATTGGTTGTGAGGATACGAATGATAATACAATAGCCTTGGATTGGGCATCTGATATGAACATATTGATATAGACATATTGTATAAACATATTGTATAGACATATTGTATAGACATATTGTATAGACATATGCCCTGGTGCCTTTTAACAGACAGGTAAAATAGGTGTGCCTCTCTTTATGACGGTATTCTCTCCAATCACATTTTAAAGCACAACAAATAGTTATAGCGACTACTGAATACTGTTGAAATGCTAGCATACACTAGGTGAAGCAGGAAGACAAGCTTGGTTAAACACACAGAAGCACACCTATAAATACACTGCAAAGAACCTCATTAGTATCCAGATGAAAAGAAAATGAAAAAGAGTCAAAGCATTATTACATTTCGTTTTTTTAGTTGTTCAAAGTACCAACAGCTTTGGACAGCCGCGTTTTTCATTCTTTTTAAAATAAATTAATAAATAAAAAAATAACACAATATATCACAAAACAACTTTTAGATTTTCCATACAGATAAGCCAAATATAACTTAGTGAACAATTTCTAACATAAATCCATCGCAGCCTTTGATGGTCACAGAAAATTTTATCAATTTTTGTCAAAACAAGCATTTTTCATATAGAAGATAACAGAAAGCCCTGTAACGGCCCTGTAACCTGGAGTTGGTCTGAACTGAAAAGATAAAACTATTTTAAAATAAGAGAAATAGTAATTAAAGAAATTAAACCCTTTGTCTTATTAGTCTGTTTGGAAACAAAGGAAGCTGTTCAAAGTTGATCCGAACAATTATATAATACTAAGATGAAACAAATGATTTATCCCATTATATTTTGGTTTTCTTTTGATATCCTCTAAAAATATCTACAATATTTGACAAGATAGCAGGCAAGTCCAGTACACAGTATGTAATAAACACCAACAAGGAGAACTCAGCTTGAGTTGTTCAAACTAAACAACTTGAGTTGGATTACATCTGCTGACTGATCTGTAACCCTACAAATTAACCAGGAAGTAGCTATGGGTTTTGTAAACAAGTGACATTCTCTGTAGGACATAAATAAGTTAAAGTAGTTAGAGCCATTGAAGCAGAAACAAGGCAACATGCCAACAAACAAAGATAAACTCTGTATATATATATATATTTATATATAATATGTTAAATATATTCTATTTATTTATGGGTTCATCTTTTCCAACAGGTGCAAATTTACTGTACAAGCTTGATACCATCTCAATAATTAATAAAATCTTTACACTTTACTCCATGCCACACAGGTAGCTTACAGACCAGCCAATCGGATAATAGAAATAGTATTCCACGGCACCACCCACCTAATAAAATTAAAGAATTAAAAAAAACTAAAAGCAGTTAAAATAAAAACGGCGGGTAATGTACATTCATGCAGGAGCAATAATAATAATGTTTTAATTAAAACTGTAATTAAGATCAGTCATTGTTTGTACTTGTTTAAAGGACAGGGCTGGGGTTTAGTGTGAACTGTTGATTGTTTGTATTTGTTTAAAGGACAGGGGCTGGGGTTTAGTGTGAACTGTTGATTGTTTGTATTTGTTTAAAGGACAGGGCTGGGGTTTAGTGTGAACTGTTGATTGTTTGTATTTGTTTAAAGGACAGGGGCTGGGGTTTAGTGTGAACTGTTGATTGTTTGTATTTGTTTAAAGGACAGGGGCTGGGGTTTAGTGTGAACTGTTGATTGTTTGTATTTGTTTAAAGGACAGGGGCTGGGGTTTAGTGTGAACTGTTGATTGTTTGTACTTGTTTAAAGGACAGGGCTGGGGTTTAGTGTGAACTGTTGATTGTTTGTATTTGTTTAAAGGACAGGGGCTGGGGTTTAGTATGAACTGTTGATTGTTTGTATTTGTTTAAAGGACAGGGGCTGAACTGTTGATTGTTTGTATTTGTTTAAAGGACAGGGGCTGGGGTTTAGTGTGAACTGTTGATTGTTTGTATTTGTTTAAAGGACAGGGGCTGGGGTTTAGTGTGAACTGTTGATTGTTTGTATTTGTTTAAAGGACAGGGGCTGGGGTTTAGTGTGAACTGTTGATTGTTTGTATTTGTTTAAAGGACAGGGGCTGGGGTTTAGTGTGAACTGTTGATTGTTTGTATTTGTTTAAAGGACAGGGGCTGAACTGTTGATTGTTTGTTTAAAGGACAGGGGCTGGGGTTTAGTGTGAACTGTTGATTGTTTGTATTTGTTTAAAGGACAGGGCTGGGGTTTAGTGTGAACTGTTGATTGTTTGTATTTGTTTAAAGGACAGGGCTGGGGTTTAGTATGAACTGTTGATTGTTTGTATTTGTTTAAAGGACAGGGGCTGGGGTTTAGTGTGAACTGTTGATTGTTTGTATTTGTTTAAAGGACAGGGGCTGGGGTTTAGTGTGAACTGTTGATTGTTTGTATTTGTTTAAAGGACAGGGCTGGGGTTTAGTGTGAACTGTTGATTGTTTGTATTTGTTTAAAGGACAGGGGCTGGGGTTTAGTGTGAACTGTTGATTGTTTGTATTTGTTTAAAGGACAGGGCTGGGGTTTAGTGTGAACTGTTGATTGTTTGTATTTGTTTAAAGGACAGGGCTGGGGTTTAGTGTGAACTGTTGATTGTTTGTATTTGTTTAAAGGACAGGGCTGGGGTTTAGTGTGAACTGTTGATTGTTTGTATTTGTTTAAAGGACAGGGGCTGGGGTTTAGTGTGAACTGTTGATTGTTCGCCCTAATTCTTCTAGGCCTCCACATGACTGCTGCAAGAAACAGCGTTCAGTCAGTATGGGCAAACACACACACGCATGCGAACCACATACACACACACAGACTGACACACACACACACACATTCATTTTACATGTGTTGGCTTTGTTGCGCTTTATGATTGTATAGTTGAATTATTATTTTCCATCAGCAGCAGCAGGTGAACGTGGACTGGAGGACAGTCTCCACACTGCAGTTAAAGGAGGTAAAGACGGACGTCTCCAAACCGGAGCACAGGAGCCGGCAGGCCTCCAGAGAAAGCTAATAAAGCAGTAGTGGGGGGTCTCCAGGATACAGAACAGGTTCTCCATCAGCCAGCCCGGCTGCTAGAAGGTTCTGTGGAGGAGGCCCCCGGCAGGATTCTGCAAACAAGAAGGTCTGGTCCCTACCCGTCTGCCTGCCAGTTGCAGGTGGTTAGAGGGATGTCTCCAGACTGTGGAGGGGGCTGCTGGGACTGGAGGAAGCAGCTGATTTACTGATGGTGTCGATGGTGAGATTGATGCCACTGTCGATGGCGTTGTTGTTCTTATTAGGGGACTCAGGCTGGCTGCCCGTCTGGGACAGGGATCGGGGAGTCTTCCTCAACCCTGGGTCGTCCTCCAGGTCTGTGTCATCTATCAGGGGGATATGCGGAGTGGAGTCCTCCAGTCTGAACTCCGGGTGGGTCATGAAGTTGTGGATGGATGATCTGGAGTCCGTTTTCTCCATTCCTTCATAGAGAGAACTACGGAATGCATTCACGACGCGAATCTGCGGCGGGAGGGGCAGAAAGAGGACACAGGAGAACCTGTTAGAACTGGCAGGAAGGTTCCACCCATCTGAGAAAGAGAGATGTACAGATTGAGACTGACAGGGGGTCAGGGGTCAGGGAGACGGCGAGATGAGTTGTTAACGGAAGGCTGTTGTCATCTTAAAGTGACAGTACAGTACGGAGGTCACTCACGTCACGTGCACCAAACAAAACACAGTGAGGTCAAAAGGCACCAGAACCAAAAGCAAAACACATGATAAAGGCAACACACATTATATGGATCTGCTAGGATCCAAAGTGCCATATACCTATATAGAGATAAGCCGAATGTTAATAAAGAAATGCACAAAGAAATAAAGGCATGCAAGTTGAACAGTTCTGGTAGTAAACGGCCGGAGGATAGGTCAAAGGTCAAATCCATTCTAGGGGATTGAAAGAGAGGCGGAGCATACTGGGATGGGAATGGGATTGAGGCAGACATTCACAGAGACTGGATGATAATGGGATGATAACGGGATGATAACAGGATGAGGATGGGCCGGGTTTTGTATGAGGAAACAGTGAGACAGTGGAATCACAGCAATCACCAGAACACAAAGTTAACAGTGAACAAACAAACAAACTCGACAGACAGACAGACTCCGTAAAACATGCAACAAGACCAATGTATATATGCTGTTGTGGACTTATAGTGATGACAGAACAGACAGCAAACACACTAATGGACAGCAGAACTACAGCAGTAGATATTTCTGACAGAGGGTCTGTATCTCTGAGCTGAGTTTCATGCATGCACTGAGTAAACAGTCAAGTATAGATCCCAAATCAGTTCTGGTTCTGAAGCTGTTGTTATGGGCTCTTATTGTGCAATATGGATATCAGTGCTGGTTCTGAAGCTGTTGTTACACGCTCTTATTGTGCAATATGGATATCAGTGCTGATTCTGAAGCTGTTCTTACGGGCTCTTATTATGCAATATGGATATCAGTGTTGATTCTGAAGCTGTTGTTACAGGCTCTTATTGTGCAATATGGATATCAGTGCTGATTCTGAAGCTGTTCTTACGGGCTCTTATTGTGCAATATGGATATCAGTGCTGATTCTGAAGCTGTTCTTACGGGCTCTTATTGTGCAATATGAATATTAGTGTTGATTCTGAAGCTGTTGTTACAGGCTCTTATTGTGCAATATGGATATCAGTGCTGGTTCTGAAGCTGTTGTTAAGGACAGACGGAGTCAGACCAGACGGAGTCCGACCAGACAGAGTCCGACCAGACGGAGTCCGACCAGACGGAGTCAGACCAGACGGAGTCCGACCAGACGGAGTCCGACCAGACGGAGTCCGACCAGACGGAGTCAGACCAGACGGAGTCCGACCAGACGGAGTCCGACCAGACGGAGTCCGACCAGACAGAGTCCGACCAGACAGAGTCCGACCAGACAGGGTCAGACCAGACAGGGTCAGACCAGACAGAGTCAGACCAGACAGAGTCAGACCAGACAGAGTCAGACCAGACAGAGTCAGACCAGACAGCGTGAAGCCACAGAACTAAAGGGGATATTGGCTACAGGTCCCTGTCAGAGTCTGAAGGATACGCCGGCCAGACGACAGGACAAACAACAGGACAGTGAACACATGACTATGGACTGACTGGACGGACAGACAGACCTATGCTACTTCCGTCTCATCTTGCGCGTCCAGTTTCCTGCCTGTAAATGTGATGATACTTGACGGAATGGAAAGCAACCAGTCAAGTGCATAATGTGGAATTGTAAGGGAAGCCACCATCGGTTGAAAGAGCACAGTAGAAACAAGTGATCCCATTGGCTAAAACAGCACAGTAACAAAGTATACAATTAGCTGAAACATTAACTGTAGGTAATGATACCATTGGCTTATACTTGAGTGTTTACCCAGCCCTTTAGAGTTTCTGTTTCATATATGTGTTCAGATATGTTCACATCAAGTTGCTCAGACAATGAAGTGACTCACAACCTGAAATTCACGCTGTGGGGAGGGGCCTTAGTCCACTCTTAGCACTCTGGGAAAACAAACACATGGAACCGTAAGACAACAGAACTCTCTGGGAGCTGAGCCATAGATGAACATAAAATGTTAATTGACAAGAAGAAAAGAAAATAGAAGAAAAGAAAATGCAGAAAGAAAAAAGTGAGTTGTAGAAAAGACGTCTTCAGATATGCCACCCATTAAAAATACAATGGTATTACGATCCACTAGCCTAGTTAGCTAGTGTGAAGGTTGGGGTAATTATAGACCAGTTAAGTCTAGTTAGCTAAAATCACATGGAGAGTTTAAATCAGACATGACCAAAATCAAGGATAACTAGTGGATAAGAATACACACTTTGATATCTATGTAGGGTTACCAATAATCTGCTAACCCGTGTATGTTACCAATAATCTGCTAACCTGTGTATGTTACCAATAATCTGCTAACCCGTGTATGTTACCAATAATCTGCTAACCCGTGTATGTTACCAATAATCTGCTAACCCGTGTATGTTACCAATAATCTGCTAACCCGTGTATGTTACCAATAATCTGCTAACCCGTGTATGTTACCAATAATCTGCTAATCCGTGTATGTTACCAATAATCTGCTAACCCGTGTATGTTACCAATCAGGATGTGATTTTTGACGATTTTTGGGCGACATTGCTGAAGCAGCTGAATTCAGACAGAGTGACTCACGCCCAGCAGGAGCAGCAGGGCTGGTAGGAGAGGTAGGAGAAAGGGCATTGGACAAGGACACGTGACTGGGACTAGAAACATTGGTTACATCCTGGTTTTGGCTGGTGGTGGAGGACTGCCTCCTCAATTGGCCCTGAAAGGAGCTGCCGCTCTTGAACGTGTTCACCACATCGATCTGCAACGAAGGAGAGAACAAGACAATGGGCCGCTCAGACAGACAGGTCAAGACAAACAGGTTAAGACAGACAGGTCAAGACAGACAGGTCGTGGCAATGGGGAGACATGTTGACCTGAGCAATACTCTCAGGGAACGTGTCACTCAGACCCGCAGCTAGTCGAGGCTGCTGGTGTATCACAGTGATTACGGCACAGGCTTATAACGATCAGAGGATACTGAGGTGATGTCAACACAATGTCTGACAAAAAGACAGCAGGACGTATCAGACAGACATACTGGTGCCAGACACAGTGTGCCAGACAGGATCATAGCCGACAAAAGTATGAAGGACAAACAGGCGGAGCAATCTGGGCTTGGATTCCTGCCATGGAAGGCATTCTTTCAGCTACGTAGGTGATGAAGACTTCTGGCGAGGCTGAAGACGTCCTGCTTTATCACAATGGCACTGGTTCAGAGGGCAGCAGACAGGCCACGTTGGTACGATGGGCAGGACAGAAAGTCCAGGCAGGAGTACCATTCACCATAACAACCACCTTCCTCTGATTCAAATCTTTACTGTTTTCATAGGATCACAATTACAGCATACAGATTCACATTTATGGAGTACGTTTAAAATCAGTTGGCAATAGGTCAGCAGGGACGATTTCATGGAGACATAATTTAACCCTGTCCTAGATCAAAGAATCAAGTTCAATGGACCATTTAAATTGAATCTTAAAGATGTCTGTGCAGTGTCTGGAAGTTTCTGGTAAGGTTATGTCTGGAAGTTTCTGGTAAGGTTATGTCTGGAAGTTTCAGGTCAGGTTATGTCTGGAAGTTTCAGGTAAGGTTATGTCTGGAAGTTTCTGGTAAGGTTATGTCTGGAAGTTTCTGGTAAGGTTATGTCTGGAAGTTTCTGGTAAGGTTATGTCTGGAAGTTTCAGGTCAGGTTATGTCTGGAAGTTTCAGGTAAGGTTTAGGGTAGTTGTGGTGTAACTCTGTTTCTGTCAGAGCTACATGTTTCTGGACATGTTCCACATATTTATTGACCTGCTGATTAATGTAGAAATATTGACGTTCCTCCGAAAAGGTTCTGTATACTGAATGGGACTGACAACTCTAGGGGTCCAGCTCTCTATTGGTTTCTTCCTGGGTTCCAAAATTACTAGGGAGTTATTCCTAGACACATTCATGTCATTGGTTCATCTTTCCTCCCACTGTTTGTCATTGGTTCATCTTTCCCTCCCTCCGTTTGTCATTGGTTCGTCTTTCCTCCCACAGTTTTTAATTGGTTCATCTTTCCCTCCCTCCGTTTGTCATTGGTTCGTCTTTCCTCCCACAGTTTTTCATTGGTTAATTGTCCCTCCCATTGTTGTTATTGATCCCTCACCTGGGTCTGAATGCGGCTCAGCCCCCTGAACCAAAGGACCTGTCCACGACGCAGCTCTCTCTCCGCATGGTCGATCTCTTCATTGTCCTCGTTCATGTCCTCGTCACCAGGCATCTCATTCTTCTTGGTCAGCTGGCCGGCCCCTCGTAAGAATCGCAGCTTGCTATTGGGAATTGTGGCGATCACCTAATGGACAGGAAAATCCAAACAGCTGATTACTCACTTTTGTTTGGAAAGAAATGAAGTAACTTGAGGAGAGATATACTAAACAAATACATTGGTTGGTAGGTTTATGAAAACCAGGCCACATTGTCATGTAAAGGTATATTTATAGTTGTGTTAACGTATGTTTCTAGTTGTGTAAAGGTATGTTTATAGTATAAAGCCATGCTTGTTGTTGTATTAATACATGGTTATAGTTGTATAGTCATATTAATAGTTGTGTAAAGGTATGTTTATAGTTGTGTAAAGGTATGTTTATAGTTGTGTAAAGGTATGGTTCTAGTTGTGTAAAGGTATGTTTATAGTTGTGTAAAGGCATGTTTATAGTTGTGTAAAGGCATGTTTATAGTTGTATAGTCATATTAATAGTTTTATAGATATTTCATAGATTAAATATAGTTGTGAAAATGCATGTTTATAGTTTTGTAAAGGTATGCTTATAGTAATGTAAATGTGTGGTTATAGTTCTTGGATTTTATGATTGTTCTTGAAAGTATAGTTCTGGTTATGTAAAGGTAAAGTTTACCTGTCCCCAGACTAATTCTCCTAGTCCCAGGAAGGTGCACCAACCCCATTTCTCCAGATCTAGAGGAGTACAACTGAATGGCTTTCCGCCCACCTGCACAATGACAATCTACAAACACACAATATAACGGATATTATGACCATGAAGAAAACCTGACAATTTACACAAAGTGCTTGAAACAGTTGATAGCTGATAACAATATTAAGACAGCTCCTATAACTATGTGTTTGTTACACATGCCTGAGGTTTCAGCAATCAGGTCTGGTCTCTGGTAGTGGAGAAAACATGTTTGCCGCAAACTACAACCTGGGCTCTGGTGTTCTAAACATGGTCAGTGTCCGTAATATCATGCTAATCCCTTCCTAGTGCACTACAATTGACCAAGGCCAACAGGGAACAGGGCGTCAGGTGGGACTCTTGTGTTGTCAGATTAGCATGGTGTTGTCACATTAGCATTGTGTTGTCAATTTAGCATTGTGTTGTCAGATTAGCATTGTGTTGTCACATTAGCATTGTGTTGTCAATTTAGCATTGTGTTGTCAGATTAGCATTGTGTTGTCAGATTAGCATTGAGTTGTCAGATTAGCATTGAGTTGTCAGATTAGCATTAAAAGAGGACTGCTCATCTGTTGCTACCTGGATGGCGAAGGTTCCAAAGACTATGGAGCAGAAGATGGGGTTTCTGAAAATCCCATCGAAGACGTTGCGTTCACCGTGGATCTTCCTGGCGTTGATCTCGTTGAAAAGCTGCATGAGGACAAAGGTGTTGAAGATGATGGTGTAGTGTTCCGATGGAGGGGAGTGGAGTGGAGCGTTACGACCACTGTCTATGTCAAAGATCTGCTCACCTAAGGAGGAAGAGACAAAGGGAGAGTAGATGGAACATAAAGAATGGAAGAAAGGATGTTTTTTAGGAAAACACTGGTTTGATGTGAGGAAGATTTGTAGAGGACATAACTCACATTTGATACAATGTTACAATGTTAGCCAACATGGCTGTGTCCAAAGTCTTCGTCTATTTAAAAGTCTGGAAGCCAATTAGTTATAAAATAAACCTCACCTACAAGATAGACTAACTAAATAGTTAACCTTCACAATAAACGAACGAATAAAGAGGCCAGGGCAACCACCACATCATAATATGAAGCTGGTGGAACCTAAACATCAAACCCTGTCTTTTAACCTCTAACAGAGACTTTATTTGAGTAATATACCAACAGTCATACATTTTTGTTCAAATTACATTTCAGCCCGTAGGAAGGCGTTTTGCTTGATAATGGTAAAACATCCCATACCAACAAATAGCAAGGAGAAGATGATGACAAGCTGGTAGATGCCGTGTCCCAGGATGTTCTTGGTCATGGTGCTGGAGATCAGGGGTTTATTGCGGCCATATGGTTTCCGCATTAGCAGGGACTCAGTTGGCGGCTCGGTGGCCAGGGCCAGGGATGCAAATGTGTCCATGATCAGGTTCACCCACAGCATCTGCACCGCTTTCAGAGGAGAGTCCTGGAGGGGAAGATGTACACTGGTTAAAAATAATGACCACCTGCCCAATTAGCTGTTGGTCATCTGTGTGCCGCCAAAACATCGCTAATCTGCCATGGCATGGACCCTACAAGTCCCCTCAAATTGTCCCATGGTATCGGGCACTAAGTCCTGTAAGTTGCAAAGGTTCCCCCGAACAGACATGTTTTGGCTCACCAGTATGATTTATATCATTGAAATGGAAACTTGTGAATATAGGTCAGCATTGACAATGTCTTTTGAAGCATGCTTAATACTAGTTCCAATATCAACTTTCATTATATAACAAACATAACTCCGAAGGGATTTACAAAAGCAATTATGCATGCCTTGCTCAAGTGTGCAACAAAACCTTTGGTTCCTGTCAATATCTCAATCGACAAGGCTACCTGTCGTCCTATAGAATGGCCTCTGAACAATATGGGTTTTACAGGGGGACAAGCCAGGGCTGGTCCTCTTCAGCTCCAATGTTTCTTTTATTGAGAGTGCCTGGCATTAGGCAGGGTTGTGCACTTTTACCCCCACTGTTCATTTAATGAGGGTTCTACAAGGAGACTAGGCAGGGCTGTGCCCTTTCACCTTCACGGTTTAATTAATTGAGGATTCTACATGGGCATCCGACAGGGCTGTGCGCGTTCACCCTTAATGTTCATTCAATAAGGGTTCTACATGGGGACAAGGCAGGCCTGTGCGCTTTCACCCCCACTGCAGATTCGTAAAGTCCTGTAAATTGCAAAGTAGAGCTTTTGCTGATCGGACATGTTCGTCCATAATGTTTTCGATAACCAGTATGATTATTATCATAGAAATGGGAACTTGATTGGATAAAAGCTAGCGAAAGCATGCTTAACAATAATTGTAATATTAACATTCATAATATAACAAAAGAACCTCAAAAGGGACTTACAAGAATAATGAGTGCCTTGCTCAATTGCGCAATAACAACTTTTCAGTTCCTGGTCAAAATCTCAATTCACAAGGCTACCTGCCCTGCTATGGCATGGCCTCTGAACAATAACGGTTTTACAGGGGGACAAAGCAGGGCTGTGCCCTTTCATCTTCTCTGTTTCAATTATTGCGAGTGCCTGGCAAAAGGCAGGGCTGTGCGCTTTCATCCCCACTGTTCATTCAATTAGAGTTTTACAGGGGCAATAGGCAAGGCTGTGCCCTTTATGCTTCACTGTTTTATTTCGAAGGGTTTTACAGGGGGACAAAGCAGGGCTGTGCCCTTTCAGCTTCTATGTTTCAATTATTGAGAGTGCCTGGCAAAAGGCAGGGCTGTGCGCTTTCATCACCACTTTTCATTCAATGAGAGTTTTACAGGGGCAATAGGCAAGGCTGTGCCCTTTATGCTTCACTTTTTTATTTCTAAGGGTTCTACAGGGGGACATGGCAGGGTTGTTGCCTTCCGTGTGATACAGGCCTAAGTGAAGGCCACTATGTGTGTTACCTGTGTGATACAAGCCCCTGTGAAGGCCACTATGTGTGTTATCTGTGTGATACAGGCCCCTGTGAAGGCCACTATGGGTGTTACCTGTGTGATACAAGCCCCTGTGAAGACCACTATGTGTGTTACCTGTGTGATACAGGCCCCTGTGAAGGCCACTATGTGTGTTCGCTGTGTGATACAGGCCCCTGTGAAGGCCACTGTTTGTGTTACCTGTGTGAAACAGGCCCCTGTGAAGGCCACTATGTGTGTTATATGTGTGATACAGGCCCCGGTGAAGGCCACTGTTTGTGTTACCTGTGTGATACAGGCCCCTGTGAAGGCCACTATGTGTGTTACATGTGTGATACAGGCCCTGTGAAGGCCACTGTTTGTGTTACCTGTGTGACACAGGCCCCTGTGAAGGCCACTGTTTGTGTTACCTGTGTGACACAGGCCCCTGTGAAGGCCACTGTTTGTGTTACCTGTGTGACACAGGCCCCTGTGAAGGCCACTGTTTGTGTTACCTGTGTGATACAGGCCCCTGTGAAGGCCACTATAACAGCCACCACGTTGACAGTCAGTTGGAACTGGAGGAACTTGGAGATGCTGTCGTAGACGTTCCTGCCCCACATCACAGCCTTCACTATACTGCTGAAGTTATCATCCGTCAGGATGATGTCGGATGCCTCCTTGGCCACATCCGTACCTGCAATTCCCTGCAGAGAAAGAAACGTGCGTTTTAACTGCCATCTTTTAAAGGTTTTAGTTGTAGCAGCGTCACTCTAACAGGAAAGCCTTGCTCATCACTTCAAATCAGTAGGCTGGGTAGCCTGTAGCTGTGTCTTGTGTGTGTGTGTGTGTGTGTGTGTGTGTGTGTGGCTGTTTCAGGCATTTTGTCTCAATGTCTCATTATAGCATGTCAATGTGTGTTTCTCTGCATGTGTGTGTGTGTTTCAGCAACCCGTGTGACCACAGGTATGGTGCATCTGTGTGTTTGTTGCATGTGAGCCTGGGTAGTGCTATTTCTTATTTATTGTGTTTGAAGAGCAGCCTCTGGGATCTGCCTGACTTCATCCCGGTACACACCCACACCCACACACACACACACACACACACACACGCACACACACGCACACACACTAAGACACAGCTACAGGCTACCCAGTCTACTGATTTGAAGTGATGAGCACTAACAATATATCCACTCAACCAGGTTCAGTGCAGTAATACACGTACATATAAAACATGAAAGGACTTTCTCTTGTCTGCTTTCTTACAATCCAGACTCTTCCTGAAAGTACAAATATTACATTGTTTTTATTAACGGGTATATTTGGGGAACAAGTTATCGTTCACAACAGTAATAATAGTGATAAAACAACTTAACAGTAATAATAGTGATAAAACAACTTAACAGTAATAATAGTGATAAAACAACTTAACAGTAATAATAGTGATAAAACAACTTAACAGTAATAATAGTGATAAAACAACTTAACAGTAATAATAGTGATAAAACAACTTAACAGTAATAATAGTGATAAAACAACTTAACAGTAATAATAGTGATAAAACAACTTAACATTAATAATAGTGATAAAACAACTTAACAACAATAAAAGTGATAAAACAACTTAACAACAATAATAGTGATAAAACAACTTAACAGTAATAATAGTGATAAAACAACTTAAGAGTAATAATAGTGATAAAACAACTTAACAGTAGTAATAGGGATAAAACAACGTAACAACGATAATAGTGATAAAACAACGTAACAACAATAATAGTGATAAAACAACTTAACAACAATAATAGTGATAAAACAACGTAACAATAATAATAGTGATAAAACAACTTAACAGTTATAATAGTGATAAAACAACTTAACAACGATAATAGTGATAAAACAACTTAACAACGATAATAGTGATAAAACAACTTAACAGTAATAATAGTGATAAAACAACTTAACAACAATAATAGTGATAAAACAACTTAACAGTAATAATAATGATAAAACAACTTAACAGTATTAATAGGGATAAAACAACGTAACAACGATAATAGTGATAAAACAACGTAACAACAATAATAGTGATAAAACAACTTAACAACAATAATAGTGATAAAACAACTTAACAATAATAATAAAACAACTGCATATAAACAGTTGAATAAGCCTTAACATACACAATAGTTTGTTTATTATTATGAACTTATTTCCCTTGCAGTCCTATTCAGGTCAAATCAATGTCAATTTTTAAGCAGGTGCATTGCCACATCAATCCAGCGGGGGGCGATCCTCTTCTACCGCAGAGCAAGTGCAAGTTTTGTTGTGTGCTTTGGGAATGCTTAGGTTATCTGCAGAGATTTCAAGGTCACAACATAACCACACCACGGTGAGTAACAGTGACCACAAACACAGTCACAGCTGGCATTTCTGGTCAGATCTAGATCAAACAACAGCTATCATATAACCGATTAAATGTTGTCAACCAAGTGGCTAATTGAGGACACAGCGGCCCAACTCACACCACATGGTCCGTGTACAAGTATCTGTCCCGTTTTCAGAAAGCTTCTTGGTTAGGACGGGTAGACCCAAAATCCTATTGACTATATTCATTGAGTACAATATAAAAGGAAAAAGTTAATCCAGATATATGTTCCTTCTATTGGATGCTTTTAAAATGCTGTTTCCTGGTCCTACCATAGCGAAGCCCACGTCAGCCTTCTTTAAGGCGGGACCGTCGTTAGTGCCGTCACCCGTCACCGCGACAACCTGTCGCTGGTCTGTCAATGTGCTGTCGATGATGCCTGGAGGATGAGACACAGTTAAAGTATTAACAGACTGGAGAACAGTACAGAACAGTCTATACTGACACAACACAGTACATCAGGAAGTATTAACAGACTGGAGAACAGTACAGAACAGTCTATACTGACACAACACAGTACATCAGGAAGTATTAACAGACTGGAGAACAGTACAGTGTGTACTGAAGATGACGAAGAAGAGGGAGGAGAAGGGAAGAGATAACAAAGAAGAGAGAAGAGCAGAGGGAAGAGAGGAGAGAGAAAGGGAGAAGAGAGAAGTGGAGAGAGGGAGAGAGAATGGAGCAATAGAGAGAGGCAGAGAGAAGTGGGTAAGCAGTAGAGATCTGATAAGGCAGAGAGCCATCTCTCACCTTTCACCAGTGTGTGTTTGTCAGTTGGTGAGGATCTAGCCAGGACTCGCAGTTTGGGCCAGACCTTGTCCATGCGCTCCTGCTCAACCTTCAGAGGGCATAATGTTATAACAGATGTTATCACAGTACCAATACGGACGGCTCAGGAAAAAATCACTTGGACACCTGACCTCGCCTTCTCTCTACACTAAATCATACCTCTCTCCCTCTCCTTCTGTCTTTACTGTACGGTATCTCTCCTCGTGTCTTTACTGTACGGTATCTCTCCTCCTGTCTTTACTGTATGGTATCTCTCCTCCTGTCTTTACTGTACGGTATCTCTCCTCCTGTCTTTACTGTACGGTATCTCTCCTCCTGTCTTTACTGTACGGTATCTCTCCTCGTGTCTTTACTGTACGGTATGTCTCCTCCTGTCTTTACTGTACGGTATTTCTCCTCCTGTCGTCACTCTACCGTACCTCTCCTTTCTCATTTCTGATTCTTCTGTTAAACTCCTTCCCATCGATAGCCAGGAAATCCTCTCCTGGGTGGATGATGCCACACTTCATGGCGATTGCCCGGGCCGTGTTCAAGTTGTCTCCTGTCACCATGCGCACTGTGATGCCCGCCCGCTGGCAACGCACGATGGCAGCTGGCACCTGAATAAACACACACACACATGAATACACACACACATACATACACACACACACACACAGATATACGAGCACACACACACACACACATGAATACACACACACATACATACACACACATACATACACACAGATATACGAGCACACACACACACACACACACACACACATGAATACACACACACACACACATGAATACACACACACACACATACACACACACACACACACATGAATACACACACACACACACACACACACACACACACACACCTATTGTCCTTTAAAGATGTGTATGGGTACATCACCCACATGTGTATGGGTACATCACCCAGATGTGTATGGGTACATCACCCACATGTGTATGGGTACATCACCCAGATGTGTATGGGTACATCACCCAGATGTGTATGGGTACATCACCCACATGTGTATGGGGACATCACCCACATGTGTATGGGTACATCACCCAGATGTGTATGGGTACATCACCCAGATGTGTATGGGTACATCACCCAGATGTGTATGGGTACATCACCCAGATGTGTATGGGTACATCACCCACATGTGTATGGGTACATCACCCAGATGTGTATGGGTACATCACCCAGATGTGTATGGGTACATCACCCAGATGTGTATGGGTACATCACCCACATGTGTATGGGTACATCACCCAGATGTGTATGGGTACATCACCCACATGTGTATGGGTACATCACCCACATGTGTATGGGTACATTACAGTTAGCAGCTAACAGCAGTTGTAGCAATAGTCCTTCTTTATGTTTATTACAGTTAGCAGCTAACAGCAGTAGTAGCAATAGACCTTCCTTTTACAGGAGTAAAAATTATTCTTCAAGATTAAGCCATTTCATTGTCATTTTTTATGCAGAGAAAACAACCCTTGCTTATAATGAAATAAAGTGAAATCTATTTCTGCGCGGGTCATTTGTTATTTCAGATACACAGCTACCAGCACAATAACAGACAATAACAGAGGATAATCACGCCTTGGTTCTGTCATCACATCATTAACCCTTTGCTACTAGTCCAGTATAGTCTGGTTTCCAACAAACCTAATTAATCAGGAGAAATAGCGACTTTTCAATTCAGATGTTAAATTAATCCTAATTAACTCTGCAAATAATAGAAATAATGTAACAAGGAGAAAAGGTCAGGAGAGAGCAGAAGAAAATAGAGAATGAAACAGGGACGTCTGTAAATGTAATGTGGCATAAAGTAACCTATTAAATATGTGTGTTGGGGTCTCCTATCAACATGGGTATACCTATTAAACAGGTGTGTTGGGTTTAGTCTGCTCGTCTGATGGGAGAGAAGTGCTATTTCAGAGCAACAGAGCAAACCATCATAATATATATCCGTTCACACTCTCAGGAGACCACATCTCAAACCATTATAATATATCCGTTCTCAGGAGACCACATCTCAACCCATTATAATATATCCGTTCACACTCTCAGGAGACCACATCTCAAACCATTCAAATATATCTGTTCACAATCACAGGAGACCACATCTCAACACATTATAATATATCCGTTCACACTCTCAGGAGACCACATCTCAACCCATTATAATATATCCGTTCACAATCACAGGAGACCACATCTCAACACATTATAATATATCCGTTCACAATCACAGGAGACCACATCTCAACTAGGGATGCACCAAATATTCGGCCACCGAAAATTTTCGGCCGAAAATGGCCCAGAAGGGCATTTTCGGTTTTCGGCCGAAATACTTTTATCACCGAAACAATACGGCCGAAATATGTTGTGATCTATTCGGATCCTCTGCACTTCATCGCGACTGTACTTGATCCGCGTTATAAAGACCATTACTTGGATGCAGAAATAAAGCAGCGCGCATGAGATATGATCCAGGCGGCTATGGATGCGGAGAACCCGCGTGGAGACGGAGCAATAGCGCACCGAGCAGTAGGGCACGGAGCAGTAGGGCACGGAGCAGCAGCGCACGGAGCAGTAGGGCACGGAGATCAGAGCGCAGAAAAAAGACTTGTCTCTGCACTAGATGAGGGCATGCACCCTCGTTGTCTGATATGTTCAGTGAAATCCTGCAAGAAAGTGCCTCACATGGGCGTAGGTTTAGGGGGACGCTGGGGACATGTCCCCAACAACATTTTAACATGACAAAATTGTCCCCACTAATATTTTAGCGAACTCCGTTATGAGTTTGTGAAGCGATTTGGGTCAATTCCGACCGCAGAGCCAGGGGGACGGTACTAGAAACGCCGTAATTTGATTGGCTAAAAAACCTAGGGGAGGGAGTTATCTGACACGCTATAAGTACACAGGAGAGTGACAGAAGACAACAGTAAAGTTACCAGTGCTTTCTGTTAATACATACCCCATATGTTAGAATCTTGCAGTCACAATAAACAGTGGAAATGTTTCCTGTGTATATTTTGCTTATGTAATGTGGCCTATTTGGGATATCCCATTAGTAGGGGCGGAGTAGTGGCACCACCAGGGTCGCT
Organism: Dallia pectoralis; assembly: GCA_029465975.1. Classification (NCBI taxonomy): domain Eukaryota; kingdom Metazoa; phylum Chordata; class Actinopteri; order Esociformes; family Umbridae; genus Dallia; species Dallia pectoralis. The sequence continues at coordinate 1,451,174 of CM055749.1, read as the reverse complement.
ACAATATATTGAATCTGACAAACAGCATTACCATCTAAAAGCAACAGGCTATTGTCTCAACTAAACGCAAAAATAATCACATTATTCTCAGTAAAAGTTCACTTGCCGGAGGGGGGGGGAGATGTCCCCACCGAAGCGGAGACCAAACCTACGCCCTTGGTGCCTCATATCCATAAATGCAATGGTACTAATAATTGGCATAATTTATTTCGGTGTTTCGGTTTTCGGTCTTGATTTCCTCTTTTTCGGTTTTCGGTTTCGGCCAAGAATTTTCATTTCGGTGCATCCCTAATCTCAACCCATTATAATATATCCGTTTACAATCACAGGACACCACATCTCAAACCATTCTAATATATCTGTTCACAATCACAGGAGACCACATCTCAAAACATTATAATGTAGTTTTCAATTAAACATCTGCCCTGACCTGATTCTGATTAATAACATCACCACAGGGAGGAGGTAAGGAGCCTTATCTCTACAGGACCGTGCTTTGATATCCTAGTCCTCTTGTCACATATGCAGTGCACCCATCCACACACCTCCCCCACACAGACACAAACATTCAGGCACACACAGACACACAGACACAAACATGCAGTAGATCCAGCCACACACCTCCCACACACACACACACACACACACACACACTCCACCTGCCTCAGGTCTGACGGGGTCCTCTATGCCGACCACACACACAGCCGTCAGCTCGTTGAGGATGTCATTCTCGTTGTCCCAGAGGGGTTCAGGATCGCCTGGGAAGTCCCGGAACGCCACGCAGATGGTTCGCAGCCCGTCACACGCCATGGGCTCGATAACCTTCTTAACCATCTCATCTTTGTCTCGCGGACGGAAAGCACGTGCTTCGCCCTCGGCATTTAGAATCTTAGTACACCTGTGAGAGACAATAAGGTTAGAGGTCGGAGGTTAGAGTTCAGGGAGCATAATGGTTTCATAATACTTAATATTAATCTCATATTATAACTTTCCTCTGATGCCATTGGCTAAACCTTTCAGCAGCCTGTGATGTCACCTTGATGTAAAGCTGGTGACAGATGGTGCCAAACATTGACCCTTCAGATGGTGCCAAACATTGACCCTTCAGATGGTGCCAAACATTGACCCTTCAGACGGTGCCAAACATTGACCCTTCAGACGGTGCCAAACATTGACCCTTCAGATGGTGCCAAACATTGACCCTTCAGATGGTGCCAAACATTGACCCTTCAGATGGTGCCAAACATTGACCCTTCAGATGGAGCCAAACATTGACCCTTCAGATGGAGCCAAACATTGACCCTTCAGATGGTGCCAAACATTGACCCTTCAGATGGTGCCAAACATTGACCCTTCAGATGGTGCCAAACATTGACCCTTCAGATGGTGCCAAACATTGACCCTTCAGATGGTGCCAAACATTGACCCTTCAGATGGAGCCAAACATTGACCCTTCAGATGGTGCCAAACATTGACCCTTCAGATGGTGCCAAACATTGACCCTTCAGATGGAGCCAAACATTGACCCTTCAGATGGAGCCAAACATTGACCCTTCAGATGGAGCCAAACATCGACCCTTCAGATGGTGCCAAACATCGACCCTTCAGATGGTGCCAAACATTGACCCTTCAGATGTTGCAAAACATTGACCCTTCAGATGGTGCCAAACATTGACCCTTCAGATAGTGCCAAACATTGACCCTTCAGATGGTGCCAAACATTGACCCTTCAGATGGTGCCAAACATTGACCCTTCAGATGGTGCCAAACATTGACCCTTCAGATGGTGCCAAACATTGACCCTTCAGATGGTGCCAAACATTGACCCTTCAGATGGTGCCAAACATTGACCCTTCAGATGGTGCCAAATATTGACCCTTCAGATGGTGCCAAACATTGACTCTTCAGATGGTGCCAAACATTGATCTTCAGATGGTGCCAAACATTGCCCCCCCACGCAAGCTCAGGCATAGAAGGAGGAGGCCAGACCTCCGCGGGCTCAGGCAGAGAAAGAAGCACTGGCTGCCACTTCTGGCAGGCATGGAACGCTGGCTGCTGCTTCAGGCGCTAGTTGCGGTTCCAAGGCCGTGGGTGATGCTGGACCCACTGGAGGCTTTGCCCGGTGTCTAGGAGCTGTTCGGGCGTGGCTGGTGTTCTGGAGCCACCTGCTGGCTGGGTCCAGCTGTCTGGCTGGGTCCCATGGCCCTCCTAGAACACCTCTTTTTCCCTCACCCCAAAAAAAATGTTGAGGTGCCTTCAGGGTGCTCCCGTGCCCTGTCCTTTGGAGGACCGCGGACTCTGGTAGCCGCTCCATTGGCGGTTTGTGAAGTGAGCACAGAGACACCTATGCTCTTCCACGGGCGTCTCCGGCTTACTCCATGCCCACTGGGGTGTGACGGTAGAGGTTTTCGATGTAGGGTTGAAATACTTCGCTCTGCTGGATCCTAATCTTTGTGCATGTCATTCTGTCCCGCAACAGGGTGTAGTGCAGGATAAAAGAAACCAAATGCAGAGCGTGTCTGTTCACAGACAGTTTCATAATGAAAATTTCATAAAACGATGTTTACTACATACTACTACTCACAGAACAGTGCAAACTTGCTTTAAACAGAATCAAAAAAGTAGTGGGAGGCACTAGTGAGCAACAGGACAAATACAGTTTGAGAAACAGATGCCTCACAGGTCCTTAACTGGCAGCTTCATTAAATAATACTTGCAAAACAACAGTCTCAATGTCAAAAGTAAATAAGAAACGAATAAAGAAAGTATTTGGGATAAGATACTAACTTCTTGAGAACAATCTCAGAGGCTCCCTTGCTGTACATCCGAAAGTTTCCGTCTGGTAGTTTGATGACAGTGGACATGGACTTCCTGACCGAGTTAAAGGTGTACACCTGTTGAATTACAATTAAGATTAGATTGTAGAATCAATAATGACACATGTTTTAAAGGTGTACACCTGTTGAATTACAATTAAGATTAGATTGTAGAATCAATAATGACACATGTTTTAAAGGTGTACACCTGTTGAATTACAATTAAGATTAGATTGTAGAATCAATAATGACACATGTTTTAAAGGTGTACACCTGTTGAATTACAATTAAGATTAGATTGTAGAATCAATAATGACACATGTTTTAAAGGTGTACACCTGTTGAATTACAATTAAGATTAGATTGTAGAATCAATAATGACACATGTTTTTGAAACTTCAGTTTCGATTCATGTCATGATGAGTGGCATAAACATTATCTTTATATGATTAATGCATCATTAGAGTCGCTTCGACATTGGTGGCTAAATATTCGGAAACTGAATAACAAACGTCAAAAAAATGAAAGACTTTTCACATCTCCATCGCTTACATCATCACAGCGGTCATTGTATTGTTTCACTATTGCCTTAATTGGTCAAATAAGTATTAAAGTAGTCAAGAAAGCCGGGGAAGGCAAGACAAACACCATGACAATGAAGACCCCCACACACCTTGTAGAGTTTCTCCTCAGGGATCTGATTGCGGATTGGTTGATAATCCCTCTTGAGTTCCAGCACCAGGCCCAGCAGACCACACTCTGTCTTGTTGCCTACCTGCATGGGCAAACCACCCTCTTTTGTGGCAGGCTGTGAAGATGGAGACATAACACAACCCACGGTGAATACCGTGAGACACGGCTGGCCTGGCAGAGAACCGCAGGGTAGTGAGTTCCATTCCCACCACCGTCCAGTGCAGCGTTAGAATGTGAACACCCACTATCGTTACTGTGGTAGGTGTGTTTGAGATTGTCTGGAGATAAGTTCTCAGATACACAGATTACACAGAGACAGAATGGCCACACACTGTGTGATTGCGATAAGGGGTTACGCAGTTTGCTTTGCAATGTATGACAAAATCACCTTTAGTCATTTAGCAAATGTTCTTTTACTTGAGCTCTACTGCACATGTGCGGTCGGCATCTTGTCAGCATCCTGTCAGAGTTTATACAGTCTGTAAAGTCATCATGAGAGTTGATACAGTCTGTAAAGTCATCATGAGAGTTGATACAGTCTGTAAAGTCATCATGAGAGTTGATACAGTCTGTAATGTCATCAGTAGAGTTGATACAGTCTGTTAGGTATTACTGTATTGCTGTATTGTGTCTAAATGCAAAAGGCTGTACTGACAAATGTACTAATAAATATTTGTATTTCAGAGATTGGCAAGCATCTGTCAGGTTTGGCTGTCTGTTTATACATGTCTCTGTTTTTTCTCTTAATTTTCTCTGTCCTACGTTTCTGTATCTCTCTCTTGCTTTCTGTCATCTCTCTCTCTCTCTTATTGTTCCCTCACTTCTCTCTCTCTTTTCTCTGTCATCTAAGTGGGCCTGTATAACAGTTCACTCTAGTTGCCATGGAAATAGTTGGCAACCAGCAGTTAGACAGAGTAATATGAAGAAGACATGCTCTGTCAGGAACAGACAGAGACAGAGAGACCGATTATTTTCTTCCTACCCCTCTATACCCAATGTCTCTGTTCTCTTCATTCTCATTTCTTTATCTGTCATTTTCTTCCTCACTCAAACAGCCTGTGTTCACACTGTAAATGTAGAATTAGATAAAAAAAACAGATGACCACAGTCAACTCAATACAGGCCTATTAAATTCTCTGCACAAATGTAGAAACATGTATGTTGCTGAGTGTCACAAATGGGTGAGCTGTGTTGTCACAGGGTGTTTAGGGAAGAGCACTCCTGTGCATCATGTTAATTAGGAGCACAGCTGTTTTGGTTTTAGCTAAGCACCATAGGCTAGTTAATCAGTGGGCTATTTAAGGTCCCTGGTTAGGTTCACAGGTGCTTGTTATTAATATATTGCACAATCTGTGATTAATCTACATCTCATTACAATCTACCACCAGCATGTACATAAACTGGTAAATAATGCCAACAGTTTTTCGTTTCTGAGGTTAGGGGGCACTTCGGGGTATGTGCAGAGTCGGCTCTAGCCTTTTGGGGGCCCTGAGCAAAATTAGATTTGGGCCCCCTCTCCCCTAGTGCTAGGGCTCCCTAGCAGTTGGGGTCACTAAGCGACCGCTGATATCACTTAACTAGAATCGCTCCTGTTCCTGTGGAACACTGAAGATTTACAGGAGACAACCAACAGGCCCTTGTTTGGCCCTTCCTCAATTTTCAGTCCTTTAGGACTCCTGTGGTGGCCTGTGTTACTCTGGGCCAAACAAGAGGAGTTGGAAGAGGCTTGCCTGGGTGTGTCAGGGAACAGCTGCCCTCTCCTTAGGTTGCTAGGGTGTTGCTATGGTGTCCAACAGTTAGCGACATATGCTAAAGAGGGGACATGGCACTCGCTGCTTCCTTCCGCCCCGTACTCCCTTCCACACCTCTATCTTATCTTCTCTTAATTTGCCCCGTCTCCTCCTCCCTTCCCCCGTCTCCTCCTCCCTTCCCCCGTCTCATCCTCCCTTCCCTCATCTCCTCCTCCCTTCCCCCATCTTTGCCTCATTTCTCCTGTCTCTTCCTCTCTTCTCCCGTCGCCTCTTCATTTCTCCCATCTTCTTCTCCATCCTCCCATCTCCTTCTACCTCCTCCCGTCTCCTCCTTAATCCTCCCATCTCCTTCTACCTCCTCCCATCTCCTCCTCCCATCCACGGCTGGGGTCTTCTCATTCTCGTCTGTAAGGAGACTTGGATGTCCACGGCTGGGGTCTTCTCATTCTCATCTGTGAGGAGACTTGGATGTCCACGGCTGGGGTCTTCTCATTCTTGGATGTCACAGCTTCTTTGACAGCCTCTCTATTTTCTCTACCACTGCTGCTGGTGAGGGTGGGAGGAGGTAAGGAGCCTTATCTCTACAGGACCGTGCTTTGATATCCTAGTCCTCTTGTCACATATGCACTGCACCCATCCACACACCTCCCACACACACACACAAACATGCAGGCACACACACCTACACACACACATATGCAGTACATCCAGCCACACACCTCCCACACACACAGGCACACACAGACACACACACACACACACACACACACACACATACACACAGGCACAGGCACAGGCACACACACACACACACTCACACACACACGCACAGGCACAGGCACACACAGACACACGCACAGGCACAGGCACACGCACAGGCACAGGCACACACAGACACACGCACAGGCACAGGCACACACACACACAGACACACGCACAGGCACAGGCACACGCACAGGCACACACAGACACACGCACAGGCACAGGCACACACACACACACACACACACAGGCTTAGAGGACATTGAGAATGATTGATGTACACTGACAACATTAGAGGACCATATGTGTTGCTGTCCACCATCCCGCTCACGGCTAGCTAACAACAGCGTACCAGTGACGCTCACGGCTAGCTAACAACAGCGTACCAGTGACGCTCACGGCTAGCTAACAACAGCGTACCAGTGACGCTCACGGCTAGCTAACAACAGCGTACCAGTGACGCTCACGGCTAGCTAACAACAGCGTACCAGTGACGCTCACGGCTAGCTAACAACAGCGTACCAGTGACGCTCACGGCTAGCTAACAACAGCGTACCACTTTTAGACAAGGTGAGATGACGTTCTGACACTAGTGTGAAGTCACTTTTAGACAAGGTGAGATGACGTTCTGACACCAGTGTGAAGTCACTTTTAGGCAAGGTGAGATGACGTTCTGACACCAGTGTGAAGTAACTTTTAGACAAGGTGAGATGACGTTCTGACACCAGTGTGAAGTCACTTTTAGACAAGGTGAGATGACGTTCTGACACCAGTGTGAAGTAACTTTTAGGCAAGGTGAGATGACGTTCTGACACCAGTGTGAAGTCACTTTTAGACAAGTGAGATGTCGTTCTGACACCAGTGTGAAGTCACTTTTAGACAGGTGAGATGACGTTCTGACACCAACCATTGACAGGTAATGTGCTCTAATGAGCCTACAGTGAGAGATGGGATTGACACATTATTTGAGATAACTTAAAGCACTATTTGAGAGCAGGTATTGTGATAATTGCAGACGTCAGCTCTCTGGGCAGATATCACATTTATATTTCTGAATGCTCTGTCAGTTGACTCAGAGCAGCCAAGCCGGGCTGAGATCTGTCACTGTCAAAATCAAATTCCTCCAGGGATGTCACACCACGCATTCATGCCACCCCAAATCCCATTTTACTGTGAGTCATCCAAAGCAAAACGGATCATGCTTCAGGCAGCACAGAACTGTAGTGTAGCTAGCCACTAGGAGACTGTCTGCCTGTATGCCTGCCTGCCTGTCTGTCTGTCTGTCTGTCTGCCTTTATTTCTGCATGCCTGTCTGTCTGTCTGTCTGTTTGTCCCTCTGCCTGCCTGTATTTCTGCCTGCCTGCCTGCCTGTCTGTCTGTCTGTCTGTCTGCCTGTATTTCTGCCTGTCCTCTGACACCTGTTTTGGGTTCTACTGTCTATTTTTCATGTCTCCCTCACAATTAAACTCATCACACAACGTGGTCTGGATCTAGTTACACCAATGAAAACATGGTCTGGATCTAGTCACACCAATGACAACATGGTCTGGTCTGGATCCAGATACACAAATGACAACATGGTCTGGTCTGGATCTAGTTACATCAATGACAACATGGTCTGGATCTAGTCACACCAATGACAACATGGTCTGGTCTGGATCCAGATACACAAATGACAACGTGGTCTGGATCTAGTTACACCAATGACAACATGGTCTGGTCTGGATCTAGTTACATCAATGACAACATGGTCTGAATGATGTTGCACAACAGACATTATGGTCAACAATGTCTGACATTACTGACATTAAATGCACTGGTTCTTGTCTATAGCCATCAATGATTCATCCTGAAATAGGATACTACATGACATTAGAACATTAATGACCAGGTAACAGTGTCAGATTGGAACCCAGCACCACCCCAGAACAGAGCATATAATATTCTGAACATTTGTGTAAAATCTCCTAGGGAATACGGTTGGATTTCACTCCCAGACCAGGAAACAGTGTGTTAAAAGACATCTGGAAGCAGGACGTGCTAAAGAATAGCCCACCTTCCTACAACATAGGAGGTCAACAGGTGAAGTTAGGGGAGATGCCTTCACTGAAACTTCTGTGATCTCTTACAGCAAACTGAGATCAACAAGGCAGCGTTGTCAAGGACCATTTACTGTATCTGTAATGCACAGGTATCCCGCTCGTGTGGCGGGGGATTGTAATGGGGTTGCCATACTTTATAATTCATCTGTTTTGTACAGGGTTCATTAAAAGAATGATATTATGAGTGAATTTATTTAAAATAACATGAAATTGTATTTGGCATCTTGCTTACTTGCTCATCAACGACCGCAAAAAGGTCAGTAATTTTGTATGCAGATTTTGTAGGTGGTTTTCAGAAAGAGGCCACGATGTTTGACAGGATTTTAACTGTTATATATCATGTATTAATGTATAAGATTGTGTTTCATGACGTAAGGTTATTTGAGACGCGCCTGCAGTCATTTTGAACCTCTGAAACTCCGCCAGGGAGCCTCTGAATCATGAAAACCAATGAGTCACACCACACAAGTGATTACATAATACGCACTTATACAGAGGGTCCCAGAGAGACTCTACATAACCATAAAAGGTCTTCACCTTAACAATCGGGATCATTGTTCACAAATTTATATCAGAAATACTGAAAAATGGAGGTAGGAGAAGTGAAGGAAATCTTAACTCTCCACTCAGCAGACTATTGACCAATCATGTCTAGGTTGCCATATTTAAACACACCGTTGCTATGCGAACCATCACAACAAGCATTCCTGTCCCAGAAATATTATGAACACATCGTGCTGCCAGCCAGTCACTTTCAACGCACTTCAATCAATGCACTAACAACAACCTAAGCATTTTCACACCTCTATTAGATCACGTAAGGCTCACATAACAAAGTAGCAATAGATGATTAAAAAACAACACACTGATCCATATCATCCTTTGTGATGGGGCTCTTACTGTTATGGCTTAGGGAAACAAATTCTGCTGGGGGTTGTACTTGGAAGAAAGAACGGAACAAGTACAAAGGCGTATGAGGGAGTCTTCCTGGTGACGGGGATGCAGAGGGTTCTGGGGAACGGAGTGGGAAGATGGAAGAGAATAAAGAGTGGATGTTCCAGGGGGAGTCTTCCTGGAGTTAGGGGAGCAGAGGGTTCTGGGGGATGGAGTTGGAAGAATGAACTGAAAGAGTAAAGAAAACACCAGGGGGTGGAGCTCTTTGTTGTTTGGCAAGCGAATGTTGTGTTGGGATAGTGTAATGATTTGTGTAACAAACAGGATTCAGTAACACTGATCAACTCTCTCTGACAGTTTGGGTAGCCTCTGGTGATTCCCATAAGCTTGGATCATTCTATGCTTAGGGAGCAAGTTGATATCAGAGATGACCTGAGAAGACTCTTTAAACTGGGGCCCCCCAAGGGTGTGTCCCATGTCCTGTTTTAATCCCTGTTTATTCACGACTGTGTGCCTCTGCACACCACTGCACTTCTTCATCAAGCTCATCATCATCAGATGACTCCATGGTGGTAGGCTCGATCTACATCAAATGAGTCAGCAGTTATAAGTTCCACTGAGTTACGAGGACTTGTCATGTGGCATCAACATAACCAATGTTTTCAAGACCATTCCCCAAAGACAACTGAAGACATAGACCAAACCCCCGTGGGTCTCCTCTCAATACAGACACCGAACCATCAAGAGCCTCCTGACTGGCTGCATAATGAGATGCTGTATTACGTGAACTTCACTTATACTGCAGGACCCTAGAGGTTCCACCCATCCAGTACATCTGCTTCAAATGATAAAACCTGAAGACTTCTCAGTACAGCCACCATCAGTCAGACCTGGAATGTGCTCTGGCATTGGGCCCTAAACACTGTACATTGTGTATGGTACATTGCACATTATGATACAGACCACTGTGGTATTGGTTATGTCATATTCGTATTTTAGGACTGCTGCATGGAGAACTATAAAATCGCAAGGAGTGTTTGGGTTTCAAGAAACTCCAGTTGTAAGACTTTTAGGATCAGATGTAAACCGGGCCAACACTACATCAGGGCTCAGTTGTCAAGTTGGGATGCATCTCAGATACAGCCGGCACTACTCTGAAGTGGCTTGGCTCCCCACAGAGGGGAGAGTAGAACTCAAGGTGACTTGTCAAGTGAAGTTGAAGACAGGCCGGGTTTCTGCGGGGAACCAGCATAGCGAACATAGTGTCGCATAATGCGGATCCAAACTGGAGAGGTCAGGAAGAAGGAAGCCTCTGTTCTCAAAAAGACTATCAATACACAATTGATGTTTTCCAGACAACACCTGTGTAAAGAACAAAACTACTGGAATAATTTGCTCAGAACAAAAGAGGACAAAGGTGGAGTTGATTGGCCGAAAGTCAAGCCTCCATATTGGGCAAAAACAATCATTGCAAGTTGCCTCGGGGCCAACATGTCATCATTGAGTCAACCATGAATAACATCTTGCACCAGAGAATTCTTATAAAGACTTCTGTAAACAAGCTAAATCTGAACAAACACGAATCTTGAAACAGAAAATTGATCTAAAACACACAAGCAATGCTACAACGGAATGGTTAAAGAAATGAGAAATGCTATTATATAGTCGAGTCAATGCCCAGATCTCAATCCCATTGAAATGCTACAGGGGGACTGAAAGCCAGCGGTGCACTCAAGAAAGCCCTTGATTGTGACACAGCTGTAGCAGTTCTGTATTGGAGAGTGGGCAGATATTCCTCCTAGTCCATGTTAGAGAATAATAAACAGTTACAAGCAGTGGATACACTAACATCTATGATAAAAGGGAATAACACCAGCTATTGACAGTTGGGTTTCTGCACTAACAGGACAAACACAAGTGAGGAGAAACTACAGAATAGATTGATATACAGCTGGCAGATACACACTACAAGTTTGAGGTCACCTACAAATGTCCAAAAGAAAAGCATTTTTTGTCCATTAAAAAATGTTCAGAAATACAATGTAGACATGGTTAATGTTGTTAATGACTATTGTATTATATAAGGCTAATTAATCATTTGAAAACCCTTCTGAATTTATGTTAGCACAGCTTAAAACATGGTCTGCTGATTAAAGAGGCAACATAACATGCCTTCAGATGACTAGTTGATAAACTGTGTCTAACCAGAATAGAAAGAGGAGTGGGTGGTCCTGAGGCACAACTGTGCAGAAGAACAAATACATTAGTGTGTCTAGTTTGAGATGCAGATGCCTCACAGGTCCTTACCGGGCAGCTTTATTCAATTGTAACTGCAAAACACCCATCTCAACATCAACACTGAAGAGGCAACTCTGAGATGTTCAAGTGGAAGAAAATGATATGTCTGACGAGACCAAAGCTGCAGGAACTTGGATACTGGTCCAAGTTGAGGCAGGGTTAAAAGAAGCTAAATACAGAGGTCCTTAAAGAAAACATGATACAGAGTTCACAGGACCTCAGACTGGTGTGAAGATTAGTCTTTTAGCCCTACAACTAAACACAGCACACAGCCAAGACAACACTTTGGAACAAGTCTCTGAATGTCCTTCCGTGCAAATTTTGAGAGTCTTACCAATATCTTGGTAGTGTAGGCGCTGTTGAGAGAGATGGCGTTGACTAGTATTTCCAGAGACTTGACTGACAGAACTCCGGGGTCTGGTACCTCCTTGTAGAGAACGTCTCCGATGTAGCACGCCACGACTGTCATGCGGTTGGTGGTTAGCGTACCCGTCTTGTCGGAGCAGATGGCCGTGGCGTTGCCCATTGTCTCGCACGCGTCCAGGTGACGAACCAAGTTGTTGTCCTTCATCATTTTCTGTTGAGGAAATGTCATCTATTTTAAAGAGCTTTAATTCAATGTTACTTTCTGTTTCTACTCAGGACCAAGTAGGGGGGCAATGTGGACACAGAACTACAGTTTGAGTTCATTCTACGTGCAAAACACGACACAAAAAACTACATCCTAATTCAAATCCAAAAGACGACCTAATTAGAATGACCTGCTATAGCGTCAACCACATGTAATAAACATATATTGTAATGTAAAAGGCATCCAAAAAACGATCTACTCTAATTTAAAAGGCATCCAAAAACGGTCAACTCTACTTTAAAACACATTTACTATAACAATCTACCGTACTGTAAACATATGTTACAACCTACTGTGAAACAGATAATAATTTACTGTAAAACACATTTAACAATCTACTGTAAAACACTTGAGGTAAAAAGTGAGTGTGTGTGCCAGTGTGTGTGTGTGTGTGTGTGTGTGTGTGTGTGTGTGTGTGTGTGTGTGTGTGTGTGTGTGTACCTTGACCGAGTAGGCGAGGGAGATTGTGACGGCCAGAGGCAGGCCCTCAGGGACAGCTACCACCAGGACGGTGACGCCGATGATGAAGAACTTGACGAAGTACTGGACATAGATTGGCGTGCACTCGGTCAACCAGGGCCTCTTCTGCAGAACAAAGTTGTCCACAGCAAAATACAGGACCAGGATGATGACTGTAATGGCTGACATCACCAGACCTGGGAGGAACCAGGAAGAAGACCGATCGCAACAGGAACAATACTTCACCGATCTCTGCTGATATGATTCCATGTTTTTTTAAATCGTGATTGCATAACTTATTGTGATGTTTTCACAATATCATTCTATATCTTTGGTAATTTCTGATGATATGAACCCATATAATTTGGTGATTTCTGATGATTTGAATAAATATCCTGAATTAATTACTACATGTTATTACAGTATTAACATCGGTAGGTTTACTTCAGTCTGCAACACACACTCTTCAAATTCCACCTCATAATAACATATACAGTACCAGTACCAGTACCAGTACAGTACAGTACCAGTCAGAAGTTCGGGCACACTAACCCACTCAACATGGACTGGTGCATTATGGGTACAGGCTGATTGATCTGACATACCTGCTTTTCCAATCTGAACGGCCAGCTTGGTCAGCTTCCCCTGAAGGACAGACTTTTCCTTCTTGGAGACATTTGTCTTCTTCTTCTCCTCTGTCTCTCCTCCCTCTGCACTCTTCAGAGGCTGCATCTCCATGGCAGCAGCTCCGTCCTGCTTCTTCACTGGAACAACCAGAGGAACACAGAGCTAATATTATGGGCTGTCCCAGTCAGCTCTATGGGGCAACACTACAGCACATGCTATTCTTTGTGACCATACAAAGTGGCGTGTTTATCTTAAGAGGTGTGTAAGCACAGTTGTGAAGGGACAGAGGTGTGTAAGCACAGTTGTGAAGGGACAGAGGTGTGTAAGCACAGTCGTGCAGCACTCTGTATATTTAACCTGTGCCCTCTGCATATTTAACCTGTGCCCTCTGCATATTTAACCTGTGCCCTCTGCATATTTAACCTGTGCCCTCTGCATATTTAACCTGTGCCCTCTGTATATTTAACCTGTGCCCTCTGCATATTTAACCTGTGCCCTCTGCATATTTAACCTGTGCCCTCTGCATATTTAACCTGTGCCCTCTGCATATTTAACCTGTGCCCTCTGCATATTTAACCTGTGCCCTTTGTATATTTAACCTGTGCCCTTTGTATATTTAACCTGTGCCCTTTGTATATTTAACCTGTGCCCTTTGTATATTTAACCTGTGCCCTTTGTATATTTAACCTGTGCCCTCTGTATGTTTAACCTGTGCCCTCTGTATGTTTAACCTGTGCCCTCTTTATATCGAACCTGTGCCCTCTGTATATCGAACCTGTGCCCTTTGTATATCGAACCTGTGCCCTTTGTATATCGAACCTGTGCCCTTTGTATGTCGAACCTGTGCCCTCTGCATATTTAACCTGTGCCCTCTGCATATTTAACCTGTGCCCTCTGTATGTTTAACCTGTGCCCTCTGCATATTTAACCTGTGCCCTCTGTATATTTAACCTGTGCCCTTTGTATATTTAACCTGTGCCCTTTGTATATCGAACCTGTGCCCTTTGTATGTCGAACCTGTGCCCTCTGCATATTTAACCTGTGCCCTCTGCATATTTAACCTGTGCCCTCTGCATATTTAACCTGTGCCCTCTGCATATTTAACCTGTGCCCTCTGCATATTTAACCTGTGCCCTCTGCATATTTAACCTGTGCCCTCTGCATATTTAACCTGTGCCCTCTGCATATTTTACCTGACATGGTATGTTTTTATCAAACCACGTTTCTAATTTAAGACATTTGGACACCACTTAGAGCCTGTGGATGATTGATTCAAACCATTACAGGAATTTTAACTGCTACCATAGCAACCATACCTGTGTGGAATACAACTGCTTTCAAAAGGAATATGTTCAGAAGGAATAGGTTCAGGAGGAATAGGTTCAGGAGGAATAGGTTCAGGAGGAATAGGTTCAACAGGAATAGGTTCAACAGGAATAGGTTCAACAGGAATAGGTTCAGAAGGAATAGGTTCAGGAGGAATAGGTTCAGGAGGAATAGGTTCAGGAGGAATAGGTTCACAAGGAATAGGTTCAGGAGGAATAGGTTCAGGAGGAATAGGATCAGGAGGAATAGGTTCAGCAGGAATAGGTTCAACAGGAATAGGTTCAGGAGGAATAGGTTCAGAAGGAATAGGTTCAGGAGGAATAGGTTCAGGAGGAATAGGATCAGGAGGAATAGGTTCAGGAGGAATAGGATCAGGAGGAATAGGTTCAGGAGGAATAGGTTCAGGAGGAATAGGTTCAGGAGGAATAGGTTCAGGAGGAATAGGTTCAGGAGGAATAGGTTCAGGAGGAATAGGTTCAGCAGGAATAGGTTCAGGAGGAATAGGTTCAGGAGGAATAGGTTCAGGAGGAATAGGTTCAGGAGGAATAGGTTCAGGAGGAATAGGTTCAGCAGGAATAGGTTCAGGAGGAATAGGTTCAGGAGGAATAGGTTCAGCAGGAATAGGTTCAGGAGGAATAGGTTCAGGAGGAATAGGTTCAGGAGGAATAGGTTCAGGAGGAATAGGTTCAGGAGGAATAGGTTCAGGAGGAATAGGTTCAGGAGGAATAGGTTCAGCAGGAATAGGTTCAGGAGGAATAGGTTCAGGAGGAATAGGTTCAGGACCAGTCAGTAAAAAACAGCTCAACATTTTAAATGGAGGTTCCATATTTCAAACACAAACAGCATGAGGGTTTGAAGGTGCAACACAAACAAATCAAAACATTGTTCTGAACACATTAGTTGTATAAATAATTGTCATCCAATGTTAAACACACTGTTTAAACAGTCAACCAATTACCTGCCTAGCTGGTATCAATTAAAAATAAAAGGAATCATAAAATCTGTAACTGCTTGTAGAAAACATTAAATTTTATTTAGGGGTCAATCGCCCAGAATCAACATGGTTACCTTTTATAAGATAAAAAACATGTTAAGTTTAGAGGTAAAAGCCTGCATACAAAACTGTGTTAATGCAACTACTGACCAACATGTGTCTAACCAAAAGGTACAGGTTATGGAGATACTTAACAAAACTGTGGTACTAAATGCATCATTTTGCCAGTGCAACTTAGAGAGAGAGAGGGAGAGAGAGAGGATGAGGAGAGACAGAGGGGGAAAGAGAGAGAGAGATAGAGAGAGAGAAAGCCTGCTTACATAAAACTGAAACAGCTATCAAACAAGAGATGGTGACAACACTAAGATGCAAGACCAACGGCTGCCTGTATGAATGTGAGCTCTATAATACAGTGGCCTTAGAATTAGTGTCAGGCTATACAGATGTGAGCTCTATACTACAGTGGCCTTAGAATTAGTGTCAGGCTATACAGATGTGAGCTCTATACTACAGTGGCCTTAGAATTAGTGTCAGGCTATACAGATGTGAGCTCTATACTACAGTGGCCTTAGAATTAGTGTCAGGCTATACAGATGTGAGCTCTATACTACAGTGGCCTTAGAATTAGTGTCAGGCTATACAGATGTGAGCTCTATACTACAGTGGCCTTAGAATTAGTGTCAGGCTATACAGATGTGAGCTCTATACTACAGTGGCCTTAGAATTAGTGTCAGGCTATACAGATGTGAGCTCTATACTACAGTGGCCTTAGAATTAGTGTCAGGCTATACAGATGTGAGCTCTATACTACAGTGGCCTTAGAATTAGTGTCAGGCTATACAGATGTGAGCTCTATACTACAGTGGCCTTAGAATTAGTGTCAGGCTATACAGATGTGAGCTCTATACCACAGTGACCTTAGAATTAGTGTCAGGCTATACAGATGTGAGCTCTATACCACAGTGACCTTAGAATTAGTGTCAGGCTATACAGATGTGAGCTCTATACTACAGTGACCTTAGAATTAGTGTCAGGCTATACAGATGTGAGCTCTATACTACAGTGGCCTTAGAATTAGTGTCTGGCTATACAGATGTGAGCTCTATACTACAGTGGCCTTAGAATTAGTGTCAGGCTATACAGATGTGAGCTCTATACTACAGTGGCCTTAGAATTAGTGTCAGGCTATACAGATGTGAGCTCTATACCACCGTGACCTTAGAATTAGTGTCAGGCTATACAGATGTGAGCTCTATACTACAGTGACCTTAGAATTAGTGTCAGGCTATACAGATGTGAGCTCTATACCACCGTGACCTTAGAATTAAGGTTGCAATATCGCATCAAGATCCTAACATTTAAATAATCCTGGATGTAAGACTCTAACGAGATCTGCAACGAAGTCCAAAATCTTCAACCCAGGATTTCTGGAAATATGTTCCCAGGAAATGTTATAAACCCATGTTAGCAGAAAGCCACGGCGGGATAGATGAAGTAGGTTACCTTTGGTCTGGCTGTTCTCCATATTCCCATCCTGCATTTTACCTAAGGTGGAGACATATAAGACACAAAACACAAAGAACCAAAGCAGACAAGAAACAAACAATCAACACCAGAACATCACAGTGAAAGTAAATAAAAAAGGAAGACAGAGAAATGATTTTATATTTTAACATTGTCAGTCACATACATACATACATACATACATACATACATACATACATACATACATACATACATACATACATACATACATACATACATACATACATACATACATACATACATACATACATACATGCTGTTTGATGAATATTATTGCTTCTTCGGATAATAGCTAATTTGTCACCTGTGGTCTGCTCCTAGTGACTTACTAATTGTTTTGTGTTTTTCTAGATTCGCTAGCGACTATAAGAAAAGATCTCAATCAGAATAGATAATTGCCCATAGAACTAGATTTGCAAATAATGAGACATTAATCTCAATTAGGAACTTTTAAGAGATTGTCTACAGCACTAGCAAAAACAACCTTTTATAAGTCAGGTACAACAAGAATAAAAATGTAAACTGAATTAAAACCATTACTGTTTCCATTTTGATGAACCACAAGTCCCAGGTTTTTCAGATGTTATATTGACCGACATTAAACATGATTTCAGCTAATATCATGTCACCTCAACTTGTAACCTGAGACCTGAGCTATGGGGTTTCTACATTTCTATTTATCAGACCAGTTAAATCACATCACAACGTACAAGAACAGCCTTTAATTTTAATGGGGTATCCAGACACAGGTACAGTTTCACACACAACGTGGAAATATACAAACACACACATAGACACACACCGACACACACCAAGGAGCAACACAAGGCAAAACAGGTCAGCTCATGCATGAATATCAAAAGGAAAGAGAGGAAGTTGAGATGTCGGAGAGGAAACCAGGAAAAGAAAGTCCTCCCACAAGACCAAGATAGAATTAAGGACTACCTTAAGTCACAAAATCCTGTACACAAATGTTTTATATCCATGCTTTTGACATCACTCCCCTACGTTAAAAAAACTGCCAGTAGCAAAAAAAGCAGCCTGGTCAACAATTTATAATTTGATAAATATACAGATTTACTCAAGGATTATAATTGTAGTGCAAACAAAGCCCCAGTAGCCTGCCACTTGTAAACAGCCAGTACTATAATCAGACCATTTCTTCTGAGTCAGTGTAAAATATCTCTCTATTCACCACAACAGCATCAGATGTACTCCCAGAGGACACTAGGACTTGGCAAGCAGTGATGCAGCAAATGTCATAGTGATGTCACGCTGTAACTCTACGATTCCCTGCCCGGCAGCTGAGCCAACTGGAAACACCAGCTGGTCGCTACAACTAAGATTTGCAACTGCAATTATTGTAATGGGTGAAAGACTATATGAATTTATAAAGGAGACTTATTCCGATAACACAGTGAAAGTGGCAAATCCGTTAACTGCCATTACTGCTGGGATGTGGTTGCTGTTAGCAGCAGGATGGGTCAGCTGTAAGTGGCTTGGCACTGGGCAGCCAAAGCCCATGGACGTGAGTCACTGTGTCGTCCTGGG
Organism: Dallia pectoralis; assembly: GCA_029465975.1. Lineage (NCBI taxonomy): Eukaryota > Metazoa > Chordata > Actinopteri > Esociformes > Umbridae > Dallia > Dallia pectoralis. The sequence goes on along the minus strand of CM055749.1, from coordinate 1,432,725 downwards.
CTGCTAATGACACCAACGTTTCCTCCCTCTAGGTAGAATAACAGTGTGCATGTTAACTGTGTAGGTAATCTGTGGTAGTCACAGGGATTCAGTCAGCATGAGGCCAGCAACTCATAAACAGGGGCCTTATTTACACACGCTGATAACAACAATCAAACAACAGACATTCTCACAATATTAGGTAGACTACATTCCATGACTCTCATGTGTTTTATGTCATTTTGACATTTGCTGCATCTCTTCCAGCCAGGACCAACCAGGACCAACCAGGACCAGCCAGGACCAGCCAGGTTCAGCCAGGACCAACCAGGGCTGGCCAGGACCAACCAGGACTGGCCAGGACCCCTCCCATCCAGATACTGACCCGGACAGACCCAGCCCATCCAGGTACCAGGACAAATGCAGCCTATCCAGGCACCAACCAGGAAATGCCCAGACCATCCAGGAACCGACCAGGACAGGCCCATCCAGACACAGACCAGGACAGGCCCAGACCAGGACAGGCCCATCCAGGCACAGACCAGGACAGGCCCATCCAGACACAGACCAGGACAGGCCCATCCAGACACAGACCAGGACAGGCCCATCCAGGCACAGACCAGGACAGGCCCATCCAGGCACAGACCAGGACAGGCCCATCCAGGCACAGACCAGGACAGGCCCATCCAGGCACAGACCAGGACAGGCCCATCCAGACACAGACCAGGACAGGCCCATCCAGGCACAGACCAGGACAGGCCCATCCAGGCACAGACCAGGACAGGCCCATCCAGGCACAGACCAGGACAGGCCCATCCAGGCACAGACCAGGACAGGCCCATCCAGACACAGACCAGGACAGGCCCATCCAGACACAGACCAGGACAGGCCCATCCAGACACAGACCAGGACAGGCCCATCCAGACACAGACCAGGACAGGCACTGGTCTGTGTCTATAATCTGGCTGCAACGCTGCAATCTTCATACATCTCAATGTGACAATTGAGAAAAATATGAACATTTGACTTAGCTAATCTTGTCTCAAGAATAACCACCATCCCTTAAGAGGAATTTTCTAAAACGTGCATGTTAAATTCTAACAACATGCTAGTCATGGCTAGCAACATGCAACCTGAACTTTTATAACAAATTACTGACCGCGTGCCTTTCACCAAACTTCTATGATGCAACTCAACAGGATACTGACTGCCTAGTGAAGATGTGTACATGTGGGGCATTGAAATTAATAGGACATGAAGACCTCAAGAAAACCTCAAGAAAAGAAGAACATGCAATAAGGGGAAGGGGAGCGTACAGGAGGAGAGGCGAGGTTAGCGGGAGGAAGTGAACGAGGAGAAGGTGATAGTACCAAGAGGGCACAGCAGGAAAGAATGGGGGTGTACCCAGGGGGGCACAACAGGACAGGAAGTGGGTGTACCCAGGGGGGCACAACAGGACAGGAAGTGGGTGTACCCAGGGGGGCACAACAGGACAGGAAGTGGGTGTACCCAGGGGGGCACAACAGGACAGGAAGTGGGTGTACCCAGGGGGGCACAACAGGACAGGAAGTGGGTGTACCGAGGGGGCACAACAGGACAGGAAGTGGGTGTACCCAGGGGGGCACAACAGGACAGAAAGGAGGCTCTGGTCAACCTACCATTGACTAGGTAGGCATTGCCTGGTGCCTTGCCTCCTGTAGCATCGATGCCTATAGTTGCGATTGGCTGGTCAGAGAGGTGGACGGAGTCTAGCCAGTGAACAATGGATAAAAAAGGACGAGCAACAGTGAACAAAAATAACACGGTTAAGAGCTCGAACCGCAGGGAGTCGATGGGTCGAGGAGGAGGCACACTGAACCAAAAGTCCAATCCTCTAAAAGGCTTTTCATAGAATAGATGTCCTCTATTGGAACTGACCGGAATTTAAATGAAACTGAGTCTGGCCATGTTGGTTGAACCTGAGAGTCAAGATGAATTGAATCAAAAACATAAAATAATTAAACTGAAATACAGTGGATATGAAAAATCTACACACCTCTGTTAAAATGGCAGGTTTTTATGATGTGAAGATTTTAGAAATAAAAATCATGTCAGAACTTTTTCTCCTTTAAATGTGACCTATAACGTGAACAAATTTATTGAAATCTTTGAGGAGAAGAAATAAAAAAATAAAAACCTTCCATGTAAATTCAGTATGTAAACAAAATATAATTTACAGTTACACATTTTCCTAATTGAAAGCCTTTAAGTGAATTGGAATTCATGTGAACTTCCTCAATTTTCTGGAATTAAATTGAGTTGACTCCAGGCCTGGAGAGAGAAATGCTTTGATTGTCAAATTCCACCCTTGCCACAATGGTGAGAGACATCCAGACACACATCTGTTGCTGGAATAATCAACGCAGGAGTAAGCAATTACTTACATACTCTGGGGGAAAATCTGAGTTGAAAATTCCAGGTTTTCCAATAACAGGTTTGGTGTATCCCAGGTTTTTTGGTTAACTACCATTATAGTTCTGAAATTTTCTGGAAAATTGTTAAATTCAGAGAAACATAACATTGGAATGTAGTACTGTGATGTGGTCAATGTATTTTGTACTAGAATAAAAAAGCAAGCCCTGAGTCCAATTAGAGACAGCCTGGCATTACACAGATGATCAAAACCTAAATCACTTCAAGTTTCATCTCTTTCAAGTCTTTCACGTTCCATCTTTCCTCCTGAAGCAAAATTCTGAAAAGCAATTTCAGGCTCAAGAAATCTCAGGCCATTTGGGACTGTTGGAAGTATTCAGGGAATCAAGGAGCAGATGTGGATGACGATGTTAGTTTTTCCTTCCAACCCTTAAGGTTGGTATTTGAGCAGGAACAAGAAAAGGGGTTGGGATGGTTGGATTAAGCTGGGTATGGGAGTAAAGGGTGGGTCTTGGAGGGCTGGGAAACTGAGAAGGACGACAGACAGGGGTGGCTAAGCGCTACTAGGCTCACAGAAAGATACTCTACCTGCGTTGGGTTGGCCATCCTCCACAGTTTTTCCTGTGTTGTGGTTTACAGAGAATAACAAGACAGTAAGAAGAGGAGCTGGTCAGCTCACCTGACAACAGGCCACACCCTTTTACAAAACTTTGTGAACCAGGCTGATTTATGAGGCCAAGATTATATCCTAACCGATAGAGTTGGATTCAGTGTCACGTGATGTTTCAAGATCCTAGCAGTCCCTAGCAACGGCACACAGTATATGCCCTAGAAACGGCACACAGTATATGCCCTAGCAACAGCACACAGTATATGCCCTAGCAACAGCACACAGTATATGCCCTAGCAACGGCACACAGTATATGCCCTAGCAACAGCACACAGTATATGCCCTAGCAACAGCACACAGTATATGCCCTAGCAACAGCACACAGTATATGCCCTAGCAACGGCACACAGTATATACCCTAGCAACAGCACACAGTATATGCCCTAGCAACGGCACACAGTATATACCCTAGCAACAGCACACAGTATATGCCCTAGCAACAGCACACAGTATATGCCCTAACAACAGCACACAGTATATGCCCTAGCAACAGCACACAGTATATGCCCTAGCAACGGCACACAGTATATGCCCTAACAACGGCACACAGTATATGCCCTAGCAACAGCACACAGTATATGCCCTAGCAACGGCACACAGTATATGCCCTAACAACGGCACACAGTATATGCCCTAGCAACGACACACAGTATATGCCCTAGCAACGACACACAGTATATGCCCTAGCAACAACACACAGTATATGCCCTAGCAACGGCACACAGTATATGCCCTAGCAACTGCACACAGTATATGCCCTAGCAACGACACACAGTATATGCCCTAGCAACGACACAGTATATGCCCTAGCAACGACACACAGTATATGCCCTAGCAACGGCACACAGTATATGCCCTAGCAACTGCACACAGTATATGCCCTAGCAACTGCACACAGTATATGCCCTAGCAACGACACACAGTATATGCCCTAGCAACTGCACACAGTATATGCCCTAGCAACGACACACAGTATATGCCCTAGCAACGACACAGTATATGCCCTAGCAACAACACACAGTATATGCCCTAGCAACGGCACACAGTATATGCCCTAGCAACGGCACACAGTATATGCCCTAGCAACAGCACACAGTATATGCCCTAGCAACGACACACAGTATATGCCCTAGCAACAACACACAGTATATGCCCTAGCAACGGCACACAGTATATGCCCTAGCAACTGCACACAGTATATGCCCTAGCAACGACACACAGTATATGCCCTAGCAACGACACAGTATATGCCCTAGCAACGACACACAGTATATGCCCTAGCAACAGCACACAGTATATGCCCTAGCAACGACACACAATATATGCCCTAAAAACGGCACACACTATATGCCCTAGCAACGGCACACAGTATATGCCCTAGCAACGACACACAATATATGCCCTAACAACGGCACACAGTATATGCCCTAGCAACGGCACACAGTATATGCCCTAGCAACGGCACACAATATATGCCCTAGCAACAGCACACAGTATATGCCCTAGCAACGGCACACAATATATGCCCTAGCAACGGCACACGGTATATGCCCTAGCAACGGCACACGGTATATGCCCTAGCAACGGCACACGGTATATGCCCTAGCAACGGCACACGGTATATGCCCTAGCAACGGCACACAGTATATGCCCTAGCAACGGCACACAGTACATGCCCTAAAACAGCAGACAGTATATGCCCTAGCAACAGCACACAGTATATGCCCTAGCAACAGCACACAGTATATGCCCTAGCAACAGCACACAGTATATGCCCTAGCAACAGCACACAGTATATGCCCTAGCAACAGCACACAGTATATGCCCTAGCAACAGCACACAGTATATGCCCTAGCAACAGCACACAGTATATGCCTTAGCAACAGCACACAGTATGTGCCCTAGCAACGACACACAGTATATGCCTTAGGAAAGTATTTAGACTCATTCACTTTCTCCACATTTTGTTGTGTTATCAACTTAATTTGTTATTAATTCAAGAGTTACCTATCAATCTATATACAATACCATTTCTTCCTAGCAGATCTTATCAGGCTCTGTCAGATTGGGAGTGCCTGTGAACTGCAATCTTCAGGTGTCCACACATTAACTGAGCCACTTAAGGACATTCACAGACCCAAAGCCACTCCTCTGTTGTATTGTCTGTGTGTTTCAGGTGGTTCTTATGTTTCAATATGAATATTTATTGGCAAGTAGTCCAATTTGATGTGTGCTCTACAAGGACTTTTTATTTTGCTCTGTTCATTCTGCCCTTTATCCTGACCTCACAACTCACAGTTGAGAAGCATCCCCACTGCATGATGCTCCCCCCACCACCATGCTTCATTGAAGGTTTTTTTAGGCGGTGCCTTATTTTGACCAGGCAGGCAGTTTGGCATTCAGGTCTAATGTTATCTGGATTCATCATAACTGATAATCATTTTCGTCATGCTTCCTGAGTCTTTGCTGTCAAAAGCAGAAACACGGATTCTTGGTTAGCAAGACAATTGGGTTCTCTTGCTCTAAAAAGTGTTTATGTGGTTCCAAACATCACCCATTACTCAATGATGGAGTCCAATATGATCATGAGAACTACCAATGCTTTAGCAATGTTTTATGACATTCTCCAGAACTATAAGAGACCTTATATCGACTGGTGAACTCCAATCAAGTTCTACAAAAATCTCAAAGGAGACAAGATGCATCTGAGCTTTATTCGGAGTGTCAGGTAAAGAGTCTAAATACTTATGTAGATGCGATCTTTTAGTCGTTACTTTTCAATGAATTGGTTAACATTTATAGTTTTATTCTATAAAAAATATTTTTTAAACGTCCACTTACGGGCTGAATGTGTAATTTATATATGCATAATCAGTATAAAATCACTATCATCCCTTAGCTATGAAATGGTAATATGTAGATTCATGGTCTGAAAGGAACTTAACGTGATTTGCCCTGCAGACAAACAAATTGAACCTCAAAAAATAACATGAACTACAACCGACACACAGGTTAAATTTGGAAACATTTATAAAATGTAAGATACGACCTCTGTAACTACACTCAGCTAATGTAGCACTGTATCTAGTACACGAATAAAAGATACGAACAGCTGTCTGTTGTGCAGTGAGATGGAGCTGTAATGTCGACTATAAAATAAGACACTCCAACTATCTCCTACAGTGGTACCAGTTCAGTTCAGGGGTACTGGTACAACAAGAACCAGGTGGATTGGACTTATATTAAGAGGCATTCCCTGCAGTGGAGGCTTGAATCTAAACCCACATGTACATATTGCCTGGTCCAGGTTATCAAATCCACAACTGTGGGACCCATCACCCATAAGAGCTGTAGTGCTTCAGATGGAGACAGAACAGAACACACCTTTCTTCTCCTTCTTTTCCTCCTCTCCAACTTCCCCGGCCCCCAGGAGGGTGAAGATTATCCCGGTCTGAGAGTTAACCCCTACAGCTGTGACCAACATCCTGCCGGAACCTTCCATGACATGGGTACCTGTGGTCCACACACACAGTAACACATTATCATCATACTGATCACGAGCACATTTATGAAACATAAAAATACATCAATGTGTGATTGGCTCTTTTGGAGAGAAGAAATGGAATTCACTAAACTATTTTCGTGCAAACACACACGCAGACACACACGCAGACACACACGCAGACACACACGCAGACACACACGCAGACACACACGCAGACACACACGCAGACACACACGCAGACACACATGCAGACACACACGCAGACACACACACACAGACACACACACAGACACAGACACACCCAACACTGGCAAGCTGTCACTTATGACGATCAGCATATAAAGGGTAATTAAATGGTAATTATGAGTACTGGTGGAGACAGACAGATGACAGACCGTTATAACAGACTGCTCCCACAATGTAATGCTTTGGCACATCACTCAGAGAAGAGAGAAACAGAGCGTGAGAGGGAGAGAGGGAGAACCAGAAAGAACAAGGGAGAGAGGGAGAACCCGAAAGAACAAGGGAGAGAGGGAGAACGAGAAGGAACAAGGGAGAGAGGGAGAACCAGAAAGAACAAGGGAGAGAGGGAGAACCAGAAAGAACAAGTGAGAGAGAGGGAGAACCAGAAAGAACAAGGGAGAGAGAGGGAGAACCCGAAAGAACAAGGGAGAGAGAGGGAGAACCAGAAAGAACAGGGGAGAGAGAGGGAGAACCCGAAAGAACAGGGGAGAGAGAGGGAGAACCAGAAAGAACAGGGGAGAGAGAGGGTGAACCCGAAAGAACAAGGGAGAGAGAGGGAGAACCTGAAAGAACAAGGGAGAGAGAGATGTATGTAAATATCTGGTTTCATCTGTATGTTCTAGTCTCCCTTAAAGTGAGTTCTCCTAATCTCAGCTCGTTACCTGGATAAAAGACATCTGGGAGACAGAAACCTTGTTGATCAACAGGGAATCAAAAACGATATGTTGTTGTGCACGTGTGTGTTTATATGTTGTTGTGTGTGTGTGTGTGTGTGTGTGTGTTTATATGTTGTTGTGTGTGTGTTTATATGTTAATGTGTGTGTATATGTTGTTGTGCATGTGTGTGTGTGTGTGTGTGTGTGTGTTTATATGTTGTTGTGTGTGTGTTTATACGTCAATGTGTGTGTATATGTTGTTGTGCATGTGTGTGTGTGTGTGTGTATGGTGTGTGTATGTGTGTGTGTATATGGTGTGTGCATGTGTGTGTGTGTGTGTGTGTGTGTATATGGTGTGTGTATGTGTGTGTCACTGACCAGACAGCAGCATAGGGTCCCGGTCTGCAGTTTTTTTTACGTGGTCCGACTCCCCTGTCAGGGAACTCTCATCTATCTTCAGGTCGTTCCCCTGGATCAACACCCCATCTGCTGGGAGCAGGTCACCTACACACAACACAAAGGACTGGATCAACACCCCATCTGCTGGGAGCAGGTCACCTGCACACACAACACAAAGGACTGGATCAACACCCCATCTGCTGGGAGCAGGTCACCTACACACACAACACAAAGGACTGGATCAACACCCCATCTGCTGGGAGCAGGTCACCTACACACAACACAAAGGACTGGATCAACACCCCATCTGCTGGGAGCAGGTCACCCACACACAACACAAAGGACTGGATCAACACCCCATCTGCTGGGTGCAGGTCACCTACACACACAACACAAAGGACTGGATCAACACCCCATCTGCTGGGTGCAGGTCACCTACACACACAACACAAAGGACTGGATCAACACCCCATCTGCTGGGAGCAGGTCACCTGCACACACGTGGTCATAGAGTTTAGAGTGTAGTCCGTGGTCATAGACTGTGGTCCGGGTCATATGTGTGGTCCGTGGTCATAGAGTGTGGTCCATGGTCATATGTGTGTGGTTCGTGGTCATAGAGTGTGGTCTGTGGTCATATGTGTGTGGTCCGTGGTCATTGAGTGTGGTCTGTGGTCATATGTGTGTGGTCCGTGGTCATTGAGTCTGGTCCGTGGTCATATGTGTGGTCCGTGGTCATAGAGTGTGGTCCGTGGTCATAGAGTGTGGTCTGTGGTCATATGTGTGTGGTCCGTGGTCATTGAGTGTGGTCTGTGGTCATATGTGTGTGGTCCGTGGTCATTGAGTGTGGTCCGTGGTCATATGTGTGGTCCGTGGTCATAGAGTGTGGTCCGTGGTCATAGAGTGTAGTCCGTGGTCATAGAGTGTGGTCCGGGTCATATGTGTGGTCCGTGGTCATAGAGTGTGGTCCGTGGTCATAGAGTGTGGTCCGTGGTCATAGAGTGTGGTCCGGGTCATATGTGTGGTCCGTGGTCATAGAGTGTGGTCCGTGGTCATAGAGTGTAGTCCGTGGTCATAGAGTGTGGTCCGGGTCATATGTGTGGTCCGTGGTCATAGAGTGTGGTCCGTGGTCATAGAGTGTGGTCCGTGGTCATAGAGTGTGGTCCGTGGTCATAGAGTGTGGTCCGGGTCATATGTGTGGTCCGTGGTCATAGAGTGTTCGTCCATGGTCAAAGAGTGTAGTCCGTGGTCATATGTGTCGACGGTCGATACGTACCATACTTGATCTGTGCAATGTCCCCGACCACGATGTCCGCCACAGGGAGCTGGATGACCTGAGCACCTCGGATCACCTGGAACTTCTGCTCCTGCTCTATTCGGCTCTGCAGCCCACGGAACTGCTTCTCCTTGCTCCAGTCGTTAAAGGCCGTCACCAGCACCACACACGCAACCGACAGCAAGATGGCCGCACCCTCAATCCAGCCAGACTCCGCCTCTCCCTCATCCTCAGCCCCGCCTGCCGCCGCCCCACAACCTTGGGAAGGGGGGTGGGGGGGAGATGGGGGTATACCAGGTTATATGTACGCATAAATCTCATCAACGTTCTGTTTGTAACGTCTTTTTAAACCAAGTCTTTCCGACACGTCTGATGTGATAGGCTGGTTCATTATTCATGTGTTAGTACAACTGAATGACATCACCTCCATTACTATGAGTTTCTAAACCACTGATGCCAGTCAGCATTATATACTGAGAGCAGAGCAGACTAGGGGGGTTGGTAGGGTGGTTGGTAGGGTGGTTGGTAGGGGGTTGGTAGGGGGGTTGGTAGGGTGGTTGGTAGGGGGGTTGGTAGGGTGGTTGGTAGGGTGGTTGGTAGGGTGGTTGGTAGGGGGTTGGTAGGGTGGTTGGTAGGGTGGTTGGTAGGGTGGTTGGCACTTGGCAGGGTGGTTGGTAGGGTGGTTGGTAGGGTGGTTGGGAGGGGGGTTGGTAGGGGGGTTGGTAGGGTGGTTGGTAGGGTGGTTGGTAGGGTGGTTGGTAGGGGGTTGGTAGGGTGGTTGGTAGGGTGGTTGGTAGGGTGGTTGGCAAGGTGGTTGGCAGGGAGGTTGGTAGTGTGGTTGGCACTTGGCAGGGTTGTTGGTAGGGTGGTTGGTAGGGGGGTTGGTAGGGGTTGGTAGGATGGTTGGTAGGGGTTGGTAGGGGTTGGTAGGGGTTGGTAGGGTGGTTGGTAGGGGGGTTGGTAGTGTGGTTGGCACTTGGCAGGGTGGTTGGTAGGGTGGTTGGTAGGGTGGTTGGCAGGGCGGTTGGCAGGGCGGTTGGTAGTGCGGTTGGTAGGGGGGTTGGTAGGGTGGATGGCAGGGGGGTTGGTAGTGTGGTTGGCACTTGGCAGGGTGGTTGGTAGGGTGGTTGGCAGGGCGGTTGGCAGGGCGGTTGGTAGTGCGGTTGGTAGGGGTTGGTAGGGTGGATGGCAGGGTGGTTGGCAGGGGGGTTGGCAGGGTGGTTGGCAGGGTGGTTGGCAGGGTGGTTGGCAGGGTGGTTGACATCAAATATCCGAAGTTCTAAAGACTGCTGGGCCAGTTAATAGAGACCTGGAACGTTTCTAAAGACCTTTCGCCAGTAAACAGGTTTTTTGTTGATGGCTCTGCCCAGCGTTCTCCCACAGGGGAGCCCTAGGTTGCATATGCCGTCACTTCAGCATTACAGGTTGTTATGAATATAAAACGCATTTATTTTATTATTATTTTAAGTCTATTTTCCTCATTGAATTGATGTTTTTATTTGTTTTTATTCAGCCTCTGTAAAGCACATTGAATTGCTCTTTGTATGAATTGTGCTATATAAATTAACTTGCTTGCACTTGTAAATGGATCACAGACTTTCTTTCCACCAGGAGGCAGCAGGTGAGGTTGGGGAAACAACATCAGCACTGGCTCCCCGCAAGGTTGCGTCCTGTCCCCTCTTCCCTTCTCCTTGAACACAAACAACTGCACCTCCAGTCACCACTCTGTCAAAGTTCAGAACTTTGCAGATGACACCAACCTCATTGGTCTCATCTCTGATTGGGACAAGCCCGCCTACAGGAGGGAAATCAACTAGCTGGTGTCTTGGTGCAGTCTCAACAACTTGGAGCTCAATGCTCCGAAGACAGTGATGTTCAGCCCGGCTGTCCCATTGCCCTAGAGGGCTCCCCTGTAAACATAGTGAAGTCTTTGGCTTCCTGGGCAACACCATCGCCCTGGACCTCAAGTGGGTGCTGAACATCACCTCTCATACCAATAAAGCTCAACAAAGATTTTACTGCCCACGGCAGCTCAACAAGTACAAACTACCAACGTCCATGATGATTAATGCCTACAAATCATCGAGTCCATCCTGACCTCCATCCCCGTCTGATACGCTGCAGCCACTGTTAAGGATAAAGACAGACTACAGTGCATCGTCCACTCTGCAGAGCAGATAATAGGATATAAGCTGTCGTCTCTTAAGGACCTGTTCAAAACCAGGTCACTGAGATGGGCAGCAAAGATTGAGGCAGACCCCTCCCATCTGGGTAACGGAATATTCAGAACTATCCCCTCTGGCAGACAGCAACAGACAGCATCTCTCCACAAGAACAGCTTCCCCCCCACGGCGGCTAGTCTAAGGAGCATGCATCTTAATAATAAACCTGATATTGATTTAATGAGTACGGCAGTAAGGACAAGGCCTTTTAAATGAGTACGGCAGTAAGGACAAGGCCTATTAAATGAGTACGGCAGTAAGGACAAGGCCTATTAAATGAGTACTGTAAGGACAAGGCCTATTAAATGAGTACGGCAGTAAGGACAAGGCCTATTAAATGAGTACGGCAGTAAGGACAAGGCCTATTAAATGAGTACGGCAGTAAGGACAAGGCCTATTAAATGAGTACTGTAAGGACAAAGCAGGACAGTGGACAAGAGCTACAAAAGGTACCTAACTAGAAACAATGAGAATTTAAAGAGCAGTGAACCATTGAGCTCTCATTCCCAGAGCCACACACGGCACAGGAAATTCCAACAACCGTGAACAGTATTTGTGTGAGAACAGTGATGCGTGCAGAATCCGGAGGTGCTTAAAAACTGTCAGGAGAGCTCAGACCGCAATAATCGGTTACACTAGAGGGGGTACCTCGAGCCAAGCTCACACAGACTGGATCCTACTGTCTAGTGTGGCTGCAGGCTGGATCCTACTGTCTAGTGTGGCTGCAGGCTGGATCCTACAGTCTAGTGTGGCTGCAGGCTGGATCCTACAGTCTAGTGTGGCTGCAGGCTGGATCCTACAGTCTAGTGTGGCTGCAGGCTGGATCCTACAGTCTAGTGTGGCTGCAGGCTGGATCCTACAGTCTAGTGTGGCTGCAGGCTGGATCCTACAGTCTAGTGTGGCTGCAGGCTGGATCCTACAGTCTAGTGTGGCTGCAGGCTGGATCTTCAGCGATCTGGTGATCTGTAACTGGTATGATTCATTGTGAAGGCCCGGCACTGACTCAGGACCTGGTGTCATTGCCACTGAGGGACAGGTTTATTTCCTAACAACTTGACGTACGGTTCCGTGCTCTGACAGCAACATTAATCTATGGTTCTCTTTAAACAGTCCTGGCAGACTTGGCCACCGCTAGCTAAAATCAATGGAACAAGTAGAGGGCACATGAACATGTATCTGTCTGTCTCTGTGAATCAGAGCTGGTACTGATGTGCAGAAGATGATGCCAGAACTGATGTGCAGAAGATGATGCCAGAACTGATGTGCAGAAGATGATGCCAGAACTGATGTGTAGAAGATGATGCCAGTACTGATGTGCAGAAGATGATGCCAGAACTGATGTGCAGAAGATGATGCCAGAACTGATGTGTACAAGATGATGCCAGAACTGATGTGCAGAAGATGATGCCAGAACTGATGTGCAGAAGATGATGCCAGAACTGATGTGTAGAAGATGATGCCAGTACTGATGTGCAGAAGATGATGCCAGTACTGATGTGCAGAAGATGATGCCAGAACTGATGTGCAGAAGATGATGCCAGAACTGATGTGCAGAAGATGATGCCAGAACTGATGTGTAGAAGATGATGCCAGTACTGATGTGCAGAAGATGATGCCAGAACTGATGTGCAGAAGATGATGCCAGAACTGATGTGCAGAAGATGATGCCAGTACTGATGTGCAGAAGATGATGCCAGTACTGATGTGCAGAAGATGATGCCAGTACTGATGTGCAGAAGATGATGCCAGTACTGATGTGCAGAAGATGATGCCAGTACTGATGTGCAGATCATCCGAACATTGAATGCACATCTCATCTGAGTGGAGGTCAGCAACCTCTGGCGGCTCCTTCCATCTGAGAACCTCTGGCGGCTCCTTCCATCTGAGAACCTCTGGCGGCTCCTTCCATCTGAGAACCTCTGGCGGGTCCTTCCATCTGAGAACCTCTGGCGGCTCCTTCCATCTGAGAACCTCTGGCGGCTCCTTCCATCTGAGAACCTCTGGCGGCTCCTTCCATCTGAGAACCTCTGGCGGGTCCTTCCATCTGAGAACCTCTGGCGGGTCCTTCCATCTGAGAACCTCTGGCGGCTCCTTCCATCTGAGAACCTCTGGCGGCTCCTTCCATCTGAGAACCTCTGGCGGCTCCTTCCATCTGAGAACCTCTGGCGGCTCCTTCCATCTGAGAACCTCTGGCGGCTCCTTCCATCTGAGAACCTCTGGCGGCTCCTTCCATCTGAGAACCTCTGGCGCTCCTTCCATCTGAGAACCTCTGGCGGCTCCTTCCATCTGAGAACCTCTGGCGGGTCCTTCCATCTGAGAACCTCTGGCGGCTCCTTCCATCTGAGAACCTCTGGCGGCTCCTTCCATCTGAGAACCTCTGGCGGCTCCTTCCATCTGAGAACCTCTGGCGGGTCCTTCCATCTGAGAACCTCTGGCGGGTCCTTCCATCTGAGAACCTCTGGCGGCTCCTTCCATCTGAGAACCTCTAGCGGCTCCTTCCATCTGAGAACCTCTGGCGGCTCCTTCCATCTGAGAACCTCTGGCGGCTCCTTCCATCTGAGAACCTCTGGCGGCTCCTTCCATCTGAGAACCTCTGGCGGCTCCTTCCATCTGAGAACCTCTGGCGGCTCCTTCCATCTGAGAACCTCTGGCGCTCCTTCCATCTGAGAACCTCTGGCGGCTCCTTCCATCTGAGAACCTCTGGCGGCTCCTTCCATCTGAGAACCTCTGGCGGCTCCTTCCATCTGAGAACCTCTGGCGGCTGCTTCCAACAGCGCCTCTTATTCCTCGACATTAAAAAATGATGATTTCCTGTTCCAAACAATTTCCTGCTCTGTTCTAATTTAATTGTGGCAGTAAAGATGTTGATCCGTCTTACTCAGCAGTCAGTACATATTACTGCCCAGTAAAAAGGTTGATATAAAGTCTTAACGTAAAGATTATTTCTCCAGAAACCACTCAGATTCCCAGCCCCTTAGACCTTTAGTATATTCAATAAAATATAAGATTATATATAAGATATAAAATATAACAAATATAAGATTATTTAAGACAGGTATTTAATGATATTTCATGTCATTTTAAGCATATTCAATTTTATTGAATGTTCTTCTTTGTGGTGTTATGCACATTTTTCTAGTACTTTTTTTCAGATTTTATTGTTTTAATTGGATCCATGTTTAATGGAGCTGGCCAGTGCTTCCTGTTCTCTGTAGCTGCTCAGGGCGTTCAGCTTGTGTAATAACACCTGAGTCAGGGTGTTTAGCTTGTGTAATAACACCTGAGTCAGGGCGTTCAGCTTGTGTAATAACACCTGAGTCAGGGCGTTCAGCTTGTGTAATAACACCTGAGTCAGGGCGTTCAGCTTGTGTAATAACACCTGAGTCAGGGCGTTCAGCTTGTGTAATAACACCTGAGTCAGGGCGTTCAGCTTGTGTAATAACACCTGAGTCAGGGCGTTCAGCTTGTGTAATAACACCTGAGTCAGGGCGTTCAGCTTGTGTAATAACACCTGAGTCAGGGCGTTCAGCTTGTGTAATAACACCTGAGTCAAGGCGTTCAGCTTGTGTAATAACACCTGAGTACTTACTGTCTCCTGTATCCCCTCCAGGGGGTTGGTAGAAGCTCAGTCCCAAAGATATCAGAGCAGCAACCTCCAGGATGATCAGAGTAACATCCTGTAAGGCCTCCCAGATCAACTCCAGAAAGGTTTTGGGCTTCTTTGGAGGAATAAGGTTCTGCCCAAATACTTCTTTTCTTTTCTCAAGGTCGGTTAAATCTCCTGATAAGCCTGTAGAGGGAAATAAGAAAACAATGTAATAACAAGGTAGAATTTTGAACAATAGTTGAATCAATTTCTAACATCAAAGGTCTTATTTAATAAAACACTTTCATGTAAAACAAGAATAGAATTCACTCACACTGCATCTACATGTTCCCTGTTTCTGTGTCTCAATTACATTTTAATCTTTCTTTCTTTGTCTCAAATCAATCTGTTTTTTTCTCTTGCCAGAATAAAACATTACCCATCATTCCCAGAGATAAAAAAGAACAATCTCTCTACTAAGATCAAGCACTCTTGTCTCCAATAACTGACTGACTCAGCCCTCAGCAATAAGCCTGGATGTGTGTGTTTTGCTCTGCATAATTACATAAGAAAAGACTGGAGAGAAGTGGACAGGAGGGAACACAACATAAGAAGAGAAGAGAGGAGGAAGAGAAGAGAGAAACGAGAGAGGAGACGAGGAAGAGGAGAGGGAGAGGAAAAGAGAATGGAGGAGAGAAGAAGAGAGGGGAAGAAAGTGGTGCAAATTAACTTACAAACGAAAGAGTTCAGCCAGAGCTGATAAGGATAAGGTTTGACTGACCTTTAACCTTTTAAACACGATCACACTGGGAATAGACTCATCAATGCAATTCAGTTGCCGTAAATCCATTATATTCATAGTATTAAACCAGTACTCTCCAGCAATCAGCTGTGGACTGGGGGTCCTCATTACTGGGTTTGAAAAAGAAATGTTTAATCCAGATAATATGTTCCTTCTATCTCAATCCTCTATTTGTCCATTATATTAACTTCCCACTTTAAATTCTCAAAAATCTACAATGACAATAATTGTACCAAATGTCCAGGGATCATTGAACACAATCTTGTAATATTATGGGCTGTGCTGACAACTGGATTTTAGCCTTAAAACATCAACATCATGTTTAACTGGATGAAAGATCTTTTGCAAAACTAGGTCCTGTTGTTAGGTACAACAAAGATAAACAACAAACAAACCGTGACGGACTGACTGTGAAAACAGTCCAACCCTTTAGGGAGAAAGGACTCTGATCAATTCTTCAATCTTCTCTAACAATGATTCTCTATGTGGTGGAGTAAATGGCAGGTTGGTACTGAAACTAAGGTTGAAAATACACGTGTTCTCACACACACAGATGTATGAACTAGGAATGTCCCCAATGCCTCGTTGATATGCTCCGTGAGGAGATGTCTAGCTACAATAAGATGCTCCGTGAGGAGATGTCTAGCTACAATAAGATGCTCCGTGAGGAGATGTCTAGCTACAATAAGATGCTCCGTGAGGAGATGTCTAGCTACAATAAGATGCTCCGTGAGGAGATGTCTAGCTACAATAAGATGCTCCGTGAGGAGATGTCTAGCTACAATAAGATGCTCCCTAAGGAGATGTCTAGCTACAATAAGATGCTCCCTAAGGAGATGTCTAGCTACAATAAGATGCTCCGTGAGGAGATGTCTAGCTACAATAAGATGCTCCCTGAGGAGATGTCTAGCTACAATAAGATGCTCCCTAAGGAGATGTCTAGCTACAATAAGATGCTCCCTGAGGAGATGTCTAGCTACAATAAGATGCTCCCTAAGGAGATGTCTAGCTACAATAAGATGCTCCGTGAGGAGATGTCTAGCTACAATAAGATGCTCCCTGAGGAGATGTCTAGCTACAATAAGATGCTCCCTAAGGAGATGTCTAGCTACAATAAGATGCTCCGTGAGGAGATGTCCAGCTACAATAAGATGCTCCCTAAGGAGATGTCTAGCTACAATAAGATGCTCCCTGAGGAGATGTCTAGCTACAATAAGATGCTCCCTAAGGAGATGTCCAGCTACAATAAGATGCTCCCTAAGGAGATGTCTAGCTACAATAAGATGCTCCCTAAGGAGATGTCCAGCTACCATAAGATTCTCGCTGAGGAGATGTCCAGCTACAATAAGATGCTCCGTGAGGAGATGTCTAGCTACAATAAGATGCTCCGTGAGGAGATGTCTAACTACAATAAGATGCTCCCTGAGGAGATGTTCAGCTACAATAAGATGCTCCCTGAGGAGATGTCCAGCTACAATAAGATGCTCCCTGAGGAGATGTTCAGCTACAATAAGATGCTCCCTGAGGAGATGTCCAGCTACAATAAGATGCTCCCTGAGGAGATGTTCAGCTACAATAAGATGCTCCCTAAGGAGATGTCCAGATACCATAAGATTCTCGCTGAGGAGATGTCCAGCTACAATAAGATGCTCCCTGAGGAGATGTCTAGCTACAATAAGTCATAAAGGTCATGGTAATATCATGGCTTTTCCAGGTATCAGTACACAGATCTATAAAGAGCAAATGGTGGGCTACAAATCATCACACACACACACACACAGATCAATAAAGAGTGGGTGGGAAATAAATCAGTACATATTATAACGATACACAGCTTCTTTCTGGATTCACAACCTCGCTGTAGTAGAAAACATCTCACAATCATATAATCTTATCCAGTAAAGACCATCTAATGAGTGAATACACAACCATCTAGTCAGTGAATACACAACCATCTAGTCAGTGAATACACAACCATCTAGTCAGTGAATACACAACCATCTAGTCAGTGAATACACAACCATCTAGTCAGTGAATACACAACCATCTAATCAATGAATACACAACCATCTAATCGATGAATACACAACCATCTAATCGATGAATACACAACCATCTAGTGAGTGAATTCATAAAAAATGTTTGTTGTAAAAAATAAATAACACATTCAATTTGCTGTAACAGAGTCCATCATTTCAGACAAAGAATTTCACACAGAATGACAACATTTCCTCTTACATATGTACCTTGGATTTTTCCCCCTACAACTAGGTAGCAGGCAATAACGTGTAAACTAAAGGAAATCTTTACAGTTAACTAGCGGCCCGGCTATCAGAGGATTTGAACCTGTGAAAACACATGCCTAATATTCCCATCTGTAGGATGTAAATGCCACTGATGTGTTTGACCTTGTGGTTTCACTGTCGACTGAACAATTTGACACTCGTTTCTATGTGATGAGGCCCCAGAGAGATGGCTACCTCGTTATCGCCTCTGAGTTGGCACACACACAAACACGGCCACATATGCCCCCGCACACACACACACACACACATACACACACACACACCTTTCTCGTTATGGGTTCCATGAACCGTGTTGACAATAACAACTGCAGATGAAAGAGACAGTGAAAGAGAGGAAGAGAGACAGTGCAGGGACTGCTCTACTGATGTTGTTCTACTGATGTTGCTCTACTGATGTTGCTCTACTGATGTTGCTCCACTGATGTTTCTCTACTGATGTTGCTCTACTGATGTTTCTCTACTGATGTTTCTCTACTGATGTTTCTCTACTGATGTTTCTCTACTGATGTTGCTCTACTGATGTTTCTCTACTGATGTTGCTCCACTGATGTTTCTCTACTGATGTTGCTCTACTGATGTTGCTCTACTGATGTTGCTCCACTGATGTTGCTCCACTGATGTTGGTCTACTCATGTTGCTCTACGGATGTTTCTCTACTGATGTTGCTCTGCTGATGTTACTCCGCTGATGTTGCTCTACTGATGTTTCTCTACTGATGTTGCTCTACTGATGTTGTTCTACTGATGTTGCTCTACAGATTGGTGATCTATTGGATGGTAATTTATTGGGAGGTGTTCAACTGGGTGGTGTTCTATAGGTTGGTGATCTGTTGGGTGTTATTAATTGGGTAGTGCTTTACTGGGTGGTGCTCAATAGGTTGGTGATCTGTTGGGTGTTATTAATTGGGTAGTGCTTTACTGGGTGGTGCTCAATAGGTTGGTGATCTGTTGGGTGTTATTAATTGGGTGGTGCTTTACTGGGTGGTGCTCAATAGGTTGGTGATCTGTTGGGTGTTATTAATTGGGTGGTGCTTTACTGGGTGGTGCTCAATAGGTTGGTGATCTGTTGGGTGTTATTAATTGGGTGGTGCTTTACTGGGTGGTGCTCAATAGGCCAGTGGTGGTGGCAGCATTGTGTTACAGGGTTTTTTCCCATTATTATGAACGGTGGCACTTGTCAGTACAAAATAAAAAACGAATGGAGCAAAGACGTGAGACCTCCGTGAAAAAACCTGCTGCCCCCGCAAGAAACCTGCAGCTAGAAAAAGGCCCATGTTAATTCTTACAGTGGCTAATGACTGATATGTCCTAAACCCAATCTCAAACGCGTGACACAAAATAAAGATTGCTGTCCAACAATGCTACCCAAATGACTTGGGAAAACAGGATTTGTCAAATATTCCCAAATGAGGGTATGAAAAAGTCCCAACAAACTCCCAGCTTTACTGCCAATAGTATTCCCAACGAGTATTACCTCATTGTGGAAGAGATTTATTTTAGTTTGATATTTTATTAGGTAATTTTATTTAACAACAACACGTCTGCAGTTTGATGTGTAGATAAGTGGACAATATAGATCAGATTAGGATGCGACAGTTAAGAAGATGTATGGAGAGAAATAACCAGACATAGAAATAGAATGAAATGCAGTTCACACAACAGAACAACAGCAGGCTGAGAGATAGAGAGAGAGAGAGAGAGAGAAAGAGAGATGGAACATGAAAATGCCTTTAAACCCAGGTTCCAAATAAAGCAGAATGCAGCTCTATGTTTAGACTCATTAAGCATTATGTTTTAATTGCCCCTCTGTGTGGGAGCAGATAGAACACACACACACACACACGCACTTCTGAAGGAACACACACACACCGTGTGAACTCCCACCTCACACACATAGGCTGCATTCCCTAGTGTCAGTGGTAAATACACGTTACAGCGCAGGATGCAGAACACAACGGGCAAACACACAGATGGACACATATGCCCACTTCTGTAGACCATCTGGAGTCAATAGGACAGACAGATGAAAGACTGGGGGGTGCCCAGAGGGAGAGACAGGCCAGGGGAGGAGAGAGAGAGATGGAGAGAGAGAGGTGAGACTGGGGGGTGCCCAGGGGGAGAGACAGGCAGGGGGAGGAGAGAGAGAGAGAGAGAGGTGAGAGGGAGTGAAGGATGCAGAGATAACAAGAGAGATGGAGAGGAAGATGTGTTGAGAGTTTTCCACTCTGGTCTTGGGGAACTGTTTAGAAACCCTAACAGAGCCCACAGAACCCCTAGAGAGCAATGCAAAACAAACCGAGTAATGAGAAAACAACACACTAGAAAGAATCAACCAAACCACAGACTCAGTTGAATGCTACGTTGCTACAAAAAAGTACACATAGGCAGAAAGCCTGACCACTAGCACACACCAGATGAAAGAAGAGGGTGTGACCAGTAGATCAGACCAGTAGATCTGCTTATAAACCCAGTAGATTAGACCAGTAGATCTGCTTATAAACCCAGTAGATCAAACCAGTAGATCTGCTTATAAACCCAGTAGATCAGACCAGTAGATCTGCTTATAAACCCAGTAGATCAGACCAGTAGATCTGCTTATAAACCCAGTAGATCAGACCAGTAGATCTGCTTATAAACCCAGTAGATCAAACCAGTAGATCTGCTTATAAACTCAGTAGATCAGACCAGTAGATCTGCTTATAAACCCAGTAGATCAAACCAGTAGATCTGCTTATAAACTCAGTAGATCAAACCAGTAGATCTGCTTATAAACCCAGTAGATCAGACCAGTAGATCTGCTTATAAACCCAGTAGATCAGACCAGTAGATCTGCTTATAAACCCAGTAGATCAAACCAGTAGATCTGCTTATAAACTCAGTAGATCAGACCAGTAGATCTGCTTATAAACTCAGTAGATCAGAGCAGTGTGTGCATAAGTACTACTTTACAACAGCAAAAAGTATTACTTTTACCACTACAATTACAACAAATGTAATTTCAACTACTACAAATATTACTACTGCTGCTAAAGGGAAAGAGAGGAGAGGGAAAGAGAGGAGAGGGAAAGAGAGGAGAGGGAAAGAGAAGAGAGGAGAGGGAAAGAGAGGAGAGGAGAGGGAAAGAGAGGAGAGGAGAGGGAAAGAGAAGAGAGGGAAAGAGAGGAGAGGGAAAGAGAGGCGAGGGAAAGAGAGGAGAGGGAAAGAGAGGAGAGGAGAGGGAAAGAGAAGAGGAGAGGGAAAGAGAGGAGAAGGAAAAAGAGGAGAGGAAAGAGAGGAGAGGGAAAGTCTGCGGTATCCCAAACTAGTTCCCATGGTAACAACCAAGGCAGTGATGTTACAGAATAGTTTAGTAGTGTAGTAGCAGAGCCCAGATAGTCTGGCCAGTGCACACACACGCGCACATGAGCACACACACACACAGGCACATAAAAGGAGACCAACACAGACCTACACAAAGATAGACACACACAAATATTAAATATATATATATATATAGAGAGAGAGAGATAAAAATACAAAAACAGAAAGAAAGACATACACACAGACACAGAGCTCGGGCTTCAGCTCTCGTGAGGTTTATATCCTGCTGGATGACACAGTTATATCTGTCTGTTATGGGGTTTATATACTGCTGGGTGACACAGTTATATCTGTCTGTTATGGGGTTTATATACTGCTGGATGACACAGTTATATCTGTCTGTTATGGGGTATATATCCTGCTGGATGACACAGTTATATCTGTCTGTTATGGGGTTTATATCCTGATGGATGACACAGTTATATCTGTCTGTTATGGGGTATATATACTGCTGGATGACACAGTTATATCTGTCTGTTATGGGGTTTATATACTGCTGGATGACACAGTTATATCTGTCTGTTATGGGGTATATATCCTGATGGATGACACAGTTATATCTGTCTGTTATGGGGTTTATATACTGCTGGATGACACAGTTATATCTGTCTGTTATGGGGTTTATATACTGCTGGATGACACAGTTATATCTGTCTGTTATGGGGTTTATATACTGCTGGATGACACAGTTATATCTGTCTGTTATGGGGTTTATATACTGCTGGATGACACAGTTATATCTGTCTGTTATGGGGTTTATATACTGCTGGATGACACAGTTATATCTGTCTGTTATGGGGTTTATATACTGCTGGATGGCACAGTTATATCTGTCTGTTATGGTGTTTAGATACTGCTGGATGACACAGTTATATCTGTCTGTTATGGGGTTTATATCCTGCTGGATGACACCGTTATATCTGTCTGTTATGGGGTTTATATCCTGCTGGATGACACAGTTATATCTGTCTGTTATGGGGTTTATATCCTGCTGGATGACACAGTTATATCTGTCTGTTATGGGGTTTATATACTGCTGGATGACACAGTTATATCTGTCTTTTATGGGGTTTATATACTGCTGGGTGACACAGTTATATCTGTCTGTTATGGGGTATATATCCTGATGGATGACACAGTTATATCTGTCTGTTATGGGGTTTATATACTGCTGGATGACACAGTTATATCTGTCTGTTATGGGGTTTATATCCTGATGGATGACACAGTTATATCTGTCTGTTATGGGGTATATATCCTGATGGATGACACAGTTATATCTGTCTGTTATGGGGTTTATATCCTGCTGGATGACACAGTTATATCTGTCTGTTATGGGGTATATATACTGCTGGATGACACAGTTATATCTGTCTGTTATGGGGTTTATATACTGCTGGATGACACAGTTATATCTGTCTGTTATGGGGTATATATACTGCTGGATGACACAGTTATATCTGTCTGTTATGGGGTTTATATACTGCTGGATGACACAGTTATATCTGTCTTTTATGGGGTTTAGATACTGCTGGGTGACACAGTTATATCTGTCTGTTATGGGGTATATATCCTGATGGATGACACAGTTATATCTGTCTGTTATGGGGTTTATATACTGCTGGATGACACAGTTATATCTGTCTGTTATGGGGTTTATATCCTGATGGATGACACAGTTATATCTGTCTGTTATGGGGTATATATCCTGATGGATGACACAGTTATATCTGTCTGTTATGGGGTTTATATCCTGATGGATGACACAGTTATATCTGTCTGTTATGGGGTATATATCCTGATGGATGACACAGTTATATCTGTCTGTTATGGGGTATATATACTGCTGGATGACACAGTTATATCTGTCTGTTATGGGGTTTATATACTGCTGGATGACACAGTTATATCTGTCTGTTATGGGGTATATATACTGCTGGATGACACAGTTATATCTGTCTGTTATGGGGTTTATATACTGCTGGATGACACAGTTATATCTGTCTGTTATGGGGTTTATATACTGCTGGATGACACAGTTATATCTGTCTGTTATGGGGTTTATATACTGCTGGATGACACAGTTATATCTGTCTGTTATGGGGTTTATATCCTGATGGATGACACAGTTATATCTGTCTGTTATGGGGTATATATCCTGATGGATGACACAGTTATATCTGTCTGTTATGGGGTTTATATCCTGATGGATGACACAGTTATATCTGTCTGTTATGGTTTATATCCTGGTATATATCTGTCTGCTGGATGACACAGTTATATCTGTCTGTTATGGGGTATATATACTGCTGGATGACACAGTTATATCTGTCTGTTATGGGGTTTATATACTGCTGGATGACACAGTTATATCTGTCTGTTATGGGGTATATATACTGCTGGATGACACAGTTATATCTGTCTGTTATGGGGTTTATATACTGCTGGATGACACAGTTATATCTGTCTGTTATGGGGTTTATATACTGCTGGATGACACAGTTATATCTGTCTGTTATGGGGTTTATATACTGCTGGATGACACAGTTATATCTGTCTGTTATGGGGTTTATATCCTGATGGATGACACAGTTATATCTGTCTGTTATGGGGTATATATCCTGATGGATGACACAGTTATATCTGTCTGTTATGGGGTTTATATCCTGATGGATGACACAGTTATATCTGTCTGTTATGGGGTATATATCCTGCTGGATGACACAGTTATATCTGTCTGTTATGGGGTATATATACTGCTGGATGACACAGTTATATCTGTCTGTTATGGGGTTTATATACTGCTGGATGACACAGTTATATCTGTCTGTTATGGGGTATATATACTGCTGGATGACACAGTTATATCTGTCTGTTATGGGGTTTATATACTGCTGGATGACACAGTTATATCTGTCTGTTATGGGGTTTATATACTGCTGGATGACACAGTTATATCTGTCTTTTATGGGGTTTATATCCTCAGATTCGTCATCATCCTCCTCTCAGTTTCTCTCACACACATATTGTGATGAGTCCTCAGTCTGAGACAGCTCAGATAGCTCTGAAGGTAGTGGCCCATAGTGAGCTTGTCATCCAACACTGAAAACACAGAGATAGAAAAAAGAGACAATGGGAAAGAAAGTGAGAGACAAGAGATGAGAGGGAAACGAGAGGGAGAGAAGAGATAAATAGAAGAAAGATAGAGGCAGTGTTTGTGGCCCGTATTTGACCAATATTGATACTAAATATCAGATTGACATGATCTCCCAACTAGGAGTATCCATGTCCACATGCAGGTGGATCCCAGTCTTCCTGTCCAACAGGTAGCAGCACATGAGGTTGGGGAAGCACCTGTCAGACCCCCTGACCATCAGCACTGGCTCCCCTCAAGGCTTGGTCCTGTCCCCCCTACTCTCCTCTCTGTACACCAACAACTGCCCCTCCAATCACCACTCTTCTTAAACTTCTGAAGTTTGTGGATGACCACCCTTATCAGACTTATTTCTGATGGTCCACCTACAGGGGGGAGATTGACCATCTGGTGTCCTGGTGTAGTCTCAACAAATTGGACCTCAACGCAAAAGACAGGGGAGATGAGAGTGGACTTAACGAGAAGCCCAGCAACCCTTTGTCCAATCGTGGGTGGAATATCACCTCTCTCACCAAGAAAGCACAACAGATATACATTCTGAAGCAGCTATTGTCCAAAGAAAATGTATTGGTCAAGGAAAATTGGGTTCTAACAGTGTTAGAGCTGCAAATGTAACAAATTGCTTGTTTTAGTTTTTCTTGGGTTTTGTATTCTGAAAAAACATTGTGTGTTAAACCATTTTACTATACATTTTGCTAAAAGTGCCTGCCCCGATGAATCTTCAGGAAACGTTTGTTTACACCCAAAATCAATATATGATGAAATGAAAAAGCAATACCTAGAAGAATGAACAATGGTGTTGTAATGTATTTTTCTCACATACTATATGTCATAGCCATGAGCTGCTATTTGCAGACACATTCCAGTAAAATCTATATTCTAAGCTGTTTTCCGATTTCTAGTTATTTGTTTTCGCATAGACCACATTCCTGTTCCATTGAACTGTAAATATGTAATGTTGGTAGTGCTTCTTGTTAAGCCAGTGAGATAACCTTGTTTCTACTCCCAACGTATGAAGGCTACAAACTGCTGAGGGTCGTTAAAAATCTATGGAACAAGAATTATGCATACTTTAGTTACTATGGTTACAGTGATTTACTAATATTACTATGGTTACAGTGATTTACTGTTATTACCTTGGTTACTATGACTATTCGTCTTGTTACTAATAATATCATATTATAATCTTAATATTATGACGTAAGTAGAATCAGTATAAAAGGGGTTGCCAGTCAACGGAGCAGGGAATTAAATCACTCTCCTCAAAACTGAAGTTGAGAAACACGCTGTGCCACTGAAGACTGATGAGGCTGTCGGCTGCAATTAAGGAACTAAAGCTTTTATTGTGTTAATACAATAGGGCATTATGTACACATTTACACGGAACTAGAGCTTTTATTGTGTTAATACACTAGGGCATTATGTACACATTTACACGGAACTAGAGCTTTTATTGTGTTAATGCACTAGGGCATTATGTACACATTTTCACTGAACTAGAGCTGTTATTCTCTTAATACACTAGGGCATTATGTACACATTTACACTATTGGTTTATTCTGTCCTTATTAGTTCTGTGTGCATTTACACTATTGGTTTATTCTGTCCTTATTAGTTCTGTGTGCATTTACACTATTGGTTTATTCTGTCCTTATTAGTTCTGTGTGCATTTACACTATTGGTTTATTCTGTCCTTATTAGTTCTGTGTGCATTATAGAGCAGCTATTACGTGTACATTTTGGAGGTGTCTTGGTCGTCACATTAGTCTCCATGGGACAGATGGTCATTGGCTGAAGGCCCCGACACACAGGGAAACTGGTACAGATGGCAGGATGTTCATGACTAACCTGCATCGCCCGCCCGCCTACCTCCATCTTCCGCAGGATAATTTTTCCAGTGAAGCGTTATCAAGATTCCACGGAGAGGCTCCAGAACGCTACATGATGCGGTCGGCAGATATGTTAAACACATATCCATGTTTTGTGAGATCTGGCAGATCTGACTCCACTGTATCAGTGTGAGTGGGCTCTACATAGCATAGAGATCCAGGTGTCAGAAAGAAAACGTCAGAAACAAGCTACGGTGGGCGGTCAGCACGTATGTGATGATCCATCTGAAGAGTGCATATTTTAGGCTGACAACAAAGCAGTCAGTCAGGAACACTACACAGGGAACACAGAACAGGAACACTACACAGGGAACACAGAACAGGAACACTACACAGGGAACACAGAACAGGAACACTACACAGGGAACACAGAACAGGAACACTACACAGGAACACAGAACAGGAACACTACACATGGAACACAGAACAGGAACACTACACAGGGAACACAGAACAGGAACACTACACAGGGAACACAGAACAGGAACACTACACAGGGAACACAGAACAGGAACACTACACAGGGAACACAGAACAGGAACACTACACAGGGAACACAGAACAGGAACACTACACATGGAACACAGAACAGGAACACTACACAGGGAACACAGAACAGGAACACTACACAGGGAACACAGAACAGGAACACTACACAGGGAACACAGAACAGGAACACTACACAGGGAACACAGAACAGGAACACTACACAGGGAACACAGAACAGGAACACTACACAGGGAACACAGAACAGGAACACTGTTTCCTCAACAGACATGGCAGTTAAAAGGAAGTGACATCACATTATGCCAAAGCAACCAATCGCGGTGGCAACCAGAACGTTTGCTAAAAGGGTCATTCTGCTGCTCTGTTCTTGGCTTGACCTCATGGAGCCAAAGGTCAATCGGGAGAAGGCTGACAGACCGAAACAGACCAAGGATACGTCTGCAACCCAAATGACCCACTATTCTCTATATAGTTCACATCATGTCACCACTCGTCTGGTCACACTTCAATTCCCATATAGAGAACAGGGTTGCATTTGGGACGCGCCCTGGAACTCTGCATGTACAGCTAAAAACATCCATGTGAACGGTGACATGTGTGTCCCAATTCTGCAAGTCCATTTGCTGCTCTGAGCATCTCTGGGGTATGAATGTGTGTGTGTGTGTGTGTGTGTGTGTGTGTGTGTGTGTGTGTGTGTGTGTGTGTGTGTGTGTGTTTGTGAGTGTTTTTGTGCATGTGTGTGTGTGCGTCAGTGCGTTTGTGCGTGCATGTGTGTGTGTGCGTTTATGTGTGTGTGTGCGTTTGTGCGTGCATGTGTGTGTGTGCGTTTGTGCGTGCATGTGTGTGTGTGCGTGCGTTTGTGCGTGCATGTGTGTGTGTGGTGGTGGCAGGCAGGGAAGACTGAAATGTCTCTGCTCCGCTGTGACGTTGGCGTGATAATGGCATGACGTTGGCGTGACCATGGCGTGTCATCCACCATTCAAAGAACAGGAGAAGAAGAGAGGAAGGATGTGGAAAGAGGACAGGAAGAGAGAGATAGGCATGGAGGAGAGAGTAAAGGGAGAAGGGGGAGGTTCATGAGGAACGCCTCACAACAAACTCCCCATGCAGTTAAATGACCTGCCGTTGTGACCTGCCGTTGTGTTATGTTATTATTTCATTACAACTGTTTATAGAGGACACTATTTTACATAGTTCCCTCTGATTCAGGTCTGTCTGCTTCATGTCTCTCTGCTTCATGTCTCTCTGCTTCATGTCTCTCTGCTTCATGTCTCTCTGCTTCATGTCTCTCTGCTTCATGTCTCTCTGCTTTCTGTTTGTGTTCTGTGCATCCTGTCTGTCTTCCTGCTTGTGTACTTAATGCCTGTCTGCTTCCTGTTTCTGTGGGACTTGGTGCTTGTCTCTCTGTGTCCTCTCTATGGTTCCTGTTTCTGTGGGACTTGGTGCTTGTCTCTCTGTGTCCTCTCTATGGTTCCTGTCTGTGTTTTCAGTCTGTGTTTCCTGTCTATGTGCATCCTGTCTGTCTACTTCTTGACTCTGTTTGTTTCCTGTCTGTGTTGTGTCTGTGCATCCTGTCTGTCTACTTCTTGACCCTGTTTCCTGTCTGTCTCATAAATTATCCCAGATACTGTACAAAGGCATTCAAATTCAGATATTCAGATACAGCCTTAACAACGATAAGCTATGGCAGGTCAGACAGCCGTGTAGTTTACACAGGAAAAACACCATGTGAATTCAATTTATAATTCAGAGGAGGTAGGGTGCAGACCAATATGCAAGAGAAGGTAGGGTGCAGACCAATATGCTAGAGGAGGTAGGGTGCCGACCAATATACTAGAGGAGGTAGGGTGCAGACCAATATGCAAGAGAAGGTAGGGTGCAGACCAATATGCTAGAGGAGGTAGGGTGCAGACCAATATACTAGAGGAGGTAGGGTGCAGACCAATATGCTAGAGGAGGTAGGGTGCAGACCAATATGCTAGAGGAGGTAGGGTGCAGACCAATATGCTAGAGGAGGTAGGGTGCAGACCAATACACTAGAGGAGGTAGGGTGCAGACCAATATGCTAGAGGAGGTAGGGTGCAGACCAATATGCTAGAGGAGGTAGGGTGCAGACCAATATGCTAGAGGAGGTAGGGTGCAGACCAATATGCTAGAGGAGGTAGGGTGCAGACCAATATGCTAGAGAAGGTAGGGTGCAGACCAATATGCTAGAGGAGGTAGGGTGCAGACCAATACACTAGAGGAGGTAGGGTGCAGACCAATATGCTAGAGGAGGTAGGGTGCAGACCAATATGCTAGAGGAGGTAGGGTGCAGACCAATATGCTAGAGGAGGTAGGGTGCAGACCAATATGCTATAGGAGGTAGGGTGCAGACCAATATGCTAGAGGAGGTAGGGTGCAGACCAATATGCTAGAGGAGGTAGGGTGCAGACCAATATGCTATAGGAGGTAGGGTGCAGACCAATATGCTATAGGAGGTAGGGTGCAGACCAATATGCTATAGGAGGTAGGGTGCAGACCAATATGCTATAGGAGGTAGGGTGCAGACCAATATGCTAGAGGAGGTAGGGTGCAGACCAATATGCTAGAGGAGGTAGGGTGCAGACCAATATGCAGACCAATATAGGAGGTAGGGTGCAGACCAATATGCTATAGGAGGTAGGGTGCAGACCAATATGCTAGAGGAGGTAGGGTGCAGACCAATATGTGCAGACCAATATGCTATAGGAGGTAGGGTGCAGACCAATATGCTATAGGAGGTAGGGTGCAGACCAATATGCTATAGGAGGTAGGGTGCAGACCAATATAGGGTGCAGACCAATATGCTAGGAGGTAGGGTGCAGACCAATATGCTAGAGGAGGTAGGGTGCAGACCAATATGCTATAGGAGGTAGGGTGCAGACCAATATGCTATAGGAGGTAGGGTGCAGACCAATATGCTATAGGAGGTAGGGGCAGTGCTATAGGAGGTAGGGTGCAGACCAATATACTATAGGAGGTAGGGTGCAGACCAATATGCTAGAGGAGGTAGGGTGCAGACCAATATGCTAGAGGAGGTAGGGTGCAGACCAATATACTATAGGAGGTAGGGTGCAGACCAATATGCTAGAGGAGGTAGGGTGCAGACCAATATGCTATAGGAGGTAGGGTGCAGACCAATATGCTAGAGGAGGTAGGGTGCAGACCGATATGCTATAGGAGGTAGGGTGCAGACCAATATGCTAGAGGAGGTAGGGTGCAGACCAATATGCTAGAGGAGGTAGGGTGCAGACCAATATGCTATAGGAGGTAGGGTGCAGACCAATATGCTAGAGGAGGTAGGGTGCAGACCAATATGCTATAGGAGGTAGGGTGCAGACCAATATGCTAGAGGAGGTAGGGTGCAGACCAATATACTAGAGGAGGTAGGGTGCAGACCAATATGCTATAGGAGGTAGGGTGCAGACCAATATGCAGCAGACCAATATACTAGAGGAGGTAGGGTGCAGACCAATATACTAGAGGAGGTAGGGTGCAGACCAATATACTAGAGGAGGTAGGGTGCAGACCAATATGCTATAGGAGGTAGGGTGCAGACCAATATGCTAGAGGAGGTAGGGTGCAGACCAATATGCTAGAGGAGGTAGGGTGCAGACCAATATGCTAACTGTCCAGAGGGCACATTTAAAAGGAATTTAAGACAGACACCTTCCAATAGAAGCTCCCTCCAGTGGTGGCTGCTGTCCATCACCCCATCCTGCTGCTCCACTCACATCAACCATTAACTTCAGAGTAAAGGCTCTCCTTTCCTAGAAAAGGACTGTCTCCCAAATTGCACCCTATTTCCAAAGTGCAATTTGTGGACTGCTACTGACTAAGGGACTCTAAGGAATAGGATGCCATTTGGGAGATGTGTACTTCACGGAAACAAGTGCAATTGAACCCCCCACTGACCTACACACTGAAACTACAGGATACAACCTCCTTGTCTCTCTCCTAGCTCTCTTTGTCATCCTTCCCTGTATATAAACCCAACCACCTCTTTCACTAACTATCTCCCCTACTTCTGTATAAACCACCATTAGCATGCTACATTAGCAAGCAGACAAATTGGCCACTTGACAGGACAATAAATAAGATTATTCTCTCTGGTCACAACATGCACACACACACACACACACACACACACACACTCGTACACGAGTCTTCCAGACACACACTAAACCATCCACAATAACACTATCACATCTACAATAACACTATCACATCTACAATAACACTATCACATCTACAATAACACAATCACATCTACAATAACACTATCACATCCACAATAACACTATCACATCTACAATAACACTATCACATCTGAAATAACACTATCACATCTACAATAACACTATCACATCTACAATAACACTATCACATCTACAATAACACTATCACATCTACAATAACACTATCACATCTACAATAACACTATCACATCTACAATAACACTATCACATCTACAATAACACTACCAAATGTTTTTGTCTGTTCAAATGTATTTACAGAACAAGTGTGATCAGGATATACAGGCCAGTTCAGAAACACATTAGAGACCTTTGGTCTCTTTCTCTGCTGGTGACATCTGCCTGTTCTACTAAAACAGACGTTCTTCATCAAAGACAGGTCTTCTTTTATTTCACTAGGAAATTCTCTTTAAATATTGAAACTATATAAAGTGACTTGAACTGGGCTGTGACGTGCTAGATGGGGGTGGGTTGGATTCCACATCCCTATTTCGTACTAGTGCCATGTTATTTCTATTGACACAAAAAAGAAAAGAAATAGTACCACAACGTGAGAATGTGAGACATGAGTACCTGGACCCATCATATTCTGAAAACATGTCAAATGCCAAAAGGACATTTTGCTCTATAAATTTAGTCTAATAAGTGGTGAGATGTCATTCCCATAGCATTCAATCTCATATACCACAACTTTCAACCAATCATCAATGAGCCCTGGAGCCACCCTATCACAATGTGCAGGCCAATTTCTTTGGTACTCAGACCTTCTGAAACAGCCTAATTCATGCTCTTAGAGAGATAATGGACTGCACAGTGTTCTGCTATTAAAATTGTATGCGTTTATATATTATGTATGTAAAACTCAGTGCTGTTCCCGTCTGCGTTGTAAGACTGGGTTACATGCTGGCGTTCCTGAGAGAGGAGGATGGAGTTCCAGGTCCCGGTTAATCTCAGGTTCCAGTCTAATCTCGGGTTCCGGTCTAATTCCGGGTTCCAGGCTAATTTCTGGTTCCAGTCTAATCTTGGGTTCCAGTCTAATCTCGGGTTCCAGTCTAATCTCGGGTTCCAGTCTAATCTCGGGTTCCAGTCTAATCTCGGGTTCCAGTCAATCTCGGGTTCCAATCTAATCTCGGGTTCCAGTCTAATCTCGGGTTCCAGTCTAATCTCAGGTTCCAGTCTAATCTCAGTTTCCAGTCTAATTTCAGGTTCCAGTCTAATTTCAGGTTCCAGTCTGATCTTGGGTTCCAGGCTAATTTCGGGTTCCAGTCTAATCTTGGGTTCCAGTCTAATCTCGGGTTCCAGTCTAATCTCGGGTTCCAGTCTAATCTCGGGTTCCAGTCAATCTCGGGTTCCAGTCAATCTCGGGTTCCAGTCTAATCTCGGGTTCCAGTCTAATCTCGGGTTCCAGTCTAATAACAGGTTCTGGTCTAATCTAAGTTGTCTGATTAACCAAGAAGCACGGCAACATGAAATAAAAATGGTAAACTGTAATAAAATGTAATTATTTCAATGTTTTGGGAATGTTGTGTTTTTAATATTTACATTTAAAATATCAAAAACATTTAAATACCGTGTCCTAAATATAAATAAATATTTTTTTTTTTAAACTATTTTTATTTTAACCATCAACGTTTGGATTATCGGTATAATTCCCACATGAATCGATTGAAATGACTTTATCCTCACGGCTGTGCGTTTATATGGATAAATGAGTTTATCCTCACGACTGTGCGTTTATATGGATAAATGAGTTTATCCTCACGACTGTGCGTTTATATGGATAAACGAGTTCATCCTCCCGACTGTGCGTTTATATGGATAAATGAGTTTATCCTCACGACTGTGCGTTTATATGGATAAATGAGTTTATCCTCACGACTGTGCGTTTATATGGATAAATGAGTTTATCCTCACGACTGTGCGTTTATATGGATAAATGAGTTTATCCTCACGACTGTGCGTTTATATGGATAAATGAGTTTATCCTCACGACTGTGCGTTTATATGGATAAATGAGTTTATCCTCACGACTGTGCGTTTATATGGATAAATGAGTTTATCCTCACGACTGTGCGTTTATATGGATAAATGAGTTTATCCTCACGACTGTGCGTTTATATGGATACATGAATTTATCCTCACGGCTGAAATGGAAACTGCAAGTGCACTAGTTAGGGGACAGGATGGTCTTTGGGACACGCAGTATCAGTTTTTCCGGTGTCACTAACTGCCCCAGATGTCAGCTGAAGCTGGGGCACCCCAATGAGACGAGCAGGACACACAATCCACCTCCGTGACTGTTCCAAATCACACCCTCTCCTCTACGCAGTTCACTACTTTAGCCCAGCGCCCATAGGACTCCAGTTAAAGCAGGTCACTACATGGGAATAGGGTGAGTGAGAGCTAGCCGTAAGTGTCCTCTAGCGTCTCCCGTTACGGGTTAAGTTTTGGGGCCAGTAATGTGGGGCAGCCTGATCCGGGACTGTATAGCGCGCACTGTCGCCGTGTTGACGTGTAAACGCGGAGCAGTGTCGCCGTGGTGACGTGTCGACATGGCTGAAACCTGAGCATTTATCATATAGCTTTCAGACTAGACAACCATTAATAATGCAACACAGACAGAAAAAGTGAAAGCCAATTGGACAGAATTTGAATAGCATACATATGCAAATGTGTAGTGTCCCCATGCTGTTTTCCGAACAGACGCAGCGTGTATACGCGGCACAATTCCACATGAAATAAAACATGGATCGACATGTGTTGGTGGGTAAACGGTTTAATAATAACACTGTGTTTTGCAATCTGTTGTTTTCTATTTCTACGTAATAAGAGACTGTGTTCAGCGTTTCATTTGTTCAGTTGTGCTCTATATCATGTCTAATTAAAATCTATGTGATGTGATGATGGGATAATGTGTTATAAAAACATGTGTTTATTGTGTTACCTGTGCTATGTGTTTACCTAATACCTAGCTGTGTTCTGTATCCTGGGTTACATATGTTAATGTGTTACATGTGCTATGTGTTTACCTAATACCTGGCAGTGTTCTGTATCCTGGGTTACATGTGTTACCTGTGCTATGTGTTTACCTAATACCTGGCTGTGTTCTGTATCCTGGTTTACATATGTTAATGTGTTACATGTGCTATGTGTTTACCTAATACCTGGCTGTGTTCACCTAATACCTGGCTGTGTTCACCTAATACCTGGCTGTGTTCACCTAATACCTGGCTGTGTTCTGTATCCTGGGTTACATGTGTTACCTGTGCTATGTGTTTACCTAATACCTGGCTGTGTTCACCTAATACCTGGCTGTGTTCTGTATCCTGGGTTACATGTGTTACCTGTGCTATGTGTTTACCTAATACCTGGCTGTGTTCACCTAATACCTGGCTGTGTTCTGTATCCTGGGTTACATGTGTTGCCTGTGCTATGTGTTTACCTAATACCTGGCTGTGTTTACCTAATACCTGGCTGTGTTCTGTATCCTGGGTTACATGTGTTACCTGTGCTATGTGTTTACCTAATACCTGGCTGTGTTCACCTAATACCTGGCTGTGTTCTGTATCCTGGGTTACATGTGTTACCTGTGCTATGTGTTTACCTAATACCTGGCTGTGTTCACCTAATACCTGGCTGTGTTCTGTATCCTGGGTTACATGTGTTACCTGTGCTATGTGTTTACCTAATACCTGGCTGTGTTCACCTAATACCTGGCTGTGTTCTGTATCCTGGGTTACATGTGTTACCTGTGCTATGTGTTTACCTAATACCTGGCTGTGTTTACCTAATACCTGGCTGTGTTCTGTATCCTGGGTTACATGTGTTACCTGTGCTATGTGTTTACCTAATACCTGGCTGTGTTCACCTAATACCTGGCTGTGTTCTGTATCCTGGGTTACATGTGCTGGGAGAGATGGGATAGAAAAGGGCTCAGCAAATGTTTAGTGAGAACAACTGTCACTGTATACTAATGGAGGGAAACGCTCATCTGCTATGTGTGATCAAATTCATACAAATCATGTACGCAAGACATGTATGTAATCTGTATTATTTAACTGTATTATACCACATTATCACTCTGCCTTATTTAACGGGTCCTATATCACATTATCACTCTGCCTTATTTAACTGGTCCTATATCACATTATCACTCTGCCTTATTTAACGGGTCCTATATCACATTATCACTCTGCCTTATTTAACGGGTCCTATATCACATTATCGCTCTGCCTTATTTAACTGGTCCTATATCACATTATCGCTCTGCCTTATTTAACTGGTCCTATATCACATTATCACTCTGCCTTATTTAACGGGTCCTATATCACATTATCGCTCTGCCTTATTTAACTGGTCCTATATCACATTATCACTCTGCCTTATTTAACTGGTCCTATATCACATTATCACTCTGCCTTATTTAACTGGTCCTATATCACATTATCGCTCTGCCTTATTTAACTGGTCCTATATCACATTATCACTCTTACTCACACATGAAGGTGTACTGACAGATATTGTGTAGTACTTGTATACATGTTACGGTGTACTGACAGATATTGTGTAGTACTTGTATACATGTTACGGTGTACTGACAGATATTGTGTAGTACTTGTATACATGTTACGGTGTACTGACAGATATTGTGTAGTACTTGTATACATGTTACGGTGTACTGACAGATATTGTGTAGTACTTGTATACATGTTACGGTGTACTGACAGATATTGTGTAGTACTTGTATACATGTTACGGTGTACTGACAGATATTGTGTAGTACTTGTATACATGTTACGGTGTACTGACAGATATTGTGTAGTACTTGTATACATGTTACGGTGTACTGACAGATATTGTGTAGTACTTGTATACATGTTACGGTGTACTGACAGATATTGTGTAGGTCTTGTATACATGTTACGGTGTACTGACAGATATTGTGTAGTACTTGTATACATGTTACGGTGTACTGACAGATATTGTGTAGTACTTGTATACATGTTACGGTGTACTGACAGATATTGTGTAGTACTTGTATACATGTTACGGTGTACTGACAGATATTGTGTAGTACTTGTATACATGTTACGGTGTACTGACAGATATTGTGTAGTACTTGTATACATGTTACGGTGTACTGACAGATATTGTGTAGTACTTGTATACATGTTACGGTGTACTGATAGATATTGTGTAGTACTTGTATACATGTTACGGTGTACTGATAGATATTGAGTAGTACTTGTATACATGTTACGGTGTACTGATAGATATTGTGTAGTACTTGTATACATGTTACGGTGTACTGATAGATATTGTGTAGTACTTGTATACATGTTACAGTGTACTGACAGATATTGTGTAGTACTTGTATACATGTTACGGTGTACTGACAGATATTGTGTAGTACTTGTATACATGTTACGGTGTACTGATAGATATTGTGTAGTACTTGTATACATGTTACGGTGTACTGATAGATATTGTGTAGTACTTGTATACATGTTACGGTGTACTGATAGATATTGTGTAGTACTTGTATACATGTTACGGTGTACTGACAGATATTGTGTAAGTGACCTAATTCCAAACCAACCCATAGATATCACACACTGCATCATTTATGACTTCCCTTATTTTACCCTCAAGTGCTAGAAAACACATACACAATGTCACAGACACACTCACATCAACTAGAAATCCAGTTTAGTGCCCAGAGTGACTGACCTTCTGTGGGTGATGTTTTGAGTCGTTGACAGAGTCCGACCATGTCTCCATAGTCCTCCTGGACCTTCACCACAGCCTCACTGCCTCGCAGCTCCATGAGTCCCCGGAGCTCCATAACTGAGACCCTGAAGTCTCCTTCATGGTTGCCGCTGACAGAGTTTCTTTGGTTCTTGGCGTAAAAATCACTGTTTGTCAGGTCTCCCATGGCGACTGGCTAGCTGGTGTTTCTCTGTAACCTCACGAACAAGGACCCCAAATGGAACCGAGTGTGTGTCAGCGGAGAGAGAGATTCTCAAAATAATAGGCGAATAGGAGAGGATGGAGATAGAGATGAATGTGTGCCAATGGAATGATGCCGGTAAAACCAAACAATTAATTTATTGGTAAGAGGAAACCTGGAGCTGCGATGGTGCGCTGACTGACAAGGAAAAAAACTGTCCTGGATTTGAGGACAACGAAGATCCCTCAGTGAACCGTGATGTGGAGGAGAGACCGTGCAACCATCCAGAAAAACACTAGGGGAGGTCAGCTACACCAGCAGGACCAGCGCGTAAAGGAACCGTAGCCGGGTGAGAAGAGAAAGGAGAGAAGCGGAGAGAGAAGCGGAGAGAGAGGAGCAGATAGAGGAGGTAGAGAGAGGAGCAGATAGAGGAGGTAGAGAGAGGAGCAGATAGAGGAGGTAAAGAGAGGAGCAGATAGAGGAGGTAGAGAGAGGAGCAGATAGAGGAGTAGACAGAGGAGCAGAGAGAGGAGACGTGTAGGTTCACAGATTAATAGCGATCCCTTCTGTTTTCTTCTGTCACTGGGCTTCTCTCAACTGCAGTCCGGGGCCAGTCCGAATATATGTTCCCATTCTGATTCTCCCGCTTCTATCTTCTATCTTGTCTCCGGTTGCAGTTCTTCTACATGGTCGACCTCTCCATTACTCCTCCTGAGAGGGAGAAAGGGGGGGGAAGAGAAAGATAAAGACGAGAATGGGTTTCCTGTGTAGATGGTGACCATATAGAGGTGACTGTATCAGCGGTGGTGGTACCTGTGACGGATAAAAGTAAGAGCCCCGGCTTCCTGCACTGCCGAGACGCATCGCGTGTGTGTGTGTGTGTGTGTGTGAGAGATGGAGCCAGGAAGACAGGAGTGCAGCGGAGGGAGGCTGCCTGTGACTGCAGTGGGAACTGAGTGGAGGGAGTGAAGGGGGGAGGTGGAGAGGGAGGGAGTGAGCGCGGGCGGATATCAGAGCACTCTGACGCCAGTAGCACCCACCCGCAACACCACAGCAGAGAGTGAGAGAGAGAGAGAAGGGAGAGAGAGGAGCGGGGAGAGGGGGAGGAGTGAAGGGGGGGAGAAAGGTGGGGGAGAGAGAGGGGGAGAAAGAGAGAGAGGGAGAAAGAGAGAGATAGGGAGAGAGAAAGAGGGAGGGAGAGGGATACTACTGTGCTATATTGTCTCTACTGTCTGTTGACTATACTGTTGTAGTCTCTACTGTCTGTTGACTATACTGTTGCAGTCTCTACTGTCTGTTGACTATACTGTTGCAGTCTCTACTGTCTGTTGACTATACTGTTGCAGTCTCTACTCTCTGTTGTCTATACTGTTGCAGTCTCTACTGTCTGTTGACTATACTGTTGTAGTCTCTACTGTCTGTTGACTATACTGTTGCAGTCTCTACTGTCTGTTGACTATACTGTTGCAGTCTCTACTGTCTGTTGACTATACTGTTGCAGTCTCTACTGTCTGTTGACTATACTGTTGCAGTCTCTACTGTCTGTTGACTATACTGTTGCAGTCTCTACTGTCTGTTGACTATACTGTTGCAGTCTCTACTGTCTGTTGACTATATTGTTACAGTCTCTACTGTCTGTTGACTATACTGTTGCAGTCTCTACTGTCTGTTGACTATACTGTTGCAGTCTCTACTGTCTGTTGTCTATACTGTTGCAGTCTCTACTGTCTGTTGACTATACTGTTGCAGTCTCTACTGTCTGTTGACTATACTGTTGCAGTCTCTACTGTCTGTTGACTATACTGTTGCAGTCTCTACTGTCTGTTGACTATACTGTTGCAGTCTCTACTGTCTGTTGACTATACTGTTGCAGTCTCTACTGTCTGTTGACTATACTGTTGCAGTCTCTACTGTCTGTTGACTACATATTGTTACAGTCTCTACTGTCTGTTGACTATACTGTTGCAGCACTGTCTGTCTATACTGTTACTGTCTGTTCTGACTATACTGTTGCAGTCTCTACTGTCTGTTGACTATACTGTTGCAGTCTCTACTGTCTGTTGACTATACTGTTGACTATACTGTTGCAGTCTCTACTGTCTGTTGACTATACTGTTGCAGTCTCTACTGTCTGTTGACTATACTGTTGCAGTCTCTACTGTCTGTTGACTATACTGTTGCAGTCTCTACTGTCTGTTGACTATACTGTTGCAGTCTCTACTGTCTGTTGACTATATTGTTACAGTCTCTACTGTCTGTTGACTATACTGTTGCAGTCTCTACTGTCTGTTGACTATACTGTTGTAGTCTCTACTGTCTGTTGACTATACTGTTACAGTCTCTACTGTCTGTTGACTATACTGTTGCAGTCTCTACTGTCTGTTGACTATACTGTTACAGTCTCTACTGTCTGTTGACTATACTGTTGCAGTCTCTACTGTCTGTTGACTATACTGTTGCAGTCTCTACTGTCTGTTGACTATACTGTTGCAGTCTCTACTGTCTGTTGACTATACTGTTGCAGTCTCTACTGTCTGTTGACTATACTGTTGCAGTCTCTACTGTCTGTTGACTATATTGTTACAGTCTCTACTGTCTGTTGACTATACTGTTGCAGTCTCTACTGTCTGTTGACTATACTGTTGCAGTCTCTACTGTCTGTTGTCTATACTGTTGCAGTCTCTACTGTCTGTTGACTATACTGTTGCAGTGTCTACTGTCTGTTGACTATACTGTTGCAGTCTCTACTGTCTGTTGACTATACTGTTGCAGTCTCTACTGTCTGTTGTCTATACTGTTGCAGTCTCTACAGTCTGTTGTCTATACTGTTGCAGTCTCTACTGTCTGTTGTCTATACTGTTGCAGTCTCTACTGTCTGTTGTCTATACTGTTGCAGTCTCTACAGTCTGTTGTCTATACTGTTGCAGTCTCTACATTACCCAGGTTGTGCTCCTACTAATCCAGAAACTACATTACCAAGGTTGTGTTCCTACTAATCCATAAACTACATTACCCAGGTTGTGTTCTTACTAATACACGTGACCAAGCCTCTGTCACGTGACCAAGCCTCTGTCATGTGACCAAGCCTCTGTCATACTGTAGAAGAAAAACAAGCCCTCCGGACGTATCCACCCATCTATAGAACCTTAAAGGGCCAGACAGAAGAGCTGTCTCCCTCACAGGCTGTTGTCTAAATGACAGGCTGCAAATGTGAGACAAGACGGTTAAAAAATGCACACGCTAAAACGCAGGTAAACAAACAGGTCCACAAACACAGATAAAGGAATATAAAGACATACACAGCAACAACTATATGTCAAGGAGAGGCCTGGACAGACAGACAGACAGATAAGCAGACTGGCAGCCAGACAGACAGACAGACATTAAGGACAAGCCTGGACAGTTGTGCTGTTCTACACTGCTGCAGAAGCACTTCAGGGACGTAATCATTTGGGTACAACGTACGCAATGGAAAGTACAATGTATAGCAACAGAAAACAAACATGAGCATTTATTATTTGAGGCCCTAAGCAATTGTGTGTATGTGTGTGCACATGTGTGTGTATGTGTGTGCGCATGTGTGTGTGTATGTGTAAATTCATTCCAGTTTGTTTCTATTCTCCAATGTATTTCACCTGCTCGTATGATGTTCTGGTTTCACTGATGGTCTGGGGGGGTGGGGGTTCCTGGTTTCACTGATGGTCTGGGGGGGTGGGGGTTCTTGGTTTATTCACCTAACTAGTAGTCCGACTTGTCCAAAACATGTCTGGCTCCCTTCTGGACTTTACAGGGTTCTGTACACCAAGAATGCATCAATCCCAGCCACTTCAACCATCTGTTATGTGGTCCAAGGAGAACCATCTGACGTAAGGGACAGAGGGCTTTTTCCTTTCTCTATAAATAATGAGCTGTGTGGTTTCTAATTGCGTGTGTGTGTTAAGCTGTCTGTGTGGGTGTGTGTGTGTGTGTGTTAAGTTGTATGTTCTTTAATTGTGTTAAAAGCAGCTGTCAGGTGACTGAAGGCAATCCTCACAAAGGAGGCCTATTTTAGAAACCAACAGCAGAAAGCAGAGTACAGCTCCCAGTCATTCCAGTGTAAAGAGACAACAGACTGCAGACAAAGAGACAGAAGCTCATTCTATCCTAGGCTCTCTTCCCTCTCTTCTCCAAAAGCTCTTTGTCTACTGGAGATAGAGGGGGCTTTTGAAAGAAAGTCATTGTGGGTAGCTTCAAGGTCCGACGTCCTTTCCGCACAGAGATAGCGGTGACACGTTCCATCGCTCACAACCACAGAGCAAGGAAGCATCACAGGAGTGATCTGGGCTTTGTTATCAAGGAGGCCTTAATGAACTCTGTCATTCAGTGAGCTAGCCTTGCTAATGCTAGTCTTCCAAGCTAGGCGTCGTAGCCTATAGAAGAGAAGCAGCCAGTGTTAGCCTAGCATCACGATCTGATAAAGCAGTATGGCACGGT
Organism: Dallia pectoralis; assembly: GCA_029465975.1. Lineage (NCBI taxonomy): Eukaryota > Metazoa > Chordata > Actinopteri > Esociformes > Umbridae > Dallia > Dallia pectoralis. The sequence continues at coordinate 1,391,063 of CM055749.1, read as the reverse complement.
CTGGCCAATATAGAGTGCACACAATCTGGCCAATATAAAACACATCCTCAAGATGCCTAGTTGTGAATATAAACTGGTTTGCAACACGATCAAAAGAAAATGCGATGTCATCTGTGGGATGTGATTACATACGAACCACAGCAATCAGCCAATCACCAGTTAATAATATATAATGGAATATTTTGCAGACACTTTTATCCAAAGCATATTACAATAATACCTAGTTATCGTTTTTATGTACCACTAAATTAAAAACCCTCATCATCGTCATTTCATCGTCCACCTGATAGAAAACCACATGAATGACACATCAGATTGCTGAGAGGGCAGAGAATTTAGAAGTGTGTTCTGATTGCTTTCTCAAGTAAACGTCAAAAAGTGAACAGGGTTGACCCCATTCTGCCCTGAGGAAAAGGTTTTACTGGCCAAAATTAAACATCTGTCCTCTAACATATCTGTCCTGTAACATATCTGTCCTGTAACATATCTGTCCTTTAACATATCTGTCCTGTAACACATCTGTCCTGTAACACATCTGTCCTGTAACACATCTGTCCTGTAACACATCTGTCCTGTAACACATCTGTCCTGTAACACATCTGTCCTGTAACACATCTGTCCTGTAACATATCTGTCATCTAACATATCTGTCCTCTAACATTTCTGTCCTTTACTAAAGTGCCCACATGCATACACACAGACACACACCCAGTAGCATCCTTGAACAAACCGCAAGGTCATTGAACGATAAAAACAGCATGTGGCCACTCTATCTTCATTTTATTATCCCTTTTCTCTTTCACTCTTTCTCTCTCCGTCTCCTTGGCACTCCTCATCCCAGATCAGTATGTGGCTATCTATAAGGACCTATTGTTCTAATTAAATACTGCACAAAAAACAAGCAGGCTGGAGAGAGAAAAGGGAAGAGACAGGGGAGAGAGGGAGAGAGAGAGAGGAAGAAAGAGAGAGAGGGAGAGAGAGAGGGAGAGAGAAAAAGGGAGAGGGGGAAAGAGAGAGAGGGAGAGGGGGGAGAGAGAGGCAGGGAGAGAGAAAGAATGCAAAAGGAGAGGAATTGAAAGATAGAAAGAGTGTTAGGTGGGGAGAGAAAATACGAAGACAGGGAAGGATAGAGTAATTAGAGAGACCCATATGTGTTTGGAGTTTATCAGATGGGGTTCTGTGTACTATTAATGTGTCTATAAGGATGTCGAGGTGTATATCAGATGGGGTTCTATGTACTATTAATGTGTCTATAAGGATGTAGAGGTGTATATCAGATGGGGTTCTATGTACTATTAATGTGTCTATAAGGATGTAGAGGTGTATATCAGATGGGGTTCTATGTACTATTAATGTGTCTATAAGGATGTAGAGGTGTATATCAGATGGGGTTCTATGTACTATTAATGTGTCTATAAGGATGTAGAGGTGTATATCAGATGGGGTTCTATGTACTATTAATGTGTCTATAAGGATGTAGAGGTGTATATCAGATGGGGTTCTATGTACTGTTAATGTGTCTATAAGGATGTAGAGGTGTATATCAGATGGGGTTCTATGTACTATTAATGTGTCTATAAGGATGTAGAGGTGTATATCAGATGGGGTTCTATGTACTATTAATGTGTCTATAAGGATGTAGAGGTGTATATCAGATGGGGTTCTATGTACTGTTAATGTGTCTATAAGGATGTAGAGGTGTATATCAGATGGGGTTCTATGTACTATTAATGTGTCTCTTCACTTGTCAGACCTGATAAAACACATTCTAAGATATTTAGATTCTTAATCTGGATGCCGGGACAGACCATAAAGCCACTATGACTGGCATGACACATTCTGCTGGAGGTGTCAAACACATTTGCTGTGCCATGCTGTTTGCCTCCTCCTCGTCTTCCTCTTCCTCCTCCTCCACATCTTCTTCTTCCTCCTCCTTGCACACACACACTCACACACAATCCACTTCTCTCTCTATCCAACCTACATTTAACTCAGACCTGGTTTGGAGTTTGTTTTGTCTTCTGTCTGTTTTGAATGTTTTGTCAATTCTGGATGTTCTGGCAATTCTGGATGTTCTGTCTATTCTGGATGTTCTGTCTATTCTGGATGTTCTGGCAATTCTGGATGTACTGGCAATTCTGGATGTTCTGTCTATTCTGGATGTTCTGTCTATTCTGGTGGGTTACGTTACAACATTATCTAAATGAGGATACCATGTTGGACTGCCCAAGTTTTAGTGATCCCATGCCTAACACACTAGAACCTTAACACTATAACCCTAACACACTATAACCCTAACACACTATAACCCTAACACACCATAACCCTAACACACCGGAACCCTAACACACTAGAACCCTAACACACTAGAACCCTAACACACTATAACCCTAACACACTATAACCCTAACACACTATAACCCTAACACACCATAACCCTAACACACCGGAACCCTAACACACTAGAACCCTAACACACTATAACCCTAACACACTATAACCCTAACACACTAGAACCCTAACACACTATAACACTAACACACCATAACCCTAACACCTTAGAACCTTAACACTATAACCCTAACACACTATAACCCTAACACACTATAACCCTAACACACTATAACCCTAACACACTATAACCCTAACACACTATAACCCTAACACACTAGAACCCTAACACACTATAACACTAACACACCATAACCCTAACACACTATAACCCTAACACACTAGAACCCTAACACACTATAACACTAACACACTATAACCCTAACACACTATAACCCTAACACACTATAACCCTAACACACTATAACCCTAACACACTATGTTAGAAAGAGGGTTGACGGTAGAACAATAATGCTATGCTGTACCTACTGCTCTCAAGTCTAGCAAATGCATACTTCTCTACACCAGACACCTCTGTCTCTAGTGAACAATTTTTTTCCATAAGTAGGGGATGTTGACGGTGAATGTGCAGAGATCTCAGATCCAAACAGAAACAATTAATGTCTGTCAGTGATAATAGCAAAGGAAATAGTGTCTCTATATGCATGCGTCAGTGTCTGTTTCAAAAACTCTAAGTCTAGTGTATTGTTTAGCTTTCTGTTATATTATTTATGTAACATACTGTTGGCTGGGACACCCTGACCTCCTGAAAACTAAGACATTGGCTGTGGTATTAAACAAGGCTGTCTTGCAGGAGGTTTCTGGCATCTGACCTTGCATCTCTCTGTGTCTCTATTTCCTTGTGTCTCTGTATCTCTCTGTGTCTCTATTTCCTGGTGTCTCTGTATCTCTCTGTGTCTCTATTTCCTGGTGTATCTGTGTCTCTCTATTCTCTGGTGTCTCTGCATCTCTCTGTGTCTCTATTTCCTGGTGTCTCTGCATCTCTCTGTGTCTCTCTTTCCTGGTGTCTCTGCATCTCTCTGTGTCTCTATTTCCTGGTGTCTCTGCATCTCTCTGTGTCTCTATTTCCTGGTGTCTCTGCAACTCTCTGTGTCTCTATTTCCTGGTGTCTCTGCATCTCTATATGTCTCTCTATTTTCCTGGTGTCCTATTTTCCTGGTGTCCTATTTTCCTGGTGTCCTATTTTCCTGGTGTCCTATTTTTCTGGTGTCTCTGCATCTCTATGTGTGTCTATTTCCTGGTGTCTCTGCATCTCTATGTGTGTCTCTATTTCCTGGTGTCCTATTTTCCTGGTGTCCTATTTTCCTGGTGTCCTGCATCTGGTGTCCTGCATCTGTTGTCCTGCATCTCTCTCTAATCTATCCCACACAGGTCCTGAAGGGGAAGTATTTTTAGTTCAAAGTGCCATCCTATCTGACCCAAGCAAAGCTGAAACTCAATGCAGACCAGCAACCGCGTGGTGAACAGACACCCAGAGATCAACCGCGTGGTGAACAGACAACCAGAGATCCCCAAGTCAGGCAGTCTGCAGCCACATGAAACCAGAGACTAGCCAATCCACTACACTTGTAAGTACAAAACATTCCTCTCAGGATTTCTGTTTGCACACACACCATTCTTCACGGTAAACAGACAACCAGCCTGCCTGCCAGTCAGTCTAACTTCTGTGTTTCTAACACAACCACACGTTCAAGGCACTTGGAAATGTGAGACCTAAAACATTCAGCTGTGGGATCCATCTCTCCTCCACTCCTTCTCCCAGATCCCTCTCTCCTCCACTCCTTCTCCCATATCCCTCTCTCCTCCACCCCTTCTCCCAGATCCCTCTCTCCTCCACTCCTTCTCCCATATCCCTCTCTCCTCCACTCCTTCTCCCAGATCCCTCTCTCCTCCACTCCTTCTCCCATATCCCTCTCTCCTCCACCCCTTCTCCCAGATCCATCTCTCCTCCACTCCTTCTCCCAGATCCCTCTCTCCTCCACTCCTTCTCCCATATCCCTCTCTCCTCCACTCCTTCTCCCATATCCCTCTCTCTCCTCCACTCCTTCTCCCAGATCCCTCTCTCCTCCACTCCTTCTCCCATATCCCTCTCTCTCCTCCACTCCTTCTCCCATATCCCTCTCTCTCCTCCACTCCTTCTCCCATATCCCTCTCTCTCCTCCACTCCTTCTCCCATATCCCTCTCTCTCCTCCACTCCTTCTCCCATATCCCTCTATCTCCTCCACTCCTTCTCCCATATCCCTCTCTCTCCTCCACTCCTTCTCCCATATCCCTCTCTCTCCTCCCTCCTTCTCCCATATCCCTCTCTCTCCTCCACTCCTTCTCCCAGATCCCTCTCTCCTCCACTCCTTCTCCCAGATCCCTCTCTCCTCCACTCCTTCTCCCATATCCCTCTCTCCTCCACTCCTTCTCCCATATCCCTCTCTCTCCTCCACTCCTTCTCCCAGATCCCTCTCTCCTCCACCCCTTCTCCCATATCCCTCTCTCTCCTCCACTCCTTCTCCCAGATCCCTCTCTCCTCCACTCCTTCTCCCAGATCCCTCTCTCCTCCACTCCTTCTCCCATATCCCTCTCTCTCCTCCACTCCTTCTCCCATATCCCTCTCTCTCCTCCACTCCTTCTCCCATATCCCTCTCTCTCCTCCATCCCTCTCTCCTCCTTCTCCCAGATCCATCCCTCTCTCTCCTCCACTCCTTCTCCCATATCCCTCTCTCTCCTCCCTCCTTCTCCCAGATCCCCTCTCTCCTCCACTCCTTCTCCCAGATCCCCTCTCTCTCCCTCCAGACTCCTTCTCCCATATCCCTCTCTCCTCCACTCCTTCTCCCATATCCCTCTCTCTCCTCCACTCCTTCTCCCAGATCCCTCTCTCCTCCACTCCTTCTCCCATATCCCTCTCTCTCCTCCACTCCTTCTCCCATATCCCTCTCTCTCCTCCACTCCTTCTCCCATATCCCTCTCTCTCCTCCACCCCTTCTCCAAGATCCATCTCTCCTCCACTCCTTCTCCCATATCCTCTCTCCTCCACTCCTTCTCCCAGATCCCTCTCTCCTCCACTCCTTCTCCCATATCCCTCTCTCCTCCACTCCTTCTCCCAGATCCCTCTCTCTCCTCCACTCCTTCTCCCAGATCCCTCTCTCCTCCACTCCTTCTCCCAGATCCCTCTCTCCTCCACTCCTTCTCCCAGATCCCTCTCTCCTCCACCCCTTCTCCCATATCCCTCTCTCTCCTCCACTCCTTCTCCCAGATCCCTCTCTCCTCCACTCCTTCTCCCATATCCCTCTCTCTCCTCCACTCCTTCTCCCATATCCCTCTCTCTCCTCCACTCCTTCTCCCATATCCCTCTCTCTCCTCCACTCCTTCTCCCATATCCCTCTCTCCTCCACCCCTTCTCCATTTCTAGGCATACCGAGCTTGTACTGACCACAAATAATCACAGTTACTGAAACCCACAGATTGGCTAAACTCTCCCGCTGTGTTTTAAATGCAGCACAGGAAGTGAGACTGATAACATGACATAACATGACATAGCATGACTTACGTGGCAGCTGCAACTAGCAATGCAGCGATATCAAACCCCGAAATGATTTGGTGACGGAGCAGAGTGGTGGTAGTCAGTGACGAGGGTGGATGAGCCGGGGAGCTGAGCGATGTTACCGGAGACGCCTCCCTGCAGCTCTACACCTCTACATCGTCTGTACCATGTCAGAGCTCAGGAGGGGGGGCGTGTCACTGCATGTGTGTGTGTAAATGTAAGAACGTGTGTGTATTTGTGGGATCAGAATGTTGTCGTCTCTTAGGGAGGGACAAATGGAGGAAGGGAGAAATGGAGGAAGGTTTCTCTGCTGGTGCACCGCGACACTCATGTGGTCACACAAACATACACACACCAGAAAAACAACACAGAAATACACAAAAGTTACATCTGACTCACCTGACACCCACTAAGCAGAATTACAACATGTTCCCTAAACACACTCCGTCCAATAGGAGTTGTATTTGGGGTCAGTTAACAGACAGATAGAGAGAGAGGGAGAAGAGACAGACAGACAGACAGACAGTCAGGGAAAGAGAGAGAGAGAGAGACAGAGAGAGGTAAAACAGACAGACGGTGAGAAGTGAGAGACAGAGGGAGAGAATAAACCAAAAGCTGCAC